>CAWUPB010001161.1:1227317-2454634 GCA_963924115.1 Dovyalis caffra | reverse complement strand
TCATTTACTTATAGCTTATTATTCATGTATGTATGGTTAGTAGATTCAATGGCTTGATATTGGGGCCTTAGATGGAAGAAAATTTTTATTTATTCCGCACCTCCATAAGATTCATAATCCTTCATAGTTTACCTCCAAGTGGATGAGTTGTGTCTCATAAGGGTTTTTAGACTATAAACTAACAAAATCATTCATATAAATGTCATGCCAATATAATAGTTCTTCAAACATTGATGCTCAATTTAGAATTCAATAAAATTCAATAGTCAATTCAATCATGCTTAAGATATTATTATCATATCAATGTGTGTCTCTAAATTGATTTATCCATCTTCATAGTCAAACATAATTCATGCATGTAATACTAACTTGACGTTCTACCCTTTTTCCACCACTACAAGCAAGGTAATAAACTGAGATTTTCTTTAATTATACTTTTCCATTTTAAGCATCCTAAATTCTTTTTTAAGACCTTAATAGCTTTTTCTTAAGCGATCACTTGCCTTTTTACGCAACTATAGACATTTATGATGAAGGCAAATGGTTACTTAGCAAGTCATCAACCTAGAGTGCTTTGCATACTCATAATTCAAACTGTCATTTGAAGTAAAAGTAAACATTTATGATTAATACTCCTAGTGACTTGGCAACTTAAATCATTGGAGTAGAATTTTTGCTTAGGCCAATTTTTCTAATGGAATGCTTTTAAGATTTCTTTCTTAAATTCTATAAACATTAAAAAATATTGTTTATTTAAATTGTACTTAGGTCTAGTTTCTAGAGAGTTTTTTTCTTTCAAAGTTAGTGTTACCACTTCAATTATGTTCAATTATAGAGACATATAAGGCTCGTAGCATGCATGCATATCTACAATAATAATATTCCAAATATTTTCATTCATTTCATCATATTTCATCAAATTCAATATCAAACTTCAATCAAGAAGAACATCATACTAAACCATGAAATTTGTTTTATTTTTTTACGAGGAGATAAAAAAACATACAAAGTACGTAAAATTACATAAAAATAATGAAAAAAATGTTAAACACACCACCGCACTTAAATTAGACATTATCCTCAATGTTCAAACAGAGTTAACCATAAGCATGTGAAATTTAAAGAGAAAAGTGAAAGATCATGCATCCTATGGAGGTGCGGAATAAATAAAAAATTTTCCTCTATTTAGAGAGCCCAAGATCATGTCGTTAAATCAACTAACTATATATACAAGAATTAAAACAATGAATAGAGAATTATCTCTTATAGAATAGATCTAAATTCTTTAGTAGAAAAATTATCAAAGTGTTCGACCTTTATTAATGATCCACGCAGATTCAAGCACCCATAAAGAAGCGAGTTAAAATTGATAGAATGCTAGCTTCATCTTTTTTTATTTGTGTAGCATTTCCTATAGAAATCTAATCCGAGCAAGTTTGCGACAACCTTAAAGGAAGAGGAAAAGTGTCGTGTACTAGGGTTTTTTGGAGAAAATTATTTTCTTCTTTTATTTTGCTTTTTGACGTGTACCCTGAGAGATTTTCTCTCTTTGTCGAATTTTTCCCTCACTTTTTCTTACCTGTGTCATACTAGGTTTTTTAAGAGAAAATTAATTTCTTCTTTCATTTTGCTTTTTGTCGTGTATCCTAGAGAGATTTTCTCTCTTTGTCGAATTTCGTTCACTTTTTCTTGTGATGCACCTCTCTCTTATATATTTATCGGAGAGAATTTCTTGTCCTCTAAAGATAAGGAGGGCCAGCAATGAATCCATTAAGGATTCTAGGTTGTTGCTTTCTAATCCATCAAGGATTAGGAGTTATTTTACATATGGGCTTTTTATCTTTATCTTTACAACATTTATCCTTATCATATAAGCTTGATGTTTATCCTCCAATCAAAATATCTTTAGGCTTTTAATTAAACCTATTAGATCAAAATCATTCTAGCTTAATTAATTTATTTGGACTATCCAAATAAATAATCTTAGATAATTTTAGGCGAGCCACATTAGTAATCAATTTCCCAAAATACCCTTTAACCTAAATTATGAAACTCATTTCCATATTAGCTTATTTACTTTCAAATTTACAACCGACTTTTAAATTAGGAAAATAATTTCTAAAATAGGAAAATTTTCATTTTAGAAAATTCTATTTAAGGAAACTTTTTATTTTTGGAAACCTCTTCTAAAATAAGAAACTTTCAAAATTAAAAATTTTTTTTTCCAATATCTTTGCTTCTCTTTAATCATATGGATACTTAAATTTATGTGTGTGACTCAATAGGCTCCTAGATATGTCGACAATATATTAAGAACAAAAGACGTCTCTTTTATCTTTGATACATAAATCAAGATTGGCCTCTAGCAAGGTATCATGACTACTCAATTCTCTAGGAGGATTAATTAATCCATTATTACCTTTCATGAGCATGGTTATCATACAATTCGAGTCCTCACGTCAACTTATCATAATGTGATCTCGAACTTAGTTATAAATTTTGTTCGATTATGATCACACGAGTTTTCTTCAATTCTCAAATGTCTTAACTCTTAGAGTAAATCAACAATGCTTTATTGTTGTACTCCTATTGTGTCTCATGATTTCTCGAGTAGACATTCATCAAAGTGCAATGTGATAACTTCTTTAGTATACAAGGAACGACATATCCTATCTTAGTCATACAAATACCTCCATTAGATTCCTAGTGCACTCAACAAATTACACAGGAGCAATCTCTTACTAGGTCCATCGAAACGAGTATCAAAATGTATAAACTCTCTAATAAGATAAGCGTGATGACTTCAAGTCTAAAGACCAGTTGTACTCATCTCATATGAAATTCCCATAGACTAAACCAAATGGGTTCTCATGGCGAGTCAAGTCCGAGTGATATGTTCTCTAACATAAATCACTTAAATGCTTGCTTTGACATCACTATAGTAATAGGTGTAAGATCTCCTACTCCTATCATATATCATAAGCATAGCGATCATAAGTCTTTTTGTAAATAGTCAACGTCCATTCTTGACAATGCTACAACTTGAGACATTTAATGATATCATTTATATGCATTAGTATTTGTCTTACATCTTTTGATCAATCACTATTATAAATGCATATAATAAGAACTTCTATCTAATTTTACTAAATTAATAAGCACAAAATATAAAAATTAATAGAAAGATTTTTTTATTATTATTGAAAAAAATGATGCAATAATATAATAACTCAAACTCATCCAAACATGGTTAGATGTTGGACGACTATATTAATAATCTCCCACTTATACTAGAGCCAACCGGACATGTCCTTAAACTTAATGATTGAGTAAGGGTCTCATGTTTCAACCGTGACAAAGGCTCGGTTAAAAGGTCGACTATGTTATCGTCGGTGTGAACCTTTTCTATTCTTATGTCGCCACAATCGATAATCTCTCTAATTAGATAAGAGTGTGGCAATACATGCTTGCACCATTATGAGACCTTTGTTTCTTAGTTTGTGTTATAGCTCCATTATTATCGCGAGTAAAATACTATTAGATTAACAACGCTAGGAACCACTTGTAGCCCAAATAAAAATTTATGAATCCAAATAGCCTCGTTAACTACTTCTACAATCGTAATAAATTCAGCCTTAATTGTTGAGTAGGCCTCTGTTTCTTGCTTTAAACTTTTACAACTAACGACTCAATTATTTAACTAAAAAATGAATCCCGATTGTGATTTAAAGTCATCATTATCGGATTGAAAACTAGCATCTGTGAACCCTTTCACTGCTAGTTCATCTCTTCATAGATTAGAAAAATATCCTTAGTTCTTCGCAATTACTTTAGAATGCTTTTTATAGTAATATAATGTTTTTCACCTATATCAACTTGATATCTACTACATATACTTAAAGCATATAAGACATCAAACTGTGTACATAACATAGAATACATGATAGATCATATGGCTGATATAGAGTGAATGCGACTCATCTTTTCCTTTTCGTTATGTGCGTTAAAACACTCAACCTTGGAAAGTTTTATGCCATATGACATTGGAATAAGTCCTCTCTTAGATTTTTTTATACTAAACCTCTTTAGTATTTTATCAATGTATGTGTTTTGGGAGAGAGCTAACATTTTTATGATCTATCTCTATAGATCTTCATTCCTAGAATATAAGTTGTCTCTTCTATCTCTATCATGAAGAAATTCTTAGATAACCAATCTTTCATAGATTACAACATGGTGGTATTGTTGTCAATAAGTAGTATATCATCTACATATAACATAACAAAAACAATTGAGCTCCCACTAATCTTCTTGTATATACAAGGTTCATCTTCGTTTTGTGAAAAATCAAACTCTTTGATCTTTTCATTAAAATTTTGATTCTAATCCTAAATGCTTGCTTAATTCCATAAATGGACATTTGTAATTTATAAATCTTATTTGCATGTCCTTTGGTGATAACCATTAGCTTGTTTTATATGCACATCCTCATTCAATTTTCCATTAAGAAAAGCAATTTTGACATCTATCTACCATATCTCATAATCATGATATGCAGTAATTACAAGCATAATCTAAATGGATTTAACCATTAATATTGGTGAAGAAATTTCATCATAATCAATACTTTGTTTTTGACGATACTCTTTTGCCATCGATCCGGCTTTATACGTGTGTACATATCCATCCATGTTAATCTTTTTTTTAAAGACTCACTTATACCCAATACGTTAAACACCTTTAGGGGGATCAACCAAAGTCCATACTTAGTTATCAAACATAGATTCGATTTCAAATTTTATGGCCTCATGTCATTTTGTAAAGTTAATATCTAATATTGCTTCTTTATAGGTATTAGGTTCATCATCTTGTATGATAGACATATCTCCATATGTTAAGACTAAAATGCCATATCTTTTTGGCTCTTGAAGAATCCTTTAAGACCTACGAAGTTCTTGTGTATCGGTTTATAGGATGGTTACAACACTTTCTAACTTTTCTATTTGGGGTTTCTCTAGTGGAGTGTCAATTTATGAGTCTTTTTGAATCTTATCGAGTTCAACCTTCTTCCTACTTGGTTCTAGCATCTATAAATTTTATTTAAAAGAATACAACATGTCTAGCTATAAATAATTTTTTTCTTGTGATTGGTAAAAGTAATATCCATTTGTTTCTTTTAGATATCCCATAAATTTATATTTTATTGATTTAATCTCGGGCTTGTCTCCATCTAAATGTTTGGCATATGCTTCACACCCTCAAATCTTAAAGAAAGATAAATTTGCTTTCTTTCCTTTTCATATTTCATATGAAGTCTAATCAACAGATTCTGTTGGAACCTTGTTCAAAATAAATATCGTAGTAATGAGCGCAAATCCTCAAAGTGAAGCTAGGATATCGGTTTGATTCATCATCGACTGGACCATGTCTAACGGTGTCTTATTCCTCCTTTCGAACACACCATTCATTTGTGGTGTTCCAAATGGAGTCCATTATGAGAAAATCTTATTCTCTTTTAAATGATTTAAAAATTCAATGCTTAACCTTGATTTGATCGAAGTGCCTAAATACTTTTGCCTGTTTGTTTCTCAACTTCAAACCTAAACTCTTTGAACTTTTTAAATGCTTCAAATTATGTTGCATGAGTTACATATAACTAAAATGCAATTATCATTGGCAAAGGTTATGAAATAATCATATCATCCTCTAGCTTGGGTGGACATAGGTCCATATACATCACTATGTATAAGGCCTAACAAATCGGTGCATTTTTCACCTTTTCTATTAAAAGGAAATTTTGTCATTTTGCTAAGCAAATAAAATTCACAAACATCATAAGATTATAATCAAATGATACTAAATATCTATTTTTATATAGTTTGGATATATAATTTTTGTTTATATGGCCAAGTTGATAATGTCATAGATAGGTTTTATTTAAATCATTAATTTTGAGTCCTTTTGCATTTATGTTATAGATAGGTGTGTTTATGTTCGGAACATATAAACCGTTATTCACATTAGCATTTCTATATAAAATATCATCTTTATAAAATAAAAAACTTTTTTTCTTAAATGAAAATGAAAAACCATCTTAATCCAAATAAGAAATGAAAATGATATTCCTAGTTATACTAGGAATATAATAACAGCTTACGAGTATATGCATAAGTTCGATGGTAGTGCTAATTTATAGGTGTCTATCGCTAATGGTACAACTCTTGAATCATTACCTATACACAAGTCAATCTCACCGAAGCGACCTTTCTAAGCTCTTTCAATCCTTCAAAATTTATACAAATGTGTACATCACATCCAAGTATCAAATAGCCATGATGTGGGACTAGAAGTAGAAAAGTTTAATAATATGAATACTTGAGGTGTTATTAGAACTCTTCTTTTGCACCCCTTCATGGTACCTTTTATCGTCTATCGCATAGAGCATTTCTCATGTTGGAGGACATTCCTCATATTCATTTTCTAATCAAGGAAGTTTTTTTCATTTAAGGTATTACTTCCACTAATCGTCAATCTCATCAATGTATTACCAGTCATATTGTGCAACAAACTCGACAAGATAGAAAAACGTATGATTTGGTTAATTAAATTACGTAAAAATAAAACAAATCATAAATCAAATAATTAAAATCTATGTTCGCTCCTACTATTTTCTTCAAGTTCTATAACCTTCAATATAAGACTCCAAAAACCTTTTTGATTCATTTTCTAAGTGGGTTATCCCATTCTCTAACATGCATTAACTTTGATTTATCTCAACAAGCTATACATGAAGGATTAGTTAGGTAACTCTTTATCAATTACATCTAATGTAATTCCTAATGTAATTAGCATGACACTCCTTATCATATCACATCTTATGTGAATACTAATCCTTGCTTATAAGTTTATTAGATCTTGAGTTATTTCAACAAACCCAATAACTCATTTAAGTTATACCTAATATTTGGAGATATCGCATGACCTATGATTCGTTTCCCTCGAGGAAGAAGTGACCTTGAGTTATCTCAATAAGCCAACAATAACCAAGAGAGTTCCCTCCTTATAACGTTGAAAGACAATTAACTTAATATTTTATTTGAAGGATTTAATTTTCTTTATCTCATTTTAGCATACATACTAATCAATAATCATATTATTCTTAACATGCATAATAATATTAATGACATAATATATATACATCTCATGCATGACTCAAATGATCGGTGATTGGTAATAGATCTCTAATACTAGCCCCCTCGAGCCATAAGAAGACTAGTGGATCAAATTTCTAGGTGAAAAATTATTATAAATTCTTCAAGAATGTCTTCATTTCTTAGCATTTTCTCCTTGTATCTATTCTAATTCCAACATTCTACTTTTACATATATTTGAATAAGAAACCTCGAGTTAAATTCGAGGGGAGTAAGATAAGAAGAGAAATACAATAGAGTATAAGAGAAGGCAAGATACGCGAGTCCTATTTATCTAAAAATTATAAGCATTCATTCCGTAAAACTAGGTCGACTCATCCATACCATTCACCCCGCTTCAATTACATTGATACATGACATATCGATGAAAGAAATTTGATACATAAAACAATTACAAATCGATGTTTTTTGTCATTTTATAAATTTATCATAATTTTTTTAAATTTCAATTTTAAAACTTTCGGGCCTTAGGCCCACTTTGGACCTAAGGGATTTTGGGCCTCGAGGGCCCATAGGCTTCAACGCTCGAGCCCTCGCTTTAGTGCACTTATATGTACTTGCTCATAGCTAGTAGCTCGGTGCTTGAGCGCCTAGCCGGTGGCCTCACATGCCCGGCTCGCAACTTGGTAAGCCATACTCGTGGGTGCCTGTTCGCTTGCCTTGTATGTGCACGTCTAGCCTATAGGCCTAGATCGCTTTACACACGGCCGCCTAGCCTATGCATCTCCCGATCGCACGCCGGCTTATGTGCCTATCATGCCCGACATATAGTGCCTAGCATGTCGTGTGCCTAGTGGTCAAAGGATGACCAGCAAGTGGATTCCTCTTTCTTTTATTTTTATGCATCCGAGTTCTAACGTCCAACGTCATCCTCGCATGCCCCACTATTTTTAACCCAAATTTTAATTTTAAATTAATATAAAATACTAGATTTATAATCAGGCATAGTTAATTCATGTAGTTAATCATAATTAACATAACATATAATTAAAGATTAAACGGATGCTCTAATACCAATTAAAGGGTCATACATCATATAAAGGTGTGAAATAAATAAAAAAAATTTTCCATCTAAAGGGCCAAGATCATGTCTTTGAATCAACTAACTATATGTATATGAATTAAAACAATGAATAGAGAGTTACCTCTTATAGTATAGATCTAGATTCTTTAGCAAAAAAGTCATTTAAGTGTTCGACCTTTATTGATGATCCACGTAGTCCAAACACCTACAAAGAAGCACTCAAAATTGATGGGATTCTAGCTCCACCTTTTTTTATTTAAGTAGTATTTCCTATAGAAATCTAATATGGGCAAATTTATGATAACCCAAAGAAAAGAGAGAGGTGGTAGCGTGCTTAGGGTTAAGGAGAAAAAATTTTCTCCTTATGTTATTTCGATCATGTATCGCTTTTTATTTTCGAAGTGTGCCAAATTTTCTCTCCCTAAAAACTTCCTCTTTATGCTACATCTCACCTCCTATTTATAAGGGGAGAGTTCTTTGTCCTCTAAAGTAAGGAGAGGGCTGCAAATAAGTCCTAATTGGACTTATGGTTATTGCTTCCTAATCCTCAAAGGATTAGAAGTTATTTTACATATGGACTTTTGATCTTTATCTTTAAAACATTCATTCTTATCCAATAAGGTTGATGTTTATGCCCCGACCAAAATATCTTAAGGTTTTTAATTAAAGCTATTGGACCAAAACCATTTTGGCCTAATTAATTTATTTAAACTATCTAAATAAATAATCTTAGATAATTTTAGGAAGCCATATCGGAAAATAATTTTTCAAAATACCCTTTAACCTAAATTAGGAAACTCATTTCCATTTTAGGTTGTGTATTTCCAAATTTGGAACCAATTTTCCAATTAGGAAACTAATTTCTAAAATAGAAAAATTTTCATTTTACAAAAATTTCATTTAAGAAAGCTTTCCATTTTAGAAAACTTTCCATTTTTTGAAACCTCTTCCAAAATAGGAAACTTTCGAATTGGAAGCTTTTTCCAATATCTTTGCTTCTCTTTAATCATGTGAATGCTTAAACTTATATGTGTGACTCAATAGGCTCCTAGATATGTTGGTAATGTATCAAGAATAAAAGACTCATCTTTTATCTCTTGATACACAAATCAAAATTGGTCTATAGCAAGGCATCATGACTATCCAATTCTCTAGGAGGATTAATTAATCCATTATTATCTTTTACGAGCATGGTTACTATACAATTCAATCCTTATGTCAACTTATCACGAGTGTGATCTCAAAATTGGTTATAAGTCTTTTTCAATTATGATCATATAAGTTTTTCTCGATTTTCAAATGTCTTAGCTCTTAGAGTAAACCAACTATGTTTTATTGGTGTACTCTTACCGTGGTCACATATTTTTTTAGCAGACATTCATCGAACTCGCAATGTGATAAATCCTTTAGGATTCCCCTATTTTGGTAACTACCATAGATAAAAAAATACTCTCTTGTAAGAAAATCTTTTGGTGTAACTTGTTGTAAGATCTAGATGGGTTTTATCTCTAACTCTATTCCTTTGCGTATTTTTTTCTATGTTATTTGAATATGATTATATGGTTGATTGATTAAAATACATGCTAGTTAATTAATCATTTTAATATATTGCTAGCTAAGTATTCAAGTTCATAATTATTTATCTAAACTTACTTGTGGTAGCAAATAGGGATTAATGATCATAAATGAGTTTTCGTTTAATCCCTTGAAAAACATGAAACTATATTAAATTCTTTTAACATCTAGGAGGGTTGTTTAGGTCTTCCTATCTTTCCATCAATTAATACTCATGATGGATTAAATCTAACTAGTATATACTAGGTTGTTAAATAGTTAGGAATTAATCAAATAGCATATATTTGATTAGCAAATCACTAAGAAAAGATTGAGGATAATATACATGTTGTTATCTTACGATGGATATTCATAATAAGAATGGATTAATGTATGAATCGATGATCAACAAGTTAATCAAAAGTGGAGACCCACCTTCAACCAAGGCCTTTATTATTATTATCATCTATTTATTTAATTGTCTCTACCTTTAATATTCTCAACAAGCTAAACCCCCTTTTCCCTACACTTTTCTTTGAAACAGATCATAAGAAAAAGGAAATTGATTGAACCATCTCCTTATGAAATTGACCTTGATTTGCCTTTACTATAGTTTGTAATTGGATCCAGTGAGGAGAAAATAAATAATCAAATTTATCAATGGTACGACATGTCATCAAATTTTGGCATCATTATTGGAGAAAATTACGTTCAAATTAATTGTTTCTTGACATTCCGATCATTTTTTACTATTTATATCGGGTTGATGTATAACCGGATCTCATACAAATGACCTAATCTTTAATCCTAAACCAAAAATAACATTTTACAAGTTGAGAAGAAAAGCTAGACAAGCTTTAATAGAGTGGATTGAAACATCCGAGAGAAGAGTTACTCGCTTTACCTAGCATAAGTACAGCTTCTTGAATTTTCATTTTCAATTGATTCTAAAGGGGATGTAATGGCAATAAACGGAACCTTGAAGGAGTCGGCTATTCTTGATCTAAATCAACAACCCTCGTGTATAGAGTTTTTGAATCTCGATATGGCTTTTGAGTTGAAGTCGGAGTTGATTACCTAAATTCTAGGGTCTTGTTAGAGAAAACCCATATAAACACTTAAAAGAATTCTATGTGGTATGCCCAACCATGAGATCGCAAAGAGTATCGAAAGAGTAGATTAAATTACATGCATTTCCATTATCACTTGATGTGGATACAAACGATTGGCTATATAATCTTCCTACAAGATCAATTGACTCTTGAAATAGGATAAAGTAAGTTTTTTTTATTAAAATATTTTCCTACATCAAAAGTCTGCTAGTATAAGAAATAAGATTTATGGTATCTAATAATTTAATGGAGAAACACTATATGAGTATTGAAAGTGGTTCAAAAAGTTATGATCTAGCTACCTCCATCATCAAATCTCCGATCAATTATTGATTATATACTTTTATGAGGTTTGTTACCCGTAGAGAGGAGCGTGATTGATGTTGCTAATGGAAGAGCATTGGTAGACAAGACCACTAATGCTATAAAGGCCTTGATTTCTCAATAATTTGGTGTAAGGATAGATCATGCACCAAAAAGGTTCAATGAGATTAACATATCCAACCTAGAGAAATAAATGTCCGAGCTAGTTCATTAGTAAGACAAATAATACCGAAAAATCCGCAAACTATGAAGGCTTATGGGATTTTTTCTATTTCGAGCCATGCCACTAATGCATGCCCAACACTCCAAGAGGCGTATGCTCGAGCAAGTTCATGCGAGTTGGAAATTTTAGTGGTCAATTAAAGCCATATAACCCATTTTCCAACACCTACAATCCAGTCGGAGAGATCACCTAAACGTAAGTTATGGAGGTATCTTACAAGAAAGGTAAAACTTTTATCAACGAAAGGCAATAAGGTTACTAGCCAAAGCCTTATCAACAATATGCCCACTAAAATTCAGATCCATCCTTTGAGGGCATAATGATGTCTCTTGCCTTAAACATAAAGCAATTCCAACAAGAGAGGAGGTCTAACATCTAGAATTTTGAGAACTAGATAAGTCGGATGGCGATGGTCGTAAGTCATCTAAAGGCTCAATTTAGAAGAAAATTACCATCCCAAACTATGGTAAACCCAAAGGAGAATGTAAGTGCAATGATGTTAAGAAGTGGTGCTTTAGTAGAAAAACCTAATAAGGTAATCTTCGAGGTAGTAAATGAAGAAGAACTAGAGCTTGAAATAGAGAAGAAAGATATGCCCATCAAAGGAGCTACATCAAGCTCTATGGTAAATTATAACCCTTTAATTCAGTTTATAATTGACCCTACACCTTTTCCTAGCAAGATGGAGAAACCCAAAATGGAAGAAATGAAAAAAGAAAATGATAGGAAGATTCTTAAGCTATTATGTAAGATTGAGGTTAACATACCTCTCCTAAAAGCAATCAAGCAAGTGCCAAGGTATGTAAAGTTCTTAAATAACTTATGCACTAATAAGAGGAATTTAGACATCAATGAAAAGATGATTATGAGAGAGAATATATCTATAATTATTCAAAGGAAACTCCCTCAAAAGTGTAAAGATCCAAGCATGTTTACCATACCTTGTAAAATTGGTCATGCCAAAATTAACAAAGCCATAATACATCTAAAAGCATCAATAAATGTCATGATGTATTCCATTTATACTTCATTAAATCTAAGGTCATTAAAAGAAACTAGTGTTATTATTCAATTAGTGGATCGCAATAATGCCTACCCCGAAGGGATAGTAGAAGATGTCTTTATACAAGTAGAGGAGTTTATGTTTCTAGCTGATTTCTACATCTTGAATATGAAAAATGACTCTTTCTATAATCCTACCCCTCTTGCTCGGAAGACTATTCCTTAAGACAACCAAGATAAACATAAATGTCCACAATGGTATCCTCACTATGGAGTTCGATGGTGAAGTGATTTGCTTCAATACCTTTGAAGCTATGAAATGTTTAAAGGATGTCTAATCTATTTTTCCCATGAATGCTAGAGATTTACAAGCTCAAGGGATGATTCTCTCCAAACACTCGGAAAATGAAAGATCCTCATTGATGAAAAAGATAATGTCGAGCTAACGATGTTAAACAAAAGTACTTATTGGGAGGAAACCCAATGAATAGATTTCAAGTTTTGATTTTTTTTTATTTTAATTGATGTTTAAGTTAGTCTTGTTTCGGTTTCTTTTTAAATTCCCTCTATGTTTGACTTGTTTTTAAAGAATGTATATAGAATAGGTGTTACTTAGTTTTGAAAGAAGGAGAAGAAGAAGAGCCACATAGTTAGTAACATGAAGCACAACTTGTACATGTTAAAAGACATGCCCGTGTGTCCGAATTATAGCTAAAAGTTTAAAATAAAAAGAGATGAAACATGAGCGAGTAGCAAGAAACATAAGCCGACCTTCGGAAAAGGCATGCTCATGTGACCTCTTAGTCGTGTTGCAATTCCAAGAATAAAAAATGAGGCACGAACAAGTAGAAAATGACATAAGTTATGCACTAATTTTAGACATATCCATGTGTCTTTAACCCACCATTTAAACTTCCAAGGCAATACAAAGACATAGACGAGTTGGTATCCATATGGTTTGCAAGAGAGAATCCATATGAATGTGTGGATTATAAATCGTTACAACAAAGAGAAAGAAAAAAATGACATGGGTAGAAGGAAATAAACACGGTTTACTTATCAAATTGAGCATGGGTGTGTGACTTTTTTCTTGGCCAAGGACATGATTTCTTTTCTTTTTTTCCATGCATATAAATACCTTAAAACCTTAAGTTGTGCCACTTCATCTTTCTTAAACTTTCTCCTCGGTCGCATCGGTCTTTTTCTTCATCTTCTCTATCTTCTTCCAATTTCCTAACTATTTTCAAACTAAATAACACCCATCCATACAAACCAAGCACACAATCTTCTTCAATCCTCTACCTCACTAGACATACTATCCTTCCCATTACTCTCTCTTACAAAAGAACCACCATCTTCTCTATTCTTTCCTCTCACTTAAGTAGTAGCCATGTCTATTTCAAGAGATACGAAAAAGAAAAAAATGACCTAAAGAAAAAAGGGAAATAGAAAGATAAGAGCACAACACATAAGAGATCCATCCTATGGAAGTAGTATGCCCATATACTTAACTATCAAATTTTAGAATGAAAAGCACCAATCAAGTTATGAAGTGTCGATGAATCAAAAAATGATAACTAATAGGTATATCAATTGAAATGCCTTAAAGGTGATAGGGTTAGTTGAGGAGGTTAGGGAAATGTTGAATACTATAGGGTGAGTTGCACTATTAGAAATGGATGCACCTTCGTATAAGAAGCTCCCATTAGAATTCTTGAGTTCATTTCAAATGGACATAACTCTTGAGAATTCTATTACCATTGAATATATCGGATTTTGGGTAGCTAATATTGGACATGTCCATGAACGAACCGATATCACTTATTTATTTGGTTGGCCACATGAGAGTGCGAGGCAACCCCCACTAACTTTGAGAAGCCATTTTAGAGGGTAATAATAGGTTTGAAGGATGAGGTTTATAATCTCTCTCATTCAAAACCTCAACAATGATCCGTCTTGTATTTTAGTCCATCCATCAAGTTCTAGCATAGACATTGTGTGGGAAAAATAACGATTGAGTGATCAATAAGATGGAGCTAGGAATTTTATACTTTATCTCTAAACGAGATGAAGGTTGATTTAGCTTACTTCCTTGTCGAGTGCTTTTTAGCAATAAAGAAGTCAAACGAAGACAACATTATGATCAATGTGTTTATAATCCATATTGCCAAAAAATTGAAACTCGCTTAGTTGACGAGACCATATCATTGACTCTAGCTAAGGGAATAACCCATTTGAACTTAGAGAAATTAGTCAAGATTGGGTTGTTGAAGAAAAAAAGAAAGTACCAAGTCCATCGGACTAAAAAGCCTTGACGACAAGAGGAAGAGTAATCATCCAATAGCAAAGGCAATAAGAATAAAGATGTTGAGACATAAGGAGTAGCTGAAAATGTTCATCTAAAGGTTATCTCAAATGCCCAATCATACATGTTAGAGAAGCTTACTTTTAGGGTAGACAATCTGCAACTTACCTGCAGGAATTGATTCGATTAACTAAGCCAATAAATCTAGAATGTGGACAACAATATGGTGCTTAACTTTTAAATGGTCAACCATCACCTAAATAGCCTCTTCAATGCCTTCACCGTGCATTTTTCGTCGTCTTCACCACCTCTCTTTTGATTCGCCATCATTCGGATTATCTCCCAAACCATTACCTTTTATATTTCATGTGTCAATAATCAATTTTATGGTATATTAAGGACAATATACAATTTAAGTATAAGGGTAGAATTTAGGTTTGATTGTATTATTTAATTGTTTGTGATTGTTTATGTGTTTTGCATTGGTGTTTAAATTTTTTTTATCTAAAAAAAGATGATAAAATGAATGCTATGTTTAGTATAGTATCCTTCTTAATTGATGATTGATGAAGAGTTTTCATAAAATCTTATGGGAAATTTGAGATTGTTTGGAGTACTATGATTGTGAAAATGCATGCATGCTAAAAAGATTCATTTATCTTTATAATTAAGCATGATTTGGGAAGTGATACTTATTTTTCAATTACCCTTTTGAAACTAGGCCTAAGCATGGTTTAAGTAAATAAATTTTTTTAGCTATTATGAGAATTTGAAAAAGAAAAGAAAAAGAAAGCTTTCTAAATGGAAAGTTGGCCTTATTGATTGTAAATCTACTCCAATGTTTTGAGTTTCTTAGTAACTAGGAGTATTCGTTACAAATATTTACTTGTTACATCAAATGATAACTTGAACTATGAGTATGCAAAGCACTCTAAGTGTATGACTTATCGAATAACCAATTGCTTTCATCACAAATATTAGTATTCAAGTAAAAAGGCAAGTGATCGTTTAGAGAAGAGTTGTTAAAGGCCTTAAAAAAAGATTGTAATGCTAAAATAAGAAAAATTTTAAGAAAAAGAAAATCTTAATTTAGTACTTTTACTTGTAGTAGTGGAAAGGGGTAAGGAAAAAATAAATATTGCATGCTCGAATTATCACTCGGTTATAAAGATACACAAATCAATTTATAGACATGCATGAACATAAGTACAATATCGTTAAACATAATTGATTTGATTGTATGATTTTGTTGAATTTTGAATCAAGAATTAATGTTTGAAGGATATGCTTATTGGTATGACATTCATTTAAGATTTTATGGGTTTATCTTCCGAAAATTCTCATGAGAGACAACTCATCCATTAGGGTAACTTAGGGGTTTAAAGGCTTATTGCATATGATAAATGCAATCTTGATTCCTATAAAAAAGTGAGTTAGGTTTCTGTTTTGTTTATTTTGCTCGAGGACTAGCAAAATTTAAATGTCGAGGTATTTGACGAGTGCGTAATTTATACAAATTTTATGCGCTTTTACATTAAACTTAATAGTTTTTTTTTTTTATGTTATATTAAGGTAAATAAGGCAAAGTTAATGATTTTAGGTTTTTATAGGAAAAATGGCAAATTAAAGCGAATAAACCCAAACCAAAATGAATAAGAAGCCAAAATCACCAAAGAAGCAAGGAAGTCATATGGTCGTGTGAACTATAAAATTAAAAAAATCCATTGGTTGTATGAAAAAAAAAAGGAAACCATATGGATGCCTAGTTAAAAAAGACATATAGGTAGTAGCAATCAACATGATTTGAGAAAGAAAAGTGGCACGCCCGTGTGGGTGTCAAGGTTAAGATGTCTCCCAAGGAGAAGAAAAAGAGCATGGGCGAAAACTAAAAGGCACAAAATGAAGAGCAAATTAGACACGGTTGTGTGCCTCGGTCTTCACAACCTCGGCCTAACAAGTTTACGCCATTAGCTCTCCAAGCATCCAAACTTGTAAAACAAAAGAGCAAGCCATGTTCCTTTTCCGGAATAGTTTTATGTCTATGTTACGCTACCATGTGTGCGATGTAACCCTAATTTGTGCTTAAATAGAAAAGTTAGGGTTCATTCTAGGATTCCTCTATTTTGACAACCATCATAAATAGAAAAAAATGCTTTCTTATAAGAAACCATGTATCACTAAGAATCTTTCTTGGTTAAAAGGAAGTTGAAGCATTTGGTGTAACTTGTTATGAGATCTAAATAGGTTTTATCTCTAATCCTATTCTTTTGAGTACTTTATTTTTTTCTATGTTATTTGAATATGATTATATGATTGATTAATTAGAGTGCATACTAATTAGTTGATCATTTTGATCTATTGCTAGCTAAGTATTCAAGTCTATAATTACTTGTCTAAACTTACTTATGGTAGCAACTAGGGGTTAATGATCATAAATGAGTTTTTGTTTAATCTCTTAAAAAACATAAAACTAGATTAAGTTCTTCTAGCATCTAAGAGGGTTGTTTAGCTCCACTTATCTTCTATCAATTAAAGCTTCTATTGGATTAAATATAGCTAGCATCTACTAGGTTGTTCAATAGTTAGGGATTAATCAAACGGGATATGTTTGGTTAACAAATCACTAAAAAAAGATTGACGATAACATACATGTTGTTGTCTTATGGTGGATATTTATAATAAGAATGAATTCATGTATAAATCGATGATAAATAAGTTAACCAAAAGTGGAGACCCACCTTCAACTAATGCCTTTATTATTATTTTCATCTATCTATTTAATTGTTTCTACCTTTAATATTCTCGATAAACCAAAACCCCTATTTCCTTTCACTTTTCTTTAAAACGATCGAAGAAAAAAGAAATTGATTGAACCATCTCCTTGTGGGATCAACCTTGACTTGCCCTAACCGTAGTTTACAATTAGGTCCAATGAGGATTGACTTACCTTGTGGTTTAAATCCACCTAGCATCTAGTGGGTTATTCAATAGCTAGGAAATTAATCAAGTATCATATATTTGGTTAACGAATCACTAAGAAAAGATTGGAGACAACATACTTATTATTGTCCTATGGTGAATATTCATATTAAGGATAGGTTAATAAATGAATCAATGATTAACAACTAAAATAAAAATGGATACAAAACTTCAAACAAGACCTTTTCTATTATTGTTATTTAATTTTACTTTTGATTGGTTACATTTCACCACAAACATAAACCCTCATTTAATTCCTTTGCACTACGGAACAATCGGATAATAGAGACCACTAATTAGGCCACTTTTCTATAGATTTGGCCATTGGTTGCCCTATCTATACCCTTGTGATTGGATTTCATAAGGAAAATATAAATTATTGATTTATTGGTAAAACAACACGTCATCAAATTTTAGTACCGTCATTAGGGCATTACGTTCAAATTAATGGTTTCTTGACATTTTGATTATTCCAAAGGTGACATCGAGCTAACGAAGTTAAATAGAAGTACTTATTAGGAGGTAACCCAACGAATGTATTTTGAATTTTGTTTTCTTTTTATTGTTTAAGGTTTTTTTTTTTTAGTTTTCTTTAAATTCCTTACATGCTTAACTTGATATTGAGAATGAAGGCGGTATAGAAATTTTTGGTTTTGAACAAAGAAGAAGAAGGAAGATCATACGGGTTCGGACACGGTTGCACACTAGTTACGGTAGGACGAGTGTGAGATTTTTTTCATTCTATAATTCACTTTGGAGAGGAGGAATTATAGGCAATAATTTCAAACACATGTTATGCACCAATTATAGCACACCCATATGACCCCGTGTTGAGATGAAATTTCAAGATAGCATAACGAGCATACGAGATAGTGAAAAGTTACATGACTTGTGGGAGAAAATCCACTCACCTTATGTGGGTAATAAGCTTATACAATGACAAGATAGAAAGAAAAGAGACACGAGATAGAAATATCAAGGCATGGTTTATCCACTAAATTGAGCACGGACATGTCTCGGGTTTTCTTTCCATTTGTTGGCGCCACCTCCCTTTCGAATGCTACAATTCTAAATTTGATCTCTTACCCTTTCTTTTTTAATTTTATATTCCTTTATTCAATTCTATGTTTACATTGAGGACAATGTAAAATTTAAGTGTGGGGGAAGGATTTAGGATTTTTTTTTTGTTTGTCCTTTAGTTTTAGGTTATATATCTAAAAAAATGAAATGAATGGCATGGTTCGAGTATGATGTCCTTCTTGATTGATGATTGATGATGAATTTTAACAAAATTGGATGAGATGATTGAGTGTTTTGGATATTATTATTATAGAAGTGTATGCATGCTAGAAAGTTATATATGTTTTTATGATTGAGCATGATTTAGATAGTAATATCAATTTTGCAAGTACCTTTTTGAAACTAGACCCAAACATGGTTTAAATAAACGGGATTGAGAAAGAAATGAAAAATAAAGCATTCTAGTTAGAAAATTTAGCCTAATTGAGTGAAAATCTACTCTAATGATTTGAGTTGCTTAGTAATCGGGAGTATTCATCATAAATTTTTACTTTTACATCAAAAGACAATTTGAATTATGAGTATACAAAGCATTCTAGGTTGATGACTTGTTAAGTAATCGGTTGCTTTCGTTACAAATGTCAATAGTCGAGTAAAAAGACAAGTGATCACTTATAGAAGAACTATTAAAGGCCTTGAAAAAGATTAGGATGCTAAAAAGAGAAAAAATTTGATTAAAAGAAAATCTCAATTTATTGCTTTACTTGTAGTGGTGGAAAAAGAGCAAGGGCAAAATAGGTGTTACATGCTTGAATTGCGATTGGTTATAAAAAAACATAAATCAATTTAGAGATATGTATAGATATGAGAATAATATCTTAAACATTATCGACTTGATTATTTAATTTTGTTAAATTCTGAATTGAGCATCAAATTGAAGGATACTAGCATGACAATCATCTAAGTAATTTTATGGGTTTATCGTTTAAAAACCCTCATGAAACACAACTCGTCACTTGGGTTAACTTAGGGGTTTAAAGACTTGTTGCATGTGCTAAATGCAATCGTGATACTTATGAAAGTGAGTTAGGTTTTGTTTTCTTTGTTTTGTTTTGCTCAAGGAATAGCAAAGTTTAAGCTGTAGCGGGTATTTGATTAGTGCATAATTAGCATGCTTTTTATGTTCTTTTACATAGAACGTTTTTGTATTTATTGTATTATATTTAAAAAATTAAAATCAAGATAATAATTTTGAATTTTATAGGAAAAATAGCGAATTAAAGTAAATAAACCCAAGCTAAAACAAGAAGAATCCAAAGCCACAAAAGGAACCAAATGAGACATACGGTCATGTCACTTACAAGAGGAAAAAAGCAATTGGTCGTGTGAGACAAAGAAGAAAACTGTGTGGATGTCCAACATGATTAACTTAGACCTTTCAAACTTTTTATAGGTTTTCTAAAGCCTTATAGTTGGATTTCAAAGAAGTGGTCTTCAAAGAATTTATAGCGGACATCTCAATCTTTCTATAGTGATGTATTAGGTCAAAATCCTAGTTTTTTTAGGCCTCCAAATGATATTTCATATTTTGATCTAAAAAGCTTATCCGAATTCTATTTAGAGTCCGGAGTAGTTGTGAAGTTTAATATATATCTAGAGTTTTAGAACCCCGATTGATGCAAGGCTAAGCCTATGAAATACTTAATACTCATACCTATAAGTCTTATGAAGGTATTGAGTTATAAATAGGTTGTTATCATGGAGGAATTCAGCTACTGAGGTGAAATCCTAAGGTTCAGGCGAACGAGTTGAGTCGATGTCGGTATTTAGCTTGTAACTCGGATTTATAAATATCCAATTGATACAAGCTTTAATTTGTTGAAAAGATAAGAAATAGGCATACAACTTTAATAAAGAATGAAAATCCTAATTCGGCATGTATTAAGTTCATTCAAGCTAATTATTTAAAGACATAAGATAAAGTAAAAATTCCACGTGAACAAAAGCTAGGGACATGGGATAAAGAGAAAAAATCACATGAGCGGTAGCTAAGGACATGAGATGAAGTAGTAAAAGGCATGAGATGAAGTGCAAATGGCATATGGCCATGTGCCTAAGTCAAGCAAGTCATGTGTCCATGTATGGCTATCTTGTGTGCGTTGTAACCTTACCTTTTGCTATAAATAGAAAACCTAGGGTTTCACTTTATTCATTCTCTCATTCTAGGGAGATATTCTCACTTTTAGCGACCACCATAGATTGAAAATCCACCTTTGTAATCGATTATAAACAACTAAACATCCATATTGGTTGAAAAAAGTTAAAGCTTTTGGTTAAATAGTTATGAGATCGTAACGGGTTTTAATTTTAAACATATTCTTTTTTAGTATTTTATGTTTTTCTTTATGATTGTATGATTAAATTGGTTAGAATGCACGTTAGTTATTTGATCATCATAATCTATTGCTGGCTAAGTATTCAAATTCATGTAATTGCTTGTCTACACTTGCCTATGGTAAAAAATAGGAGGTCATGATTATAAATGCATTTTTGTTAGATCCCTTAGAAAATATAGAACTAGATTACATCTTTTTAGCATCTAAAAATGATGATTTGGCTTTACTTGTCTTTCTTTACATTAATATTGTTATTGGATTAAATCTATCTAGCGTCTAATAGGTTATTCAATGACTAGAGAATTAATCAAGTATCGTATATTTGGTTAACAAATCACTAAGAAAAGATTAGGTATAACATACATGTTGTTGTCCTATAATAAATATTTATGTTAAGGATAGGTTAATAATTGAATTAATGATCAAGGAGTAAACCAAAAGTTACGAAACTTCAACCAAAGCCTTTCCCATTATTCATATTTAATTTAACTTTTGATTGCTTACAGTTCATCATAAACACAAACCCCCTATTTAATTCTTTTGCATTACGGAACAATTAGACAATAAAGACTATTAATTAGGCCACTTCTCTTTGGGTTTGATCCTTGTTTGCCCTATCTACACCCTTGTGGTTGAGTTCCATGAGAAAAATATAAATTACAAATTTGTTGGCGGAACAACACGCCATCAATTAATTTGTTTTTTGAAACAAGAGAAATTAATTTATAATTTACTCACCATTTTCATTGTATTCATTGGGTTTGTTTTATGTTCTCATTGGGCTTAGGCCCACTTAATTTCTTTCCTCTAGCAATTATCTTTAAAAAAATATCTATTTTTTATTTATATTTATCTTAAAATATTTATTTGGTTATAATTATATAAAAAAATATTTTCTTAAAATAAAGTTCTTTTTTCCAAAAAATTATTCAAATATAATTTTAAAAAATGTATTTGTAGAAAATATTAATAAAAAATAATATAGCATAATAATTAATAAAATAAAGTTCATTTTGCAAAAAAAAAAAAAAAAAATTCAAATAGAGCTTGTCTTAATTTTTCTATTTTTTTCTTTAACTTTTGTTTGTTTATTAGAATTTTAGCGACTAAATTATAAATTAGTCCCTCTAGTTTTAAAAAATTAAATTAAGTAGATTTATTTGTTTCAAAAATAATTATTTAGGTTTTTTTCTATTTTATATTGATTTCTTTTCTTTTCTTTTCTTTTCTTAAAAATAAACATATATTAATGAAATATTGACGAGAAAAGAATATTTTTTGAAGTAAAGTGATATAAATATGATTAATTCGATTGAAGGATTAAATAAATAGTTTGTAATATAAGGAGAACTAATCAATTCATTTTTTATAACAATTGAAGTCAATAAAATGTCTTTCTTTTAAGGGTCATGTTTTTGTATGAGTACATGGTAGTATAATCATTATAGATCAAGAGATGATTTTTCAAAATAAGTGAAACCCACAAAATTTCTTTTCTTTAAAAATCATGTTTTGATATGGGTATGGGATAGCTTATTATAGAGATGATTTATTCAAAACAAGTGAAGCCCATAAAATTTCTTTCTTTTAATGATCATGTTTTGGTATGGGTATGGGCTAACCCATCACATATCAAAAGATGATTTTTCAAAACAAGTGAAGCCCTCGAAATTTATTTCCTTTAAGAATCATGTTTTGGTATGGGTATAGGATAGCCCATTATAGATCAAGAATTGATTTTTCCAAACAAATGAAGCCCATAAAATTTCTTTTTTAAAAGATCATGTTTTCACATGGGTGTTGGGTAGTTAATCACATATCAATGATTTTTCAAAACAAGTGAAGCTCGTAAATTTTCTTTTCTTTAAGGATTGTGTTTTGGTGTAGGTATGAACTAGCCCATAACATATCAATAAATGATATTTCAAAACAAGAGAAGCCCACAAAATTTCTTTCCATTAAGGATTGTGTTTTGGTATGGTTATGGGCTAGCCCATCATAGATCAAGAGATTGTTTTTCAAAATAAGTAAGCTCACAAAATTTCTTTCCTTTAAGGATCTTGTTTTGATATGGGTATGGGCTAGCCCATCACATATCAAGGGATATTTTTCAAAACAAGAAAAGCCCATATTTTTTTTTCCTTTAAGTATCATGTTTTGGTATGGGCATGGGCTAATCCAAGAGATAATTTTCGTTCTATGTTCTCATTCGGCTAAAGCCCACAAAATTTATTTATTTATTTATTTATTTATTTTTAAGAATCATGTTCTACGAGAGTAAATTATAAATTAGTCCTTCTCGAATTAATTAGTCCAAAAATATTATGCTTTCCTTTGCTTTTTGGATTTTAAGAGATGTCATGGGCCTAAATTGCAGTGGGTCCAATTTTAAATCTAAAACAAATCTTGCAGTTAGCACTTTCAGCCTGAAAGAGTAAGAACAAAAAAGTATTGGCCCTTTTGTCAGATTGGGTAGCAAATTGTTTAGTATCAA
Organism: Dovyalis caffra; assembly: GCA_963924115.1. NCBI lineage: Eukaryota > Viridiplantae > Streptophyta > Magnoliopsida > Malpighiales > Salicaceae > Dovyalis > Dovyalis caffra. The sequence continues at coordinate 2,430,990 of CAWUPB010001161.1, read as the reverse complement.
GTTTATAACCTCTTGAATATGTTTTTAAACAAATCATACCGAGTCGAATTGGCATATTGGTAAAAGTTTTTTCTTCTTTTAAGTTTTTTTCCGAAGATTTTTAACCCTAGATAATAAGATTAGAGTAAATTCAATGACAGCTTGGCTAACCCTGCAAGTAATAATATGGTTCATAGTATGATTTTTTTTCTTTTTATCGGTTAATCTAATTTAAATGTTTACACAAATTGTGCTATCATATTTTTGTCCATAAGACATCCAAATATCAACCAACACTAGAAAAGGAATATCAAAACGCAGTTAAACAATCCACCCATTTGAATATGTCGAATTAACTTTTTACCTCACATGTAGCTTTATTATCAACTACTAAATCAAAAGGCACTGACAAGAAAAGTAAAGATGGTATATATAAAATTAGTACGCATTTGAGTTGATTTCAGTTGTTTTTGTAAAAAAATGCTTTTAAATTTAAAAGTCATCAAATTTAATGTTTTTGAAGTTTTTGATAGTGATATGTTTAAATCATGCAAAAACACCTTAAATCAACTCCAAGGCATGTGAAAAGACCGTCAATTTGCAAAGACATTACCAACGTTAACATGGCTTCTTCTTGGTGGAGATAAATGGCCATCATTTGCATACATGAGGGGCAGTAGGGCACGGGATGGGAGCGTGAAACACGCCCAAAATTATTGGGTAAGTACCAAATGAACGAGCTTTTAATGTTGAGGTATGACCTGCACTGTTTTTGATGAGTCCTTAGCTTTCCGTTTTCCAAAAGGCAAATGGTTTTGATTCCTGATCAGATACAGGAGCCATGCCCATATCCTTTATGGAAAACGGAAAGCCCATAAACCTAAATAAGCTAAGGATACATCAAAAACAGTGCACGTCATACCTCAACCTTTTAACAAGTGCAAGACATGCGCATGTATGTGGCAGAGCAACTCTGGCCAGCTGACACATAACAGCGACCCATAACTCCCATATTCCTTGTTTTGCTATAACCTGATACTGAATTCATGGTACGTTTTAAAAGGCCCGCCTAACCTACTTAACGCCCCGTTAGGGTTTCCCAGACTTAACATCATTCCGTCACATGAAGCACCACATCAAAAGCTTTCGAACAATAAATCCAGTCAAACATGCAAAATAAATGCTTCGTCGAACATTCAACCCTATTCCAAACCGGGGGTACTGAATTCATTATATGTCTTAAAAGGTCCACCGAACCTATTTAACGCCCAGTTAGGGTTTCCCACACCTAACATCATTCCATCACATGAAACACCACATCAAAAGCTTTCGAACAATAAATCCAGTCAAACATGCAAAATAAATGCTTTCGACACTGTCCTCCCATCCACCCCTATTCCAAACCTGGGGTACATGCACATGAGTTCATAACATCGAACATTCTTCTTCTTTTTTTCAAAGCAAGAAAGATTTAACATTCTAGCTACTTAGTCGAAACTATTACTACTGAACATTCTGGGACCAACAGCATCCAGAGGAATATCTATAGCCAGCCGAAATATCTAAACTTTGCAGGATCCCCGCATGTTACAGCTCAAAGGCTAACCCACCCTCCCACAAAATCAAATCATATGGTTCTGCTTACTCAACGGTTAAGGACAGTTAAAAAGATCCCTCTATTGATCATTTACCATTTCTGTTCATGTAAAACCAGATTTGTACAGCTCTATTTTCACCATAAAGGGCCCAAAAAAACAAACAAAATAAATTACACTAAAAAAAAAAAAAAAAAAAAAACCAACCCCCCAAAACACTGACATCTCTCCTAAACCAAACCCAGACTTAAGCCGCCAAAACTGGACTCTCTGTCACATCTCCTTTGGGCATTCATCAATTCAAGCTGGATAGTCAAGTCCCAGCTCCATCTTACACGTGTCAACATCACAAGATCCGAGAGCTTCAATTCTTCTTTTCTTCACAGGAACCACGTGATGCGCACGTGACACGGGCTCAAGGCCCAGAGTCAAGTCCAGCCCAAGCCCAGCAATTTCGTTGCTGGCAGCGTCATGGGCAGCCAAATCGCTCTTCGACTCCGGCTCGGCTATGAACAGTAATGAAGCTTCAGCCGTTTCCACAGACACCATGCTCTCATCAGTCTCTTTGCTTTCCCCGTCCACCATTGCCAACTCGGATTGGTGACTCACCGAGGACTCGTGACTCGTAGAACGAGTCAACTCATCTCTTGCCCCCAACGTGTCAGCAACGATTGACCCCAGCCCATTACCACCACAATTCGGCTTGCTAGCTTTTGGCTTCACAGCTCGCCTGACTCGACACCGAGTCCTGACTCGGTTAGCATCATTTGACGCAGCTGAGTTCTCATCTTTTGAAACGTGTCGTATATCATAAGCTTTCAGCGGCGGTCCGTGACCATTAGCTGCGATTTCAGAGTTAATTGGAGTTATGGGCGCTCCTTTTAGGACAGCTTCGACTGCGGCTTGACAAAGCTGCCAGCTTCCCGACCACATCAACCCAACTGATCCGTAAATTGGGTTCACTATCCTCCCACACGCCTCGTAAAGCAAAGACCTAAAAATTGCTGTCACAAAAAAATTAAAAACCATCAATTTTCAATCCTTGACATGAAAATTTCGAGGCATCATAAAAAATATATTGGACTTTGAGAATTTTCTTGCATTAACAAGAAATAATCTTGAATATTTTACATCAAAATCTTAAAAGGGTCATTAAGAATTCTTGAACTTCCAAAAGCACTAAAAAAATATGATTTTCTGACATAAAAAATTTCAAATGTCATGATAAATTCATTAAAAAACAAAAACGACTATCAAGAACTTTGAGCCATTTATTTCACTAACAAGAAATAAGTTTGAAAATTTGAAATCAAAACTTAAAAGGTTCGCAAAAAGATCCATAAATTTTCAGAGCCATTTCTTGTTGTACAATTTTGATGAGAACCCAAAAATTCTTAATTTTATTTTTATTTTTATTTATACACTAACCAGGACGGAGATGTTCAGGGCCAGCGTTGATGAGGTTCATAAGCCCAGCACGGCCATAAAACTTGGCAAGAAAAACAGTGGCGTTGGCTTGAGATTCAGGACTCTTGATCCATTGTAAACAAGGTCTAATACTGCAATTTTCGCTACAACCTTTGCGTAAAACTCTACATCCATTACAACTCATCCGCATTTTGGCTTCCAATTTTGCAACAGAAGACTAGTACAATATTGAATAGAAGAGCAGAAAAGAAAGAGATTTTGATCTTTGTCGCTGAAGGGGGAAGGAAGAAAAAAGAGAGAGAAGTGAGTATTTAAGGGGATGTGTTGTGTGTGTGGGACAAAAGGTGTGCTTGTATATGAATAAGAGAGGAGAAGAAAAAGAGCCGCTGGATTTACTGGTACAAGGGACTCAACTTGTTTTTTTTATTTTTTTAATCTTCACAAACACTGGTTTCCACATTCAAGGAGGCTGGAGTTTGCACTACTCCGACTCCATCTTTCTAGTTTTTGTGTGCTTAAAATACTCATTTAAAAATGTTAAAATAAAAGGACAATTTCCTATGTTGTGCCTACTTGCATCTAGAGAGCGTGATGGCAACTCCCAACAGCGGGGGCTTGTTAAATGTTGGCATAGGCGGGAGCTGTTGCGTGGCGTGACAACATAGGCTAAAACTTTTTGCCTTGGTAACGGATGCTACCTCTTATTTGGACTTTCTGCTTTACTAATGTGCCCTCCTATTGAATTGAATGAAAACTGTTTCGATTCTTTTTTTTATATATAATTGTCTATCCATAGGATATTTTATATATTAAATAAATAAATTTTACGCTATAATTATACAACTAAGATATATTTGTTATCTAATTTTTCTTATGATTGTCCACCGTTTATATTGCTTTGTTTTCCATACACTAGATATTTAATATTAATTGAAAAAATAAATAATTATAAACACAAGCTAATTGAAAACTGAATTCGTATAGAAAAATTGAGTTAAACCATATAATAAATTTAATAAAATATGGTATTCTATAAAGTTGATGTTTTAATATTATTATTTTTAGGCTATATCAAATCCGAAATGCAGCTCTTATAAATTTTGGTATATAAAAAAATTACTTGTTTTATTTTTTATTCAACAACAATAAAGGAAAAAAAACTTGTTTTTATGCAAAATGAAACGGAGCCGAGTTTGGTTAAAAGCAAATCGAGGGCAAAACAGTCCATTAAAAATACAGTCGAAAGTATGCTAGAGCGAGAAGGAAAATGTTAAGAGCCGGCATGCAAACGGGTCCAAAGCTTAAGAAACAAGAGAACAGCGCGTGGCATCCACGTTTAGGTGTCAGAGTGCGGTCGAATCGCCACATAATCGGGAAAGAGAGTTTGGGTCCACCCGGTATTTAATTTAAAACAAATTAAATGAAAACAAAATTAAAGCTCCCGGTTTTCGGGAGGTCGTGTGCTAAAACCGCTTATAGGCAAAACAAGTAACCGGTTTCTGGGTTTTTTTGTGTGTTGTTTTGGGACTGTGGGCGCACTACATGACCAATTTTGCCAATGGTTTTGGAGTGGGTCTTCGCTTTGTTTCTTTGTGCTTATCCTTCGACACATGACTAACAACTTGGATTAGATTAGATTAGATCATCAGATTAGACTAAGATTAGTTTAAACTCAAAGTTAACCATCTTTTTTTTTTTTTTTGGTTTCTATTTCAAAGATGGGGACAACTAGGTAATTAAGCTAAGGTCATGGGTCAATGGTTGATTCGGGTTGATTGATCATACCCAATCTTGCAAAATTGAATATTTCAAACCGAACCAAACCTAAATGGCCCAAGAGCAATCGATTTCAAAGTCCGTTTGGTAAGCCTTTTGTTGAGGTGGATTAAAACCATTTCCATTGCTAACCCAAATTGATCAGTGTTGCTTCTCATCAAATTCGATCTCAAAACAAAGTATATCGATTCTTCAATTTATGATTAAGACTTTCGCAATGAAATAATATAGAGTTTGATTTCATCTAGTAAACTATTAGAATTTTCTCGTGGATACTAAATTTAAAGAAAAAAGATAAAAATAAAATAAATGCTATTAATTAGAAGAAATAACATTCAATAGATGGAGAAAATTTCATCAATCGAAAGAGACAAAACTCATTGAAAAAAATATAAATATTATAGATAAAAAAATATGACACTTACATCATTAGCTATCGAAACATTCGAAGCCGGTTGTCCACAATTAATGACGAATCAACACTTTTTAAGTTACAATAACAAAATTACCGAAAGTAGTAAAAACTATTGAACTACTTGCGGGAATGTAAAAACTAATTGTTACAAGGTAAACTAAAAAAACTTGAAGATATTTATGTACGATTACGTTAGTCCTTCTTTTTTAAATAGTCGTCAATCAATAACCGCATTGGATTTAAAGTTAGGCATGAACAATTATTGATAAATGTCCCTTTGTTTTCTTTAAACATGTTGTCTCATTGAATCGACTAATTACAAGACTAAATGCTTCGTTTCATTTAAGTCTTATTATTTAGTCGCATCCGGTTGATTATAAAACCAAACACATCTTTTTATTTAAATCTTAATGTCTTATCGAGCACTGGTTGGTTACAAAACCAAACGCCTTATTTCATTTAAATCTTAATATTTTGTCGAAACATGGTTGGTTATACAATCACATGCACTTGTTTCACTTAAGACTCATCGCTTTATCAAAACTTGATTGGTTATAAAAGTAAACGCAACGTTTCATTTAAAACTCGATGCTTCATCAAAATTCGATTGGTTATAAGACTAAACATATCATTTCATATATGTTTTCTTGTTTCATCGTAAGAAGATACCATACTCGATCGATGTGTGATTTTTTAAAAAAATTTAAAGTGTCAACATTTTTTAAAAAATTTTAAAGTGTCAATTCATGCCCTCTTTTAGCCTTTTAGAGATGAAACGATGAAAAATTCTCCGTAAAGGATTAAACATTAAATGCCGATAGACATTATGAGATTGTGCATCATTTTATTTTTTAAATGGCTAGTTACGATCACTTTCATGCCTCGGTTATCTAATAGTCGGTGATTTTTATTTGATTACATCCGAACCGTCAAACCTTAAAGCTAAACCATCATAACCCTTAAAATATATCATATAAAAAGGAAGGTGATTTTCAACATTTTCACTTTTACTATAATTTCTCCCTCCGTTGGACCTAACAAGACAAAAAACTTTTGCTTTTTTTTACATTCTATCGAACATTTCTTCTACCTTTTGTTAAATTCCTCTTTCATTTCTTCGCAAAGAATGGCTTCAAAAGGAAATATTAAGTTCTCAAAGAAAGTTATTCGAGAGAAAGTTACCCTCCGAAAGAGATTGCAATCAACTAAATGAGCTCTTCGAGTGCCTTTTCCAAACTATTACCGGTAATGATGTCTTCGATTTGTGATTGGACATAAAAAAACTCACAATAAAGTTCTTATTTGATGTTGGGTCCTATTGTCAATAATGAAGTTATTCATCTTGCAAAGATGATCGATGCGACCTTTCCAAAGACTTACGATACTAGTATACTCTTTTTCTCTAAACTCTACCTAACTCTCTAAAATTAAACTCAATATGCTAAAGCTTTCCCTATTGTATGGCCAAAACCGGACACTAAATACAAAAATTGGGTTAAGAGAAGAGTTATCCCTTAATTAGGTAAGAAATGGGATAAAATAAGAATTCGCAAGGCCTTCTTTTATTGACCCACTCTTACAATACAAATCTTGGCTTAGTGATCGCAATGGTCACCTTCAGAATTTGTGTATCAATTAATTTTAGTTCCTAAAAGGGCACATGTCGATGATCATACTTAATGTTATGGGCATCACCGGTTTATATCCAATCGGCTAGACTTCGCTGTCAACACCGAAGTTGTTCATCTTATAAAGATGATCGATGTAGTCTTTCTAAAGACTTACGATATCGGTATACTCTTTTTCCTAAACTCTACCTAACTCTCAAAAATTAAACTCAATCTGCTAAAGCTTTCCCTATTGTATGACCAAAACCAAATACCAAATATGAAGACTAGGTTAAGAGAAGACTTATCCTTTAATTAGGTAAAAAATAGGATGTAATAAGAATTCGCAAGGCCATCCTTCTATCGACCCACTTTTACACTATAAATCCTAGCTCGGTGATCGCAATGGTCGTCTTTTGAAATCCTTGTATCAATCAATTTTAATCCCTAAAAAAGCACATATCAATGATCGTACTTAATGTTATGGGCATCACATGTTTATATCCAACTAGCCGGACTTTGATTTTCATGATGAATAATGCGGACCTCAAAATCCAAGAGAATAGGCATCCCAAAGCTTATGGAAACCTAGTCAATCACTATGAAGAAGGGTAGAGATATCTCATGATGAGGAGATTGATTTCTATCTATTATGGATTTACAAATACATTATTGGCTTAAAGTCAAAAAAATCAATTAAAGTCTTTCTACCTTAGGCTATCAACTTAGGTTCACTTGATAGGATGAGTATAGTCGTTATAGGTCTAATCCTTCTTACCTATGCATATGCGGGACTTCATAATGCATCAACTAGTAGACTCAAGACCTTATCTTATCCTTTTTGGTTTGTTCGGATATGGGGAGAGTTCTATCTTAATCTATCAAAGAAAACCTGGATAGCTATGGTCACTCCCTTATACATGAGATACCATATCAACCTCTAACTCTTTCAAATACTTTAATATACATTCTTGACCTTAAGCATAGACGAGATGCATTAAAAAATTGAATGTCATTTCATACGATTGCTATGGGTCATTGTGGTTTCACTCAAATAAATTACTTTATAAGATATAATTTTCTACTAGTGAACAATCGATCTAGAGTGTAGTCTTAGTAAATCAAGACTTGACTTACTCTCTTAGAGATCTAGTGTTTATCGAAGCCTATAGCTCTAAACTCTATGCTCAACAATTTGGATTAATCCAAATAGTGGTAAGACCATTGATTTTAACTATCAATCAGCATTGGAATAAGAGAAAAAACATTTGAGATTTCTTGAAATAGGTTGTTGAAAGTGAATCGATGGCTTATGCCAAGGTACGGAACCTTAATGGTTATTACCCAAAAATTGAAGTGATTTCCTCTTTTACTGTGTTTTGGTAATCATCTTAGGATAATAACTTCTTTATGGTAGGCGAGATAAAAATTGTGTTAGGATATTAGTAGCACGTTGATAGTGAGAAGATTGCCATCAACTACAACTAAACCATCTAAAAAAACTCATAAGTTTTTCATCTTTTTTGTTGTCATCGGATTTTACAAACTATTTTTCTAACTCGATCTTCTTTGCTTAATATAGCTCGAACGAAGAAGAATAACTTAAAGAAAATAAAACTTGTTTTACCTTCTTTTTCAGAAGAAGAAGATTCAACGAAAGAGGAGTTGTCTCAAAAAATGCATCAACTAGTAAAGAGAGTCTGCGACGGTGGTTTTAAAACTTACCGATTGATTACGAAGAGAACGATAATAATGGCTTCGAAACCTAATAGTTCGATAGGCTAAAAGATCGGGAAGACTTCTTCTCTTCCTCCTCTTTCTTCCATGCAAAAGGGTAAAACCCACTGGATCTTTAGCCATTTTATGTATTACCTTTAAATCCTAGGTATTTATCTCTAGAAGAATAAGAAGAAGCAATAGTACAAGATGCAATAAAGGTTTATATTCGAAAATTTCTATATTGAAATCTACGTTATGTATAAAACTTGAAAGAATTATTATTTCTAACACAACTAAAGGGATTAAAAAAGGATTTCATTGATAGATTCCATCTATTAAGGAGATCCTTGGTGAAACCTTAAAATTCAAGAAAAAGGTCTATGAAGCCGACCTATTTCTATAATCATGTTGTTTGACTAAGCCCGGGCGAGATCAAGTAAGTTTCTCTAATATTCTTTTTAAAAATCATTTTTATCATAAAATTCAATAAACTTACTTCATTTAAGTATTTTATAAGATATCGGAGCTTTTATCAACTTTCTTCTTCGAAAAGAATTTAGGGATTAAGGTTTATCCATTCATACGTGTAAAAAAGAAGGCCCTCTCAATGACTTTCTCTTTTCATTTTTTTTTAACTAACTTGTATCGATCATTGGTCATTTTCTTCCCCTTGGTAGGTTTTACCATTTGAAGAACCGCTAATGTACGTCAAAAAATTAATGTTGAACCAATTGCAAGATGAAATTTCAATGGGCGACTTAGAAGAAGGCCATTTTGATCAAACACCGATCCGTGAAACTCTAATGGCTAAGACATAAAAAGTCTTGAAGCTCGATTACGAAGTTGAATCTTTTAGAACTTCTACTTCGTATGATCCAACCACTACCTTAATCCTTTATCAACCATCACCTATAATAGTTTTAGTAGAGCACACTTGAAGAGATTGGCTCTTAAAATCTAAGCTTTTATCATAACAACAATAAGGATGGGAGCTTGATGAGTGCTTTGATCTATAACTCTAGTATGAAAGTTAGTACGAAACCCAATCCCTCGTCGAGGCTTCTAGCACCAATAAAGAACTTTGTTAAACCAAGCACTATTTTAAATCGAGTAAATTCAATTTGTATCTCATTTGATCGTAGTAGGGCCTCGAGGATTATGGAGACCTAGTTTTTTATGTCCGATAAGTTTATTGATCTTCTCAATTTCTTCTTAACTCTATCTCTCAATGATAATGAATAAGATTTATTCAAAGTATCAAAGAATACTATTGTTGAAGTGTTGAAAGAAGAAAAAGAGATGTAAGGCTCACTTGAATAAAACAAGTAAGTCTTCATATAGGGACTCCAATAAAAACTATTACGGTTTTGAATAAAGAACAAATTGACTTGAAGTATAATAAAGCCCAATTAGATAAAGAGATCAAAGAAATCGAATAAAGATTGGCATAATTGAAGTCTACTCAATCTACTTTACATTTTTAGATTTCTCAAGTCACCGATGAATAAAACAAATGGTAGAAGCTAGATTTGGCTCGTCAAAAAGGATGCGATCGCTCACATCTTGTTAGAGCATTTGCCACCTTTTTAGATATTCTTAGGAGTAGGATACCTATGGAGTAATTTTACACTAAAACTCCAATGTTTTCAAATAAAAAGCATTTTTACTTATTCTTTGAATTATTTGGTTGTTTTTAGTCTTAAACTCAATTATGAGATTCTTTATATATTCGTCATAATTCTAGAAATCGAGATTTTAAAACTTCTTTATTGGATTCCCAAATTAAAGAAAAATATGGCTTTAAATACTTGCTATTAATACCTCTATTATGTTTGACTCCTTATAGGCTTTTCAACTCATAAGCGTTCTTGGAATAAACTTCTTTAATTCGGAAAGAACCTTCCTAATTAAGGGATCATTTGCTAAGAAGATAGTACTTTTTTCCAATTATAAGTATAACTTTTCAAACTAAATCTCTAATAAAAAAATTTTTGCTTTTAACTTTTTGATTATAAGTTTATGTCATTCTTTGTTTTTGAATATGAATCCTATTAAATGCCTTGATTCTTTCCATATCAAGAGATTCTATTTCAACAAGCATGACATCTATGTAATCTATTCCAAACATCTTGTTTAGCCATAATCTCGAATAATAATACTTGCATCATGTTCATAAGTTAGTCGATATGGATTTGTTCTAGTACTTTGTTTGAAACCAATTCTATGAGCTCATAGAGTTTTGTAACAACTCATGCCAATTTTAAGGATTATTACTAATGATTTTCTAGATGTTCCCCCGAATGATTTTATTTGATGCTTCGTTTACCCATTAGTTTAAGCGTAATATAACATCGAATTGATTATGTTAAAACCAAATTCTCTTACAAACTCTTGAATTTTGGCTCTATTAAAGATCAAGGCTTGATCGACAATAATTATTTATGGTAAACCAAATTTGTAAATGACATTTTTTAAAAAAATGAATAACATTATTTTGGTTAATTAATTGCATAGGCTTCATTTCTACCCTCTTAGTAAAATGCTTAGTGACGACTATGATATATGAATAGGACGTGCTTGATGACGTATTGATTTCTTCAATTAAATATATTGCCCATCTTCGAAATGGCCATGATTTGATTATTGAGTGTAATTCGATTCAAGTACTATAAGAATATTATCATGTTTTTTGCATGCATAGCATTCTTTAACCATTTCAATACAATCTTTTCTCATTGATGACCAAAAGAAACCATTACATTGAATTACCTAACTTATTTTATCCTGTACCTAATGTAATTCGTAAAGTTTAAAATATGTTTCTACCTTTATTTTTAAGGCCTCATCTATATTGACACATTGAAGTAGGACTTGATCAACACTTTTATTGAATAACTCCTCTTCTTGAAATATATAATTCCTTATTAAATGTTTCATATCAAAATTATGATTCATTGATTTTGGATTTCACTAAGGCTTGAACAATCTCATCCCTCCAATCGGAAATCAATCGAAGAATAGAAATCATACCAACTTCTATTATTTCTTCCCTTTGATTAAAATCCAAAATAATTTTTTACGTAAGACTAATTAAATCCTTAAAATTGATAAAAAGGGATTTGGTAACTACTAGCCATCCGAGCTAATTCATTGGCTAACCAATTCTTTTTTCGAGGGATGTACTCAATTTTAAGCACTTCAATTTGACTTAGCGGACTCTTAACTTTCTCAAGGAAATATTTTAGAATGTTATTGTTAGATTGAGCATATACTAATATCGATTGGTTACCAATTAAGAATCTCCATGTATTTCAATGGCAATTACTCATTGGTTCAAAACAAGCTCGAGTGCAATTATCAAAGTTTCATATTCAGCTCGATTATGGGTACATGATCCTTCTAATTGATAGACCAAATATGTTGGAATCCCACTCACTAATAGGAGTATGACTCCAATCCCTTAACCATTTTTTAAGTTGAATCCATTGAAAAACAACTTCTATGGAATTACCCCTAAGTAGGCTATTTTGATTAGAAATTTTGCATCAATTTTAGGATGATCGATTAAAAATTTTGTCAATGCTTGTCCTTAGCAAAAATTTGAGGTACATACACCAAATCAAGCTGAATTAAAGCCGGGATGTATTACTAATTCATCTATTTAAGAGTGGGCTAGAAAACATGTACTTAATAATATTAGTTTGTGCCATAACCTTAATGGTATAAGCAAACAAATAATTTTTTAGTTTCATTGCTGCAAAGTACAATGCCAAATAAATTTTTTCAATACTTGGATGTTTGCATTCCATAGTATTCAAATTCTTGCTTAAATAAAAAAAATTACCTACTCATTGCCTTTACTATTTTATTAGGCTAAGAAATAACCAATCGAATTTTCACTTGTTGTCATGTATAATTTTAGAGGTTTTTAGATTTTAAGGCAATCAAAGCTGGTGGTCTTGACAAGTAGTCTTTGATTGTATCAAAAGCTTATTAATGATCTTCATTCCATATAAAAGCATTAGAATCTTTCAATTTTACTAGAGGTGAAAAACTTTTTTTTCCAATAGCATTGGAAATGAATCGACATAAGTAATTTAACTATCCAAGAAAACTTTATAGTTTTTTCTTTATCCTTGGTGGTTTAGCTTCGAGAATGGCTTTAGGTTGTCTTTACGTTGATCTTGATACCTCGGATATGGATTATAAAACCTAAAAAAATTTCTACACTCACATCGAAAGCACACTTCGATGGATTTAATTTAATCCATGTTTTCTCATACATTGGAAAGATTTTTCCAAATCAATGAGATGTGATAATTGGTTTATAGATTTGAAAACTATATCATCGATATAAACTTATATGCTTTTACTAATTAGATCATAAAAAATAGCATTCATTGCTTGTTGATACATTGCATAAGTATTTTTTAGTCCAAAAGGCATTATAACCTATTCACATGTACTTAAAGAGCTTGGACATTGAAAAGTTATTTTATGTACATCATCTTTAAACATATAGTTTTGGTTACAACCGAGAAAATCCATCCATAAATAAAAAAATCGATATACACAAGTGTCATCTATTAACATATCTACTAATGGCATCGGATATTCATCTTTTGGAGTACTTCGATTAAAATATCTAAAATCCATACATACTCTAATTTTTTATTTTTTTCATAATTAGAACAATGTAAGAGACCCATTCAATGTATCTTAAGGTTCGATAAAACCAACTTGAAGTAACTTTTAGATTTTCTATTGAACCGGATCGATCACTTCTCTAGCCATGCTTCTTGGAGTTTGCTTTACTAGAGTCATATTATTTTTTATTAGCGATCGATGTTCTACTAATTTCTGTCTAATCCAAGCCTCTCATGATATCCTCGAAGCAAAGCATTCTTTGTATTCCTTCAATAAAAAAATTATCTTGTCTTCAAAATCAAGCTCCGATAACTCACGAACAAAAGTAAGTCTTAACTCTTCTTTTGTTTCTAGATTAACCTCTTCGATCGGGTCTTGAAAAGCTGGTCTTGGCAATCAATTTGTTGCACCATTGACATGTCTACTAGGTTGCTTCTATGATCTTTAGTGAGATCTTCTTCATGAATACAATCTAGTGTACTAAGGTTGGCTATTTCTCCTTCTTTTCGGATAGCACTACTTTCTATTTTGTAAACACTCAAATGATGAATGGTAGCTTGAATTGCCTCCAAACCTTCTATCTTCGCTTCATTTTGACCATTTAAATATGAGTCTTTTTTGTAGCTTAAGACATCTTGGTAACAAATCTAGTACTTATTTCTTTTTTAGTTTCTTCATCTCCTTTTTTTCGTTTATCAATCCTCTTCTTTTCCACACTTGTCCTTCTTCGATTAAAACTTCATCAATTCCTTGAAGTCCAAAGGTTGATCATTTTGGTTTTACTTGCATGATTTTTTTGACTTTCTTTCCATTTGATATTTCTAGAGAAATGATGAAGGCTCCTTAATGATAGGCATAACTTTTTGTTGGAAATAATCGTTTTCCTAAGAAAAAGGAATTAGCTTCTCTCCAAAAATTCCGAGTCTTTAAGATATTGGATCGAACTCGTATTTGATCGATATCTCGTATGAACAATCTTAAAAGACTTAGAATTCTAAAAAAATAAGTTTTAAATGGAGAGATGAAGGCACACATAAATTCGAACCAATCCAATCCCTTCCTAATAACATATTAAAAGAAGATTTTGATATCAATTATGAAGAAAATAGTATTTCCTATTTTTGACCCAATCCATAATTAGATAGGTAGCATGCCTTTTGCTTTTGCAAAATTCCTAGTAAAGCCACATATTGAAATAAAAGTATTAGTTAAATCTTTGCTAGATTTTTCAAGAGTTTTAAGCATGTCAAGTGACATAATATTGATTGCGACACCATTATCAATCAACATCTTACCTACTTGAAAAATCATTTATAAACATTTTAATATATAAAGGTTTTACAAGTTTACTTTTGGATATCTTTGGTTTTTTAAAAATAATTAAATGGTTACTAGTAGACATCTCTAAGGCTTGGATTAGTTTTCTTCAATGTCAATCATTTCCATTTTTACAATAGATTTATCAAGAACATCCTTAGGTCGATATTTTGACTATCTTATTTTTGTCAAATAATTGATTGACAAAGTGAGAATCATGTTGCACTTGATCGATTTTACTAGTCCTGTAGTAGGACTCTAGTTGTTTTAAGGGTCTTCATCGATGATGATCTTGAAATCATCATCATTGAAATCAATCATATAACTAGACTCCACAACTTCCTTTCTTTTTCAAAACTCAAGGTTCCACTCGAAGTGATCATTGGTTCAAGTTGTCATCTTTATAGAATTTTGACTTTCATCTAAATATTTTCATCTTAGGATATTTGGACTTTTTTATTTCTACTATTTTTCATAACCATCTCTTTTTATAAGTTATAAACATATATGAGGGACTCGTTATGTTTTGGCTATCATGAAGAACTACCATTTTTTTGCTATCTTGGGGGACTACTATGTTTTGGTTATTTTGGAGGAGAAAATCAAGTCCTCTTCTAAACTCTAACTTTTGGCTTCTTTGGTTTTGCAAACCTTGAAAGTTTATTATCTTCCCTATATTAGTATTCTTCGATCAATAGTCCTTCGATAAGGATGAGTCCTAGACTTGAAATAAGTAGGAGAGGACTATTTATAATTCCTTAAGATGTATTTCTTTCAAGCATCATCTCCGATCTTTTCAACTTGCGTCAAGGTCTCTCTAATCGAAACCACTAGATTCTAAGTCATCTAATGAGTACTAATCATTTCCATCATTTTCTTTATACAATTGTTGTAGAACCATTACCGACTTAGATCTTTTTTTTTATATAGTTTTTTATGTTCAAATTTTCTTTATGGTATGACCTCTTCTTTTAAGCCACTTGAGTACAAGAAGATGACTCTTCCATCTAATACTCATTGGTCACTATGTTTTGGCAATTCAACTAGTCTTGGCCTCGTTTATGGGCTAAAGTACCTTTTTTGAAGTCGAATTTAGGGTTTTTCGACTACCTTTTTACTTTATTAGCATATGTTTTTGACCTAGGTGAAGCTAGAACCGGAGTTACTTTTTTTTTCATGGGTTAGATCATACAATTATAATATATATGACTATTTAGAAAGTTTATAAGCTGATAGCACTTATTTTTTGTATGTAGAGTAGTGATACGTCACTTATAATAGTGGTCGAGCTTTGAGTATTCAAAATGAGAAAATTGAAGAACTTCTTTATCGGCCATATAGTTGAAAACCTAATTGGCCACTTTGGTGGCCCTTGATATAGCAAGTTGTTCCTGCAAATCGGATAAGTCAAAAACATCAAAGGTCGAACCTCAATGACTTCAAAAAAGGATTAGT
This sequence comes from Dovyalis caffra, assembly GCA_963924115.1. Lineage (NCBI taxonomy): Eukaryota > Viridiplantae > Streptophyta > Magnoliopsida > Malpighiales > Salicaceae > Dovyalis > Dovyalis caffra. The sequence continues at coordinate 2,415,052 of CAWUPB010001161.1, read as the reverse complement.
ATTAACTTTTATAATTTTTTCTTTATCGGGAAATGTTACTTATTTTGACTCTATTAAGTCTTGAATTAAATTCCTAAATAAAATATAATTATTAGTTGAATAAGATGGGATGCTATGTCATTTATAGAATTTTTCTCTTTTTAACTCTTTTGAAGTTGGTAATTTATGCTTTCTTTTGAGTTTGATCCTATTGTTGGCTAAATGCCAATCAAAGATGAAGTTTGCTTTATCAAGATCGAAAGAATATTTATGATCTTCTTTCGACTTAAAACTTATAGCGACTTGTACATTCTTTCGAGTCAACTATTTACATATTATTGGCTTCCTTTTAGCATATTTTGCAAAATCAACATTGACCACTATGGAATATTGGTAATATGTTCCAATCATGATACTTTTTTGTAGTGATTCTTCTCGTAGAATTGTTTCAAACCTTGACACTCTTTCAATCGGCTCATAAAGGTCCTAAAACACCACGTTCTCAAATTTCTTTTTGAGTTCTAAATCCAATCCATCCTCTGCAAAGCATAAAAACTCACTTTTAGGTAAATGGACCTAGCATCGAACTACGGCTCTTCTAAACCTTGAAAGAAACTATTTTGCATATTCACCATGGAACTCGCTTTAATTTATTCCGCATAAAAACTATGTTGCTATCAAGGTCTATTCACGAAAACTATGCTCGAAATTTATTACGCATATCCCACTAGGTAAAGATGGAATTTGATAATAAATTAATATACCAAGTGAATGCTATAAAAGTTAAAGAACTAGAGATGACTCATAGTTTCGGAAATCATCTCCCGATAACTCTCCGTATTGAAAAGTAAATCTAGCAACATGTTCCAAAGTAGAAACATTATCTTCACTAGAAAAAAGAGTAAATTTAGGAGCTTGAAATCCTCCAGGAAAAGGATATTCTTTATCGATATAATCTGGATATGGCTTTCGATAAATATAATGATTAATCCTTTGCATTTGTAGTTCATACATCCTTTCAATCATATTAACAAAAACCTCTTGATTCATTTCTCCATGTGTATTTTAAGGGGCGGGATGTGGAGACAAACCATTTCCTCCAACTATCGCCATAGTTAGCGCATTCCGTGATGGAAAATTATTGATTGCCCCTAGGGGTATGTTTGAAGAAGAACCGTAATATGGAGGTATGGGTTATATTGATATAACTACGGAAGATGCCCAAGATGAATAGCCATTAGTTTGGCTATAATGATAATATCTATTAATATTTTGTGGTATATCATGACCATTTCTACTATCGAATGGTCTATTAGGAACAAAAGGTAGGTAACCTAAAGGCATTTTCATTGGCACGATCGTTGATGATTTGTTGATGTTAAAATTTCTTTCTTCGATCGGCTCTTTTCCTTTTTCTTTTGTTAAAACCACAAAGTCGTCGAACATCCTTCCTCATTATTCGAGTAATGCTTACAATTTTCTCAACCTTTGGTTCAATGGCAATCTTCACTTTCTTGGCAACTTGTCTCGCCAATGGAATAACAATTTCATTAAACAGGTGGTTTACATCTATAATCACTCTGTTACCATGTAACATATACAATCCGATAGTTCGACAATATGGTTAGCAATATTCCTATTATTTTTCTTTGATGACTTGACTATAGAAGCTCTTATTCTATTGATCTCCTCCTTAAGTTAATTTGACATTAATTGTATTTATCAATATATCCGATCGTCGATATCCAAAAATGGATCATATATCTTATCTATCAATTCTTTGGTCTGATTTGACAACATCTATCGAAATTCAACAACTCGTTCTTTAGATATTTATCCTTTGACATCATGGTTTTTGTTTATGGAACCATCACTTCTTTCGGAACCCATATGTTTTCGATTTTCACTTCAAACCTATTTCGATTATTAGATTTCCCTTTGTTAGTTACATTTTTAGGTTTTGCTTTGTCATCATCCCTATTTTTCTTATGATTTGACCATATCTTCGACAAGTTTTCCATGGTTTTCATTAGAGGTTCACCTTAAAAGATTTGACCATATCTTCGACGAAATAAGGAGTGTTTCATCGATTTAGTCCCCTTTAGAGAGTTGACGTCTCGTCATACTTCTAGTAGTACTATGTTTTTCCATTTCCCTCCTACTCGTGGTCACCAAAACTTATTCGTTGCTTGTCAAATTTGATCTCAAAGTGGAGTATATCGATGCTTCAATTTATGACCAAGAACTTCGCGATAAGATAATATGGGGTTCGGTTTCGCCTACCAAGCCATTAAATTTTTTGTGGGTACTCAATTTAAAGAAAAAAATAAAATAAAAGGATTACTATTAATTAGAAGAAATAACATTCAATAGATGGAGAGAATTTTATTAATCGAAAGAAACAAAACTCATTGGAAAAAATATAAACATTATAGATCGAAAAATATGACACTTACTTCATTAGCCATCAAAACATTTGAAGCCATTTATCCATAATCAATGACGGATCAACACTTTCTAAGTTACAATAAAAAAAGTACTTGAAAGAAGTAAAAGTTATTAAACTACTTGAAGGAGTGTAAAAACTAATTATTACAAGGTAAATTAGAAAAGCTTAAAGAAATTTATGTTGAAAAAGTCTTGTATATCGATTATGTACGATTTTGTTAGTCCCCAATCTTTAAATAGTTCTCGATCGATAATTGCCTTGGATTTAAAGTTAGGCACAAATAATTATTGGTAACTCGCCCTTTTGTTTTCTTTAGACATGTTGTATTATTGAATCCGATCGATTGTAAGATTAAACATCTTGTTTTATTTAAGTCTTACTATTTTGTCGAGCACTGGTTGGTTATAAAATTAAATGCATCATTTCATTTAAATCTTAATGTTTTGTTGAGCTCGGTTGGTTATAAAACCAAATGCATCATTTTATTTAAATCTTAATATTTCATCGAAACCTAGTTGGTTATATAACCAAAAACATCATTTTACTTAAGACTCATCACTTCGTCAAAACTTGGTTAGTTATAAGACCGAATGCATTGTTTTATTTAAAACTCAATGCTTCATTAAAATTTGATTGGTTATAAGACCAAACACATCATTTCACCTATATGCTACTTGTTTCATCGTAGGAAGATATCATACTTGATTGACGTGTAATTTTTTAAAAATTTTAAAGTGCCAATAATCGGATTTAGAATTTGGTGTGAGAAGTATATAAGATTAGTTCGTTTTATCAATTTTTAAAATTTTAAATCAAAACTTAAACAAATCGAAATGTATAATGTAATGAAAGCTTCTAACCAAACTAACTCGTTGTCCTTGAAAAACCTATCAATTTGGTTGGGTTTGGTTCATCGAAGCAATCCGGTTTTTCCAATTTGTTTGCTCACCCTTAAATGCAAGGCAGTATGGGATTTAGAAAGCCAACTAGTGAAACATAATACATTTCTTGAAAAAATAAGGAAAAAAAAAGTAATTGCAATGGTTCTCACTCTCACGTAGAAAAGTGAGTTAATTATAATTATTCTATTTAGTTTTTTCAAAACAAATTGAATAGTTTTTTTTTTAATTTTAAAAAATAGTTAATTAGTTTCTTATTAATATTGATCATACTTAATTTAATATCATTTTGTTTCAAAAAATATCTTATTTTCTTATAATCTTTCAATATTATTTACTTTTTATTTTTATTTTTTTAATTATTAAAAAAACTAAAAATAACAAAATAATTAGGCAAACAAAAAAAAATTTCTAATCAAATGATTGCTACTTTCTGTTCAACAAAGTGTAATGAAAATAGCAAGATCAAAACTCCCCTTTTGGATTTGTATGTTTTTTCCACTTAGTCATATTGAAAATTTTAAAGGAACATTAGAAGAAATACTAAAAGAAAATGCTAAACTGCTGTAGAAGTTGTTGTGGATTAACTATAGCAGTTTTTTTTTTTTTTTTTTCTCTCTCTCTCTCGCCCTCTTGCTTTATCCACTAGCTAATGCCCTCGTTTGTTTTTAATTTTTTTTCCTTCCGTTTGCTTTGCTATAGCCAAGCCACCGGGGTTGGCTTCTATTAATTTTTTTTTTGTTTTAGTCCCTGTTTTGTAATCTCTTTTTATTTTAGTCATTAAAATTTTATTATATTTGATTTTTTTCCTATAATAAATATTAAAATTAAAATTTTATTATATTTGATTTTTATCCCTATAATAAATATTAAAATTTTATTATATTTGATTTGTTCTCTATAATATATATTTTTTCTTAGCTTTTAGTAAAAATTTATATTTTTTTTGTTCCTATTTTATGATATGTTTTTATTTTGGTCATTAAAGTTTTATCATATTTGATTTTTATCATTACTATACTAAAACTAAATAAAATTTCACTATCCTAAGCTTCTTTGTTTTTTTAAAAAAATTTAGTGAAACTTTCTTTCTATTATAATTCTTGTTTTGTGATTTTTTTTCTTCTTCTTTTTTTGGCCATTAAATTTACTAGAATTTTTTTTTTTGGTTTAGTCCCTGTTTTGTAATTTTTTTTATTTTGATCATTAAATTTTTATTATATTTGTGTTTTTCCCCTACAAGGAACTATTTTTTAATTTTATTAAAATTTTTTGTTATGTTTTGATTTTTATTTTGTGATCTTTCTTTTATTGTGATCATTGAATTTTTATTACATTTGATTATTATTCTTTTTATACTAAAATTAAATACGGTTTCACTATTCTAAGTTTTTTTTTTTTTTTACTTTTAGTAAAAAATATTTTTTGTTTTGATTCTTATTTTGTAATTTTTTTTATTTTAATCATTAAAATTCTATCATGTTTTACTTTGTTCCTATCTTATGTATAATAATATTTTTTTTAGTCTTATTGTTTATATATATATATATATTGCTTTTAGTGAAAGTTTTATTTATTTATTTTGATCATTCTTTTATGATCTTTACTTTGTTTTGATCATTTAATTTTTATCATGTGTAATTTTATCTCTTTTTTTTTTTTTTTTTTATCAAATTCTCGATTTGAATAAGTTTTTTTTGTCTTTTTGTTTTGGATGGTCTCTCTATTTTATTAACAAATCACAAATGAAGAATATATGGTAAAAATTATTCATCTAAAATTTACAAAACTACCACATCATTATTTTAGTTATCGGTTATTATACATATTTCTAATAAAATACATGTTTATATGAAACAATATCCGATTACTAATTTTACATTATTCAACTTTGCGGATTTTTCGTTTAGCTAACCTTGCGACAAAATATGATATATATGTTTTAATTATTTTTTATTTGAATTTTTTTTTGCATTATTATTTTAAATAATTATTTTTAAATTTTAAATTTCATATGAATGAACACATAAAAATATTGTATGAATCACCTTGTTGCATAGCGCAAGATACATGCTAGTGTAATCTAAAGATGATTAGGCAAACAAAATAAATAAATAGTTATTTAATCGTTACATTCAAACTTCAAAAGCCAAAGCTAATGAGTTGTGCTCAATCGATATTGATGTTTTTCTTTCCTCTAAAAAAATCTTGAATTTGAATTTCTTTTTTCTAATCCAAGAAAACTATAGAAACCTATTTCATGCGTGATTTCCTAACATTAATAAGACCACAAAAAAATAGAAAATGAAAAAATTTAAAAATTATTTTACGAGAAAATTAAAAATATCGCATAAAATTACGAGTTATAATTTTTTTAAAAGTTGTCCTTGTGATTCGATTTTAGGGGTAAGCTGAAAAAATATAATCAAATTTTAAGTGTTTATTTTGCATAAAATATTTTAAATGAAAAAAAGTTTTACAATATTTAATAAGTAATATTGTGAAAAATAAAATAATAATGTTATGTTATGATGATCAAATTGCGGACATAGTAATTGCGATAATAGTGACGACGGAGATTGAGGTGATGATGGGATGATGGTGTTAGTTATTGTAATATAATAATAATTGTTAAAATAATTGAAAGATATTATTAATAAATTACTGTTCATAAAGATTGAAAATATTTTTCAATACAAAAAGCGAGTTTAAATTTTATTTTAAAATATTTTACCTTAAATAGTTTTTCTGTAAAATAATTTACTAGAAATCAATATTTCTTTCCTATTAGTACTTGTGGTGAAGAAATGTATCTTATGCTCCATAATTGCACATTATGGATTCTGCATCAACTAATTATTAAATATTTAATGAATAGTTGGTTGCTAAGAATTTGGAAGACAAAGACTCCCACCTTCGTCAAATACCACATGTGATTTGTTTTGTTTATCTAGATTTAAATCATTGGACTTGACCTTCTACTTATCTCTCTCCTCCCTTATCGTTAATCTCACTTGGGCCCGTATGATGATTCAACTTGTTTCATTTCCATATATAAAATAATGATCTTAATTAATTTATTACCAATTGCAGAATCTAATGTGAAAATGCCAAATTCTAGCTAATAATTTTATATACTTGGATGTTTCTTCTTGTAGTTTCCTCTGCCTTGTCCCTTGCCCCTTTACACGTTTTTTTAACTAATTCATGGACAATTAATGGATCAAGTCATAGAATCATGTATTCATGTGGTCTCCGCTTCGAAATTTTAATGAGAGTTTCGCCTACTGTCAATTGTTGGTAGTATTCAATCTTTAATTAATTAATATATAATCAACAACTTATACAAATATTTATAAACTTACAGTAAAATATTCGGTAATTTATTCTTATGAAACAGATTCAAATTACAATAACTTCAATTTATTTGATTATTATTTAATATAAAATTAATAATTTATTTAATTATTATATAACAAAACACGACTATATGTCTCCGTTACCTGGGCCGACATTTGCATTTTGAAAAAGTTAATGAAGACAAATCATATGCTAATGTTTTTCTCAAAGGAAATGCATTTCTTGCTAACAAAAGTACATCTATATGTAGCTAAGTCATAGGTGGTGCATTGCCATTTAATAAATTATAAATTATCCCATATACAAATTCCCAATTGTATTTGTGCAGTCTCCTGCATGTATCTGCTTAACTTGGGAATAAAAATATATTATGGAAATTTAAAGAAATTATTGTTGACTATATGTACCACATTATATTAAGATGTGATCTTAACACACTAATGTAACATGGTTGTAAAGAATGCTAATAAAATTTCGTATTTAATTTGTTTTTGAAAGTTGTTACTATTCATTTAAATCTTAAATGTACTTGTAAAAAAATAAAACATTTAATATCACATTTAAAGTAATTTAACTCCCTTTTATTTAGTTTTCTGTTTTGATTTTATAATCAAGCAGCAACGATTTTTATATACAAATATAAATTTATTTTGCAATTAAATTAAATATAGGTTTTTTCTATTATGATCGAGAGATTTATAAGAAATCTATTTTTCACTGTTTTACTTAAAGTTTGAATCATGATAATTAAAGGAAAAAACAATTAGCCATCCCGGATCCCTTGGTTCCAATTTCACTCTCTCTTCTTGCATCAAGCATAGCCCAAAAAAAAAAAAATGTTAAGACTTATTTGCAATTAGCAATATTAAAATTTTCTCATCTACATATTATCTGAACGTAAATTTTAAAGGTGATCAGTTTGTGATTAATTTACTTTATAGCTTCTGGTAATCAGCAAGCTCCAACTCAGCTCGACCTCAAAATCATGCGAGTCCAAAACCTTTTTGGAAACTGATGCCACCAAAACTTTGGCTTTTGTGACTCCTATAACGATGCCATAAAACCATCATCTAAAACAGCAATGGACAGGTTGTCAACAAATCAACAAGAAAAACAAAGAGATACTTCTGTTACCTTTGGAAGGCAAATACATGACAAGTGGACAAGCCCAGATGACAAAGTGGTGAAAGTCTCATGCAATAGTGTCCAAGAATATCATGCAAATTTTGAAGCCAGCGCGTGGCAATCACTTTTCAGATTGTCAGTACGAAATCCAATCGGCACATGCTCTGAAAATTAATTAAATGCCATGCCACCATTCAAACATGAAGTTCCATATATTTAGGAAAGTCCAGGGATAAAAATAAGTAAAGAAATAAAAACAGGCGACTGGTTTCTGGGTTTTGTCTGGACCTTTTGGAGTGCCCGGGTTGGGTAGGACCGCAAGGCGTACAGCCTCCATTCACTGAAACCTCCAAATGTAGTTCCTGGGTCTATATATCAATTAAAGATAGGTAGCTAGTGACTTTATTTATTTATATAATGTGTGTGTGTAGAAATTAGAATAATACTCATGTTATAAAGTGTTTTGAAAATAGGAAGAACTTTTTTTTTAAAGGATGGTTGGAATATTGTAGGTAATTTTGTACTAATATTTTTCCCTAATGATTTTTTTAGTTACTTCATTCATAATTATATTTTCTGATTATTATTATTATTATTATTATTATTTTGTGTAGTTTTTTTTACCGTGGAGAAAAATTGACTGATTTATACTTGATATTTTTTGTTTAGCCTTTTTCAAAAAAAAAAAAAAAGAAGCTATATTTGATTTTTTTTTTTTTAGAAACAACTATAATATGAATGTTTAATTGTTATATTTTGACATTTCATTAGACTTGTTGTTTTATTTATTTATTTATTATTATAAATTCAGAGTTGTTACTTTTAGCCTTTAGTGGTTATTTATGTAAAAATAATTTTAAATTGCTAGTTACTTGATGGCGTATCGTACTATCAATAAATTTGATTTTGTTTTCTTTTTCCTTACTAGTCCCAATCGGTAGACTGTAGTTAGGATAAGTAAGGGTAGATCACATAAAGAATCGGTTCAATCAATGTTCTTTATTTTCTAATTATCCTAAAGTACAAGAAAAGGTAAAAGAAGGGTTTTGTGTGTTAAAAGTATTAAATGTAGTTAAAGCAAGTAAAGAGATAACAATAATAATGAAATCCTTGGTTAAATGTTGGTTTTCACTTTTGGTTCAATCGTTGATCATCGATTCATATATTAATCTATTTTTATTATGAATATTCACCGTAAGATAACGAGCATATATGTTATCCTCAATCTTTTCTTAATGATTCGTTAATCAAATAGACGTTATTTGATTAATACCTAGCTATTGAATAACCTAATAGGCGTCATCTAGATTTAATTTAATAACAACATTAAATGATAAAAAGATAGGTGAAGCTAAATAACTCTCTTAGACGTTAGAAGAATTTAATCTAGTTTTATGTTTTTCAAATGATTAAACGAAAACCCATTTATAATCATTGATCCCTAGTTGCTACCACAAGTAAGTTTAGACAAATAATTATAGACTTGAATACTTAGTTAGCAATATATTATAATGATTAATCAACTAGCATGCACTCTAATAAATCAATCATACAACCATATTCATATAACATAGAAAAACTTACATAAAAGAACAAGATTAGAGATAAAACTCATCTAGATCTCACAATAATTTTACCAAAGGCTTTAACTTTTCTTTAACCAAGAAAGATTCATACTAATGCATAGTTTCCTTACAAGAGAGAATTTCTATGTATGATGGCTGAAAGAGAGGGGGAATCCTTAGAATGCCTAAAGTGAAACCCTAACTTCTTTATTTATAGTAAAAAGTAAGGTTACGGCACACACATGGTAACCCCCACGTGAATTCATGGCTTGTTCTTTTATTTTATATGGTTTGCTTCTTTGTTTCACACAATTTGGAGCCTTGAAGAGTTGATATCATATGGCTTGCTTGGTCGAGGCACACGACCGTGCCTAATTTTCTCTTTACCTCGTGTCTTTTAGTTTCTATCCGTGTGTCATTTTTTTCTCCTTAGAAGACATCTCAACATTGACACACACGGATATGTCACTTCTTTTGCTTAAGTTGTGTTGATTGCTATTGCTCGTGTGTCTTTTTTGCTGAACATCTACATGGTTTCCTTCTTTGTTTCATACGACCGGTAGCTTTTTCCTCCTATAGGTCACATGGTCATGTGTCTTCTTTGGTTTCTTTATGGCTTTGGCTTTTTATGCACTTTGGTTTAGGTTTATTCACTCCAATTTATCATTTTTCTACAAAAATCCAAAATTGTTATCTTGTTCTTATTTATCTTAATATAATACAATAAACACTATTAAGTTTAATTAAAAAGACATAAAAATTATGTAAGGTATGCATATATCAAATACTCTCACACTTAAACTTTGCCAGTTCTCAAGAAAAACAAATAAAGTAAAAACCTACTCACTTTTGTAGGAATCACAATTGTATTTAGCGGATGCAACAAGCCTTTAAACCCTTAGGTCCCCTTAGTGGACGAGTTAAGCCTCGTGAGAGTTTTACGAAGATATATCCATAAAATCTTAAATGAAAGTCATGCTAGTATAATTATCCCTCAAACATTGATTCTTAATTCAGAATTCAACAAATCAAAAAGTCAAATCGATCATGTTTAAGGATATTGTTCTCATATCCATGCATGTCTCTAAATTAATTTATGCATCTTTATAACCAATCATAATTTAAGCATGCAACACATATTTTTCCCTTACACCTCTCCACCACTACAAGCAAAAGTAGTGAATCAAGGCTTCTTTTTCTTAAAAATTTTTCTTACTCTAACATTCCAATCCTTTTTCAAGGCCTTTAACAACTCTTTCCTAAGTAATCACTCACTTTTTTACATGACTAATAACATTTATGATGAAAATAACAAGCTACCCAATAGGTCATATATTTAAAGTGCTTTGCATATTCATAATTTAATTCGAGCACCATATTCATAATTTTGGTGGTTATTAACCATTTGAAAGTCGGGCACCATATTGTCATCCATGTGTTAGATTTGTTGGCTTAGATAGTCAAGCGACTATGGTAGTCGAGTTACAAATCATCCATCCAGAAGCAAGTTGCTCTAATGTGTATGATTAGGCGGTTAAGGTACCCTCCCAATGAATATTTTTAACTACTCCTTATGCCCTAACATTCTTATTATCATTGTTATCACTATCGGTTGATTGCTCTTTCTCTTATTATTTACGTCTTTTAGTTGGACAAACTTGGTACTTTTTTTCTTTTTTTCTTTAGCAACCCAATCTTGACCAACTTTTCTAAGATTAAGTGAGTGGTTTCCTTCGTTGGTGTTAATGTTGTGGTTTCTCGACTGAACAACTTTAATTTTTTTGGTAATATGAGTGATAAACCTATCGATTATAATGCCATCTCCACTTGACTTCTTAATTAATAGGAAGCACTCGGTAAGGTAGTAAGCCAAATATAGCTTTACCTTTTTAGAGATAAAATACAAAATACCCAACTCCATCATATTCATCACTCCATTGCTGTTTTTCCTCCCACAAAACCTTCATGCCAAAACTCGATGGATGAATCAAAAGACAGGATTGATCATTATGGAGGATTTAGAGTGATTGGGATTATAGACCTCATCTTTCAAACATGTTATTGTTTACCAAAAGGGCTTTTCAAAGTCGGTCGAGGGTTGCCTCACTCCTTCGTGTGACCAACCAAACATATCGGTAATCTTAGTTCGTTATGGATATACCTAAAATTGGCTACTCGAAATTTGAAAAATTCAAAGTGAACTACTCAAGAGCTATTTCGGATTGAAATGAACTCAAGAATTCTAAGCTTAGTTTGTTATAAGGAGAGGCATCTATCACTAATAATATAGACCACCCTATACTACCCAATATTTTTTTAGTCACCTCTAAGACATTCTGATCAATATACTTATTAGCTATTACTTTTCTATTCATCAATATTTCATAACTATATTTATGCTCCTCATTCTTAAAATTAATAGCTAGTTAAATAAATGTATTATCGAATGGAAGAATTCTCCTATACTTTATGCTCTTATCTTTCGATTGCCCTTCCTCCCTTAGATCACTTTTTTCTTTCTTTTGTCTCTTGATGAAGACTTAGTTGTTCCTTGGGTGAGAGAAAGAAATGGGGAAAATGATGGTTTTTTTTATGGGTGAGAGTAATGGAGATGATAGTGTGTAAGGTGAGATAGAGGATCCGAGAAGATGGTGTTCTTTGGTTTATGTGGTTAGGTTTTTTATTTGAGAAGGGCAAATTTTTTTGAAAAAGATGAAGGGGAAAGAGGTCTGGTATGGCCGAGGAGAGAAGTTTAGAGAAGATAAAATGGTACAATTTAGGGTTAAAGGGTATATGTGTAAGAAAAAAGAAGGAAGCCATGTCATTTTACAAGGGAGAAAGTCACACACCCGTGTTCAATTTGTGCACAAAACATGTCTTTTTCCTTCTACTCATACCTCTTTTCTTTCTTTCTCTTCATCTCAATGTCTTATAATCTGTATGGCTTTATGGATTTTCTCTTACGAACCATATAAATTTCCACTTGCTCGTGTCTTGGTATTTCTTTGGAAGTTGAAGTGATGAGCAAAAAAATATAGGTATGGTTGAAATTGGTACACAACTCATGTCATATATACTACCCGTGCCTCCTTTCTTCTATCTTAGAAGTGTAACACGACTCGGAGCCACACAAGCAAGCCTTTTCTAAAGGTCAACCCATGTCTCATACTACTACCCGTGCTTCCTCTCTTCTTGTTTAAACTCTTAGCCATAACTTATACACACGATCATGCCTTTTGACATATATAAGCCATGCTCTCCCTTTCTATTAGTGGGGCTTCCCTTTCTTTAAAAAACACTTATGTTACAAACATTTTCAAAAATCAAGTTAAGCATGAAGGCGATTTGAAAAAAAATAAAAAAAAGACTAACTTAAATATTAACTAAAATAATAAAGCTGTAAAATTTTAAATAAATTCATTGGGTTGCCTCCCAATAAACATTTTATTTGTTTAACATCGTTAGCTCAATGTCATATTTTCAATTAATGTGGATCTTTCATCTTGTGATGTTGGGGAAGAGTCACTCCTTGAGCTTGAAAACCACTAGCATTCATAACAAAAATAGAGTGGATATCCTCAAGATACTTCATGGTTTTAAAGATGTTGAAGCAAATCACTTTAACATCGAATTCCATCGTAAGGATACCATCATGGACATTTATGTTTGCATGGGCTATCTTGAGGAAAGGTCTTCCTAACAAAAGGGGTATAGGATTATAAGAAAAGTTATCTCGTATCTTCAAAATGTAAGAATCAATTGAAAATATGAACTCATCCACCTGCACAAAGACATCTTCAACTACCCCTTCGGGGTAGGCATTAGTGCAATTTGCTAGTTAAATAATAACACTAGTTTCTTTTAGTGGGCCTAAATTTAATTAGGTATAAATGGAATATGGCATGACATTTATAGATGCTCCTAAATCTAAAATGACTTTTTTAATTCTAGCATTACCAATTTTACAAAGTACGGTAAACGTACCTTGATCTTTGTATTTTGGAGGGGTTTCCTTTGAAAAATAGTAGAGGCATTTTCTCCCATTCTTACCTTTTCATTGACATTTAGTCTCCTCTTATTAGTGCATAAGTCCTTTAAGAAATTGGCATATATTGACACTTGCTTGATCATATCTAGGAGAGGTATGTTAACCTCAACCTTGCAGAATAGCTCAAAAATATCCCTATCCTTCTCCTTTTTCATTTCTTCCTTTGTTGGTTTTTCCAACTTGCTAGGAAAAGGTGTAGGGTTAGTTATAAACTGAATTGAAGGGTCAAAATATACCTTAAAACATATTGCGGCCTTTTCGATGGGCATATTTTCCTTCTCTATCTCTAGTTTAAGCTCTTCTTCATTCATTGCCTTAGAGATTTCCTTGCTAGGTTTCTCCACCAAAGCATCACTTCTCAACATCATTGCACTCATGTTCTTCTTTGGATTCATCATAATTTGGGATGGTAATTTTCTTCTAGATTGAGCCTTTAGATGACTCACGACTATCGCCATCCGACTCATCTAATTCTCTAAGTTACGGATGCTAGACCTCATCTTTTGTTGGAATTGCTTTATATTTAAAGCAAGAGACTTCACTATGTCTCCAAGGATGGATCTAAATTTTAGGGGGCATGTTGTTGATAAGACTTGGGTTGATAACCCTATTGCTTTTACCGATAAAAGTTTTGCCTTCCTTATTGGTTACCTCTATAACTCGGGTTCGGGTGATCTCTTCAACCAAGATTATAGCTCGTTAGAAAATTAGTCATATGGCCTTGATCGACCACCAAAATTACTAGTCGTATGAACTTGCTCAATATGCCTCTCTTAGATTGTTATGTATGCATCGATGACATGGCTTGAAATTGAATAAATCCTATAAGCCTTAACGACTTATAGATTTTCCATAGTTATTTATCTCACCAATGAAGTTAACTTAGAAATTTGTTACTTTAGACTCGGATATGTTGACCTCATTGACCCTCTTGGGCATGTGATATATCCTTGTACCAAATTATTGAGAATTTGCTACCATATTAGAAATCAAAGCCCATACAACATTAGGGGTCTTTTTTACCAATGCTTCTCTACTCGTAACATCAATCATGTCCTCTCCATGGGTAACACACCCTCATAAAAATACATAATCGGTAACTAATCAAAGATTTGATGGTATAGATAGCTAGTACATAACTTCTTGAACTCGCTCCTAGTATTCATATAATATTCCTTAATTAAACTATCGGATATCGTAAATCTCCTTCCCGATATAGCGACTCTCAATACCGAGAAATATTTTAATGAGAAGACTTACTTCATCCTATTTAAAAAGTCAATTGATCCTGTAGGAAGATCATATAACCAATCTTTTGCATACACATCTAGTGAGAATGAGAATGTACATAGTTTAATCTATTTTTCGATACTCTTTGCGATCTCATGGTTGAGCATACCACATGAAATTCTTTCAAATTTTTATGTAAGTCTTCTCCAACAAGACCATAAAATTTAGGTAGTAAATGTATCAATCCCGAATTCAACTCAAAAGCCACATCCAAATTCCGAACTCGATTTACAAAGTCCGTTGATTATGATCAAGAGCGATAAGCTCCTTCAAGATTCTATTTGTTGCCATTATTTTCCATTCAAAATCACTCAATGATAAAAACTTAAGAACTGTAGTCATGCTTGGTGATGTAGTAGCTACTCTCTCGGATGTTTCAATTCACTTTATTGAAGCTTGTCTAGTTTCTCTCCTCAATTTATAAACTATTTTTTCTATTTAGGGTTAAAGATTAAATCACTTGTAGAAGATCCGATCATACACCAACCTAATATAAATGATAAAAAAGAAATAATCAATTTGAACGTAACTCCTTGGTAATAGTGCTAAAATTTGATGGCGTATCATACTATCAATAAATTTGATTTATTTTCTTTTTCCTTACTAGTCTCAATCATTGGACTATAGTTAGGGTAATCAAGGTCGATCCCATAAAGAATTGGTTCAATCAAAGTTCTTTATTTTCTAATTGTTCCAAATTACAAGGAAAGGTAAAATGGGGGGTTTTGTGTGTTGAAAGTATTTAATGTAATTAAAGCAAGTAAAGAGATAACAATAATAATGAAACCTTGGTTAAGAGTTTGTTTCTACTTTTGGTTCAATCATTGATCATCGATTCATATATTAATCCATTTTTATTGTGAATATTCATCATAAAATAACAATATGTATGTTATCTCTAATATTTTCTTAATGAGTCATTAATCAAATAGATGATATTTGATTAATCCCTAACTATTGAACAACCTAATAGACACTATCTATATTTATTTAATAATAACATTAAATGATAGAAAGATAGGTGAACCAAAATAACTCTCCTAGACACTAAAAGAATTTAATCTAGTTTTATATTTTCTAAAGGATTAAACGAGAACTCATTTATAATCATTAACCCCTATTTACTACCATAAGCAAGTTTAGACCAACAATTACAGACTTGAATACTTAGCTAGTAATATATTATAATGATTAATCAATTAATGTGTACTCTAATCAATCAACCATACAACTATATTCATATTAACATAGAAAAACATAAAATACTCAAAAGAATAGGATTAGAGATAAAACACGTTTAAATCTCACAATGATTTTATCAAAGGCTATAACTTTCTTTCAATTAAGAAAGATTCTTAGTGATGCATGGTTTGCTTATAAGAGAGAATTTCTAAATATGGTGGTCTGGAAGAGTGGGGGAATCCCTAGAATGTCTAAAGTGAAATCCTAAATTCTTAATTTATAATAAAAAGTAAGATTACAAGACATACATGGTAGCATCATATGGACACACGACTTCTTTTATTTTACACCATTTGCTTTTGTGTTTCATACGGTTTGGAACCACCGAAGAGCTGGTATCATATAGCTTACTTGGTTGAGGGACACGATTGTGCTTAATTTGCTCTTTAGCTCGTGTCCTTTAGTTTTTGCACATGCATCGTTTCTTTCTCCTCGAAAGACATCTCAACATTAACACACACGAGTGTGTCACTTCTTTACTCAAGTCGTGACGATTGCTATCGCTTATGTGTCTTTTTTGTTGAACATCTAAATCGTTTTCTTTTTTGTTTCACACGGTCATTAGCTTTTTCCTCCTATAGGTCAATCGGTTGTATGTCTCTTTTGGTTTTTTGTGGCTTTGGCTTCTTATGCATTTTGATTTAGGTTTATTCACTTTGATTTATCCTTTTTCTTACAAAAAACCCAAAATCATTAACTTGTTCTTATTTATCTTAATATAATACAACAAGCTCTAGTAAGTTTAATGTAAAAGGGTATAAAAGTTGTGTAAATTATGCAACTATCATTACTTCAATTTTTTATGACATTATTAATTTATTATTCATAGTGAAGTTAGAAATACTTGTTAAGGGATGTTTTTTTATTTTTTTTAATAAATATTAAAATTTATAGGGCCAATTAATGCATTTTTATTTAAGGTAATATATACAAGTTAAAAGTTGAAGGACTATAAATGAAAAAAGGTATTGCTAAATTCTTCAATCAAATCGTTATTCCCATCAATTTTTTCTAAAAAATTACCTATACATTCTATTAGTGTTTTATATAATAGTTATTGGTAATTGATGAATGATGTATTGATAATTTTCTAGAAACAATAATAGAAATAATAATTTGATTGGTAAATTTAGCAAGCACCTATGAAAAAAACATAAAAAATTAAGGTATTATTTACCATCTATCTTTACCTAGAGAGAATCATGGATTTTATGGACTAAGAGAATTGCATGCATGAAAAAAATTAAGGTACAAAGCAATTTTTTTAAAAAAGTGAAGGATCATTCATCTTATGGAGGTGTGGAATAAAATAAAAAAATTATCCTTTTAAGGCTCCCAACTCGTTAAATCAAACAATCATACATATATGAATAAATAATTAAAGCAAGTGTTTACCTTTTGTAGCGCGAAACTATCTATGCGTAAAGATGTCATACAAGTGTTTACCTCTTGTAGCATAGAAACTATCTATGCGGAAAGATTTCATCCAAGTGTCCGGTCTATATTGATAATCTATGCAGCTCAAACACTATAAGAGAAGCTACAAAAATCACGAGAGGCTAGCTCTAATCCTTCCGTATAGTTAATTTGTTTTCTAAAGTAATTAGTGAGGGTTTTTTATGATAACCCTAAAGAGAGATATGTGCGGTAACTTAGGCTTTTAGCGGAAAAGGTTTCTCTCTGTTTTTTTTTTGCTACTATATTTTTTTTGGTTTGTATTGCCACCTCTCTCACTTCTATTTATATATGGGGTAGCAACATCTCCTAGTAGGTCGAAGATGTTGCTTGTGTGGGCTTTGACAAACCTTATCCTTATAAACCCTAAGTCTTATCCAATAGGGCTTAAGTTTATCTTTTCATCAAAATATCTTGCATGATTTTAAATTAAACTCATTGGCCTAAACGTTTTTGCTCCAATTAATTACCACTTAATTTGGATCATTCAAATAAATTAGGTCAAATATTTAAGTAGAGCCCACATTAGAAAATAATTTCTCAAATTATCCTTAAACCTAAATTAAAAACTAATTTCCTTTTTAGGTAACCGACTTTCAAATTTAGAAATTACTTTCAAATTAGGAAACCGATGTCTAAAATATGAAACTTTCTATTTTAGGAACTTTTTTTCCAAAATAGAAAATTTTTCAAATTTAGAAACCTTTTCCAAAATAGAAAATTTTCAAAAATGGAAAACCTTTTTCAAAATATTTACTTCTCTTTTATTATGTGAATGTTTAAAATTATGCGTGTGACTCAATAGACTCCTAGATATGTTAGCAATGTATCAAAAATAAAAGATACCTCTTTTATCTCTTGATATATAAATCAAGATTGGTCTCTAACAAGGCATCATGATTACCTAATTCTATATGAGAATTAATTAATCCATAATTATCTTTCACGAGTATGGTTACCATACAATTCAATTCTCATGTCAATTTATCACAAGGTGATCTTGAACTTGGTTTAAAGTCCGTTCGATTATGATCATATAAATTTTTTTCGATTCCCAAATATTTTAGTTCTAAAGTAAATTAACTATGCTCTATTGGTATATTTCCACTATGGCTATAGATTTTTTGAGGACATATTTAGTGCAATGTGATAACTCCTTTAGCATACAAGGAATAACATGTCTTATCTCAATCATCCATCTATCTCTATTAGATTCCTAGTGCATCTAATAAATTACCCACATGCGACTCTTGACTAAGCCCATCAAAACGAGTGCCAAAGTATATAAATCCTCCAATGAGACAACCATGATGACTTTAAGTCAAATGACTAATTATACCCATCTCGTATGAGATTCCCATAAACTAAACCAAATGGGTTCTCAAAGCGAGTCACGTCTAGTGATATGTTCTCTAACATTAATCACCTAAGTGCTTGCTTTGGCATCATCATGCCAATAGGTGTGAGATCTCTACTACTATCTTATAACATGAGCATAGCATTCACAAGTCTTATGATATAAAATCAATGTTCATTCGTGACAATGCTACAACTTAGGATATTTAATGATATCGTTTAAATGCATCAATATTTATCTCACATCAATTGATCAATCATTTTTACAATACATATCATATGGACTTTTATCCAATTCTATCAAATTCTAAATGCCTAGAATTAATAGAAAGATTTTTTTATTAATATATAAAAATATAACATTATAATAAATAAAATCATCCAAATAAGGTTGGATCGTGGGCACTTATACTAATTATCTCTTACTTACACTAGAGCCAACCAATCATATCCTTTATGCCCGACGATCGAGCAAGGGTCTCATGTTTCAATTGTTACAAAAACTTAGTCAAAGGGTCGACAATGTTGTCATCGGTATGGACCTTTTTTATCTTTATATTATCATAACTAATAATCTCTCTAATCGAGTGGTAGCATCGCGAATACATATTTTATGAGACCAAGGTTCCTTAGCTTGCGCTAGAGATCCTTTATTATCAACCATCAAGCTATATGACGTTAGAAAAAGTCCTTTCTTTGGCTCTTCTATAATAAACCTTTTATTATCATGTCAATGTACTTTTTTTGGGATAGTTCTAACACTCTACGTGATCTATCTCTATAGATCTTGATTTCTAGAATGTATGCTATCCATTCATGTCTTACATAGAGAAATTCTTGAAAATGCAATCTCTTATAGATTGTGACATGATATTGTTATAGCCAAGAAGTAGTTTATTGTCTCCATATAGATTAACAAAGACTACAAGCTTCCACTAACCTTTTGTATATACTAGGTTCATCTTTGTTTCATGAAAAAGTCAAACCTTTTGATTATTTTATAAAAACATTAATTCTAATTCCTAGAGACATACTCAAGTCCATAAATGGACCTTTGTAGTTTATAAATCTTATTTACATGTTCTTTAGTGATAGAACCATCAAGGTGTGTCATCTATACATTCTTATTCAATTTTTCATAAATGAAGATGATTTTGTTATCCATTTTCCATATCTAGGAGTTAGTGTCTAACATTTTCACTTCATATGTATTAGATTTGTCATCCTCTATAGGATGCACATCACCATGTGTCTAGACAAGAAGATCATATCTTTTTTACTCTTGATGAACTCGCTTAGACTTATAAAGTCTTGTGTATCTGTTTGTAGGGTAGTTACAACACTTTGTAACTTTCTACTTGAGGTTTTATTAGTGTGGTGTTAATTTATAAGTCTACTAGAATCTCATTGAGTTTAAATTTTCTTTCACTATTTCTAGGATCCACAAGTTCCTTTTTAAGGAATATAGCATGCCTATTCACAAACAACACTTTGTTTTAGTGGTAAGAAAAATAATATATATTTGTTTCTTTTAGATATCTCATAAATTTGTTTTTTTTTATTTGGGTTCTAGCATATCTTCATCCAAACATTTGACATATGCTCTATAGCCTCAAATCTTAAGGAAAAATAAATTTGCTTTCTTTTCTTTTCATATCCCACAAGGATTCGATCAACATACTTTATTGAAACTCTATTCAAAATAAAGATTGTAGTAAGGTGTGCATATTTCAAACAATAAAATAGAGATATTATTTTGACTCATCATGGATCGAACCATTTCTAATAGCATCTTGTTCCTCATTTCAAACATATTATTCAATTATAGTGTTCCAGTGTAGTCCATTGATAGAGAATCTCATTTCTTTGGACTATTTAATTATTCATAACCTCGATCCGATCCAAATGCCTTAATACTTTTGCTAGTTCATTTTTTGACTTTAAATCAAAATTCTTTGAACTTTTCAAATGTTTCAAATTTGTGTCTCATCACATAACAAAACATGATCCGTCTTCGATAAAGCTCATGAAGTAATCATGTCCTCCTCTTGCTTGGGTGGACATAAGCCCACATATATTGTTATGTATAAGGCCTAGTTAAATCAATAGCTATTTCTCCTTTTCCACTACAAAGGGATTTTTTTCATTTTGCCAAGTAAATAAGATTTATAAACGTCATTAAATAATTCTAGGTATCCATTTATAAGTAGTTTGAATACAAGACTTTTGTTTAAATGGCTAAGTTGATAAGCTATAAATCCGTATTATTTAGATCATTTGAGTCTTTTAGCATTTATGTTATATTTGAGAGTTTCGTTACATTCAAAACATATAAACTATTATCATTAAAGAAAACATTTCCACATAACAATTCATCTTTAAAAAGAAAAACCATTATTTTTAAATAAAATGAAAAATATCTTGTTCCAAATAAAAAAATAAAAATAATATTCATAGTCTATACTTGGGAATGCAATAATAGTTATTGAGTCTAAGTACAAGCCTACATGATAGTGCTAACTCATACATATTTATAACTAATGGTTCAAATCTTGATCCATTTGCTGACGTATAGGTCATCCTCTCTTGAAAAAATCTTTTTCTCTTTCTACGCTCTCATACATTTATATAAATGTGAGCACCGTATCTAGTATCATATACCCATGAGGTGAGATTAGAAATAAAAAAATTAGCTTTATTAACATAAATACCGAAATGGTTGTAGAACTCTTCCTTTTCACCTCTTCGAGGTACTCCTTACAGTTGTGCTTTCATTGTCTTTTCTTATTACAAAGAAAATAGGCTGCAGCCTTTGAGCGATTCTAAGCATCGGGCTTTTTTACCCCTCTCTTAGGTGTAGTAGAAAATTTCTTCTTTTGGTGCTTGACTTTTTCTTGCTCTTCACCATGCCTTTTTCTTTTGTTAACAAGAAGTATAGAACTCTTGTTCTTCTTGTTAATTTCGAGTTGAACTTCTCTTAGCATGAATAGCAACTCTTCAAGATTTTTTTCATGTGCATCATGTTGAAGATCGGGACAAGCTGTCTAAAACTATTGGTTAACGATTGCAATATTAGGTCAATAGATAATTCCGTATCCATTCTAACTTGAAGCTCGACCGGCCTATTGATATAGCCTATCATCTTAGTGACATGTTTTTCAACATTGGATAATTCATCTATTCCGTCTCTAAAGAGCTTCTTAGGTATCTCTTAACACTCATGCCTAGTATTCTCCTCAAATAAGCTCTTAAGCTTTGCTATAACATCAAAGGTGCTCATGTCTTTGTGTTGGTGCCTATGTTTTAACGTCATGGTTGCTAGCATGATACTTTGAGAGATGATCGCATTGTCCCTATGTTTGAACCATACTTGTATAAGCTCTAATTTAATCCCGAAGAGGCTCGGCTAGGAAAGGTGACTTTATCATATAGAAAATCTTCTCATGTTGGTGGACTATCCTCGGATTCATTTCCTAATCGAGAAAGTTTATGCCATTTAAGGTATTAATTTTATCAATAATAAATCGTATTGATTTTTTGCTAGTCATACTAAGCAATTTGATAGGATAGAAAAGCATATGATTTGGTTAATTGAATTTTATTAATAAAAAGCAAACATAAATTAAAAAGTAAAATCTTTGTGTACTCCCACTATTTTTTCCAATTTCTATAACCTTTAATATAGAACTCGAAAAACTTTTTAATTCATTTTCCTTAATGGGTTAGAATCCTATCCTCTTATATGCATTAATCTTGAGTTATTTCAATAAGTCATACTTGAAAGATTAGGTAGGTAACTCCTTACCAATTGCATCTAATGCAATTCTTAATCTCATTGGCATGAAAACTCCTTATCATCTCACATCTTATGTGAATACCAATCTTTTTCTACAAATTCAATGGGTCTTGAGTTATCTCGATAAGCCTAACAATTTGTCTTAAGTTGGATCCAAATGTTTGAAGACATCTCATGGCCCATGATTTGATTCTCTCTCGAAGAAGTGACTTTGAGTTATCTCAACAAGCCAACAACGATGAAAAGAGACAATCTCCTTATAACGTTAGAAGAAAATTGACTTGATATTAATTTGAAGGATTTAATATGCTAGGTCTCATCATTTTAATTTTAGCATGTATAATAATTATCAATCGCATTAATCCTATCATGTATACTATCAATCGCACAATAATTACATACATCTCATGCATGACTCAAGGAGTAGTGAATGATAATGGATCTCTACTACTAGTCCCCTCGAGCCATATAGAGACTAGTGGGTCAAATACCTAGGTAAAAGATTATTATAAATTTTTTGCGATTGTTTTCTCCTTTTGGCTTTTTCTCTTTGCATATATTCTATATCATATCTTCTACTTTTATATTTTTTTTAAAAAATAAATAACCTCAAGTTACATTCAAAAGGAGTAAGGTGAAGAGAGAAATACATCAAGATAATAGAGAAGGTAAGACATGCATGCCTTATTTAATAAAAAAATTTACAAGCATACATTCTCAAAAACTAGGTCAACTCATCCATACCATTCATCGATGCTTCAATCTTATTAATACATGGCATACAAATAAAATATATTTCATTTTAATTATAATTATAAAGCTATGGTTTTAGTTATTTTTATAAATAATAGTAAAATTTTTCTAAATTTAAACTTTCAAACTTTTTGGGCCTTGAACCGATGGGTTTTTAGGCCTAGGAGGCACACGAGTTGCCATGCCCTAGTTGGTCAATGCCTAACACTTGCCATTATTAGCCATCGGGCTAGCTACCCACGGGGTAGTGCCGGCCACTAGCTTGATGTCAACAAGTCGGCCTAGTATGAGGCACGAGCCTAGAAAGCGCTCGGCATGCGCGAGGCATAGCTAGCCTATTGCATGCTCGATGTGTGATTGTTTGGTCAAGTGGTATGCATGCGGATATTAACGTACAACGTTGTTCGCACATGTGCCTATTATTTTCTTAGCTAAAATCAGTTTTAAATCTTTATAAAATACTAAAAACCTCCGATTTATAATTAGAAAGCAACAATTCATAAAGTTAATCACAAGTAACAAAACATATAAATAAAGATTCAATGGAGGCTCGATACTAATTGAAGGATCATGCATCTTGTGAAGGTGTAAAATAAAATTTTTTTCCCTCCATTTAAGGCTCCCAAGTGTTAGTGTAAGTGCTCAAGATTCAACCATATTTGGATGAGATTGAGTTAATGTACTATTATATTATTTATTTTAATAATAATAAAGAAGTCATTCTATTAATTTGTATGTTTTATGTTTATAAATTCAATAGAATTAGATAAAAGTCATTATGATATGCATTTGCAATAGTGATTGATCGAAAGATGTGAGACAAACACTAATGCATATAAATGATATCATTAAACATCCTAAGTCATAGCATTGTCAAAAATAGACATTGACTACAAGTGGATAGGCTTGTGAGTGCTATGCTCATGCTATATGATACCGGTATGAGATCTCACACTTATTGGCATGGTGATGCCAATGCAAGCATTTAGGTGATTTATGTTAGATAACATATCGCTAGACTTGACTCGCTATGAGAATCCATTTGGTTTTATTCTATGAGAATCTCATATGAGATGGGTACAAATGGTACGTAAATTTGAAGTCATCACGATTATCTCATTAGAGGGCTTACGCACTTTGACACTTGTTTCGATGGACTCATTAAAGGGTTGCACGTGGGCGATTCGTTGGGTACACTAAAAATCTAACGGAGACAAGTGTATGACTAAGATAGGAAGTGTCTTTCCTTGTATGCTAAAGGATTTATCACATTGCACTTTAATAAATATCCGTTTGAGAAATCTGTGGTCATAGTAGGAGTACACCAATAGAGCATAGTTTGTTTACTCTAAGAGCTAAGACATTTGAGAATCGAAGAAAACTTGTGTAGTCATAATCGAACAAAAGTTATAACTAAGTTTGAGATCACATTGTGATAAGATGACGTAAGGATTGAATTGTATGGTTACCATGCTCATAAAATGTAATAATGGATTAATTAATCCTTTTAAAAAATTGAGTAGTCATGATGCCTTGTTAAAAGCCAATCTTGATTTATGTATCAAGAGATAGAAGAGGAGTCTTGTATTCTTGATACATTGCCAACATATCTAGGAGCCTATTGAGTCACACACACAAGTTTAAGTATTCACATTATAAATGAGAAGCAAAAATATTGAAAAAAATTTCAATTATGAAAGTTTCCTTAAATAGGAAGTTTCTTAAAATGGAAAGTTTCCTATTTTAGAAATTATTTTCCTAATTTAGAAGTTAGTTACAAATTTGAAAGTAAATAACCTAAAATGAAAATGAGTTTCCTAATTTAGGTTAAAGGGTATTTTGAGAAATTATTTCATACTATGGATGTGCCTAAAATAATCTAAGATTATTTATTTAGATAGTCCAAATAAATTAATTTGGCTAAAATGATTTTGGTCCATTAGATTAAATTAAAAGCCTTAAGATATTTTGGTGAGAGGATAAACATCGAACTTATTTGATAAGGATGAATGTTTTGAAAATAATGATCAAAATTACACATATAAAAATAACTCATCATCATTGGAAGATAAGGAAGCAATAACTTAGAGTCCTAATGGGAACTTAATGCCGCCCCTCTCCTTGTCCTTCAAGGATAGAAAACTCTCATATAAATATATAAGGGGAGAGAGAGGTGCGACAACTAGGAAAAAGAGGGAAAAATGAAAAAAATTGGCTAGCCCTAAAAACTAACTAGGGCACACGATAAAGTAAAAAAAAAAAAAAGTTTTCTCCAAAAATCCTAGCATAAATATACTCTTTCCTTCTCTTTTAAGGTTGTCATAAAATTATCCGAGGTTGAATTTATAGGAAACATTACACAAATCATAAAATGATAAAGTTAGCACCCTATCGATTTTGAGTGCTTCTTTATAGATACTTGAATTGCGTGGATCATCAATAGAGGTCGAGAAAATAGGATGGATTTTATATAAAAGAATTTGGATCTGTGCTATAAAAGATAATCATTTATTTATTGCTTTAAATTCATGCATTTATGGTTAATAGATTCAACGACTTGATCCTAGGCCTTTAGATGGAGAAATTTTTTTGTTTATTCCGCACCTTCATAGGATGCATGATCCTTCACCAAGATCAAGATGTTGAATCAAGTAATCATACATATATGAATAAATAATTAATGCAAGTGTTTACTTATAGCACGAAACTATTTATACGAAAAGATGTCATCCAAGTGTCCGGTCTCTATTGATAATACACTTAGCTCAAACACCCACTAGAGAAACTATAAAAATCACAGAGTGCTCTAGCTTCAATCCTTCGTATAGTTAATTTTTTCTCTAAAGAAATCGATCAAGGTTTTTTGTGACGACCTAGAGAGAGAAAGAGTTATGTGCGGTAACTCAAGCTTTTAGGAGAAAACATTTTTGTCCTTTTTTTTGTATTGTCATCTTTTTTCTTTTCTTTTTCTAGTCTATATTGCTACCTCTCTCACTTCTATTTATACGAGGGAGTGACAACATCTCCTAGTAGGTCGAGGAGATGTTGCTTATATGAGCTTTGACTAACCTTATCTTTATAAATCCTAAGTCTTATCCAATAGGATCTGAAGTTTATCTTTCCATCAAAATATCTTTTATGCTTTCAAATTAAGCCTATTGACAAAAAATCTTTTGGCCCAATTAATTACCAATTAATTTAGACTATCCAAATAAATTCGGTTAAGTATTTCGAGTAAAGCTCACATTAAAAAACAATTTCTCAAATTATTGTTAAACCTAAATTAGAAAACTAATTTTCTTTTTAGGTAAATGACTTTCAAATTTGGAATTGACTTCCAAATTAGGAAAATAATTTCTAAAATAGGAAACTTTTCATTTTAGAAAACTTTTTCAAAAATAGAAAACTTTTCAAATTTGAAAACCATTTTTCAAAATAGGAAACATTTAAAATTGGAAATCTTTTCAAAATATTTTTTTCTCTTTTATCATGTGAATATTTAAACTTATGTTCATGACTCAATAGGCTTCTAGATATATAAATCAAGAATGGCCTCTAGTACGATATTATGACTACCTAATTTTCTAAGAGAATTAATTAATTTGTAATTACCTTTCACACATATGGTTATCATACAATTCAACCCTCATGTTAATTTATCACAATGTGATCTCAAACTTGGTTTAAAGTCTATTCAATTATGGTCACACAAGTTTTCTTTAATTCCTAAATGGTTTAGCTCTAAAGTAAACCAACTATACTCTATTGATATACACCCATTGTGGCCACATATTTCTTATGTAGACATTTATCGAAGTGCAATGTGATAACTTCTTTAGCATACAAGGAATGACATATCCTATCTTACTTATTTACCTATCTCAATTAGATTCTTAGTATACCTAACGAATTGTCCACATGCGAGCTTTTGATTGAGCTCTTCAAAACGAGTGTCTAAGTATAAAAATCCTCTAATGAGATAACCATGATGACTTCAAGTAAAATGACCAATTATACCGATCTTGTATAAGATTTCTATGGACTAAATCGAATGGGTTCTCATGACGAGTCACATCTAGCGATATGTTCTCTAACATTAATAACTTAAGTGCTTGCTTTGGCATCACCATTCTAATAAGTGTAAGATCTTCTACTACTATCTTATAGCATGAGCATAGTACTCACAAATTTTATTGCATATAGTCAATATCCATTCTTGACAATGCTATGACTTAAGACATTTAATGATATTATTTAAATGCATCAATGTTTGTTTAACATTAATTGATCAATCATTAATGCAATGCATATCATATAGACTTCTATCTAATTCTATCAAATTTTAAACGATAAGAATTAATAGAAAGACTTCTTTTATTAATATATAAAAATGCAATATTATAATAAATCAAATCATCCAAACAAGGTTGGATCTTGGGTACCTACACCAACAAAAAGTTGGTATGTAAGCTATTTGACAAAGGGTAAAATGGTTATTTTCTAAAATAAAAAAAGAATTAAAAACTTTTAAGGATAGATGATCATTAAAAAAAAAAAAAAAGAGAGAGATAGAGATGGAGTATGGTTAACTTATAAAAGAGCCAATATCACCTCCCAATAAATCATTTTACATTAGTATTCATGCTTTTCAAAATATTTAGATTTTGAACGTTTTCTTTTGTAATTAATAATTAAGGATAATACAAGCTAAGTTTAATGATTATATATTCCATAGTTTTTTTTTAATGAAATAAAGTTTGAGTATAATCGATTACAAATTTTCAATTATAATTATAATAGAAAAAATATATTCTCATTATGCGAGTCAAAATTTTAAAAAGTTGTCATTAAAAAAAAAAGTATATTCAACGACTCATTGTACTTATAGGAATTCATTCTAGAATCTTTAATTACCGACGAACTAATTTTTCATTAATAGATATAGTTAATTTATCTTGACTAAGAGAAATTGATCACATACTAACGAGTACTAGAAAACGAGAGATTTAGCAATTGTTTTAAAGCAACGAGTTTTAAAAACCATGAATTAGTGATGATTTGAGTAAATCGTAGATAATTTTATTTCAAGTGTTTGTTTTTAGCGACGGTTTTTGCTAAACCATCACTAAAAATCCTTTTTTTGAGGATTGAACGACGGTTCGGGAAGACTATCGCAATGTAAGGGTTTTTTTTATGATGATCTATCTAGATCGTTGCTAAATTCTCCCTTATACCGGGAAGGTTTTAGCGATCTACAAAAACTATCGCTAAAATACCTTGAAAATGGAAGTTTTTAATGACGAGTTATGGTAAAGTCTGTTGCTAAAATTCAATTTTAGTGGCATTTTCATCGACCATCGCTAATTTGTTAGTGTTAGAGGGGAACAAAAAATTTTAAAGTTTAAGTTTAACGACGGATCGAAAATTGTTGCTAAACATAAAATCCTAAAATCTTATTTGACCGGATCTTTCCTTATTTTTCTTATTCTCTTTTCTTCCTTTTTCTTTTCTAATAGCACCATCATCCCAAAATTTCCTCCATTGATGTCAACAACTCTTCCAAACTCCTATTCTCACTTATTTTCTTCTTCTTCCCCTCCATCTCTTCCTTTTTCCTCCTCCATTTTCTTCTTCTCTCTCATGTCCTTTACCTCATCCCTCTTCCCTCCTCTTCTTTGTGAATAGTTAGCAACAGTTCCTCCTCCTCTCCAGCGACTCCTCCTCTTTTTCGTGAGTTGGCAACAACTCCTTTTATCCTCATCCATTTGTTTAATTGGTAACTAATTTTTTTTTTTACCATTTATTTCAATAATTATATAATTATTTTTAATTATTTATTTGTTAATTGTTAGTTAGTTTAATTTATTTTCTTGTTAGAGTTAATTTATTAGTTATTAATTAAATTAATTAATTAATTTAAAAAATTAATTAGATATTAATTTAATTAGTTATGTGTTAATTAAGTGATTTAATTAGTTGTTAATTAAATTGTGCTAATTTATTATTAATAAATTATATAATTATTTAAAAAAATTGATTAGGTGCTAGTTTAAGTAATTATGGGGTAATTAAGTGATTTAGTTTTTAATTAAATTAAGTTAATTTATTACTAATTAAATTATTTTATTATTTTAAAAAATTAATTAGTTGTTAGTTTAATTAATTATGCCTTAATTAAGTGATTCAATTGTTAACTAAATAAAGTTAATTTGTTGTCAATTAATTAATTGAATTGTTTAAAAAGATTAATTAGGAATTAGTTTAATTAAATAGGAGTTAATTAAGTTATTTATGTGTTAAAATAAGTTAATTAGTTGTTAATTTAATTACTTAAATATTGTTTTAAAAAAATTAATAAGGCTTTGCTTTAATCAAATAGGTGTTAATTAGGTTACTTATGTGTTAAAATAAGTTAATTAGTTGTTAATTTAATTACTTAAGTATTATTTAAAAAATTAATTAGGTGTTAGTTTAATTAATTTGGTTTTTAGTTAAGTTTTCTAGTTGTTAAAATAAGTAAATTAGTTGTTAATTAAATTAAATAAATATTGTTTAAAAATTTAATTACATGTTAGTTCAATCAATTTCGTTGTTAATTAAGTTTTTTTGTTAAATTATGTTAATTAGTTTTTAATTTAATTACTTAAATATTGTTTTAAAAAATTAATTAGTTGTTAGTTTAATTAAATAGGTTTTAATTAAATTACTTATGCGGTAAAATAAGTTAATTAGTTATTAATTTAATTACTTAAATATTATTTTAAAAAATTAATTATGTGTTAGTTTAGTTAATTTAGTTGTTAACTAAGTTTTTTAGTTGTTAAAATAAGTAAATTAGTTGTTAATTAATTAAATATTATATTTTAAAAAAATTAATTACGTGTTAGTTTAATCAATTTGGTTGTTGATTAAGTTTTTTATATGTTAAATTAAGTCAATTATTTTTTAATTAAATTAATTAAATATTGTTTAAAAAATTTAATTACGTGTTAGTTTAAAAAATAAGTCATTTTTTAATTAAAATATTAAAATATTTTTTTGAAAAATTGATTAGGTGTTATTTTAATGAAATAGTTGTTAATTAACTTATTTATGTGTTAAAATTAATTATGAATCTAGATCGTTCATGTATCGATTATAGTTATCTGCATTGACGAAGTCCCAAATCCTAATGCTAGGCATTTATGATTTATTGAATGCATCCAATATAGAGATTTGATGCGATTCGGAAAACCATTTATAGTTATTCGCATTAGCATGTTTGTTACGCTCGAAGCCTAAACATCATTTTTTGAAGAGGTGTTACGACGGCTTATGTCAACTTATGAAAGAGTTGATATCTATGATAACTGTATGCTAAAAGACTTTTACGGTACAAAAAAGTTAGTGGAATTGATGGGTTTACCGGTTCAACGGATCCATAGCTATATAAATAGATGCATGATTTATTGGGGTGAAGATAATGAGAGAATTACTTGTAAAATCTATGACCATCATTGATATTGAAGTCTTAGGCAAGGATCGGTTAGAGAAAATTATGTTTTATATAAAAAATGTATTATTTTCCCCTTATCCTTTAGTTACGAAAGGATGTATGTGTCGAATGTCGTATCTTGTGACATGATGTGGCATGTCAAACATAAAGTTGAGGCGAGTGTAATGCATCATTACGTTGACTCCTTTACATGGTGGCATTTTGATCAAACATAGATTTCTTTTGTATTAAAAATTAAAAATATCGGATTAAGAGTCTACACTCGATGGGTTTTAGCTTTTTGGTCAAGGTGGATAACAATACTCTTTATGCCGTAGCTCGTGATAGGACGTGGCATGTCGAACATGAAGTTGAGGTAGATGTCATACATCATTGCTTTAACTCCTTTGCATGGTGGCATTTTGATCAAATACATCTTTCTTTTGCATCGAAATTACAAATGTCGGATTAAGAGTTTGCACCGATGGGTTTCAACTTTTTGGTCAATCTGGACAACAATATTATTTACGGCCTATAATTGTAACGCCTTATAATTTACCACTCGTGAAAGTGTATAAAGGAAAAATATATGTTCTAAATTGTAATTATCCCAAAACTAAAAAAATCCAAAGATCAAACTAGATGTGTACTTACAACCCTTTATTAAAGAGTTAGTTGATTTATAGAAAGTTGGTGTGGTTACTTATGATATGTTTCGTAAGCAAAATTTTCACATACGAGCTACGATCATATGGATAAAAAGTGATTTCCTCATATACTCAATGTTGTTTGATTAGAGTATTATTGGTAAAATAACATGCCTTATTGTATGAAAAAATGCCGATGCTTTTAGTCTTCGTAATGGTAGAAAGACTTCCTAGTTTGATAGTCGCTATAAGTTTACGCCAAAAAGTTATTCATTTAGGAGGAATAGAAATGCATTTAAAAGAAATATAGTCATCACGGACATTGCTTCTTTACTTATGTCTAGAACGGATATTTTACATGAAATAAAAAATTATGTGTTGATGAAAGTCATAAAAGGCGATTCCAAAGAGTGTAATAGTAGTATATCTAGAGTTTGTTGTTGGAAGAAACATAGTATATTCTAATATCTTCCTTATTAGTGCTCTAATCTAATTCATCATAATTTGAAAGTGATGCACATAAAAAAACATCTTCGATAATGTGTTTAATATAATTATCAATGTGTAAAAAAAAAAAAAATCAAAGATAATGCAAACTTTAGAGAAGACTTGAAAATTTATTATCGACGACTAGAATTAGAAACATAAGAAGACTCTAGAAATACCATAAAGCATGTTACACTTTAGATGAACAATAAAAAATACAAATACTTGAATGAATTAAACAACTTAGATTTTCTAATAGATATGTATCAAACTTGGTTAGGTGTGTCGATATGAACAACCTCGGATTATATGGCATGAAAAGTCATGACTATCATGTATTTATACTTGTCATATTTCGTGAACTATTATTGAGAAATGTTTGGTAAGTGCTTACCGAGTTGAGCTTATTCTTTAAGAAATTGACTTCTACTTTCATTAAGGTTGAAGGTATGAGCTATCTCAAGATAGAGATATCTTTAGTTTTATGCAAGCTTGAACGCATATTTCATTAACTCAATGCAACATTTTTCGAGTACGCTTGGCTTATGATGCAAAAATAGCAAGACGCATACAATATCAATGGATGTATCCATTTGAAATGTAACTTTATTGATTTTGAATTCTTAATTAATTTTTTTAAAAAATATTTTTTGACTAACATAGGTACATAATGCAGGTATCTTCGAAAACTAAAAAAAAAATATAAAGAACAAAGTGAGAGTTGAATGGTTAATATATAATGCATATTTAGTGAAAGAAGCACCAACATTCCGTTCATACTACTTTAAGCCTCATATGTATACCAAGTATCAAAAAATGCCACATAACGTTGAGTGTGCTCGAGTAGCAAGTGACGATATTGAATGAAAGCTTGCTATATTCAAATCAAAAATTTGATTTCTTGGTTGAACAAAATACATATGTTGACATATGAAGAAAAGCTTACATCCCATACCTATATTTCATTAAACTGTGATGGGGTGACACCTTACACCAAATAAGTGTTAAAATTAGCAACTTTTTCAATACTAAACTTCATTATTTATCAATTATATATAGTAAAGACATTAAAAATATTATAATATTTGTTTCTTCGATAGCTATTTTATGAGCAAATTTCATAAAAGTAATACCAATATATCAAAGTACTAGGTTAATGCTTGGCTCGAAAATGATTTTGCGTTATGGTTCCATCGATATGTGAGTACCATAAATTTTGAATTTGTTTTATTAGCAAGATGCAATGATGAAATTTTATACCAATTATGAGTAATGGATTTCAACTTTACGGATAAGTAATGTATAACCCAATTCGATCACGGACTATTATATTAAAGATCTTGTAAAAACACCATGACCGGTACGAACTAGTATAAGTACATATTCATAGGATGTTGAACGGATCCGATTCTTTTATCCTAACAATACAAATGTCTCGGATGTATTATAAAATATATCTTATATCGAAGTGCATCGAGCACAATTAGTTAACTATATGTAAGGTAAAATTGAAGGTGGTGATGGATATACTAGAATGTCTATTATTGTCCAAGTAATTATGAAACCATTTTAGGAAAACAATATGAAAGCCAACATAATGTCATCCAAGTTGATGTGATGAGAGTTAGTCGTTGACTAATCAAACTGGAATAGACTTAGAAAGGGATAAAATTAATGAAAAGAATAATATTGAATTTGAAACAAATGTTTAGGAAGACTTAGATGAAAATTATCATAATGATGACCAGAATAGAGATTAGCGAGTAATGTTTGATTATTCCCCATAGTTTAATTGAAATTATTAAGGTAACATACATACATACATACATATATATATATATATATATATATATATATATATATATATATATATATATATATATATATATATACATATATACGTGTGTGTGTGTGTGTGTGTAAATGTGCATACGTGTTTTAATTTAGTTATGAAATTATTTATTAATCATAAAATAAATATATTTTAACTTGTTTATAATAATATAGATATTTTATAGTTATTGAGTTTGATTAACTAACTAATATGATAATGTGTAGGTTATATCTCATGGCAAGAGATGTTCTTGCAAAAAAGTGGACCGGATCATATGGTGAGGGTTATGGTTCAAACCCCGATAATGGCGATGACCATGGATATGGATGTAGTCCCGCTTTCATTCCAAATTGGATGCCCCCCGATTGATATGTGTCCATACCCTTCCATAGCCCTCGTGTCAAACTCGTCATTATTTAACATGTCTTTTGAGCTCCATCGGTATAGACCTCTATGTCCTAGTAATTTTGAACTTTCATCATCATTAGGGCTCTTGCCCCAATAGGACAATTATACGGTTCTTGCATATGGCTTGTCGCCTACGTCCCTTTCGGTTTTATCTTATACACTTCTTGGTTCAACGTACGATCCTGGTATTTCGATTACTCTTATTGATGGCGAGAAGTATGTATTATGCATATTTTTTAAAATATTTTTTTGATGTATTATTATATTTATACATTCATTTAATTGTTAATTATCTTATTTGATAGCTTGTATCCATCCGATATTACTTTTTTGGATCTATAAGATATTTATTAGGATATTGACCTATCCAAAATGACGTGGAAGTCAATTACCGAGCAAACTAAAGAGTTCTATTGGGATGAGTTTAAGGTAATATGTATCTTAATTTATTATGTGACGAGTACATTTCAATTAAGAAATATTAATGTTCATCTAAATATACTAATTATGAATATTTTTAATATTCTTGCGAAGTTCTTTATGTGGGATTAGGAGTTTGATTGAAGCATTAGGAAAGCATGTCGAGTCTAGCACGAAAGTGATATCCTAACTTCCTTTATCGGTGAAGACACACCCCAAACTAACATATATCTTATAGAAGATATGAGATGCATGGCAAAAGGAATAAGCAAAACTCGAGTCTTCCGCTCAATCGGAGCGAGATGGTCCGAAACCACATGAGTGAGATGGGTGGCACGAGGTTGGCCCATCTAGACATACGGAGGGTTTGATCACGCACGGGGAGCATGCAATACGTATGGTAAACCCTATATATATAATTTGTTATTTGTAATTATTGTAATATTAATATACATTTAAGTATATTTATTTCGGTGTAAAGAGTTGGGTCATGAACCCGATGCTCATAAGGTATTCTTGAAGGCTCACGAGAAGAAGGTTGATGATAAGTACATATTCATTGATCAATAGGCAAAAAATCTTAAGGTAAGTAATTTATAAGCTTATTTTATATGTATATGAGTTTTATATAACTTATTGAGATTACTATTTAATGCTAAAATTTATGCGGTTATATAGGATATCATCGCTAAAATATTTAAGGAGGAGGTTGCTAGTTGAGGGACGGAGGGTATGCATCACCCGACATCGGAATGAATGAGATATTTAAGAGGGTCATTAAAGGAGGAAACGAGTAAAAGAAAGAGAATGTATGCACTCGGATTACAAGCCTCTTATTATTACTCTAATTTTAGTTGATCCTCTAGTTCGATCATATAATGGGTCCATATTGATATTGTACAACTTCGAAAAGAAATGGAGACCAATGACGTTAGACATGAAGAAGAGATCCAAGACCTTAAGGGTATTGTTTCATCACTCCAAGCTACTACAACTCGGTTCGAGCGAGTATAATCGGGAGCAATATGCGATGATGTAGCAGATGGAGCAAAAGTTACTAAATATGCAAAAAGGTAATTCACTCACTAATCTTTCAACTAACCATCATGCATCGGATAAAAATTCGATATATTATGACATGTATCCCCTTCATCACAATATATTTTTTATCACTCTTATGTTTTCATGTACTCGAAATATTAATACATTTTAATATAATTTGGTTTTTGAATATATATTTGATTGGATTGGATTTTATGGATTATAATGGTTTCGTATTATTTATAAATTTATTTCATATCATTATTGTAGTTGTTAAATTGGATTGAATTTTATATTTCTTATTAGCGACATGTGAATGGCAAAATAATTAACTAAAGATATCGTAAAAAAAAATGATTTAGCGATAGTTTAAAACTATTGCTAAATCCAAGCTAACTCGGCCATAATTAGCGACGGTTCGGAAAACCCATCCCAAAACAATCATAAATTTATCGATAAATTATCGATGGTTTATAAAAACCGTTGCTAAATTGGAGACCTTTTTTAGTTATTTGGCGAAGTTTTTCATGGTTTAGCATTGGATAAACTCGTTCCTAAATTTGCGACGGATTAACAAAAATTGTCACTAATCGATTAACGAGAAGGTTTTAAATAACGATATTTGACCGTGGCAAAATCGTTACTAAATGAACTTTTTTTTTGTTGTGTAATAAAAAAATTACCATTAAGGGTTGTGATATAGAGATAAAAAAAAAAAAATTTGGTTTGATCATGACCAAAGTTTAATTCTATTTATCCATAGATAATTAGCTATAATTATTTCTTAATGATATCGGACTTTGATTGGTTTGGTTTACATGAAAGTCCAATAGTCGACAAAATACTAGGCATATTCTAGCATTAATTTAGTATAATAAGTAGTGGATTTAGTCTCCATTGATGTAGGAACTAATATAAAAATACTCTACTACCTATATACACACATGAAAAATATTACCTGAATACATAGAAGTGAATTATTTTAAATCTTAAATTGAATTGACCACCTATCTTAAACGGTGTAATTATTAAAAATTCACCCATTTATGGACTAAATAAATCAACTTGAAAATTTCTATGTTCATCAAATTCACCCACGTGTGTATCATATATATATATATTGATCAACTCACTCCCAAATGCTATCTGCCTTGAATCAACTTTAACTTTTATATCTCTAATTAATCAACAAAAAACGGAAAGATGGCAATAACTTTAAGGGGAACTTTTTAATTTCTTTTAAATAAAGCAGTCGTGTTCAAATTATCGCAGCATTACTAGCTAGTTGGCTGTAAACAACTATACATAACTTATGCAAATTGTCTTCTTAATTTGGTGAATATTCATGGACGAATTCGAGGAAGCTGGTGGAGTGATCTTGACCATATACCATGATCAAAACATTCGCCGAAAGGATTGACACTGATTGGATATCGGAGATTTCGCCACCCAACAAAAAAAGATTTTTTACATCGTTTGTCTTTATTAATAGATTAATGGGTGTAGAGTCCCTTAACCTTTTTTAAGTATTCATCGTATCTTATAAATTTATCTCTTCCTGTTTGTTTTCTATTTTAATATTGTCTATTCGTTAATTTTTTTTAAGTGTTGTTTGATAATTAGGAATAGAGTGATGAGAATAAAAATAGAAATTTTATTCCTTCGTTGTAGCTATTTAGTTAAAAGAAATAAAGTGAGAATGAAAATGAAGAGTGAGAATAAAAATAAAAATTTATATACAACTTCATTCTCATATAAGATCCGGGAATTAAAATAAAGAATGAGAATAATTTTTTTTCAAAATAAAAATATATTTTATTTATTTATTATTTATTAACTACTTTTATCACTATCACAACTACCACCACCATAACAACCACCACCACCACCATCGCAACCACTATAAGCACTACCACCGCAACCACTACCACCGCAGACAATAACCAACACTACCACCATCATCTTTATTATTTTGACAACCATTATAGTTTGATAAAATTATTTTTTTAATTATTATTTTTATTCATATAAAAAATCGGATATTAAAAAATTTAAATTGCATTCCGATTCCTTATTAGTATTTCAAACATAGTCCGGGAATACAAATGTCATTCCAATTCCTTAAATTTTATTCCGATTTCTATATTCTCATTCCGGATCTTTCATTCCCGATAACCAAACGACACCTTAGATTAGTGGTATCAAATCATTAGAATTGTGATATGTATCAACTCGAATTTTTTTTTTTTTGTCTTAATTCCATTCATTTACTCTTTTTTTCATCTTAATTTTATTTTTTTTTATCAAAATTAAATAA
This sequence comes from Dovyalis caffra, assembly GCA_963924115.1. Taxonomy (NCBI): domain Eukaryota; kingdom Viridiplantae; phylum Streptophyta; class Magnoliopsida; order Malpighiales; family Salicaceae; genus Dovyalis; species Dovyalis caffra. The sequence goes on along the minus strand of CAWUPB010001161.1, from coordinate 2,377,108 downwards.
ATAAAATTTGAAAAAAAAATTGAAGATACATTCCATCATTTTCTCTAATTTTTTTTTTTAAAAAGCGAAGTTAAAATATTTTTTTTATCCAAACTATCTTTCATAGTTTTAAATTCATCTTTGTGATAGAAAACACATGTTAAGTATAAAATAAAATATTTATCATTTTTTTAAGTATGAAGACAATTAATTTTAGTTAAATTTTTAAATGATTTTTATAATTTTATAATATTCAAAAGAGTCTATTATAATTTTTTTTATTTTACAAATTTGTTAATTTAAAAAAAAAGAATATAATTTTTGTTAACATTTTGTCATATGAAGAAATTTATTAGTTTTGGGTCCAACACTAACAAAAATTTATATTTCCACTTTTGAGTCAAATTAAAAAAAAAATGTTAAACTAAAATAAATAAATTATAGTAAACTTTTTTGAAGTATTATACAATTATAAATATCATTCAAAGTGTTCAAAATTTTAACTAAAACTCTCTTCATTTTTTAATTTTTATTTTTAGAGAAAATGACTAGATATATTTTTATTTTTTAAAATTTTTTAAATTTATATTCGATAAAAAAGATGGAAAATATAATAAAAAAGATTAGATTAAAGCAAGTTTACACGTATCGCAATCATGCGAGATTGATGTTAGGATTCTACATTTTTAGTCTAATAAAATTAATAAAAAACGAGATTAAGACAAATTAAATATAAAAATACAAACTTAAGGGGAAAAAAAGAAAAAAGAAAAACTCCTGCAAAGAGTTGAGCTACGTTCAAATCGATGAAAGTCGAACATGGGCTCAAAGAGTTGAGCTCCCGTTCGAATTGATGAAAGTCCAAAATATTTTATAGAAATTGGTTAAAGGACAAAAATACATTAGGTCAAACATATTTTTGGAAATTTTTGGATGTTTTTCTTTTTATTCCCTCTCTTTCATACTTATATACGAGGACAAAAACAAGCGAGAAAGTAATGAGCTACTGAATGTTGTCAAAACCCAAGCTACAAGTGGATGAATTTGAGAAGAAAAGTAGTGAAAATTTCATGCAAAACTGTCCAAAAGATGCATGCAAAATGTGAAGGACACTCGTGGCAATTCCACTTTGTGAATGAGATCACGTCATTGTGCAAGTGTGAAATTAATCAGTTTCTTTAGAAACCACCATGATGTTGTGATGGTGTCTAGTATCAGCTCCAGGTTTTTAGGAAAGCAAAAACCATCTTTAGAAAACCGTTGGCTTTGCTTTGGAATATTGGGCATGTGTTAAGAGGACCCAAGCCTCCAAACATGGAAAATACCTGCCGCCACAAATAATCAATCACCGTCAAATCAGCCTCTAAATTACCCAAAATGTAAAAGCTGCATCCAACTTTTTCTAAAATCAATTTCGGTATGCATTTGTTAGATAAATGATTCATCATGTAGATGATAAGCATTACATTTACCAAATGCACACGCAAAGTTCTATGTCATGGTCTAATGGCTGACTAGGAAACTTACATTATTTGGAGCCTTTTGATCTAGTTGTTAAATCACTGTCTCCCACCTCCTTTTTCATTCCCATTTGACAACTTTTTCCATTACAAGATCTCAAGGGAAAGGAGCCATGGAGCCAAATCCAATGACGAGTCATTCAAGAACGTTTAATTGTCCGAAATAAAAGGAAAGATTATTAGCATGACTATCCATAGCCTCTTGGTCTCTGGCCTTTCAAAAAGATCATACTCAAGGATTTTTCTTTTTATAGATTCAGCTACGATCCAATTTCATCCGTACTTCAATTTCGTCCATCGAGAAAAAGAACAGATTTACTAATGACGTACTTAACTTTAAGCATCTCTTAACAAAGATCGAAACGCGAGACAATTAAGGTGGGACTTGATCTCATAATCCTTTAGGAATAAATGCACGTTTAAACACCAATTAAAGTGGTGAAATTTGTGCAAAATGTGAAGGTAGCACGTGGGAGCGTCTTCTCATATTTGATAATTATTTAGTAATTATTATATTTATGTTTGTCCTTAGCTAGCTCCAAGTATTTATGAAAGTATATCTGCCTTTGCCAAAACCAGTGAGTGTGATGATGTTTGCATGTGTGGCGCGAAGGAATGACGGAGATTCCAAGCCGATCATATGACCATAACCAAGCAAGAAATCGTGTTTGCACTTTAAAGAGTTTTTAAGAGGTCATGGGATGAGTATCTTACTAGCTAAACGTGATGTTAAATGGAAAATCGAAATAGTTTTGTTTCTTTCGTTTTCTCTTTTATTTTTTTTTCCTATTGGCCAAGTAGATCAAAACTTAAGAATCGCTTTATTGTGTCTAAAGGGTAAGAATTATAGATATATATATGAGATAAAAGTTAGATACTCGTATATATTTCGGTAACTTACTAAAACTAAAACTCGAATATTTCAATAACTTATTATAACTGAAACTCTATTCAAAAAGTTTACTTGCAATACAAAGAATGTTTGATATCCTTGTAATCAATTCTTAATTTTTTCTTAGCATCGAGCTTCAATAAACTTAACAACCAACATATAAGTTACTCTTCTCTTTTAATTTTCTTTTCTCTTTGGCCATTCCAAACATCCAAGCTACTGCCCAAGTCTTTTTCCAAACATCCAATCCACTACCTAAGTTTTTTGCTTTTGTTTTCTTCCTAGCCTATTATTATTCCCCTTTCTTTTTTATTCTTTAGTCTTGATCTTCTACACATAGGTATCCATGACTAAACCATGACGTCTTCTTCTTCCTCCAAATCCACCAATTTTCCTCTAGAAATACCCAATCATGCCATCACACAAATTACTTCTCTTCCTAATGTTCAACATGAGCTTTCTCTCAAGATCAACTCCACAAATTACCTTTTTTGGGTTACCCAAATCACACCCCTTTTTAAGACTACGGAGTCATGAATCATGTTGATGGTTTTGAATTTCCACCACTCGCCCAAATTGATGGAGCTTCTAATTCAATTTATCAAGATTGGTTTGTCAAAGATTAGCTATTGTTGAACTGGATAATTACTTCTCTCTCTAAAGGAGCTATATCACAGGTGGTTGGTGTAACTTCTACCCATAAAGCACGACATAAATTAGGCACCATCTATGCTTCTAGCTCTATAACCCATGTTCGTCAATTAAAATCCCATCTTCACCAACTAGAATGCAAGAATAAGGATATTACCAACTGCATATAGCGTGCTTAAGCACATCTCCGATTAGCTTGCGGCTCTTCAAAATCCAACCATGGAAGATGGTCTTTGATCCGCCTATAGACCTTTCACCCATAACATTGAAGCTCGATTTCAATCGGTAAGCTTTGATGAGTCTGTTTGGTTTACTTGTTGATTGAAGAAATACAATTAAAGAGATAGAGATCTCTCTCTCATCCATTTGAAATTTTACCCATTGCCCACTATACCCAACAACGGTTCTTCAATTATCATAAAAGAGGATGATGAAGGGGGCATGGTCACTCCTTTAACTCGAACTCCTCTCATTGATTAACCGGTTAGCCATGACAATCGTCTCCTTCACCCGCTACCACAACACTAATCTGCTGCAATTGCCATAGGGTTGGGCATTTCAACTTTGTTTGTCCTACTCCCAAATGCATAATAGATACTCATCCTTCTTTGCTACCCACTCTTATATCTAGCCTCAACCTAAACTATGCCTAAATAGGTCCTTGATAGTGGAGGCACGTACCATCTCACGGTAGATCTTGATAATTTAGCCATTCATTTTAAATACTTAGGTCTTGAGAAGGTATAATTACTAATGGTAATAACCTCTCTATTTCTCATATTAGATCTTTTTCTTTATCTTTACACAATCATTCTTATAATCTTTGTCATATTCTTCATAATAATAATTCTTGTCGAATTTGTTATCTATATCTGCTTTTACTAGATCTAATAATGTCTCTTTCGAATTTTTTCCGACTATTTCTTAATCAAGGATATTTGCATGAAAAAAATCCTCCATAAAGGATCTCTATATAACAGCCTTTACATCATGCCAATTGAGTCTTCTTCAACATCTCATCCTGTTCAAACACATTCTTATAGTATACCCATATGACATGCTCATCTAGGCCATGTTTTAATGCATATAGTAGCAAAGGTTTTGAGTTATTCTAGTATTTCTATTCTCAATAAAAACATAAATGCTTTATGTCATGCTTGTTGCATTAGCAAAGCACATAAGCTTTCATTTTCTGTTTTAACTTCTTAAGCACATGCTTTTTTAGAAATTATATGTTCCGATTTATGAAGACCTTTGTAAGGTCACAACTATTATATTGTGTTTTATGATCATTACAATAAATATAGTTGGATTTATTTTCTTAAGAAAAAATTAGAAGTTCTTGATTGCTTTATCAAAGTTTAACATCTCATTGAAAAATTCTTCAATAGACTAATAAAAGTTTTTCAAGTTGATTGAAGGGATGAATTTCAAATCCTCACATCTTACTTAGTAAAAATTAGCATTGCTCAGCATTTCTCATGTCCTCACACACTAGAAAAAAATAGTTATACTGAAAGAAAATACAAACACATCACCGAAACTATCTAAGCATTGTTTCATCATGCAACAATTCCTATACACTTTTGGGATCATGCCTTTTCAACTCGTATCTACCGTGTCTATCATCTTCCTATGACTTAATCATAAATCTCTATATGTTCTTTTATAGGAAATTCCATATTATAATTATTTATGTGTTTTTGGCTACCTTTACTATCATTGGCTATGCCTATATGCCAAGAATAAATTGAAACCTCATTCCTATAATTGTATTTTTCTAGCCTACGATCCGTTACATAAAGGATACAAGTACTTAGATATTACATTCAATAAAACTTATATCTCACATCATGCTATTTTTTATGAATAGTTTTTTCCTTTGATGGTGTGTCGTATCACCAACAAATTAGTAATTTATAATGTGCCCTTATAGAGCTTTTAATCACGATTATGTAATCGGGACAAGTAAGGATTGAACCTACATGAAAAGGGAATCGATCAATTGTTTTAGTTATTAGAGTGTTCTTGTGTGTAAAGGGGGGTTTTGTGTGTTTGAGATGCTTGAAAGTAATATAAAGTATTAAGAAATAATAATATGAGAGAGGCCTTAGTTAAACTTCGGTATCCATTTTTTGTTTGGTCGCCGATCATTGATTAAATAATTAACTCATCCTAATTTGAATATTCACCTTAAGACAACAACATGAATGTTGACCTCGGTCTTTCCTTACCTAATCGTTAACCGAATATACGGTACCTAATTAATTCTTAAGCTATTGAACAACCTATTAAGTACCGGATAGATTTAATCTAACAAGAGCATTAAAATGAGAAAGACAAGTGAAGCTAAGCCACCTTCCTAAGCGTTATAGAAGATATAACTTAGGTTTATGTTTTCTAAGGAATTGAACGAAAACATCATATAATCATCAATCACTAGTTACTACCAAAAGCAAGTTTAGACAAATAATTATATGGACTTGAATACTTAGCTAACAATAAGTAATATGACTAAATAACTAACGAGCACTCTAATTGAATTAATCATATAACTATGAACCAATCATGTAAAAAAACATAAAATACCCAATAGAGATAAGCTTATAAATAAAACTAATAATCTAACAACGGTTAACCAAAAACTTCAACTTGATTCAACTAAGAATGGAGTTTAGTTTTTCATAATGTATTACAAATAGAATTTCTACTAATGGTGGCTATAGAAGAGATGGAAGAGAGGAGAGACTAAATAATACCCTAGCTTCGCTATTTTTACCCAAAAATAGGGTTATATCACGTTTGTGTTGGCATTACATGGTCACAGGATTTGATACATAAAGTCACATAGTTTGTTGCTTGATATCACATGGTTTGAAGCCTTGAAAATTTAGTGTCACATGGCTTGCTAACTAAGTCACACGGTCGTGTAACTTTCCTCTTCATTCCATGTAGTCAAGTTTTTGCCCATGTAGATTCCTTTTGCAAACCTTGTTGACTTTCTTCTACTCGTGTATACCTTCTTTTCTTTAAAGACATGAGCCTGTGACTTTGCACTATAAATACCGAGTAAAAATTATTGCCCATGTGGTCTTCTTCTTTCCTTTAGTTTCGTAAGGTTCAATCACCCACACGACTAGTGGAACGCTTCTTCTAGCTATATGGAAATGATTCTACCCCTATGTGGCTTGTTGTGCTTAAGACTTCATAGGGTTTTAAGTCATAGAATCATGTGATTCTCCAAGCCTCTTTAGATTTTCTTTTTTTCCTTCTTAGGTTTTGGGTTTCCTTACTTCGATTTATTGTTTTTCCTACAAAATCTAAAACTCGTTATCTTGTTCTTTAATAACATAATATAATACAATAAGAATTAGAAAGTTCAATGTAATAGAGCATAAAAATCATACTAATTATGCACTCATCAAATACCCCTACTCTTAAACTTTACTAGTCCTCAAACAAAATAAATAAAATAAAATCTAACTCGGTTTTGTAAGAATCGTGGTTGCATTTAGCGTATAAAATAAGCCTTTAAATCTCTAGGTTACCCCAGATGGACGAGTTATGTCTCGTGAGGGTTTTTTGACGATAAACCTACAAAATCACTCAAACAAATGTCATGCCAATATGATTGTTCTCCAAATATTGATGCTCAATTCTAAATTCAAAAAAATTGAACGATCAACTCGATCATGTTCAAGATATAATTATCATATCATTGCATGTCTCTAAATTGATTTATGCATCTTCACAACTAAATATAATTCAAGCATGCAAGACCAACTTTACCTACCATTATAAGCAAGGTAATAAATAGAGATTTTTTTTTAAATTAAAATATTTTCATTTTACGCATCCTAAATTTTTTTTCTAAGGCCTTTATAGCTTTTTTCCTAAGTGATCACTTGCTTTTTTACGCGACTACCAACATTTGTGATGAAGGTAATCGGTTACTTAGCAAGTCATCAATCTAAAATGCTTTGTATACTCATAATTTGAATCATTGATTGACGTAAAAGTAAACATTTACGTTGATTACTCCTAGTTACTAAACAACTCAAATCATTATAGTATATTTCTTAATTACATAGGCTAACTTTTCTTATGAGAATGCTTTTTCATTTTTCTTTCCCAAATAAACATTAAGAAATCTCGTTTATTTCAATCGTGCCTAGGTCTAGTTTTCAAAGGGTTTGCTTTTCTTTCAAAGTTAGTATGTCTTCTTAAATTATATTTTATCATGAAGACATATAAGGTTCTTTGGCATGCATGCATTTCTATGATAATAATATCTTAAACATTCTCATTCATTTCATCAAATTTGATTGAATTCAACCATTAAAGATCAATCATGAAGAACATCATACTAAAATGGCATTCATTTCATTTTTTCATTGTTTTGTATAGGGGGTACAAAATAAACACACAAATTACACAAAACAAAAACAAAAACACTAATTATAAAAACCTAAATCCTAAACACACCCCTACACTTGAATCGTACGTTGTCCCGAATATGCACATAAATTACCATATGAAAAACAAAGCATAAAAGGTAAGGATAGGGATAAGAAAGCAAATTTGAATGGTCACATTTAATATGGAGGCGAGTGGTAGTGGTGGAAAATGCATCGCGAAGATTGTATAGAGATGGTTAAGTTGGGTATTTACCGCTTGAAACCCGAGTTTTAGTGTTAGTATTTGTGGCTCCGAATGTGCTCATTCAGGTGTTTCGGATCAACTATTTTCATTTTGTTATATTGTCCGTATTTGTTCATGCAACATATCGAAGTACTGTTGACATTAAGTTGGAAGTCATCCAGCCATGACACCAACTACTCCACTCTTTCCGTAGATCCACTTGCGACATCCGTTTCGACTACGAGTTAAGCCTCATCTTTTCCTTCAACATCATCATCATCTTTGACTTCCCTCATTTATCATTTGGTTGGTTGAATGAGATATCTTGTTCTTTGATTGTCGAGTAAACCAATTTTTATTAATTTTTTATAAGTAAACTCGCTCTAACCTTTTTGCTTGGGTTTAAATGATGTTGTGTCGGTGAAACATCTTCACTTTTATAGCAATTTTAATGACAAACCTACCCATGATAATTCCTCCCTTGATCAACTTTTAGACTATTGAGAATCGATCCACCAAGATATACATGAAATTAACCTTCATCTTTTGAGAGATGAAGTATAGGATTGGCAATTTGATTTTGCTTAACACTCCATTACTATTCTTCCTTCCACACAATATGCATGTTAGCACTCGGTGTATATATCGATAGGTTAGTTTTATGATTATCGATGCTTTTGATAATACCTCATGTGGTGAACTCGTAATCTCCCTCCAAAAAGGTTTCTTAAAACCTGTTGATGGTAGCTTTGCGCCATCATGTGGCCAACCAATAAAAATCTACCACCGTGTTCACATTCGGACAACATTTTTAACTTTCTATTTGGAATATGAAATGATCATAAAATGACTATTGCTCTTCCCTCATTCCGTCCACCTAGAATGAACTCAAGAACTCTCATGTTAACTTCTTTTAAGAAGGAGCATCCATGCTTAACAAATTCACCTATCCAATTATTTTTAACATCTCCTTCACCTCTCCCAACAAACCCATAAATTCTAGGGCTTGCACATCCATATACTTATTTGTTATAATGTGCTTTTTGCTCTTTATTCTAAAATTCTATCCTTGGGTAAAATCTAGAAAGGTAACCTTCCCTTATGGTTGATTCCTTTTGACGAGTGTGTTTCCCTTATTGTGATGCTTGTTTGCTTACTTTTGTTTCTTGAGGTTGAATTTTTGTTTACGAGAAAGCTTTGAAGGAAGAAAAGGGAAAATGTTCTTTATTGGGTGGTGAAATAAGGGTTCTTTGAAGGGCTATGATGGATTAGTGGTTTATGGAAGTGTGGTTTATGGTTGGTTATGTGAGAGATTTATAGATCCGTAAATGAGAGAAAGAATATAGAAGAAAGGTTGGAGGCAAACTTGAGTTTTTTGGAGAAGATAAAGTTACACGATTTAAGGTTTTAATTTATATAGTGTAGGTTTTTTAGAGTTCAAACCCTATGACTTTTAGCCTAGAAGTGGACATACTCATGTAACATTTACGTGTAAATGATGTGTATTTTCTTCTACCCTTGTGCCTTTTTTTCTTCCCCCAACCAAGGCAACGTTTTGAATTCCACAAGATTGTGTGGAATCCTACCGTAAATAATGTAAAAAACATTTTGTACATGTAACAAAATTCCATTCAAATCACATGATCGTGTAACTTTTCTTCACAAATTGGGTGTATCTAATTTTACCCATGTAACACAATTACATTCAACTTATATAGCCATCTAACTTTTCTTAAAAAATTATTTGTATCCCATTCTACCCATGTAGCCTTTCTCTCTAGTTCCAATTTCCAACCTTTTCTAGTCATATGAACATGTGAATTTCTTCTTTAAACCGTGTCTTTTTATCACTTCTTGTGTGTCTCTCTTTGTTCTTTAGAAATTCAGCCAAATCCACTATATGATTACCTATGCCGCACATCCTTTCATTTAAGTCAAGTGTAAGTGAAAATTTAAACAAAAGATTAAACACTAATTTAAAATTTAAATATAAACATATAATTTATAAGAATTATTGGGTTGCCTCTCAATAAACGTTTTTGTTTAACGTTATTAGCTTGATTTTACCTTTCCCTATCAATGAGGATCTTTCATTATTAAGCTTGGTCTTGAGCTTCCTTGTGACTTAGCATTATCCTCTTCAAGGATGTTGAACCGAATCACCTCACCATCAAACTTCATGGTGAGAGCTCCCTCATAGATGTTTATGTTTGTTCTTTCCCTTTTTAAGAACGACCTCCATAACAAGAGAGGGATAGGGTTATAGGAGATTCGTCTCCCATCTTCAAAATGTAGAAATCTACTAAGAACATAAATTGATTCAACTATACAAAAACATCTTCTAATACCCCTTCATTGTAGGCATTAGTGTGATGGACCAATTGTATAATCACATTTGTATTTTTCAAAGGCTCTAGATTTAATGCAAGCATATATAGAATATGACATTACATTGATTGATGCACCTAATTTAACATGACCTTGTCTATTTTCTTACAACCGATTTGGCATGGTATAGTGAACATACCTAGGTCTATGCACTTAAAAGAGATTTTTCATTGCAAAAACCAAAAAATATTCTCCTCCATTCTTACCTTTTCATTCATGTTCACCTCTAACGGAGGTACTTATTGTATGTCCTCCAACAAGTAGTATGTTTACCTCTATCTTACCGAACAGACTTAAAGATCTCCTTCTCTTTTTTCTTTCTTCAAATCTTCTTTCCTAGGCTTCTCTAGCTTGCTAAAAAGGGGCACATAATTAGTTAAAAATGGAGTAGAAGGATGAAAAATTACCTTAGGGCTTGGTGTCACACCATCAATAGTTGCACTCTCGTTCTCTTCCTCTATTTCTATTTTTTCTTCTTTTGATGATTCAAACTTCCTCTTGCTTGTCTATTATTTGAGCACCACTCCTCGGGGTCATTGCATTAACATTCTTCTTTAGATTTATAGCCATTTGGGATGGTAATCTTCCTCTAGCTTGAGCTTCTAAATGGCTCACAATAATCGCTAATTGACTTATTTGATTCTTTAGATTTTGAATGCTTGATCTCATTTCGATTGGAATTGTTTAGCCTTTTGCTAGAATTTTTTAGTGCTTAGAGTAAGAGACTTCATTGTTTCTTTTAGAGAATTTTCAGATTATGGTGGGATTTTTTGTTGGAAACGCTTAGGTTCCTACCCTTGTTACCTTTGTTGATTGAAATTCTACCTACCTTGTTTATTCTTCCAATACCTTAAGTGGGGTGATCTCTCTATCCGGGATTGTACGTATTAAAGTAGGGGTTATATGAACTTGGTTGACCACCCTCAAAATTTTTAGCCTTATGTACCTATTTCTTGTGCCCCTCTTAAAAGGTCGAGAACGCATCCGGCTTGTGTCCGATAGTAAAATAAATTTCATAAGCCTTAATCACTTGTAGATTACCAACCGCCATCCGTCTCACCAAGAACGTTAAATCCGACATCCGTCGCTCTAAACTTGAAATGTTTACCTCATTGACTCTTTTTGGTGCATGATCAATCCTCATACAAAATTACTATGAGTAAGCGAGTCATATTTGATATCGAGCCTTGAAAGTATCCGATGTTTTATCCATTAGTGCTCCTCCACTTGCCACATCTAGCATGCTCATTTCCATAAGGAGCAAACCTTATAGAAATAAACAATCAATAGCTTATTAGAAATCTGATGGTGTGGGCGGCGGGAACATAATTTCTTGAATCCCTCCCAATACTTATAAAAAGTTTCTCTAGTAAATTATTAAATCCCATAGATTTCCTTTCTTACGCTTGTAGCCCTTGAAGTAGGAAAGTGCTTCATTAGGAATGCTTGCTTTATCCCATTCCATGAGTCAATTAATCCAATAGGGAGATTATATAACCAATTCTTAGCATCCCATCTAGAGAAAAAGGAATCCCCTCAACTTAATCTGATCCTTTGATATTTCTTATAGTCTTAAGGTGGAGCGAGACCATATGAAATTCTTTTAAATATTTATGGAGGTCTTATTCAGCTAGGCCTTAAAATTTTAGAAGTTCGGTGTATCGGTCTCGATTTTAGCCCAAATGCCTCCTCTAGATTCGGGAACTTAATGCATAAGGGATGTTGATTAAGATGAAGAGCGACTAGCTCTTTTAATGTCCTGTTTGCCTTATTTATAGCCATATCGTCTTCTTCCAAGTTGCTTGACAATAAGAACTCAAGAATCATGATTATACCAAGTGAAACCACTCTTTTGGAGGACTCAATCCTTCCAATTGAAGCTAACCTCGTTTCCTTTCTCAACGTGCTCGGTTCTCTTTTTTATTCGGGATTGAAAATCAACTCTCCCGATTAAGACTCGATCATATACCAATAATAACCAAAGCACAAGAATAATAATAAAATATCCAATAATAATAAACTTCATTCCCCGTCCTCGACAACGATATCAAAATTTGATGACATGTCATATTATCAGTAAATTAGTAATTTATATGTGTTTTTAGAAAACTTTTAATTACGGTTATGTAATTAGGGCAAGTAAGGGTCGATCCAATAGGAAAAGGAAATCGATCAATTGTTTTAGTTGTTTAAGCGTTCTTGTGTGTAAAATGAGGTTTTGTGTGTTTGAGATGCTTGAAAATAATATAAAGTAGTAAGAGATAACAATATGAGAGAGGCTTTCGTTGAACTTCGGCATCCACTTTTGGTTTGGTTGTCGATCATTATTAAATAATTAACTCATCCGAATATGAATATTTACTATAAGACAATAACATGTATGTTGGCTCTCGTTTTTTCTTATCTATTCATTAACCGAAAATACGATATCTAATTAATTCTCTAGCTATTAACAACCTATTAAGCGTTAAATATATTTAATCCAATAACGAGCATTAAGATGAGAAAGATAGTTAAAGCTAAGCCACCTTTCTAAGCACGAGAGAAGATGTAGCCTAGTTCTATATTTCCAAGGAATTGAACAAAAATGTCATATAATCATCAACCTCTAGTTACTACAAATGTAAGTTTAGGCTAGAAATTACATGAACTTTAATACTTAGCTAGCAATAAGTAGTATGACTAAACAACCAACATGCACTCTAATTGAATTAATCATACAACTATGAACCATTCAAGTACAAAAGTATAAAATATCTAATAGAGATAAGTTTACAAATAAAACCAATAATCTCACAAGTGATTAACCAAAAGTTTTAATTTGATTCAACCAAGAATGAGGTTCAATTGTTCATAGTGTATTACAAAAAGAATTTCTATTAATGGTGGTCAGTAGAGGAGCTGAAAGAGAAGAGAGACCAAATAATACCCTATCTTTGTTATTTATACCCAAAACTAGGGTTACATCATGGTTGTGTTGATATTATGAGGTCACATGGCTTGATACATAAAGTCATATGGTTTGTTGCTTGGTATCACATGATTTGAAGCCTTAGAAATTTAGTGTCACATAACTTTTAACTAAGGCACACGACTATGTAACTTTGTGCTTCATTCCGTAGGGCCAAGCTTCTATTCGTGTAGATTCTTTCTATAAATCGTGTTGAATTTCTTCCGTCCGTGTATACCTACTTTTCCTTAGAGACATGGGCGTGTGACTTTGTATTGTAAATCATATGTAAAGCCTACTACTCGTGTGGTCTTCTTCTTTCCTTTAGTTCTCGCTAGGTTCAATCATCCACACGAGTGTATAGAATGCTTCTTCTAACCGTGTGGAAATGATTCTGCCCTCGTGGCTTGTTGTGTTTGAGATTCCACATGATTTCCTACTTTAAGTCATATGATTAGTAGCTATTTCCTTTGTTATTTCACAAGGTCGTGAGCCTCTTTGGATTTTTTCTCTTTCTTCCTTTGGTTTTGGGTTTTCGTGCTTCAATTTATCATTTTTCCTACAAAATTTAAAATCATCATCTTATTCTTAAATAACATAATATAATAAAATAAGTACTAAAAAGTTCAATATAATAGAGTAGAAAAATCATGTTAATTATGCACTCATCATGTCTTTAAGGATGCTAATAGAAACGCCCACTCGTACTATAAAATATCCTTTTACAACACCACCTACCATACTAAATTCCCTAAAGTTACGCATATGGCCTCCTTCGTCTAAAAGCCTCGCTTTTACCTCCCTTCTAATTTCTTAACCATTACACAATAACCATTTGCTTAGCCCACTTATCTACGTACATGCCCAACCCGACTCACTACTAATCTAGACTTCATTCGGCTTCAAAACTATTCTTACAAGCTTCTCTCATAAAAAGACCATCTTACACTAAAAGCCTACTTCCATATACATTTAAGCCCCTAAATATAGGTCACAATCCCTCGCTGTAGTCACTTATTCCCTTTCTTTCTCTATATCATTCATCAAAATCACCATCAACTTCTCCTTTTACCATTTCTATCTAACCCGACACTAATCAACTTCTCTAATTATAGATTGACCTTACCACTAACCATTTACCCGATCCGATCAAGCCACGTAAAGCCACCACTACCTCTCTTTTATATCATGCTCACCTATACCAAAACAGGACATACTAAACCCAAAACCTTCCTTAACTCTCTTGCTACTATCGAACCCACTTCTTTCACCATGATAAGCACCCAACCTATATGGCAAGTAAGCTATGCATGAGAACATTGATGCTTTTCTTACCAATGGCACTTAGGATATAGTTCTCCATTCCCATGCTCCCAACATCATTGGTTGTAAATGACTATACTAGATTAAACGACCGCCTAATGGTTCTATTTATCATTAAAAATCCTGTTTAGTGGCTAAAGGCTTTTATCAACATCCTAGTCTTGATTATGTGGACATATTCAATCCAAGTAGTGAAGCCTAGCACCATTCGTCTCATCCTATCCTCGGCGAGTCACCCACAATTAACATGTTGAGCAACTAAATATCTCAAATGCCTTCTTACATAGGAAGTTAGATACTTTAATGTATATGGAACAAACATTGTGGTTTTATTCACCCATATATTTCGTAGCATGTTTTTGCTCTCAAACGGTCTCTTTGTAAACTTAAACGGACACCTAGAATGTGGTATATAAGCCTTACATCCGCACTCTAGCAAGTTGGGTTTTGTTGGTTCTAAAACGTATACTTCTTTCATCATCTATCATAATGGCACATATACTATTTACTATCTAATTTATGCTAATGTTCTCTTTCTCATCGGAAATAATCAAGGACTTATTAAGAAGATTATCTCGGGTCTTTAATGATAATTTCTTATTAAGGCTCTTGGTTTTATGTATAATTTTCTTGGTATTGATGTGACTAGAAGTAAGAGAAGATTACATCTTTGTCAATCATAATATATTAAAGATCTTCTAAAATGAGCAAATACGCATGATGCTACCACAAGTGGCCACACCTGGTAATCCCCGTTTGTCTAGTCGAGACACCACTACCTTTGACAACCCAACCTTTTTTCAAAGTATTATTGGTGGGCTTCAATACCTTACACTCATAAGCACCGCATGTCTCTTTTGCCATCAATCGTTCTACTAAGTTTATGCATGTTCCTACAACAAAGCATAAGAGCTTAATTAAACATATTAGTCATTATCTTAGAGGAACTCTAACTCATGAACTTTTTCTTACTCCATCATCTTCTCACACAACCTCAACTTACACATATATCGATATGGGAGGTGATCTCATTGACAATGTCATCATCTTATTTTTACCCTATAAAAAAATACAAAAAAAAGAAAAAAAGAAATAGAAAAAGGGATGAATTAGGTCTAGATCAGGATTAAAAAAAGAAAAAAGAAAAAGAAAAAAAAAAGAGGAATGGACCTACATTAGGCATCAGGTTAAGCCTAATTAATAAAAGAGGAAATCAAAATAGCAAAAAATCCTAGGTTAATCCTAGAAGCACCTCTATAAATACTAGGAATACACATACATAAAAGAGAGTAAAAGAGATACCCACTTAGGAGAGAAAATAAAAAACCCTAGCAGAAAAAAAAATCCTAAAAAGCCAAAGTCGGTAGTCGAAATTCATAACGTCGTCGCTCCTCCTTCAATTGATGGAATTTGAAACATGTTCTACCACTATGATCGGAAGACAAATCCAACACCACCAATTTGCCATCCATTCGACATCCGATGCTCTTTCATATGGGTGAGTAGCCCGAACGACACCTCTAGCACGCGCCACACGCATCAAGTCCGTCACCTTCTCCTTATTTTGCTTATGTTCAATTTAGTCTCTAAATTTTTGATTTCATAATTATACCCCCGCACTTGAATTTTTTTTGTTTAATTTTCATCCGATTTTTGTTATGGATTGCACGACTATATTATTGATTTATATTTTGTAAAATAAATTATGTGATTAGCATAAAATTTGGATAATTAATTGAATTAAAATTGTTTCATTTAGGCTTAATTGAAAAGAATTTAAATTGATAATTCTTGATCTTATTTGACAGAGTTAAAAGAATAAAAATTTAAATTAGTTGATGTGTATGTGTTATAAAAGGATGATTTTTATTGGATAGAGTATATAAATTATTTTTAAAAAATATGGTTAAGGGTAATGAATTGATTGTTTATTATTTTTATTTTCTATAAAAGTCCCCGAAAAACTATCGATCAATGATGAAGCTAGCAATAGGCTAGCAATTTTTTTTAGAAAACTAAAGTAAGCCAAAGACCTTATGGAGGCTTATTGGTTATTTATTTTTCATAAATTCATTTTTATGTGATTTGTGAGTTTTTACATATTTTTATGTCTTGCACTTTGTATGTTTATATTATGTAATGCCGATCTAGGTCATTTCATATGGAGTAGGTTTAGGATTTGAGACAAAATTTGTTCCAATGACAAGTACTTTTTATTTTATTTTTTTTATGGATATTGTTTATAGTTAATTTTAATCATTTTTATGCTATTAATTTCTTCTTCTTTAAGATTTAACACTTAATTTGGCCTTGGATCGAATTTTTTATTTTAGAATGTCATGGCAGTGTTTATAGGCTTCGTGCCTACGTCCATTTTTTAGTTATTACGGACTTGTAATTTTATTTTATTTTCATGGTTTAGTGAGTGAAATTGGGCTCATGGTCCATGGTTCCATGTCCATTTTATTTTTATTTTTTTATTTTTGTATGAGATTAATGGTTAATTTGCTATAGGCTTTTACGCCTTAACTTGTACCTTCCCAAGTGTGCTTTAAAGGCCAAATGATATTTTAGGTGAGAGACCGAGTCTTCTTTCAATCTCCAAATCACCTTTCTTAAACCGATTAGAAAAAGGACTCGAATAATCAAACTCTCAAATCAAGATAGAAAAGTTAACTTGCATGAATGAATTCCCACATGCTAGAAAAATAAGATAACCTTATGGCGAGGGCATACTAGGGTGATTGTAGTATTCTCGAGTCGTGTAATCAACCCTTTTACTTAGAACTCTTGAAATTAGTGTTAGGCTTTTTTTTTTTAGTTTTTACTTTTTGAAAACCGAGTGGCGACTCCGGACATATACATTATTGTCATTTTTTATGATCACCGAGAGGTCACCATGTGACGGATAGGAAAAGTACCACGAGCTTTGCAATTTTTCTTAACGAGTAATCTTATTTCCTAGACATCTTAAAAACAAAAACCGTGGCTCGTTCATCTATTGATGCAAAATATCAAGCCTTGTCAACAAATGGATCCAAAGTAACCCACTTCAATCCCTTTTGTATGAAATCGGGTTTCCACTACAAAAAGCCTTGATATTTTAGTGTGATAATCTTTCAACAACCTATTTCACAGCCTAGCCTAATGTTTCATGCCTATTCCAAATACTTGAAAATTGATTTCCACTTTATTCGGGACAAAGTCGCAAGCGGGACATGCTTCGTACGTTACATTTCGCTACATATCAATTAGCTAATGCTACAATAAAAATTTTTTCCGAACAATAATATTTCCACTAAGTTAACAAGTCGATGGTGCTTCCTACATCTTAAGTTGATGGAGGATGACAAGGATAAAAATTTGCTATTGTATTTATTAGGATAAGAGTTAGATACCGTATATATTTCAATAACTTATTATAAATAAAACTCTATCTTTCGGTAATTTACTACAACCGAAACGCTATCTCCGAAACTTTATTTAAAGTGTTTACTCTAATACAAAGAATGTGTGATATCCTTGCAATCAATTCTTAGTTTCTTCAAAAATATTGCTTAAAATTTAGTATTTTCTCAAATTCAAATTTCCTAAAAATGATGAGATGAGATTCAGATTAGTGCCGATTGAGACTTTCGTAATTGTTTCCAACAAAATTAAGGAATATTAGTGTACATGCTTGATTTTTTGTAAAGTTTATTAAGTAATTTAGTAATTTTATTATGTACCATTTCATATATATATTAGATTTGACATACATCCAAACTACATAACAAATAAATTAAATTAAAGATGAGTCTTGTCCAACACAAAAAATTGAGTTGCGAAAAGATAGATATGGATATTCCGACAATATTAGTGTCAATGCTTTGTTCTTGGAATGCGTTAGAGAAACTAGTTTTATGGGCTCAAACAAGTTCCACTAAAAAAAAAAAAAACCTAATTGTCATCTCATTTAGTTTTTGCTAGCAAGTTAAAACAATTTAAAAATATATATTTTTAAAATGTTTTAACTTGTTAGCAAAATTTCAATTCAAATTTGACTATCTCGCCATGGATTGATTCTAGCGGTCAAGAGTCATATTCAATTCACTACAAATACCAATTTTAAATAATTGTGAAGGAATTTTAGAACTCTCTCTAGACAATATCTAAATTTTATCTGTTTGGAATTCGATTTCCAACCTCGCTTGCTACTCAACTTACGTTTTGGTTACTTATTATTTGACTTGAATCTTGATAATACTGTCTATTAATTCTCTCATGCCTCTCATATCTATTTTACTTGATTTGTTAATCGTTACTTTTACACGTTATAATATTAATTTTTTATATTTTAAACGGTTTGTCCATCAAAAGTTTATCTTTTTTTTAATAAACTTCAAACAATTATAATATGCGACCACCTTCGTGATTGTAAATCAATCGGCTTATATGTTTATTTCATACGGAAAAAAAAACAAACAAACAAACAAATCAGTTGCGTTTGGTATTGGAAATGATGAGGTTATTAACATAAAAATCGTTTTTTTAAAGGTGAATTCACACAAAGGTTGTTAGCATTATTCTCAAATTTCTTTTCATGTGCAAAACCACTATTATTCCATTGATTTAAACCTTTTAATTGTTGGATGATTTGAATATATATATATATATATATATATATATATATATATATATATATATATATATATCACTAGTTGAATCATATAAATATTGAAAAATATTTGGCATGCGAGAAATACACAAATTAGAGATCATGAATGTTTCGGCTGGTGCCTGGGCTGTCATGCAGCAATATTTCTTTTAATTTAGTAAATGGACGGCTACCAGCTAGATATTTGGAAGACCATCTCGCCTCAACATTAATATTCTCTTAACTGTTGTTCCTATAAAGTCTACCACTCTTATCATCCAATCAGTCGATCCATACCAGCATTTTTAATTGTTTTCCAATGATATCAACATATTTTTAATTTTTTACATTGTAATCACAGCTTTGGTAATGCATGTATATGCTACCGCATATGACCAATCTATTATAAGAAAACATTCTCTCATGTGATTTTTTTAATGTTGTTTTTTCTTAGGTTCATCCCCCTGAAAATTGTTGTTGAGCCAATCAAGGTGCTAATTAGACCAAAGAGGCCCACAGAGATATTAGTTTCGTAATCTAATGTCCTGAAAATTTAGCACGGAGCCCATTGTTGCTATGCTAAGATGAAGATTTTCAACCAATTATTGCCGCTAAAGTTTGAACACCCCCACCCCAAATGACTAAATACCCAAATAAAAAAATAAACTCCAATTATTGTATATATTTATCACATCTTAATATTCAATTTGTGGGTTACAAATCCCAAAATTATCAAATCCAACCATTTTAACTTAGTGATTTTCTTTACGAAGCACTATATGGTAACATAAAAAAAGATTAATAACTAGTAGCGAATCTTAATTTAATTAATTAAAAGTCCACATGAGAAAACCCATAGTTTAGAAGCAAGAGAAAAAGGTCATATTAGAGACGTGGCATTCATGCAAGAAAAGGTCCAAGAAAGCATGAAGAGGTGGCAGCGCGTTCAGACATGTAAAAGGAAAGAAAATCGAGACCAATCGCCACATACAACCCCTCGAAAACGCCAGTTTATAGCTCCCGGTTTTTAGGAAGTCTTTTTCGATGGTTCCATCCCATTTTTGGAGCTTAAAACTGGTGGCTGGTTTCTGGTTTCTGGTGTGCGTAGGACCAGGGGCGACTAATATTTTAATCACAATTAAGAGAACACTTATAATTAAAGGGGTATTAATTTAATCAGTCTAAACTCTATCTTAATTACATCACGTAATCTAAGGACACCCAACATGGATTAAATTATGTAGTAACATAGGACTTGAGAGAGATTTGTGCTCGAACCCTAGATTATCGGCGACTATATATTATTTTTTTGTGTACCACTATAAAGTAGAGATTAAGTTGTTTAGATATACTTTTCTTTTTGGGTAAGTGTCCCCATGTTTTTTTTTTTAAATGGTGTATTGATATATTAGGTCATCAAGTTGTCAAGATTTATACCTTTGCACATGGACAATGAGAAATTTTATCTAGTGATAATGAGTTGAATGCTTAGGTTAGAAGTTGGAAGTTGTAACCATCTATCTCAATCTTTTGTCTTTGAGCCAGCATAATCCATCCAATAAAACCATGGCGAGCCGACCCATATACCAGCTGGGGTCAAGATATCATTCCGGAAGCAAAGTTGGGAGTCGACCTCGATCTCTAACTTTATGTCAAATGAAAATCCCAACTTTAGCTCTAGATAATCCAAGATGAGTTATTCCACTGTTAATACATTTTAAAGTTTTTTTTTTCGTAAATTTTAAAAATTCTTTGTATTACTGGTTGAACCACCTTTCATGGATTAAAAGTACTTTTGATTGAAAATTTTCGAAAAAATATCGGAATAACATTCAATCAAAATTTAAATCCTAGAAAGACAACGATGAATTTAGTAAAAGCATGGCAACTATGAAAATAATAATAATAATAAAAAGATCTCAAATATTATTCCAAGCTATTGGAGCGTGATTGTACGCTATTTCAAAGAGAGGTAGACTAGCCCAGTTTGTAATACTAATTTTATTTATTTATTTTTAGATCATCCAACAAATGGGGCGGCCGCTAAGGAACTGGAGTTGGACTAATGACTCCTCCCTCCATCCTTGGTCGCACCTCCAAATATTCATCAGGCACAAGGTTTTAGCATATCTATATCTTACTATATATTATTATTTTAATTTTGACTTTAGTAATTCTCGTTGTAGCAATCAATGCTTTTGACTAACTAAGTTGTCCATAGCTATCTTTAATTTTTGGTTTTGCTGTACACATGGTATGGTGTACCAGAATTTTTGTTATGGTACCCTTAAATTTTGAAATGTTATTTGATTGTGATTCACTTCTTCTTCTTCTTTTTATTTTATTTTATTTTATTTTTTACCGAGGCAAACATTCATGTTATTTATGAGATAAGTGTTTCATTCCACGAAAAAATTCAAAAAATAAAAATAAAAATATAACACATATAGTGAGCAGCTTCTTTTCATTTTTTTTATTCTTTAAGTTTATTTACACTCTTTTAAATCAAATAGGGAGTCAAAAAAGTTATATATATATAAGTCCAAGAAGTCCAACTCTTTATTTCGTTAGTATTTCACAATAAATTACGGACGTTGAATAAGTCTCACCAAGTAGTCGTTAGGATTTGATTTTGTTCAAGCTATTTCATGTTTCTAGGATGAGTTGTTGAGATTAGTAAAAGATTTTGTTGCTAGAGTTTAGGGATAAGTTGTTGAGTTTTGCTTATTTATAAGTTCTCATGAGAAAAGTCGAGTTGAATTAAGAATCTTCATTGTCATAAGGAGGTATAGGTTTCCCTCGAAATAAACCCATACATTCTTTCTTTTCATACTATCTTTTTACCCATACCGCACTCGCTATTATTATCATATCCCCGACTTTTTCCATTCACCATAAGTAAAAAAGTGAAAGACCAACCCAAATCAACCTATATTCCACATTTTACTAGACCAACCACTCGATCTATCATTGCCGAACGTAACAAATTGGTATCATAGTCGGGCATGGAGGAGCAAGCAGCAACGTTTGGGGCGTTTAGAGGTCGAACTCGGTAGCTTAAGCACGGGACGAGAGAAAATTCTCAAGGAAATGCATGAAATGTTTGTTGTAATGAATGCCGAGTTCAACCATGTCATGACTAACCCAAGTCGTGAAATTGGTGAAAGCTCCAATAATCGAAGTCAAAATTCTACCTTTCGTTCGTTGGTAGTGAAGTATTCAATCGTGAGGGATCAACTATCCAATATTTACCTAAGATGGTGATGCTTGATTTTCCACACTTCAATGGGTCGGAGGACCCGATAAGCTCGGATTTGTAGGTCGTTCGCTTCTTTGAATTTCACCAAACGCTAGAAAAGGAAAAGGTACCCTCGGCTTCTTTCAATCTAAAAGGGGATGCTTAATTGTGGTTTTAACTAATGAAGGAGGATGGCACGAAATCACATGGGAGACCTTCACACAAGGCGTTCACGATAGGTATGGTCTCATACAATTTCAAGATTTTTTTAGAGATTTAAAAAAATTACAACAAACTAGTTCCGTTAAGTATCAAAACTAGTTTGAAAAACTCTTAATTAGAGTAGGGAAGCCAACATTGGCACAATAGGTTGGTTGCTTTATGAGCGGCTTGAAAGAAAATATTAAAACGGATGTGCAAACTTGAAAACCACCCACTCTCACCGTTGCCATTGGGTTAGCAAGGTCGTATGAAGCTCGAGAACGACTCTCACGCAGAACCACCCAAGTCGAAGTTCGTAAGCCTATTACTAATTGAGCTACCGCTATTAATTCAAGCCCAATGACCATCAAAAGGCTAAGCTCGACGTAACTCAAGGAAAGGAGGGACAAGGGTTTATGTTTTAACTTCAATGAAAAGTTTACTCCCGGCCATCGTTGTAAAAATTTATTTCTTATCGAAGGATGTTGGCCGTAGGCGAGAGGAAGATGATGTAGACATGAAGATTGAGAATATGGAGGAGACCCTAGAAATTTCACTTCATGCTATTTCGGGGCTCACAAGCCCCACAAACCATGAGAGTTTTGGCTCGCTTGGGTAACCATCAATTTACCCTTTTCATTGATTTGGGAAGTACTCATAATTTCCCGAATACAAAGGTGGCTAAAAGATTGGGTGTTGTTTCAAATTATAAGGGAAACTTCACGACGACGATAGCTAATGGTGAGAAGATTCAAAGCTCGGATCGATGTAAGGGATTTGCACTATGGTTCAAGGCATACCTATTGAAGCCGATTTTTACTTGTTGCCTTTAGTTGGTTGTGAAACAGTTTTGAGTGCCCAAGGGTTATGCAGTTTGGGTCCAATTATATGAAATTTTTCCAAGCTATTAATGAAGTTTATGGTAGATGGTAGAGAGGTCATGCTCAATTGACTAGATGCTCTGGAAATTTAAATGCTAGAAGTGCGGAAAATGTCCAAGGAATTGAAGAAGGCTAAGAAGGGGTTTCTGCTATAGATTTTTGCTCTCTCAATGCAAAATTCAATTGGTAACTCGCTCTTCCTTAAAAATTCTTGCATAATTAGAGCATGTACTACACTCTTATAGGGATGTATTCCAAGAGCCTAATGGAATACCCATACCTCAAGCCCAAGACCATAAAATAGTCCTTAAACCCGGAAGCCATCCTATTGTTGTAAGGCCTTATAGGTATCCCCAGCTTTAAAAAAATGAGATAGAAAAATTAGTGTTAGACATGCTTGCTACGAGAGTCATTCAACCTAGTCGAGTATATACTCTTTACCTGTTTTGCTAGTTAAAAAACATGATGGGTCATGGAGATTTTGTGTAGACTACCGAGCCTTAAACCAAAGCACCATAAAAAGTAAATTTCTTATTCCTATCATTAATGAGCTACTAGACGAGTTACATGGGGTACGTATCTTACCAAGCTTGACTTACGATCGGGCTATCACCAAGTAAGAATTCACCCTCTATACATATCCAAGATCGCATTTCGAACTCATCAAGGGTAGTATGAATTTTTAGTGATGCCCTTCGACCTCACCAATGCTTCCTCGGCATTTCAATCACTCATGAATGAGGTCTTCAAAGAGTATCTTCATAAGTT
This sequence comes from Dovyalis caffra, assembly GCA_963924115.1. Lineage (NCBI taxonomy): Eukaryota > Viridiplantae > Streptophyta > Magnoliopsida > Malpighiales > Salicaceae > Dovyalis > Dovyalis caffra. The sequence continues at coordinate 2,353,040 of CAWUPB010001161.1, read as the reverse complement.
TATTTTGGTTTTTTTGATGACATATTAATCTATAGTCGATCATGGGAAGAACATATGAAGCATGTTGAGATGTCATTGAAACTACTAAGAACTCACAACTCGTTTGTCAAAAAGCGAAGTGTAGTTTTACGGAACAAGAAGTGAGGTACTTAAGGCACATAATTTCCAATAAAGAAGTGTTAGTTGATCCTAAGAAGGTTGTTGTAATGCAAGAATGGCCAAAGCCCCGGACTATCAAGGCATTGTGTGGTTTCCTTGGATTAACATGGTATTATAGGAAATTCATTCAAAACTATAGGAAGATTGCTGCACCATTAACTCAATTGTTGAAAAAAGGTGACGTCTAGTGAAATTTCAAGGCGGATAAGTCTTTTTAGTCGTTAAAGAAAGCCATGACATAAGCACCAGTTCTTACCTTACGAAATTTTAATGAACCCTCTATTATTGAATGTGATGCATCCGAATGTGCATCGGAGGCGTATTCATGCAAAATCGGAGAGCCATTGTATTTTTTAGCCATGCTCCGTAAGGTAAAACTTTGTATCCGTTAGCATACAAAAAAGAAACGCTAGCTCGATTCTTGCGGTTAAAAAATGAAGGCCATATTTGTTGGAGAGAAAGTTCATTGTGCGGACGGATCAAAAAGCCTCAAGTATTTATGGGAGCAAAGAATTGTCACTACAACATAAGAAAAGTGGCTATCAAAATTAATAAGGTTTGACTTCATCATTGAGTACAAAAGGGGCAAGGAGAATTGTGTGGTTGATGCACTTTCTAAAAGATATGAAGATGGGCAAGTTGAGTGTAATCACCGTACCGGCACTAACTTGGCTTCGAGTCAATCAAAGAAGAGGTCCGTCATAATGGCATCTTGCAGAGACTTATGAAACTATACTAGCATGGAGAAGCCATAGGTCATTAGGAATTCAAAGAAGGTATTCTCTATTTAAAAAATAGAATATATCTTTTGACCGAGTCACCTTTAGTTTTTACCATTGTCGTGGACATGCACTCTAACACCCATGAAGGATATCATAAAACCTTACAGAGTATCAAGTTAGTTTCATATTGGCGGAACATGAGGAAATCCATTCTTGAATTCATACGAAATTGTGAAACTTGTCAAAGGCATAAATCGACACTAGTAGCCCTACCGGTTACTTACGACCCCTCTCAATACCAAATGAAGTTTAGGTTGATATATCCATGGATTTTGTGGAAGGCCTTCTAATTTCTAAAGGCAAGTCAATGATTTTTATGGTAGTTGATAGGCTTTCTAAGTTTGCTCACTTTATACCTATCTCTCATCTATATTCAGCAACTACCGTAGCCCAAGTCTTTTTTAATCAAATTTTAAAATTATATACGATGCCTAAAAGCATTGGGTGTGATCGAGACCCTACTTTTACTAGTATTTTCTAGAAGGAACTTTTCAAGTTGCAGGGAACCGCTTCAACTTCAGCTCACTTACTATCCTTAAACCGATGGCCAAAACGAAGTGGTAAATAAGACAATGGAGATGTACCTATAATGTTTCATAAGTCATAGAGCCAAGGGAGTGGACACGATGGATTGCTTAGGTTGAGTATTGTTACAATACTAGTATTCATTCTTCCACAAAGATGACTCTTTATGAGATTGTATACAGCAAGCCTTCACCAACATTATTATCATATGTTCCAGGAACTTTACTTGTGGAATCCGTAGATGAAGAACTACGAAGTTGGGAACAACTTCTATAGGAGTTACAGGATCGGTTAAACATGGCTTAGCGAAGCATATGAAAAGGTACTATGATGCCAACATAACCGATAGAAGCTTTGAAGTGGGAGATTCAATTTTTCTCGAGCTACAACCATACGTACAAGTTTCATTGGCTCTTTGAAGAAATCTCAAAATAGCCCCTAAGTACTATAGCCCATTTGAGATTATTGGAAAGGTAGGTACATTGTATACAAGCTCAAGTTACCTAAAAATTTCAAGCTACACACCGTGTTTCATGTCTCGGTGCTCAAGAAAAAGTCGGGTGAAAAGGAAACAATTCAAGAATTTTTCCCAGTGGTCCCGGAAAAGGGAGACACAATTAGCCCTTTACCTCGAGCTATTCCGGACCACCGTTGGCGAGACAAAGGAAGCAAGTTCTTGTGCATTGGTAAGGATTGTCACCGACGGATGCAACATGGGAAGATTATGATGAACTCCAGCCTACGATTTCTTAAAGATACCTTTGGGGACAAGGGAGTTTTCTAGGGGAAAGGGATGTTATGTCCAAGAAGTCCAACTCTTTATTTCGTTAGTATTTCACAATCAATTAAGGACTTTGAATAAGTCTCACCAATAGTCGTTAGGATTTGATTTTGTTCAAGCTATTTCATGTTTCTAGGATGGGTTGTTGAGATTAGTAGGAGATTTTGTTGCTAGTATTTAGGGATAAATTGTTGAGTTTTGCTTATTTATTTGTAAGTTCTCATGAGAAAAGTCGAGTTGAATTAAGCATAGGTTTCCTTAGAAGTAAACCCAACCATTCTTTCTTTTCATACTCTCTTTTTATTCATACCTGCATTGCTATTATTATCATATTTCATGACTTTTTTCCATTCACCATAGGTAAGAAGGTGAAAGATCAACCCAAATCAACCTATATTCCACCTTTTGCCGGACCAACCACCCGATTTATCGTCGCTGAACGCAACATATATATATATACACACTTCACAGGATTTTAAAATGAAAAGAGATGAAAAAGAGAAAAAGAAAATAAAAGAATGCTTTTGAGTAATATTACTATATATTATTATTTTAATTTTGACTTTACTAACCCTCCTTGTAGCAGATCAATGTTTTGACGACCTAAGTTGTCCATGGCTAGCCATCTTCAATTTTTGCTTTTGTTGTACACAGCATGGTGTACCAGAATTTTTGTTTTGGTCGTCCACATAAAATTTGGAATGTTATTTGTTTGTCTTGCCAATATTCTTCTTCTTCTGGTTTGCATTTATTATTATTATTTTTTTTTTTGGCAAACATTCCCGTTATTTATGATGTAGGTGTTTCTTAAACAACCCCGTGCCAAAAAAAATAATAATAATAAAAAAAAAATATATATATATATATATATATATATATATATATATATATATATATATAGCTAGCAGTTCTTTCTATTTTTTTTTTAATTCTTTAAGTTTATATACTCTTTTTAAAACACATAAAAAGCCAACGGTGTTAGTTTGATAAAAAAAATATTATATACTTCGCATGACTTTAAAATAAAAAAGAGATTAAAAAAAAAGAAAGAAAATAAAAGAATAGCTACTTTTTTTTTTACGTATACAATATTAATTTTTTTGTTATTTTTTTGAACGCACATATATATAAAAAATTTTAAACTCGATACCACTTGTTTAAATAATTAGAATTTTTTCTTCTCAAGTTAACTTTATTTAGTTAGTAGTGTACTTATAATTCTAATTGATTTTGTTTTTTTCCACCACGAAGAGTATTATTGAAGATTTGGAAGCAAAAAAAGCGGTGGAAACTGCATTCACCGTGAATGTTGAAACTTGAAAGCAGCAACAAATTATGTGGAAGGCTGCCTGCCCTCTTAATTTATTTCCCTGAGGTTTTACTGCCATTTATTTATGAATAATTTTTTATGATGTCAACTCATACATGCAAAATATATACAAATTCATAAACAAATGACATATTCGATAAGAGTTATGAAAAAAAAGAAAAAAGAAAAAAAGAAGGTAAGGAGATGTTGGGCTGTCAGTGATGAGTGAGAACTAACTAATAACGGGCTGTTTATGTTATGAGCCCATCTGCTCCATAGAAATGGCCGATTGGATTCTTATGTGGGCCAGTTTAAACTTCCAGACCACTTTCTTCTTTTTTTCCTAAAAATTTAGCTTTGGGTTTCATATATGTACTGGACTGGATTATTAATATCCTCTCTACTCCTTGATTACTAGGGATGATATTGCTCCTTTGTTTTTCCATGAAGGTATGCCTTCATATTTGCCTTAATAGAATATGAAGATGGCGATGAAGGTGTGTAAAAATACCTAATTTATTGGGATAGGAAGATGAAGGTAGATAGAATATCTTCTGATTCGACAGACCTCCATACTAACTTTATATATATATATATATATATATAATTTATTTTAATTATAATCTTTCCCACATATATATAATTAATATAGTTTTTCTTTTTTCAGTAAAATTACCTTATTTTTTTTCATGAACTATATAGTTAATGAAAATTGATCATAACAAAAATAACATGGAAAATTGAAAATTACTTTGCACTGAAACATGGGCATTTCTGAAAATTAGAAGGCCTCCATAAAAACAAAGATGGAGGATGCAACCTCCTTCTCCATAAACCTCCGTTGACATCTCTATAATAATTACATGATCATTATTACTACATGCATTAAAGCCAGATTTTGTTATGGTCAAGAGCTTCTCTGTTGCTTGGAATAGTGAAGCTCCGATCCTGTTGTGTCCTTTAACTGTTGTTGCTAGGTGTGCACTTCATGCGCAACTTAGAGCAGGTTATACAAAGCACTAGAACATTCCTGGAAAAAACATTAAAAAGGTTAAATTTTACATCAATGCAGTTGACAAGTTCAAATATTAGGTTGATGTAATGTAAGAAAACCGACTCTCGAACTCAGTGTGATAAAAAAAAATATAGAGTTGAGGCTAGGAGAAAGTTTTTGTTATTCTTGAGTCAAGGATATAAGATCATTGTGAAAGAAAAGAGAAAAGCGCAGGCCAGGAGGGAGAGGGTGCCAGAGAAAGCATGGATAAATTTTTAATTTTTTTTTCCTAAAAACTATTGAAAAAAGTGTTGATAGAATTTTAAAAACCATTCAAAGTCAAAAGTAAGAAGTTACAAAATGAAGTTTTTATCTTTTGAATATTATAAAACATAAAAATATTTTAACAACATATTCTCTAATTTTAAAAATATTTTAACAACGCATATTAATAAATATATATATTTTTAAATTTAATGTATGTGGAAATAATTATAACAATCATAGCTACAACTACAAACACAATTAAAAACCAATAATCTTAATGTATGTGGAAATTATAATAACGTTATTTCCTATATCATTTCTCTAATATTGTTGTAGCTTACGTCCCCTGAGTACCATCTTGAGCAATTGCTGTGATTTTTTTTTTTTTTTTTAAGAAAAAGTTAGCTTGTGGTCCCTAAAATGAAAAAAAAAAAGGGGGCTTTTTATTGTATTTTTAACAATATATTAAATATTTTAACAAGAAAATCATCATTTTAATTGAAGCGAGTGGAAAGATACTATTGATTTTCCTGCAAAATAAAATTATTATATTTAACAAGGTCATATAATGCAAATTTGTTGTGATGGACAATTTAGCAACACTATTGATGATTATGTCCATACGATTGCTAATGAAGATAAAATTGCACACCATAAATGATGATGCATGAGATTTGGACTTCTACATTTATTGTATTTGATATTTAACATCTCTCGATGGAGTTGAAAAAAAAAAAAAACAATGGTGTTCTCTAAAATAATGCAAGCATAGAGCACGAGCATTAGAATTAATGGTATCGGGTCGTTCGGCGGAACCACTCTAAGTTAGTATTTTGGATATACTATGTAGATTTTAAAGAGAGAAATGATATATATATTAAATATGTGTATGTGTTGAAGTTGTTGAATCTTTGTTTTATGAGAAAATGAGTCTCTTTATATAGTGGAGAATGTAGGGTATGAGGCATATTTTTAGTGTGTTGGGTCAGGTGGCTATGAGGCCATAAGAAAGAAGGCCTTTAATTATAATAAGGTCTAACTTTGATGGGCTTTATAAGAGAGTTTAAATTTCATACCTCATCAGTTACCCTAAGTCTTAGAGCCAAGCTCACTTGATTTAAGACAATATGATGTTCTAGTATGATGTAATTTGAGTAAATTAGGACTTTGAAGATATCATGATTATTTGTTTCTACAAGAATGTATTCTTGGAGGAATGGACAATCCTAAATAAATGGTGCCGTAAGTTCTATGGAAGAAAGTTACATGCTCTTGGAGGAGCTAAAGATTCTAAGAGAAATATACTTATGTTTGTTTAAAACTCTTAGAATTTGGAATCATGTCTCTATCTTTATTATTCTCCATTAAACTCTTAAACCAAATTCAGATTTGTTGTTTACATTTTTGTTCCTCGAGAACTCTCAAATTGGATTCAAATTTTTTTACCTATACTTATGTTCCTTTGAAACTATTAGAATATATTCAAATTTGTTTTATGTACTTTTATTTTTTTTTTGAAACTCTCGGACTAGATTTTTAAAAGTAGAATCTCTAAGAAGGGATGGACTATTTAGAGAAAAGAAGGTCCGAGAAGTGGCGATAAAGCCCTTAAGTAGGGATGTACTTCTTAAAGAGAGGAGAATCCTAAATGTAGAGATGGAGTCCTTGAAGGGGGATGTACCCCTTAAAGAGGGATGAAGAAACTCAAACATGAGAGAAGAATCTCTAAGAAGGGATTGATTTTTTGGGAGAGAAGGATCCTAAACATATGCAAGGAATCTCTAAAGAGGGTGATGAGTGCATAATTAATATGATTTTTAGTGTTTATTGTATTATATTAGGTTAACTAAGATCAAAATGACGATTTTGGATTTTGTAGAAAAAATAACGAATTAGAGTAAGGAAACACAAAACCAAAGCAAGAAAGAGAGAAATCACTAAGGAAGCTAGGAGTCACACGACCATGCCACTTACAAAGGAAAACAACCACTAGCCATGTGACACAACTAAAGAAACCGTGTGGATTGCTCAACAACAAAGGTCACACGGGCAATGATGGCATGTTGAACCATTAATAAATTAGTAATTTATAATATACTTATGAAACCTTAACTACAATAGTGTAATTAGGGTAAGTATGGGTCGAATCCACAAGGAAGAAGGCTTAATTGATTGTTTCTTTTGGTGGAGTGTTATAGTAATGTAAAAGCAATAAATAAGAGGGTTTTATGTCGAGAGTGTTTGGACGCAATTAAATAAATTGAAATAACAATATTAAAGAGGCCTTGGTTGAATTTCAGCATCCTCTTTTAGTTTGGTCACTAATCATTGATTAAATAATTAACTTATGCTAAACATGAATATTCACCATCAAACAACAACATGTATGTTGACCTCGGTCTTTTCTTACCTAGTCATTAATTAAATATACGATACCCAATTAATTCCCTAACTATTGAATAACCTCGCTAAGCATTAGATAGATTTAATCTAATAACTACATTAAGACAAGAAAGAAAAGTGAAAATAAGCCACTTTCTTAATCTCTAGAGAAGATGTAACCTTGTTTTATGTTTTTCAAGAAATTGAATGAAAACACTATATAATTGTCAACCCCTAGTTACTACCATGGAAAATTTTAAACAAGTAATTACATGGACTTAAATACTTTGCTAGCAATAAGTTAATATGATCAAACAATTAGCATGCATTGTAATCAATCCATTCATATAACTATAACCCAATTATGCATAAAAACATAAAATACCCAATCAAGATAAGTTTAGAAATAAAATTCATAATCTTGCAATGATTAACCGAAAGCTTCAACTTGATTCAACCAAGAATAGAGTTTAGTTTCTCATAATGGAAGCAAAGATAGAGTTTTCCATGAATGGTTGTTGTTGGGAAAGTGGGAATCGGAGAGTTTGAATTAAAGTGAGACCCTAACTTCGTTATTTAGAGCTAAAAGTAGGGTTGTATCACACTCCTACTGTTTACAAGTGTCACACAAATTTCTTAGCTAAGGCACATGGTCATGTGCTTTTTTCACTTCATCTCATGTCTTTTATTGCTTCATCCGTGTAAAAACCTTTTGCCTATGTGGAATTTTGCTCGTATCCCTTATCTTTGACTAATCTATTTGAACGTACTTGATACTAGCTGAATTAGGATTTTTATTCTTCATAAATGTTTTAGCCCTATTTCTTATCTTTCCAACGTATTAAGGTTTGCATCAATTAGATATCTAAAGATTAAGTTATGAGCAAAATACCGACACCACTTCAACTTATCTCGTCTAGCCTCGGGATTCCACTTTACAGCTAAATTCCTCCATGATAATGACCTAGTTTAGAATCAAGACCTATATAAGACTTATAGGTATGCCTTTTAAGTATTCAATGGACTTAGCCTTGCATTAATTGGAGTTTTAAAACTCTAGATATGAATTAAACTCCATAACCGATCCGGACTCGACTAGAATTCGTATCGGTTTTCTAGAACGTAATATGAAATATCATTTAGAGGCCCAAAAAAACTTGGATTTTAACGCACTATATCAGTATAAAAAGATTGAGATGTCCTCTACAAAGTCTTTTAGGACCATATTTTCTAAATCCAACTCTAAGGCTTCGAAAAACCTATAAGAAGTCTAAAAGGTCTAAGTTAATCATTCCGAACATTCACACGGCTTCCTTCTTTGTTCCACATGGCTAGTAGCTATTTATTCTTATATCACACATGGCCTTGTGTCTCCATATGCTTCCTTGGTGTCTTTTCGCTTCTCTTTGTTTTTGGCTTAGGTTTCTTGCTTCAATTTGATGTTTTTCCTATAAAACCTAAAAACCATCATCTTATTCTTAAATAGCCTAGTATAATACAAGTAAACACTAGAAAGTTCAATGTAATAGAGCATAAAAATCATGCTAATTATACACTCATAAAAAATCCCTATACTTAAACTTTGCTAATCCTCGATCAAAACAAATAAAATAAAAACCTAACACTTTTGTAAGAATCATGATTGCATTTAGCTTATGTAACAAACCTTTAAACCCCTAGGTTATCCCTAGTGAGCGAGCTTGTCTCATGAGGGTTTTAAACAAGAAACCCATAAAATCATTCAAACAAATATCATGCCAATATGATTGTTCTTTAAATATTGATGCTCAATTCAGAATTTAAGAAAATTCAACGAGTCAAATCAATTATGTTCAAGATATTATTATCATATTAATGCATGTCTCTAAATTGATTTTTGCATCTTCATAACCAAACATAATTCATGTAATTTTTATCCCTTTTCCACCACTACAAGCAAAGAAATAAACTGATATTTTCCTTCAAAAACACTTTTCCAATTTAAGCATCTTAAATTTTTATTCTAAGGCATTTATAGCTTTTTCCCTAAGTGGTTGCTTGCCTTTTTACATGACTACGTACATTCGTGATGAAGGCAACTAGTTACTTAGCAAGTCATCAACCTAAAATGCTTTGCATACTCATTATTTGAATCACCATTTGATATAAAAGTAAACATTTGTGATGAATACTCCTAGTTACTAAGCAATTCAAATCATTCGAGTAGAATTTTTACTTAGGCCAAATTTTTCTAATGGAATGCTTTTCAGTTTTCTTTTCAAATTTCCATAGAGCTTGGAAAATCTCATTTACTTAAAACATGCTTAGGTTTAGTTTTTAAAGGGTTTTATTTTCATTCAAAATCGGTGCTACTACCAAAATTATGTTTAATCATAAAGACACATAAAGCTTTCTAGCATGCATGCATATCTATAACGATAATATCCCAAACAATCTCAATCATCTCATCAAATTTTTTTAAACTCATCATCAAACATCAATCAAGAAGAACATCATACTAAACCATGGCATTCATTTCATCTTTTTCATTTTTTTTAATTTTTTTAAATATTTTTTATATGGGAATAACCTAGAAAAAAATACATAATTCATCAAAAAAAAAAAAAACTAAATGTTAAACACACCCCTACACTTAAATTGGACATTATCTTCAATGTGCAACATTGTTAATCAAATTTAAATAAAATTAAAAGGTAAAGGTTAAGAAAGAAAATTTAGAATTTCAGTAATCAAAGGAGAGGTGGAGGTTACAGAGTTGAACGAAGCCTAAGATACACAACCATGTGCAAGTTGTTGCATAAACCATGTCAAATGTCATGGGTCATGTCTCATTCTTTTCTACTACCTACATGGGTGTGTGGATTCCCTCTTACAAACCATGTAGATGCCCTAGTACCTATGTTCTTTTACTCGTTAGGATGAATTGCAAAATGCAAAGGTGTCACACGAACATGTCATTACTAGTGGGCAACCCATGTGTAAGGCCATTGCCCGTATGGTCTTTTTTTTTTCTTTCATTCGTAAAGCATATATGAGTGTGCCTTTTCTAAGTGTAAATCATGTTGTTTGGTTATTACCGAGTGTTGCATCCTCCTTGTTGTATGAACTTCCGACTAAACACACACACGAGCATGCCTCTTACTTGCATAAACCATATAGGATCCATTCTACTCGTGTGTGTTTCTTTTTCCCTCCTTTCTTCAACAAAAAATAACACTTATGCTCGTAACACTCTCCAAATCAAGTCAAGCATGACGGAATACTAAAGAAAAATTAAACAAAACTAATTTAAACATGAATTGAAATAATCAAAACAATAAAATTCAAAAGAAATTTATTGGGTGCCTCCTAATAAGCATTTTTGTTTAACTTCATTAGCTTGATGTTAGTAACATTCATTCCTCAAAACAATGTTCGGTCATGTCAAGCTTGACACCCAAAGTGCACCTCTAAGCATTTCCCATATATGGCTTATCAACTTTAGTCCCAATGGACATAGCACTTTCACAAAATTAGAGAAAACATTTTCTCTAATCTTGAAAAAATGAAGAATAAAAAGTGACATGGACATGAACAAGATCCGTAAAACAAGAAGTAATAATGTCAAGAAAAAATCAATTTTTTTAGCATCATTATTAAACTCATTTGGAAGGATAAATTTAATAGTGGGCATATAAAAAATATTGTCTAAGTCCAATTGCTTAAAAAAATTTTCTTGCTTGGTCGGTTCATTAGCAACCACAATCTTGTTTAGCTCTTCATTGGTCTATTTCAAAATCTTTAACAACTTGCTCTTCATCCAACACATCCTCTCCTTCACTTGTTGTACTTTAATGTTATTTCGAACTCATTTCTATTTTGGAAAAAAAGTTGCTTGACTCTTATGCTTCTACCTCTCTCCCACATTGCAATATTATGACACTCGTATTTTCTTACTAGTTTACATTCATGGGGGCTGGAGTGTAATCAAAATTTGGGTTTTCAATCCACCTCCTATGATGGTGAGTTGACTCACTCGAGTTTCCAACTTCGAATATCGGTCATTGCTTGTCGTTGGAATTGTAGGGTGTTCGAATTAATACCTTCATCATGTCTTCCAAGGATGAGTTAGAACCTAAAATGACAACTTGTTACTCTTGGTATGGTGGTTGATAAGGCCTTTTTTGTGCACCACATGGATTATTATAGTAGAGGTTGTCTCTCCATCTAGGATGGTCATCATATCCTCTTTATTGTGATGACCTTGCGGATTCGCTTACAGCATTGACTTGTTTAGTACAACCATCTTTTAAGGTGGGACATGCATCCATGTTGTGCCCTACTCGTTGAACAAATCTCACATGCTCTCACTTGTACACTATTTATCGTCATTTTTTTTAACAAAGATGCTAGTTATACCATTTGTTGCTCAAGTGCGAAGATATAGTTTTTCTATTCGAATATCTCGAATTGTAGGTCATATTAAGAGCCAACTATTGAGAATAACAAGTCATGTTTAAAAAAATGTATACAAACAATTAGAATATCGAAATAATCAACTTAACACAATCTTCCCTAACGAATGGCACCAAAATTTGATGGCATGTCATACCGTCAATAAATTTATAATTTATAATATCCTCATGGAACCTTAACCACGGTAGTGTAATTAGGGCAAGTAAGGGTTAAATCCACAAGGGAAGAGGTTAATTGATCATTTGTTTTGGTGGAGTGCTTTTGTATTGTACAAGCAATAAAAGGCGGGGTTTTGTATTTGGAGTGTTTGAAAGCAATTAAATAAATTAAAATAACAATATTAAAGAAGCCTTGATTAATCTTAGTATCCATTTTTAGTTTGGTCACTAATCATTGATTAAATAATTAACTTATCCTAAACATGAATATTTACTCGGAGACAACAATATGTATGCCGACACCAATCTTTCCTTGCCTAGTTATTAACCGAATATACGATACCTAATTAATTCCCTAGCTATTAAACACCAATTAAGCACTAGATAGATTTAATCTAATAACTGCATTAAGATGAGAAAGACAAGTGAAGCTAAGCCACCTTCCTAAGCACTAAAGAAGATATAACCTAGTTATATGTTTTCCAAAGAATTGAATGAAAACACCATATAATCATCAACCTAGTTATTAACATAAGCAAGTTTAGACAAGAAATTACAAGGACTTGAATACTTAGCTAGAAATAAGTTAATATGATCAAACAATTAGCATGCATTCTAATTAATCCTATCATATAACTATAACCCAATCATGTAGAAAAACATAAAATATCCAATCAAGATAAGTTTAGAAATAAAATCTATAATCTCACAATGATTAACCAAAAACTTCAACTAGATTCAACCAATAATAGAGTTTAGTTACTCATAATGGATATAAAGAGAGAGTCTTCCATGAATGGTGGTCTGTTGGAAAAGTGGGAATAAGAGAGTATGAATTAAATTAAGACCCTAACTTCACTATTTATGGATAAAAGTATGGTAACATCACACTCGAGCTATTTATAAGTTTCATGCGCATTGCTTAGCTAAGGCACATGGTTGTGTGCCTTTTTCATTTTATTTTATGTCTTTTATTTCTTCATCTTGTGTAAAAACCTTATGCTCATATGGAATTTTACCTTCATCTTGTATCTCCGAATAATTTGCTTGAATGGACTTGATACGAGCTGAATTATAGTTTGTGTTCTTTGTAAAAATTATAGCCCATTTCTTATATTTCCAAATCATTAAGGTTTGTATCAATGGGATATCTAAAGATTAAGTTATGAGCAAAACACCGACACCAACTCAACTTATTCATCCAGCCTTAGGATTCCACTTTACAACCGAATTCCTCCATGATAATGACCTAGTTTGGACTCGAGACTCGCATAAGAGTTATAGGTATGCCGTTTAATTATTCCATGGACTTGACATTTCTTCAATCGGAATTCCGAAACTCTAAATATGAATTAAACTTCATAATTGATCTAGGCTCTAATTGGGATTCGATTAGTTTTCTAGACTAGAATATGAAATGTCATTTAGAGGCCCAAACAAACATGGTTTTTTGCGCACTATATAATTCTAAAAAAGTTGAGATGTTTTCTATAAAGTCTTTGACGACCACTTCTTCCAAATCCAACTATAAGGCTTTAGAAAACCTACAAAAAAGTTTGAAAGGTCTAAGGTAATCATGCTGGACATCCACATGGTTTTTTTCTTTGTTCCACATGATCGGTAGCTATTTCTTCTTGTATCACACACAACCGTGTGTCTCCTTAAACTTTCTTGGTGGATTTTGTCTTCTTCTTACTTTTGGCTTGGGTTTTTTGCTTTAATTCAACATTTTTCCTACAAAATCTAAAATCATCATTTTATTCTTAAATAGCATAATATAATATGATAAATGCTAGAAGATTCAATGTAATAGAGTATAAAAATCATGCTAAATATGCACTCATTAGGCAATAACTTTTCACATATCTTAGGTAAGAAATCCAACACACCCGTGTATGTGTCAAGCTGAATTATCTTTCAAGAGAAAAAAGGAAGCACACGAGTAGTAGTGAAGAGAGACACGTTATGTCTCATAAAGTAAGAAGAAGTTTACATGGGTGAAAAGAAGTAGTACAAATGAAGAATAAATGCACTCAATCATGTGCCTTTGGCCAATAAATTATGCAACACCAATTCTTCAAGGTTCCAAACTATGTGAAATTAAACAAGAAACTATGTAACTTTCTTAAGCAACATGTGTGGCCATGTGGGATTGACATATATGTGATGTAACCTTACATTTTAGCTATAAATAGTCTTGTTAGGGTTTTGTTTTAGAATTCCCACTTCCAGCAGACCACTATAGATAGGAAAGTTTCCTTTGTAACCTATTATGAATAACTAAACATCCATTTTAGTTGAATCAAGTTAAGGCTTTTGGTTCAATCATTATAAGATTATGGGTTTTCATTCTAAACTTATTTTATTTGAGTATTTTATGTTTTCTATATGATTGATTTATGGTTATGTGATTAAATTGATTAGAGTATATGCTAGTTATTTAATCATCTAAATCTATTGCTAACCGAGTATTCAAGTCCATGTAATTGTTTGTCGAAACTTACCTATGGTAGTAATTAGGAGTTGATGATTATTTTTCATGTTTTCATTCAATCCCTTTAAAAATATAGAACTCGGATTACATCTTTATAGCATCTAAGTGGGTGGTTTAGCTTCACTTCTCTTTCTATAATCAATGTTATTATTGAATTAATTCTATCTAGCGTTTAGTGAAAGATCATGCATCGTATGAAGGTGTAGAATAAAACAAAAAATTTCTCCATCTAAAGAGCGTAAAATCATGTTGTTGAATCAACAAACCATATATTCATGAATTAACGTGTTAAATAAAGAATTACCTCTTATAGTTTAGATTGAAACTTTGGCGTAAAAGAGCAGTCCAAGTGTCTAGCCACTATCGATAATTCACACAGATCCAAGCACCACACAAGAAACACTCAAAATTGGTAGAGTGCTAGCTACCCTTTTTGACTTGTTTAGTGTTTATACTTTAGAAATCTAATTAGGGTAATTTTATGACAACCTAAAAGGAGAGAAAGAAGATGACGTGTGCTAGGAATTTAGTCCTAATTTTAGGACAAAACTATTTTTTCCTTATTTTTGCTCAATGCCATGTACCCTAGTTTGTTTTTTTCTCTCGTGTCGTTTTTCCTCTTCTAAAAACTTCTCTTATCGGCACGCCTTGTAACGCCCCCACCCTGATCATATTTCTACTACCCAAGTAGGGTATCGGATGAAGCGCGTTACGCCGACATACCCTAAACTCTAAGTAGTTTTCTTATGATATTCTTAGGACTTTAACAAGTACATTACGTATATAACTCCTTAAGATAAAATTTACATAACATAATTAAATACATTAATAAAACATTACGGGCGATATTCAATTTCTCACGAACTCCATACCCCAAATTTACGGACAAAATAAAAACTAATAAATAGTGCCTCACATGAGCCGGTTAGGAGGAGCCGACCGCATCCGTACCAACTCGTCCTTTTTCCGTCAAGACATAAAAAAATAACAACAGGGTGAGCCGAAGCTCGGTAAGCGGGGTGATGCACGTGATATGCAATGTTGTTTTGACTTCCCACCATACTCATAAATTTTAATCTCGGGTACCACGGGTAATAGCCGATCTACTCTATTTATCATCCGGGTGGTCCGCGGATCACCTTCCGCTACAACGGAATTATCCCTCGTTGTAACTACCGTTAGCGAGAATCCATCGTCTAACGAGTAAGCACACAGCTTGATTTCATCCAGATGATCCTCGGATCATCTTCTGCTACAACGGAATTATCCCTCGTTGTAACTACTATTAGCGAAAATCGATCGTCTAATAGTGCGGGCACACCTCCTAGAGTACTTGGACTACTAATACCCATTTATTCCGGTTAGGTTATCAAACCTAGATGTATAAACCATTTTCAATCAATTGACTTGTCTTAAACCACCCACTATGCATATGATGCACGTGATGACATATTTAATCACATTCAACCAAATTCGGGTACCAACCCTTCATTCTCATGCCATACTCATGGTCCAACCCACACTCGAAATTTATTCATTTCTCACATACCAATCCCGATACCCACAAGTGGGAACACAATCTCCGCTCATTAATATTGTTCATTAGTTTCATTAATATTTAAAAGAAGGTCCAAGTCCATTTACTTTAATTCGAGCCCATTAAATTTATCCTAGGCCCATTGACTCTATTTAATTCCATTTTATATGGTCCAAGCTCATTTAGTTTATTCCAAACCTATTAATTTTGTCCAAGTCTATTTTTTTGTTTTAGGGTTTATTACCGGGCAACTCCTAATCGAGTAAATAATTTTCTAATTTCAAAAAATAATTAAATTTTACTTATTTTATTTTATATACTAGACATATTTATTTATAACATATCCAAAAATTAGGTCTAAATACCGATTACACAATTAATTATAAATTTTTGAAACTTAGGGAGCAATCTGCCTAATAGTGGTTTATCTAGAGCTATCCATACTAAATCGGGTATAACTCCTTGTACACGAATCCAATGACCAAGAAATTTTAAAGGGAGTTAGCTTAAATATAGAGGAACAACTGTTATGCTTTAAGTTTCACCTAGAAATCGATCTAAAATCCTTGAATATACACCCCAAAATTCGGACAGAATTGACTCCTTATTAACACTAATTTATTAGTTCATTCCAATCCAACTTTAAACATGTTTTAGTTCACTTAAATTTGGTCCAAGTTCAATCCAACCCATCATCACATACTTGGACATTTTCAAAGCAACATAAACATCATAAATCATCACAACAAGGCATCCCTAGATTTATTCTAAGCATCAAGCATATAACCATTGAAAATTATTACAACCCATAAAATAAACACTAACAAAATAACTTAAAAAAAATAATTTAAGACATTAATCAATCAAAATAAATGAAACCTACTTACCTCTTTTAAGTTTGATTAGAATTTCTTTAGCTCTTTTTCTTTCCTTTTTCCCTTTTCTTTCTCTTTTCTTTCTTTCTCTCTTTTGCTCGTTTTTCTCTCTTCAATTTGGCTTCTCTTTTGGATTCTGGATGGCTACGATTTTTGACCTAAAAATGACAGCCATTTAACCCTCTCTTTCCCTTATATACCCACCTTTTATCCTCACATTTATTTATATCATAAGTGTTAAAATTTAATTAGGCCAAATGTAAAGTGGAGGAAGCTTGGAAGGCAAAGTCGGCATGTTTTGGAAGTCAAAGGTGATGATTTGGCTTCTAAGCATTTAATTCAAGTGATTAGGTGGCTAAAGAAAAGTTAGGATAAATAAAAAAAACATTAGTAAGCTGGGTTAATGTAATTAGACAAATTTCTTTCATCAATAATTCAGAAATTCCATTTTTAAAATTCGGAATTTCTTTTCCCCCAAAATTCCACCGAGTGTTTCCTCCTAACCCATCTATACTAAAATGTGCATAACTCTTTCTATATGTATCCAATAATTCAGAAATTCCATTTTTAAAATTCGGAATTTCTTTTCCCCCAAAATTCCAGCAGTGTTTCCTTCTAACCCATCTATACTAAAATGTGCATAACTCTTTCTATATGTATCCAAAATTTATGAAATTTTATATAGAGATAGTAAACACATAGAAAAACAACTTTTATGCTTTACGTTTTTCTCAAAAATCATTCTAACAGTATCAAATAAATCTCACAAGATTCGGGCAGATTCTTCTCTCAAAATTCCAGCAGAATGCATTTCGAAACAACCCTCACTATAATTGGTATAACTCTTAATGTATAGGTCCAAATATTATAAAATTTTATACAGGAATATTAAACACATAGATGAACAACTTTTATTCTTTAAGGTTGACCCAAAAATTACTCTAAAATTCTCAAATAATTCACATAAAACTCAGGCAGAATATAGTCCTTAAAACACCGATTTTGCATATTTGATTTCTTTAATAATTAAACCATTAATCTTAAGCACAATAACTTTAATTTAACATAAATCAAATATTTCAAGCATTAATTTCTCATGATGAAATAAGAATTATACTTACTCTTAATATACATATATATAGAATTATTCTAATACACGTCGCATTACGGATAAAGGTTTTTACGGGGTTACACGCCTCTCCTCCTATTTATAGGAGGAGAGTTTACTTATCCTCCAAAGACAAGAAGGGACGGCATTTAGTCCTAATTAGACTCTTGGCTGTTGCTTCCAAATCCTTCAAGGATTAGGAATTATTTTATATATGAGCTTTTTTATCTTATTTTTAAAACATTCATCCTTATCCAATAAAGTTTATATTTATCTTCCCAATAAAATATCTTTCAAGCTTTTAATTAAACCTACTAGCCTAAAACTATTTTAGTTTAATTAATTAATTTGTACTATCTAAATGAATTAGATTAGATAATTTTAAGTGATCCACATTAGATAATATTTTTCAAAATACCCTTAAATCCAAGTTAGGAAACTTATTTTCTTTTAGGTTATTTACTTTCGAATTTGGAATTGATTTTCAAATTAGAAAACTGATTTCTAAAATAGAAAACTTCCATTTCAGGAGACTTTCATTTTAGGGAACTTTTCACTTTAGAAAACTTTTCATTGAAACTTTTTCCAATATCCTTGCATCTCTTTTATTATGTGAATGCTTAAACTTATACATGTGACTCAATGGATTCCTAGATATGTTGGCAATGTATCAAGAATAAAAGACACCTCTTTTATCTCTTGATACATAAATCAAGATTGGCCTCTAGTAAGGTATCATAACAATCTAATTCTCTAAGAGGATTAGTTAATCCGTAATTACCTTTCACGAGCATGGTTATCATACAATTCAATTTCGATGTCAACTTATCACAATGTGATTTTGAACTTGGTTATTAGTTTTAATCGGTTATGATCACATAAGTTTTCTTTAATTTCTAAATGTCTTAGTTCTTAGAGTAAACTCACTATGCTCTATTAGTGTACTCTTACTATGGGCATAGATTTCTTGAGCACACATTCATTGAAGTACAATGTGATAACTTCTTTAACATACAAGGAATGACATGTCCAATATTATTCATCCACATGCCTTCATTAGATTCCTATATCTAAAAAATTGCCCATGTGTAACCCTTTATTTGGTCTATTATCAAAGTATACTACCTTCAATAAGATAACCGTGATGACTTTAAGTCCAATGACTAGTTTTACCCATCTTATATGAGATTTCTATAGACTAAATCAAATGGGTTCTCATAGAATGTTAAGCTCGGTGATATATTCTTTAACATAAATCACCTAAGTGTTTGCTTTGGCATCATCATACCAATAGGTGTGAGATCTCCGACTACTATCATATAGTTAGAGCATAACACTCATAAGTCTAACTATATATTATCAATATCCATTCCTAACAATGTTATGACTTGGGACATTTAATAATATCATTTATGTGCATTAGTGTTTGGCTCACGACTTTCGATCAATCACTAATACAAATACATATCATATGGACTTCTATCTAATTCTATTTAATAAAAAATATAAGACATAAGAATTAATAGAAACACTTCTTTATTATTAATAAAATAAATGATGCAATATAGTATAATAACTCAAACCTATTCAAAAATAATTAGATCTTGGACATCTACATTAACAATCTCTCATTTGCACTAAAGCCAACCAACCATGTCCCTTAATCCCGATGATCAAGTAAAGGTCTTATGTTTCAGCTATAAAAAAGGCTTAGTCAAGGGATCAACTATGTTGGCGTTAGTATGGACCTTTTCTATCCTTATGTCACCATGACTAATAAACTCTTTAATCGGATGGTAGCATCATAATACATGCTTGGACCATTGATGAGACCTTGGTTCTTTAAAATATGTTATAGCTTTGTTATTTTTATAATATAATACTTTAGATTAACAATACTAGGAATAACATATGGTTCGGATAAAAATTTACAAAGCCGGACAACGTCTTTAGCTGCTTCTATAATTGTAATATATTCAGTTTTAGTTATTGAGTTAGTCACTATTTCTTGGTTGAAACTTTTGTAGCTAACGAGTTCCACCATTCGGTTGAAAAATGAATATTGACTATGACTTAAAGTTATCATGGTCGGTTTTGAAAACTAACATCTATGAACCCTTTCACCACTAGTTCATCTCTTTCATGAACTAGGAAAACATTTTTAGTTCTTCTCAAGTATTTAAGAATGCTCTTAACAATAATCCAAGTGTTTTTACCTAGATCGACTTGATATCTACTATATATACTCAAAGCATATGAGACATCAAACTGCGTACACAATATGATATACATAATAGATCCTATGGCCGATGCGTAGGAAATGTGACTCATCCTTTACCTTTCATTTTATGTGTTAGGACACTTAGCCTTAGAAAGTTTTATGCCATGTGACATTAGAATAAGTCATCTCTTGGATTTTTCCATACTAAACCTTTTTAGTATTTTATCAATGTAAGTGTGTTAGAAGAGTCCTAACATTCTTCGTTATCTATTCATATAAATCTTAATTCCTAGAATGTAAGTTACCTCTCCTATTTCCTTCATAGAGAAATTTTTAGAAAACTAATCTTTTACGGATTACAACATGGTAGTGTTATTGCTAATAAGCAATATATCGTCTACATATAGCATAACAAAAAACAATTGAGCTCTTACTTGTTAGTGTAGGTACTCAAGATCCAATCATTTTTGGATAAATTTGAGTTATTTTATTATTATATAATTTATTTCAATAATAATAAAGAATTTTTTTATTAATTCTTATATTTTATGTTTATTAATTCATTAGAATTGGATAAAAGTCCTTATGATATGTAGTTGCAATAGTGATTGATCAAATAATGTGAGAAACACTAACGCATATAAATGATATCATTAAACATCCCAAGTCATAGCATTATCAAGAATGGATGTTGGCTATATACGGATAGACTTGTGAGTGTTATGCTCATGCTATATGATAGTCGTAGGAGATCTCACACCTATTGGCATGGTGATGTCAAAGTAAGCACTTAGCCGATTTATGTTAGAGAACATATCACCGAACTTAACTCACTATGAGAAGCCATTTGGTTTAATCTATGAGAATCTTATAGAAGATGGGTACAAGTGGTCCTTAGACTTGAAGTCATCACGATTATCTTATTCAAGAATTTATACACTTTGACACTCGTTTCGATGGACCTAGTAAAGGGTTGCACATGGATGATTCGTTGGGTGCACTAGGAATGTAATGGAGGTAGGTGTATGACTAAGATAAGACATGTCATTCCTCATATACTAAAGGAGGTATCACATTACACTTTGATGCATGTCTCGCTCCGAAACCTATGGCCATAATAAGAGTACACCAATAAGGCATAATCGATTTACTCTAAGAGCTAAGACAATTAAGAATCGAAGAAAACTTATGTGATCATAATCAAATAAGACTTGTAGCTAAGTTCAAGATCACACTATGATAAATTGACATGAGGACTGAATTGTATGGTAACCATGCTCATAAAAGGTAATAATGAATTAATTAATCCTCATAGAGAATTGGGTAGTCATGATGCCTTGCTAAAGGCCAATCTTGATTTATATATCAAGAGATAAAAGATGAGTCTTTTGTTCTTGATATATTACTAACCTATCTAAGAGCCTATTGAGTCACACATATAAGTTTAAGTATGAAAGATCATGCACCCTATAGAGGTATAGAATAAACAAAAATTTTCCTCCATCTAAGGGCCCAAGATCAAGTCGTTGAATCTACTAACTATACATGTATGAATATTAAGCTGTAAATAAAGGATTACCTCTTGTAGTATAGATATAAATTCCTTTTTTCAGAAAAGTCATCCAAGTGTCCGACCTTTATTGATGATCCATGCGATCCAAGTATCCATAAAGAAGCACTCAAAAGCAATAGGGTGCTTAACTCCATCTTTTATGATTTAGTATTTCCTATAGAAATCAACCTCAAAAAATTTCGCAACAATCTTAAAAGAGAAGGAGTATAGCTTACTAGGGTTTAGGAGAAAACTATTTTCTTTTTATTTTTTCTCTTGACCGTATGCCCTAATTATTATTATATGCTCGGATAAATTTTTCTTTCGTTCTTTTATTTTTGGTCGAATACTCTCTTTTTCTTCATCATCCTTTTATGTTGTACCTCTCTTCTTATATATAGGGGAAGAGTATCCCGGTCCTCCAAGGACAAGGAGAAGGGCGACATTAAGTCCTTTTAGGACTCTAGTTATTGCTTCCTTATCCTTCAAGGATGAGGATTTATTTTTACATATGGATTATTTAATTATTATCTTTAAAAAATTCAATCTTATCCAATAAATTTAATATTTATCTTTAAAACATTCATCCTTATATAATGAGGTTGATGTTTTTATCTAAACCTAATGGGCCAAAATCATTTTAGCCCAATTAATTTATTTTGACTATCCAAATAAATATTCTCATATTATTTTAAGCGAGGTCTACATTAGGAAATAATTTTTTAAAATACCCTTTAACATAAATTAGGAAACTCCTTTCCTTTTAGGGTCATTATTTTCAAATTTGAAACTAACTCCTTTCCTTTTAGGTTCATTATTTTCAAATTTGAAACTAACTTCCAAATTAGGAAACTTTCATACATGGAAACTTTTTCTAATATCTTGGCTTGTCATTTATAATATGAATACTTAAATTTATGCGAATGACTCAATAGGCTTCTAGGTAGGTTGGCAATGTACCAAGAACAAAAGACTCTTCTTTTATCTCTGGATACATAAATCAAGATTGGTCTCTAGCAAGACATCATGACTACCAATTCTCTATGAGGATTAGTTAATCCATTACGACTTTTCACCAAGCATGATTACTATAAAATTCAGTCCTCAAATCAATTTATCATAGTATGATCTTAAACTTGGTTATAAGTCTTGCTCGATTATGATCACATAAGTTTTCTTCGATTCTCAAATATCCGTACTCTTAGAGTAAACAAACTATGCTTTATTGGTGTACTCCTACCGTGGCTACAGATTTCTCGAGCGAGATATTTATCAAAGTGCAATGTGATAACTCCTTTAGCATATAAAGAATGATATATCCTACCTTTGTCATACACCTACCTCCATTGAATTCCTAATACACCCAACGAATCACCCATGTACAACCCATTAATGAGTTCATCGATACGAGTGTCAAAGTACATAAGTCTTACAATAAGATAATCGTGATGACTTCAAGTCTAAGAACCATTTATATCATCTTCCAATAGATGAAAATCAAATAGGTTCTCATGGCGAGTCAAGTCTAGTGATATGTTTTCTAACATAAATCACCTAAGTGCTTGCTTTAGCATCACCATGCCAATAAGTGTGAGATCTCCTACTACTATCATATAGCATGAGCATAGCACTCACAAGTCTATCCACATATTATCAATGTCCATTCTTAACAATGCTATGACTTGGGAAATTTAATGATATCATTTATATGCATTAGTGTTTATCTCACATCTTTCGATCAATCATTATTGTAAATGCATATCATAAGGACTTTATCTAATTCTACTGAATTTATTAACATAAAATATAAGAATTAATAGAATGACTTCTTTATTATTATTAAAATAATTGATGCAATAATATGTTAACTTGAGCCCATCCAAACATGATTGGATCTTTAGAAGCCAACACTAACAAAGTATTCACATGATTAAAGAGAAGTAAAGATATTGGAAAACGTTTTTAATTTTAAAAGTTTTCTAAAATGGAAAGTTTCCTTAAATGGAAGTTTCCTAAAATAAAAAGTTTTCTATTTTAGAAATCTGTTTCCTAATTTGTAAGTTGGTTCCAAATTTAGAAGTAAATAACCCAAAATGAAAATTAGTTTCCTAATTTAGGTTAAAAGGTATTTTGAAAAATTATTTCCTAATGTAGATCACCTAAAATTATCTAAAATTATTTATTTAGATAGTCCAAATAAATTAATTAGGCCATAATAGATTTGGCCCAATAGGTTTAATTAAAAGCCTTGAGATATTTTAGTGGGAGGATAAACATCGACCTTATTGGATAAGGATGATTGTTTTAAAGATAAATATAAAAAAACCCATATGTAAATAAATCCTAATCCTTTTGAGGATTAGGAAGCAATAACCTAGAGTTCTTAAAGGACCTATTATTGCTCTTCCTTGTCCTTAGAGGGTAAGGAAGTCTCTCCAATAAATATATGAGAGAGAGAGGTGCAAGACAAGTAAGAAAAGAGAGGGAAGAAATTTGAAAAAGAAAGAAAATCTCTCTAGGTTACACGACAAAAAGAAAAATAAAAGGAAAAAATAGTTTTCTCCTAAAACCCTAATACATGCCACTTTTCCTTTTCCTTTAAGGTTATCGCAAACTTGCCTAAACTAGATGTCTATAGAAAACACTACATAAATCGGAAAAGTTGAAGCTAGCACTCTATTAATTTTGAGTTCTTTTTTGTGGGTGATTGGACCGAACGGATCATCAATAGAGGTCGGATACTTAGATGGTTTTTCAGTTAAAGAATTTAGATCCGTGCTATAAGAGGTAGTTCTCTATTCATCACTTTAATTCATGTATAGTTCATTCAACGACATGATCTTGGGCCCTTTTAATGGAGGAAATTTTTTTGTTTATTTTGCACTTTCATAGGATGCACGATCCTCTACTACTAACCTTCTTGCATATACAAGGCTTATCCTTATTTTGTGAAAAGTTAAACTCTTTGATCGTTCCATCAAAACACCGATTCTAACTCCTTAATGCTTGCTTAAGTCCATAAATGGATCTTTATAACTTATAAATCTTATTTACATGCCTTTTGAAGATAAAATCATCAAGTTGTGTCATGTACACATCCTCATTCAATTTTTCATTAAGAAAAGTGGTTTTGACATCTATCAGTCATATCTCATAAGCATGATATACAAGCAATCGCAAGCATAATCTAAATGGATTTAACCATTGCTACTAGTGAAAAATTTCATCATAATCAACACCTTATTTTTTACGGTATTCTTTTGTCATCATTCGGCTTCGTACGTATATACATATCCATCTATGTCAGTCTTTCTCTTAAAGACCCACTTATACCCAATAATTTGAAACCCTCGAGTGGATCAATCAAAATCCATACTTGTTTAGTGTACATGGATTTCATTTCAAATTGTATGGTCTCAAGCCATTTTTTGGATTCAATATATAACATTGCTTCATCATAGGTATTAGGTTAGTCGTCTCATATAATAGACACATAGCCATGTGTAGAGACTAAAAGGCCATATCTTTTTGGCTCTTAATGAATCATCTTAGACTTACGAAATTCTTGTATATTGGTTTATGGGATAGTTACAATGTTTTGTAACTTTTCTACTTAGGGTTCCTCTTATGGAGTGTCAATTTATGAGTCTTCTTGGATCTCATCGAGTTCAAGTTTCCTCCTACTAGTCTTAGCATATAAATTTCTTAAGGAGTATAACATGCCTTGCCATGAATACCTTTTGTTCTTGTGGTTGGTAAAAGTAATATCCATTTATTTCTTTTAGGTATCTTAGAAATTTATACTCGTTGATTTGGGATCTAGACTTGTCTCCATTCAAACATTTGATATATGCT
This sequence comes from Dovyalis caffra, assembly GCA_963924115.1. NCBI lineage: Eukaryota > Viridiplantae > Streptophyta > Magnoliopsida > Malpighiales > Salicaceae > Dovyalis > Dovyalis caffra. The sequence continues at coordinate 2,327,586 of CAWUPB010001161.1, read as the reverse complement.
TCATAGTATTAAATCTTAATGAAAGATAAATTAGTTTTTTTTTTCTTTTCATATCTCATATGAAGTCTGATCAATAGATTTTGTTGGAATCCTATTAAAAATAAACATCACTGGTAAGGAGTTCATATCCCTAAATTGAAATGGGGATATCGGTATGACTAATCATGGACTGGACCATGTCTAACGGTGCTCTATTCCTCTTTTTGGACACACCATTCATTTATGATGTTCTAGGTAGGGTCCATTATGAGAGAATCTCATTCTCTTTTAAATGATCTAAACATTAAGTGCTTAAATATTCTCAACCTCGATCCGATTAAAGTGCTTTAATATTTTTGCCTCGTTTGTTTCTCGACTTCAAACCTAAATTCTTTGAACTTTTCAAATGCTTAAGATTTATGTCTCATCAAGTACACATAACCAAAATACGATCTATCATCAGTAAAGGTTATGAAATTATCATATCCTCCTCTCACTTGAGTGGACATGGGCCTACATCCATCACTATGTATGAGACCTAACAAATCAACAACTCTTTCACCTTTTCCATTGAAAGGAGATTTTAGTAGACAAGAATTGTAGGCATCATAAGATTCATATTCATATGATTCTAGATATTCATTTTTATGTAGTTTGGATATATAATTCTCATTTATATGGCCAAGTCGACAATACCACGTATAAGTTTTGTTTAGATCATTTGTTTTGAGTCTTTTCGCATTTATGTTATATATAGGTGTGTCTATGTGGAAAACATATAAATCGTTATTTATATAAGCATTTCCATATAAAACATCATTTTTATAAAAGGAAAAACCTTTTTTATTAAATAAAAATGAAAAATCATCTTGGTTTAAATAAGAAATTGAAATAATATTCCTAGTAATACTAGGAATATAGTAATGATTTCTAAGTGTAAGCACAAGTTCGGATAGTAGTGCTAACTCATAAGTTTCTATCGCTAATGGTACAACTCTTGAACCATTACCCTTGTATAGATCAACCTCACATGAAATGGTTTTTCTTGCTTCGTTTAGTCATTTTAAATTTTTACAAATATGTGTACCACATCCAAGTATCAAATACCCATGATGTAGGACTAGAAATAAAAACATTTACTTTAATAACATGAATACTTGATGTGCTATTAGAACTCTTCTTTTGCATTCTTTCATGGTTCTACTTATTGTCTATCACATAGAGCATTTTTCCATGTTGGAGAAAATTCCTTTTATTCATTTTCTAGTCAAGGAAGTTTGTGCCATTTAAGACATTACTCTCATTAATTATCTATCTTATCAACGTATTCCCAATCATACTATGTAACAATCTTGACATGAAAGAAAAACATATGGTTTGATTAATAAAATTACATAAAATAAAACAAAATATAAATTAAAGAAGTAAAATCTATGTTTTCTCATACTATTTTCTTAAAGTTATATAACCTTCAATATAGGACTCAAGAAAACTTTTCGATTCATTTTTTTTAGTAGGTTAGGATCCCATCCTCTAACATGTATTAATCTTAAGTTACTTAGGGTCCCATCATTTAACATGTATTAATCTTAAGTTATTTTAATAAGTCATATATGAAGGATTATGTACGTAACTCCTTACCAATTGCATCTAATGTAATTTTTAATCTCATTAGCATGACAACTCCTTGTCATATCAAATCTAATGTGAATACCAATCTTTTCCTCTAATTTTATTAGACCTCTAGTTATCTCAACAAACCTAATAACTCATTTCAAGTTAGACCCGGTGTTCGGGGACATCGCATGGCCCATGATTTGTTTACCTCGAGGAACAATCGACCTTGAGTTATCTTAACAAGCCAACAACAATGAAGAGAGTTCCCTTCTCATAACATTGAAAGACAATTAACTTGATATTTCATTTAAAGAATTTAATTTGGTAGGTCTCATCCTAGCTTGCATACTAGTCAATAATCACATTAGTCCCAACACCCATACTAACATTAATCACATAATACATTTTATGCATGACATAAGGACCGGTGAATGGAAATGAATCTCTAATACTAGCCCCATTAAGTCACGAGGACACTAGTGGGTGAAGTATTTAGGTGAAAAATTATTACAATTTTTTTGAGATTTGTCTTCACTTTTTGGCTTCTTCTCCTTGTAACTATTCTAATTCTTATCTTCTACTTTTAATTTATTTGAATAAAAAACCTTGAGTTACATTCGAGGGGAGTAAGATGAAAAGATAAATACAATATAATAATTGAGAAAATAGGACACGTAGAAAAATTATAAACATTCATTCCCATAAACTAGGTCGACTTATCCATCGAAGGATCATGCATTTTATGGAGGTACGGAATAAACAAAACTTTTCCTCTATCTAAGGGCCTAAGATCAAGTCGTTGAATTTATTAACCATATATGTATGAAAATTAAGCTATAAATAAAGGATTACCTCTTGTAGCACAAACCTAATTTCCTTTTTCAAAAAAATAGTTTAAGTGTTTGACCTCTATTGATGATCCATACAATCCAAGTATCCACAAAGAAGCACTCAAAATCAATGAGGTGCTAGCTCCACCTTTTTTGATTTAGTATTTCCTATAGAAATCAATCCCGGACAATTTTACGACAACATTGAAAGAGAAGGAAAAAGTATAGCTTGCTAGGGTTTAGGAGAAAATTATTTTCTCCTTTATTTTCTCTTTTAGTCGGGTGCCCTATTTTTATTTTTAGGCTTGCCAAATTCTTCTTTCTTTTATTTATTTTTGGTCAAATACTCTATCTCTCTTCTTTTTTCTTTATGCTCGCACCTCTCCTCCTATATATAAGGAAAGTGTTTCCTTGTCCTAGGCAACATTAAGTCCCTTCTAAGACTATAGGTTGTTGCTTCTAGATCCTCCAAGGATGAGGAATTATTTTTAGATGTGGACTATTTGATTATTATCTTTAAAACATTCAATCATACCTAAAAAGTTTGATGTTTATCTTTAAGACATTCATCCTTATATAATAAGGTTAATGTTTATCCTTCCACCAAAATATCTTAAGGCTTTTAATTAAATCTAATGAGCCAAAACCATTTTTAGCCCAATTAATTTATTTAGACTATCCAAATAAATATTATTAGATTATTTTAGGCGGGGTCCACATTAGGAAATAATTTTCCAAAATACCCTTTAACTTAAATTACCAAACTCCTTTCCTTTTAGGTTCTTTATTTCCAAATTTGAAACTAACTTCCAAATTAGGAAATCAATTTCTAAAATAGAAAAATTTTCATTTTAATACACTTCCTAATTAGGGAAACTTTCCATTTAAGGAAACTTCCTATTTTAGGAAGCTTTTCATATTGGAAACCCTTTCGAAACAAAAAACTTTCATACTTGGAAACTTTTTCCAATATCTTTGCTTCTCATTTATAATGTGAATACTTAAACTTATGTGTGTGGCTCAATAGGCTCCTAGATATACTCGGTAATGTATCAAGAACAAAAGACTCATTTTTTATCTCTTGATATATAAATCAATATTGGCCTCTAGTGAAGTACCATGACTATCCAAATTCTCTATGAGGATTAGTTAATCCATTATTACCTTTCACGAGCATGGTTCTCATACATTTCAGTCCTCATATCAACTTATCACGAGTGTGATCTCGACTTGGTTATAAGTCTTATTCGATTATGATCACATAAGTTATCTTCGATTCTCAAATACCTTAGCTCTTAGAGCAAATCAACTATGCTCTATTGGTGTATTCCTATTATGACCATATATTTCTTGAGTAGACATTTATCGAAGTGTAATGTGACAAATCCTTTAGCATAAAAGGAATGACAAGTTCTATTTTAGTCATACACTCGCTTCCATTAGATTCCTAGTGCACCAAATGAATCACCCACGTGTAACCCTTTAATAAGTCTATCAAAATGAGTGTCAAAGTGCATAAGTCTTCTAATGAGACAACCTTGATGACTTGAAGTCTAAGGTCCATTTGTACCTATATCATTTGAGATTCCCATAAGCTAAAACCAAATGGATTCTCATGGTGAGTCAAATCCGGGGAGATGTTCTCTAACATAAATCACCTAAGTGCTTGCTTTGGCATCACTATCCTAATAGTTGTGAGATATCCTACTTCTATCATATAACATGAGCATAGCACTCATAATTCTATGTGCATATAGTCGGTGTCCATTTTTGACAATGCTATGACTTAGAACGTTTAATGATATCATTTATATGCATTAGTGTTTGTCTCACATCTTTTGATCAATCACTATTGTAAATGCATATCATAAGGACTTTTATCTAATTCTACTAAAATTTATAAATATAAAACATAATAATTAATAGAATGACTTCTTTATTATTATTAAAATAAATATTGTAATAATACATTAATTTAAGCACATCTATACATTTTTAGATCTTGGACACCTGCACTAACAATCTCTCACTTGCACTAGAGCCTATAAGCCACTTTTCCTAATCTCGATAATCGGGTAAGGATCTTATATTTTAGTTATGACAAAGGCTTAGTAAAGAGGTCTGCTATATTATCATCGGTGTGGACCTTTTCTATCTTTATGTCGCCATAATTGATAATCTCTCTAATCGGATGGTAGTATCGCAATACATGCTTAGACCTTTGAGGAGACCTCATTTCCTTGGCTTGTGTTATAGCTCTATTATTATCATAATACAATACTATTGGATCAACAAAGCTAGGAACCACTTATAGTCTAAATAGAAATTTATAAATCTAAATATCTTCCTTAACTCGCTTCGTTGTTGTAATATATTTAGCCTCGATTGTTGAGTCGACCATTGTTTTTTACTTGGGACTTTTCTAACTAACAACTCCACTCGTTCAACTGGAAAATAAATCGTGATTGTGATTTAAAGTCGTCATGGTCGGATGGAAAATAACATTCGTGAACCATTTCACTACTAGTTCATCTCCTCCATAGACCGGAAAGGCATTCTTAGTTCTTTGTAAGTACTTTATAATGCTTTTCATGAAAATCCAATATTTTTCACCCATATTAGCTTGATATCCGCTATATATGCTCAAAGCATATGAGACATCAAATCGCGTACATAATATGACATACATGATAGATCCTATGGCCGACTCCTAGGGAATGCGACTCTCCTTTTCTTTTTATTTTATGTCTTGGGACATTCAGCCTTGGAAAGTTTTATGCCATGTGTCATTGGAATAAGTCCTCTCTTGGATTTTTTCATACTAAACCTCTTTAGTATTTTATCAATGTACATACTTTAGGAGAGACCTAACATATTTTGTGATCTATCTCTATAGATCTTGATTCATAAAATGTATGTTGCCTCTCTCATGTCTTTCATAGAGAAATTCTTAGATAGCCAATTTTTTATAGATTGCAACATGGTGGTATTATTGCCAATAAGTAGAATATCATCTACTTATAGTATAATAAATACAATTGAGCTTCCATTAACGTTCTTTTATACACAAAGTTAGTCTTTGTTTTGTGAAAAATCAAAGTCTTTGATCATTTCATCAAATTATTGATTTCATCTCCTAGATGCTTGCTTAAGTCCATAAATGGACCTTTGTAATTTGTGAATCTTATTTACATGTCCTTTGGTGACAAAACTATCAAGCTATGTCATGTACACATCCTCATTTAATTTTTCTTTAAAGAAAGCGGTTTTGACATCCATCCGACATATCTCGTAATCATGATATACGATAATTGTAAGCATAATTCAAATGGATTTGACCATTACAACTAGTGAGAAAGTTTTATCATAATCAACATCTTGTTTTTGACAATATCCTTTAACCACCAATCTAGCTTTGTACATATGTATATGTCTATTCATGTCGATCTTTCTTTTAAAGACCCACTTACACCCAATAGGCTTGAGACCTTTAGGGGGATCAACCAAACTCCATACTTGGTTAGTGTACATGGATTCCATTTTGAATTTCATAGCCTCATTCCATTTTCGGAGTTAATGTCTAACATTGCTTCTTTATAGATATTAGGTTCATCATCTCGTATGATAGACACATCTCTATGCATAGAGACTAAAAGGCCATATCTTTCCGGCTCATGATGAATCTTCTTAAATCTATGAAGTTCTTGTGTATTAGTTTATGAGGTAGTTACAATGCTTTGTAAGTTTTCTACTTGGGGTTCCTCTAGTGAAGTGTCAATTTGTGAGTTTTCTCGAATCTCATCGACTTATGTATTAAGAGAAAAAGAATTTCTCCCTAACCCTAGCATGCCACCTTCTCTCTCTCTTTTGGGTTGTCACAAAATTACCCATATTAGATTTTTATAGTAAACACCAAACAAATTAGAAAAGATGAAGCCAAGCACTCTATCGATTTTGAGTGCTTCTTTGTGGTTACTTGGACGGCGTTGATAATCAATAGAGGTCAAACACTTAGAAGACTCTTTCCTCTGCTAGGGAATTTAGATCTAGGTCTGTAAGAGGTAGTTCTCTTTTCATCGTTTTAATTCATGCATATATGGTTAGGTGATTTAACGGTATGATCTTGTTCCCTATAGATAGTGAAAATTTTTATTTTATTTCGCACCCTTATAGAATACATGATCGTTTAATTGGTATCAAAGCATTCATTGAATCTTTACTTGTATGTTATGCTAATTATGGTTAACCACATGAATTAGCTATGTCCGATTATAAATCTTATGATTTTCATATTTTATATGAATTTAAAACTAAAATTTAGGTTAAAAATTAGTGAGGGAGTATGAGGTCGACGATGGACGCCGGTGCTCTACGCGCACAAAACCCTAGTCTAGTCACACATTAGGCATGCGATAAGCCGGGCCTATTGGCCTAAATATCATATGTTAGGCATGCAATCGAGCGAGCTAGCATACCGTGTATGCACACAAGGCACGAGCCGGACGTTGTATGCCAAGGCCTCACGTGAAGCATGTAGGCTAGTGCGCTCGCACGCTAGGCGCTTGCGCACTAGGCATGCGGTGCTAGGTACTTGTGTGCTAGGTTATAGGCCGAGCATGCATGCAAGACCACTAACCGGGCTCTCATGCACTAGGCTACTAGTCATGGGTTGGCGCACAAGAGTGTGCAAAGCTAAAGGCTTGGGCATCGAAGCCCGTGGGCCCTCGAGGCTCGAAAGCCCTTCGGGCCCAAGGCCCAAAAAGTATAGAAACATGAGAATGCCATAATTTTATTACCTCTATCATCTCGTACTAACCCTTCCCTACCGTAGAGATTGTTCTCAAATGCTCCATCGGTGTTGAGCTTAAGTTTACCAATAGGTGGAAGAAGTCATTTGATCCAAAGGCCATTGGTAGGGGGTGGTGTCATCGGTTGGATCCTCAATGCACCCGGATATATACTATCATGGAAGGAGGCTCCTCTCTTTAGGTAGAATAGATTCAAGAGGTCATGCAACCACATAAGAACTCTATGTTTGATCTTCAACCAACATATTTTTTCATTATAAAAGATGGATTTGTTCACTCGATAAGGTGCGAGCATTCCCATAATATAAAGTTACATAAAATCATCTTTAAAAAAAATTTATGAAGAAAGATTACCTCTACTAAACCAAGTCAGTAACTAATCGTTGCAAGTTACCAACACTTATAACAACATCCATTACATTACCAAAAAAGCTCCAAAGCTATTTAGTAGTATCTCCATACAAGAACAAGTGTTTTGTAGTTTCTTCACTCAATAAGGTGCAGCATTGGTATTTGGATACTAGATAGATTCCACAAGCCTTTATATTCATGTCCCCTACCATCGTATTATGTAAGAGTCTCCATACAAAGATGCCAATTTTTTTAGCGATCCATTGATTCCAAACGCTTCTCCACCATTCAAATCTAAATGCAGCTTCCTTGGTTACTTTATGATAATCTTTTGAATTGAATACTCATGTTTTAGATCCTATGTAAAAGAGTTGATCATCCGTCATATTTTTCAAAAACAGGAGGTCAAGTTCTTATTAAAAAAGGGTGGGTAAAGACATATAAATAGATTGATTCTTTATGGCTTGTTCGACCGATATCCCTATGTCACCAATGGGAGTAAGGAGCTCAGCAATTGTCTATTTATCCTTCCACGGTTTAATGTTACCTCAACTTACCACCCGGATGGATCAATCCAAAAGATAACTTATGTGAGGAATCGGTGTTCTCCATACCGAGAATCCCTTCCTTCGTTTCGAGACTTCAAAGAAGGATGGATCTCCATATTTATCTCGCATAAAAAGACTCAGTAATGGGGAACTATTAAGAAGGACCAAGCTAGCTTCTTTTTCATGAAGTTCATCACTTCATGCAAATTCTAACGCACAAACCAACCTCTTGGTAAAAGAGGGAAAAACATTTCCAACTAACCTAGTGATGTCCGTTTTCACCACCACTAGTCTAGAAGAAATTTGATTTATAGCCTTGGATTTTAGTAATTGAAGCCTTCAAAATGGAAAGAACTCTTATTGTGTATATGGGACTAGAGGTAAGAACCGTTTGAATCTAAGTTTACCTCCTGTGGACGACAGCTTACCTTTCTAACCAGACTAGTTTATCTTTGATTTTGTTTTCCAAAGAGACAAAATACTCCATACGAGGCCTAACCTTGAATAAAGGCATGCTCGGGTAAGTTATGATCACAAAAGAGGAGGGAAAACCTATCCAAGATGTAAAAAAGCTTTCCTTCCTAGTGATAATTTGTTACTACAAAGGAATGTGCTCTTTCGTAAGTTTACTATTTGGCCACTTACGAAGGGTAAGCTAGTAGAAGAGACCTCATCTTGTCTAGAGTCTTCGCTCCTATTGCAAAAGATCAGCATGTCATCTAGAAAAAGGTGAGTGACTATAATAGATAACCGATCAGTATAATAAGGGGACATTGTTCCCTAATCTACCATTATGCTTAAATTCCTACTAAATGCTTCTTAGGTGAGAATGTATAAGGCTGGAGAAAAGGGAACCCCTACCTCACTCCACGTGAGGATATCAATAAGCCAAAGGGCATAGAATTTAACCGTATTAAGCACCAATAGTTACATAGGCCTTTGCCATGTCTACCTTTAAAATCACATTCCCCCCAAGAGATTTCCTAACGATGTCATTAAATATCTCCTAAGCCAATTCAACATTTTTATGTATCAACCTCCCTTTCACAAATCCCGATTATTCCTTGGATATGATTTTGGGCAGCACCTCTCCTAAACGATTATTAATGATATGGGATAGAATTTTGTAAAAAAATTACACAAGCTTATAGGTCTCAAATCAAGCAAAGTTGGTAGGCCTTAAGCATTTTAGTATCGACACCATAGAAGTGGTAGTGGCCCTTTTAGGTATCTCTCCTCTTCGAAAACATCTTACATAGCAACAACCATATCCTCGGCAATAATGTCCCAACGAGCTCGAAGAATGAACCCGTGTAACCAACCAACCCGGAGCACTCGGATCATCTAACCCAAATATTGTCGCTTTGATCTCTTCCATTTAAAGAATAGCCATAGGAGCTTCATTTTGCAAGTCGATAATCGATTCATGAATAATATTAAGAAACGATGGATCCATAATAAGTAGGTTCACTTTTAAAGATATTCTAAAAATAATTAACAACAAGACATTCCAATCTAATTATCATCCGTACAAATATCGCCATCCTCTAGAGTTAGTATCAATCTGGATTAAACTAATTTGTTCTCGATGCATATATGGAAGAAGACAAAATTTTGATCACCCACTTTTCAATCATTTGATTTTAGACTTTTCTTACAACTTTTTTTGTTCCCGATTGATGAGCTTGGCTAAATTTTCCTTAGCATTCGTAGATTTTCTATAATTCTCCCGGGTCTACTCGGTTCCGCAACAAAGCTTCGAGTATATGACTTCATCCTTTACATGGTTTAATTTCTTATTTATATCTCTAAAAACACTCTAGTTCCACATCTTTGGTTCCCTCTTAAAGCCTTAAGTTTTAGGTAGAGATTGAGGAAAGGAATATGGCTATATTTTGTCCGCCATTAAGAGTACATAAAGGAAGAAAATTGTCATGAGACATCCATATTTGTTTGAAAGAGAAACGAGCAAGCATTGGATTTTCGATAGTAGCAAAAAGTAGCAAAGTGGCAATGGTCCGAATACAAGCAAGCTAAATGAGAACATTGCGAGTCTTCGAGAGAGTAGTTAGAGCTATAGAATTAATTAGAATCCTATCCAAGTCTTTTCCATATTCTTGTCACACCTTCTGATTATTACACCATGTAAATCTGCTACTCGTGAAACCAATGTTTTGAACCCCTAATAGCTTGATAAAGACTCGTTAAAGTCTAACATGGAACCTAGTCCTAATTGTGTTCCTCCTACCTTTTCGAACTATTAGCAATCGTATTGAAATTACCACGAATGATCTATGGAATAGTAATTTATAATGAATATAGGTTATCCTATAACCCTCTTATTTATGCCATGTCGTAACTTGGATAGATTTTCGTGGACGGGAAGCTTGTATTAGATACCTTATCCTTGATCAATGGTGATAGACCGAGTGCAAGTAAATTGAACATCTATATCCAAACCATCTTTTCGGAAAATCCAAACGTGTTTATTAACCGGATTGCAATGAGAAAATGTAAAAAATTGCATAAACCTAGCAAAAGAAGATAATTTATCTCCTAGTTACTTTGGTTCTAAAATAACTAGTAGATTTACCTTCTATTGCCTAATTAATCTCCTCAAGTCATCGCTTTTGTCCGAAGCACCTAAGCCCTAGATATTCCATATCAAATTGTTCATTAGGGTAAGGAGAAAAAAGGTTCCCCATCGTGATTAACATCCGATCTAGTTAGACGCCCTCCACTAATTTAGACGAGGCTCTTGAGTAGCTTCATCTTTTGCTTTTTTGATATCACCTTTCTTTATTCTCCATTTGTTGAATCTTATATTGGAATTTTTCCGCCACCTCGAGATGATTGTCCACAATGTTTAAGTTCCCTTCGATGTTGCATAGGAGGATAATGAAGCTACTACATGTTTAAGTAGGTCCCTATCCATGCTACGTTGGTTTAACATAGACAAGGATTTAAATGTATTTTATGTAGTAAACTCCCGAGTCAAGTCCGGCTTAGAGCAAGTCTCTTCATCTACCGAAGGAGATTTTATAAATGCCATCGGAGCTATATCATCGACATGATTGTCCGCTACATTGCCAAATACTGGCCGATTAGTAATCAATTCTAGATTCCCGAGGACACTTTCCTATTAAGTTAGTCCCCGTAGAACATGAGGGTATTCTTTATTTTATTATCATAGTGAGAGGTGGGGATGGCACCGCGATCGTAATACTAGCACTTCTTTCCCCTTATTCCTTCGTCTTGGATTCCATTCATCGTCATCGGGGCTAGGTGGTTTTGTTGTATGGTAGTCAAAATCACTAGGGTTTTTGGATTAAGTGAACCTTTCGCACTATTTGCCATGTTTTTATTTGTTGTGATTGTCGATGTTCGAACCGATGGTTGTTGGGGCGCTACCTTAGATTTAAGGTTAGCCTTTGCATCACGCTTACAACAAACGCCTTTGTTATGACCCTATAGCTAGAAAAACTCATAGAAGACAATGTTGGATTCTACTACAATTTATTGTCAAAAACCCTAAGAAATATCTCGGACCCACGGAGATCCATACTCTGCAGGGAATAAGTATCCGCCATGTCTACCTTCATGAAAATCCTAACATGTATGGGATGGGATCCATTCATGGTCCGATCATCGGGCGTAAGAAGATTCCAAAAGGCCTTACAATCTCCTATAGGAATGTAGACGGGAAAAGGGAGAGTGGGAGGCTAGGAAGTCCGATCTAAATAGCAACCTTTGATGATTCAAATCCGGTGTTGAAATGTTCACCCCATTTAAACAGGTGAAACAATGAGTTTTCAATGAGGCACGAGTTTTGGGACCAAGCTTTAATGAAATATTCTTCGGAGAACATCTTGATTAAAACATGTCGTGGATTGATCGGTCCTATCACCGGCATTTCGCCAACCCCTAATGTTGCTGGATAAAGGATCTAATAGTGTTGATTGGGGGATGTCCTCTCGAAAACTTGGCTACCTATGACAACTCAAAAATCTTAGTTGATTATTGTAGATCGACTCATAAAGAATTATGTAGAAAAGATAATGGAGAATGATTTTTTCGTATATATCGTCTAAGCATTTACGACTTATATATATACTAATTGTAATACAACAAGATCCTATTTTATAGCCTAAACATAAGATAATTAATTACAAATAAGTAAACAAATTATTTACACAATCCGTCAAATTTGATAATATATTTTTTCTCCTTAGATTGCTCACGCCAACACTCCCCTCGAGTTGGTGAATATATGTCAATCATTCCCAACTTGTTAAGTGAGCTTTGAAAATCTTTTTCGAATACGACCTTTGTTAGAACATCTCGCTAGTTGATCTTTTGATGTGACAAACGAAAGACTAATTCTACCTTTGTCAAGATGGTCTTTGATGAAGTGCCGATCAACTTCCACATGTTTGGTTCCGTCATGCTCGAACAGGATTATTTGCAATTGCTATGGCCGCCTTGTTATCACATAATAACATCATAGGTTTTGACGGACATATACCAAGATCATGTAAAATACGTTTTATCCATAAGCAACTCACGGATACCTCGTGCCATTCCATGAAATTCCGCCTCCGCACTCGATCTTGCTATAACCTTTTGTTTCTTGCTTTGTTATGTAACCGAGTTACTTCCAACAAATGTAAAATACCCCAATGTAGACTTTTGATCGGCTTTAACTTCCAACCCAATCCGCATCCGTATATCTCTTGATTTCTAGATCTCCATTTTTAGCAAAAAACAATCCTTTTCCTGAGAAGATTTCGAGTATCGCAGGATCCGATAAACGACCTCCATATGATCTTCACTTGGTGCATGCATGACTTGACTTACAATACTTACCGTATATGCAATGTCGGGACGCGTATGCGATAAGTATATTAGTCTCCCAACTAATCTTTGATACCTCTCCTTATTGGTTGGAGTTGGATCTTGTTGAATGGCTAACTTATGATTTATCTCAATGGGAGTTTCAATAGGTTTACAATCAAGCATACCGGCTTCGCTAGTAGAATCTAAGACATACTTTCATCAGCAAAAAGAGATTTCGTTGCTCGATCTCGCAACTTCAATGCCTAAGAAATATTTCAAGTGCCCAAGATCTTTAAGTTCAAACTCAGTTGCAAGGCTTTCCTGGAGGGCAATTATCTCATTTTAGTCATTTCCCGTAATAACCATATCGTCAACATACACAATAAGAGCGACTCACCTTTTTAAAAACTTGCTTGATGAAAAGAGTATGATTAGCATCACTTTGTTTGTATCCAATTTTCTTCATGAAAGTTGAGAGCCTTCCAAACCATGCTCGAGGGATTGCTTCAATCCGTATAAGGCCCTTCTTAGCTTGTATAATTTGCCATCACAGCTTATGCCCAAAGGAGGAACCATGTATACTTTTTCTTTCAAAGTTCTATCGAGAAATGCATTTTTAACATCAAACTGTCGCAAGTGGCCAATCTTGATTTACTCGCTATGGAAATAAGTATTCGTATGGTATTTATTTTTGCTACAGGAGCAAATGTATCCCCATAATCAATTTTGTACTTCTATGTATACCCTTTAGCAACAAGTCTTACCTCGTAGCGATCTACGATTCCATTGGGATTGAGTTTGACTATAAAAATCCACTCGCACCCTATCGTTTTCTTCCCTACGGCAAGAATACAAGTTCCCATGTATGGTTTTTCCGCAAGGCTTCCATTTCATCATTCATAACTTTCTTCCATTTTGAATCCATTAATGCTTCCCGCATATTACTTGGAATAGATACAGGGGATTATTTATTTACAACAAGTGCATGAGATTTTAACAAACAATGAGAAGAGGTATAATTGTTAATGGGGTATTTAGTCTTAGCTTTAAAATCGGGATCATATTGAATTTTTGGAATCCCTCTCGTTTATCCTAATCGGATATCTTGGTTCGGTTTCAAAAGGAGTTAACTTATGTATTACAGGAGATGAAGGCAATGATGTTACCTAAGGAGACACATTCGAAATTTCTATGGTTGTTGGTGTGCCTTGGGAAATTGTACTATCTTGATTCTCATGAGTGCCATCAACACCCTCGGGATGAACAACCTCGGGATGTGTATCAATATTTGAAAGTTCAACATCCGGTTGCATATCAATTTGTGCTTGTTCCTGGAAAAACTCATGAGTGTTGTCTTCACCTAAATTAAGTGTTGTCTCCCCCGAAGAGAGCACTCATAGCCACCGAAAAAAGAAAGATCTTAATGGAATGTAACATCTCGAGTTACATACATTTTGTTTTCATTAGGATCATAAGACCGATATCCTTTTTTGAAATCGCGTATCCAACAAATATGCAACATGCATGACTCGTGGATCTAGCTTGCTTGTAACTCAATGGACATACACAAGACAACCAAACACACGTGGTTCAAGGTTCGAACCAATTGGTGCCGAGACAAGTTCGTTGAGTTTTTGATATGGAGTTTCGAAGTCAATGACTCGCGATGGAGTCCGATTGATAAGATATGCAGCAGAGCGAACGACTTCACCCCAATACTTTCGAGGCACTTTCATTCCAAACAAGAAAGCTCGAACAACCTCAAGTATTTGGCGATTCTTTCGTTCGTCAAACCGTTTTGTTGCAGTAGTACCGAGTACATGAAGTTTGGTGTCGAATGCCATTTTCTTGACAAAAATTCTCCGAGTCGAATTTATATACTCCCCACCATTATCGGATTGAAGAACTTGAATTCGGCATTGATACCGAGAAGCCACCATTTTATATAGATCCCGAAAGATAAAACAAACATCTCCTTTGTTTCGTAGGAGAGAGATCCAAATCATACGAGTACACTTATCAATAAATTTCATAAAATAACGAGCATCAAAAAAGTAAGGATTTGAGCGGGTCCCCAAACATTAGAGTGGATAGTCATAAAAAGTGTAGTACTCTTATTATAACTAGGCAGATAAGAAATTTTATAGCTCTTTGCCATTTCACAAATGTCACAATTAAACTTAGAATTTGTATGTAAAAACAAACTTGGTTTCAATTTGCGAAGATAATTAAATGATAGATGACCAAGGCGACGATGCCACAACCATGCCATATCGTTGTTTCCTTGACTCCCTTCGGTATTATTTGCTTGACCTGATTGTTTGTAGTAGCCAAATCAAGATAGTATAAATTCCCACATCTAATACCAAAGCCAAGAGTCCATTGTGTTATAATATCCTGAAAAATACATTTATCAGGCCAAAAAATTACAGTACAATTCAAAGCTTTTGTGATTTTGCTAACAGATAAAAGATTGGAAGAAAGAGAAGGGACTACAAGCACAATATCAAGATTAATGGAATTCGACACATGTACTGATCCTTCGCCAGTAACGGGTGCAACTCCTCCATTAGCAGTGAGTATGTAAGGTTGAGTTGAAGAACGAATAGAGGAAACATGGGTAGAATCGTTTGTCATGTGGTCAGTAGCACCTGTATCAATAATCCATGCATCATTCATAGTAAGATAAGTTTTGGACAGACCTGGATCATCAGCCTTGGCAACATGTGCTGCAACTGTATTTGAAGTAGATGCAATCACTTCCTCATCTGTTGTGGTAGTAACAGTAGCTTGTCTAATTTTCTTTCGAGGTTTCTTTATAAAATCCCACCATTCAGGATACCCTATAATTTCATAGCAACGTTGTTTGGAATGTCCCTCCTCACCACAATGAGTGCAAATATAGTTATTTCCTTTAGTGCCAGATTTTTTTCCTTTAGCTTGTTGGGAATTTGCAGTACGTGTGCGGGCAGTCAAGTGAACCATACCATCTGACTGAACCTTAGGTTCCTCCATAGTTTTCCTCTGGTTGTGATCCTTGCGAACATATGCATAGCATGACTCAAGATCAAAAGGTGGATCTTTTCTCAAAATTTCACTTCGAGCTTGATTGAATTCTGGGTCAAGGCCAGCCAAAAAAATATGAACTCGAAGTCGAGTCATATATTTGTGCAGCGATATGATTACAGCAGCATCATCTTCTTGTGTTTGAACACGAGCATCAATTTCCTGAAATATGCCAATCAGTTCATTGTAATATAAAGATAAGGGTCTACCATTTTGATGAGTAGTAAATGATCTCCGATTCAGTTCAAAGAGTTGTGTTTCATCTGAGCCGTCATAAAACATCTTTGTAACTGCTTCCCATATTTCTTTGGCTATTTGAAGATGGATGAATCGTTGCATTAAGAGCGGACTCATAGAGTCAATAAGCCAACTCTTAAACCAGTTATTATCAATAAGCCAGGTTTCCAATTGCTTGTCATCTGCAGCTGGTTTCGGAGTTATACCTGTAAGGAATCCAGATTTGTTTCGAGCTCCAATACGCATCTCCATAAGCTGCGACCATAACGGAAAATTCGTATCATCTAAGATGATTCCATATGGAAAAAGGGTATTGTCTTGGACAATAATTCGAGATTCATGAGGGATAATAGAAGAGGAGGAGTCTTTTTCAGTCATGATTGCAGAGAGAAAGATAAAAAAAACTTCAATTTCTACGTTAGGTATTGCTCTGATACCATATAGAAAAGATAATGGAAAATGATTTTTTCGTATATATCTTTTAAGCATTTACAGCCTATATATATACTAATTTTAATACAACAAGATCCCATTTTATAACCTAAACATAAGACAATTAATTACAAATAAGTAAACAAATTATTTACACAATTTGTCAAATTTGACAGCATATTTTTTCTCCTTATATTGCTCACACAAACAAATTCCACTGCAGGCTCTCTCTCGTGAGATGACGAAGGTATGAGAGTAATGGAGATAAAGGGGAAATAATGCTTAAGAGCAATCTTGTTGGTAGTGGCTGCTATTGTATAAGTGAGAGTAGGGTTTTTGGTATTTTGTGTGATAGTAAAAGCTGGCACAGTGTTGACAATAGAAAGGATGGGGTTAGAGACGTAATGGGAGGAGATTTGTGTGAAGGCATCTTCCCCATAGGGAAAGCCTCCAGCAATAGACCTGCCCGGATGGTTAACGGAGATCCTTCAAAATCGCCATAGGTGAGAGAGAGAAACAGCTTGGGTTTTTCTCATTTTACAACTGGTAAAATTTCATCTCTACCTAATAGCATTACCTTCCCATCAAATGGTTGTTGTTTTCTTTCAATGTTTATATTGATAAAATATCTCGAAATGATTTATCTAAAGATTCTAAACAATTTTTATGAATCATGGCCGCTTCATGCAAAATAACTAGAGTTGTCTACTGTAGCAGTTATGCTAAATAATACCTTTTTTTATTTCACACGCAGAGTTTGAGTTTCCACACATTTAATGATATTTTGAAGCCAAAGCATGACATGAACGAATAGTGTAGATTGGATTGGATCGATACAACATTTAAAAGGCCTAATGCATAATGAAAGCCTGACAGGCCTAGTGGTCCAAATGTTATGAACCTGAATCTCTATGGGCTTTCAGTAAGTTTCTATTTATTTCTCAAAATGAAAGCTCCATCCTTTTTTTATTATTGTAAATTTCAAGTTTTTCCCTTAAATTGAGAGTAAAAAGAGGGTCCGAGGGACAATTTCACAATGATATTCCAACTAAAAGTGTTCTTCTCTCAAAGCAGTGGTGACTATATCAATCAAATCATCAACCCATGCATTTTTGCATCAATTTCTTATAAGAAATTAATTTTGGAAAAAAAAAAAAAAAAAAGGACTACACTTAATTTAGGAGCAGGGCTTCACTTTTGTATCCTCCAATTCTTATTACCCCCACAACATTAGAATTCATTGCCTGCCACTCCATCCAGAAATGATGTGAGCTTAACTATGGTATAAGATCGTTTTGTCAATAGCTAGCCAGCCAAGAACCACAAGGGTGGTCATAAATATCTGAAAGGGATTTGAAAGAGAGAGCGGTAAGCCAAAGACTGACTCAGCAATGTTAACCATAAAGCCACAAATTAACTAGCATCACACATCCATGTCTTCCATAGAATGAGATAAGGTCATCGAGGTTCTTCCACGTGGCAAATTCATTGTGGTGCATACCGATAAGGCTAACGTTCAAAAACTTTCCACCTTCATGTGGACAGAACGGTGTAATGTCATCTCTTATCATATCCAACGGTCAAATTTTGTTCGATATCATCTTCAATAACTGGTGACCATAGGATATGAGATAGACAAGTTGAAGCATTATATATAGGATATGGCAGTAGGACTGGAAATATTGAAATTCTAACATAATATCACATATAGAGGGAGTACTAGATAATTAGCTTGTAAGACATGGCTTCCTCTATGATTTCATCGGCAGCCGTTGCCACCGTTAGCCGCACCCCGGCACAAGCCAACATGGTTGCACCATTCAATGGCCTCAAGTCTACCGCAGCTTTCTCAGTCACCAGGAAGACTAATGACATTACTTCCATCGCAAGCAATGGCGGAAGAGTTCAATGCATCCAGGTAACCTAATAAACAACTACTTCAGGCTTCATCAGTACAATTAAGATGCTTAATTAATTTTACTTTACTAACTTGGAAATTAGTTTTCTGTGCTCACTGTTTTTTTGTTGTTTTGACAAATAATAATAATAATAAAATGTACACACATATTTATATATGTGTATATATATAGGTGTGGCCTCCACGTGGATTGAAGAAGTTCGAGACTCTTTCTTACCTTCCACCTCTCTCCACTGAGGAATTGGCCAAGGAAATAGAGTACCTTCTTCGCAACAAGTGGGTTCCTTGCTTGGAATTCGAGTTGGAGGTGATAAATCCAATCTTATAATTACACAATTTTCACACGTTTTTTTTTATTATTATTAGACTCGAATTGGCCTGGTTGTGCTTTGTAAAATGTACTTGCAAATATATACAATATTTAACACATTATAATTTTTGGATATAATTAATAATTTGAGCAGGAAGATCTCACTTCTGTATATGTAAAATATACAAAATGTTGTTACACGGTTTCATGAATTTTGTTTATTTTAATTTTTATTGAATTATTTGATGGATTTGTTTTGGTTTTTCATTTGTGTGGATTATACATGTCCATTTTTTTGTACAAATTAGACAATTAATTATGTAACTTGTTTATCTACATAACACTTCAAATTTGAATTTTACTCATTATATATAACATTATATAAGCATGAATTTAATTATTTGTTGGATTTGAACCTAAAGGTTGATTTGATAAAACAGGAATTAAAAAAATAAAAAAAATTATGATGTTATTATACATCTGAATTCTTAATTCCTGAACAATAGTAGTAATAATAATATGAGCACTAAGTAACTTATGTTTGTTTTTGCATATGAAAAAATGCAGAAAGGTTTCGTGTACCGTGAGAACCACAGGTCCCCAGGGTACTATGATGGACGCTACTGGACTATGTGGAAGCTACCCATGTTTGGATGCACTGAGGCAGCCCAGGTGTTGGTTGAGCTTGAGGAGGCAAAGAAAGCTTACCCTAACTCCTTTATCCGTATCATCGGATTCGACAACGTTCGTCAAGTGCAGTGCATCAGTTTCATTGCCTCCAAGCCAGCAGGCCTTTAAGTGTTCCGAACTTCGATGTTTCCCTAGCTATTTGTTAGGGTTGGTTTGTTTAAATTGTACCTAGGCATTGCCAAAATGTTTTACTTTTTTTTAATTGGGTTTTTGGACATGAATATTCTACTTTGTTTTGGTTTCTGGATTCGGATGCTGAATCAAGCGTTGAGAATTGTTGAATAAAACGTAGTTTATTCATAAATTTTAGATGATCCCTGCATATTGTTAAATCATTTGCTATGTTTTATCTTTATTAACAGCCTTGATGTTTACGCATGTTGTGTCGATTTAATTTGAGGTACGAATGGCTCTTTCATGTGAGTATAAATATATATATATATTAATCTTCAAAAGGCTGCTATTGAGTGAAATTATTTCCTACATGTAGAAAAGACTTAGCATTTTCTTGAGGATTTTAAGAGGTTATCCCTTAATCCTCCAAGACACATGAATAATGTCATTAGGCTTTGCACAAGAATGACAAGCCTTTTTCTTTTTTTCTTTTTTTTTCTTTTTTCTTTTTTTTTTTTTTTTTGATGAATTAGATCTACATTTTATTTTGTTTTTGTTAATATTTGCAATGAAGAAGTACCTCTGTGATTTATTTTTACTAGATGAGCCTTCACCTTTCTGCCGTGTACTTGGTTAATTAAACTTCTTGACTCATTAAGGGACAACTTGTCCAAAGAAAATAACTTCTTCTTTTTTTTAATTATTAGGTGTCTTAAATCTAAAAATTCAGATTAATCTCTGATTGTTTAATTAAACATATAAGAATAATTATTTAAAGAATTTTCTATGCACGTCAAAATTCAAAATCAAAATCGTTTATTTCAACAATAAGAATTCTTATCAATCAAATTAATCTATTTGAATAAAAAAAAATAACCTTTTTTGAAGAAACTTACAGTCACATCTAAGGAAGAGAATGACTGGTAATGACCACAAATGTACTTCAAATTTAATTTGTGGCCTAATGTTCATCATTGGCCTGCAATTAACTTTCTGCTTGAAAGACAGATCCAACACACAACTTCCTACAATTGAAACTCGTCCTTGGTAATTTGATTTAACTAGAACCCTATTTAAGCACAATGGCCCTGAAATATACAAGTTTGATAGAGCTACTGTACTGCCTTTTATATGAAACAGTCACATCCATCATCGAATTTTAAGCATTCTGTGCGTATTTTGTATAGGCATCCCAAATTAATTAGTTAGGGTAAGTGTAACACTGTCCTAAAGGAAAATAACTACCTGAAATTTAAAAAATTAAATTGACTAGGGTAGGATCCTTTTGTTTTCCTTTTTGGATCTCAAGCTTAAAAATAATTTTCGGCTAAAACATTTCCTGAATTTTAGTTTATTTGAAAATCAATCCTTAAATTTCTAATTTTGGATTTGATTTTTTTTCCCCTTTTAGAATTAGTCCATCTTTTATTTATTTATTTTTTTATCAAAATTAATTATCACATAAATAGTTTCATGAAAATTATTTATTAAGATCTCTTTAAGATTTTCTTAAAAAAAAAAAATGAGATCATTCTAGATTATTTTTACTTTACTTGATTTTTTACTTTTTTATGGTTTAGAAAATGAAAAAAATTACATCTTGACTTTGAAAAAATATGGAATTTTTTTCAAAAAAAAAATAATTGGATTTTTTTTTCTACGAGTTTTCAAATTGTCAGCTCAAAACATCAATAATTAAGTTTATTAAAAGAAAGAGTGATAGGTAGAAATTATAGAATAAATTAAATCTCAAAAAAAAAATTAAAGAAGTCGAAGTCAAAATTAAAGTACAAAGACAGATTTTAAATAAATAAAATTTAGAAGAGATTTGGCCCATTTTAACCATAATTTTCTTGTTTATGAATGAAGAGAATATTCAAATGAAACTAATCAATAAGTCAAGCTAGCTAGAAACAAGCATGATGAACATAAAAAGAAAAATCCCATTTTGGCTGCCCTTATAAGTTGATCAGTGGACTATGTTTTCCCAAAATCTTTAAAGAGAGTATCCAATCATATAGTTCTGTTTTTTATTTTTTTAATGAATTTGAAAGGCTCAGTCATTGATAGCTACCCCTGTGGACATCCCATAAATAAGATAAGATGAAGGTAGAGATAAGAAGTGTTCCTTTCTTTCATTTTAATCACAACACAGTTTTTTGGTTCATTTTGTGTGGTTAAAATGTCAACGTCAAGCTATTTTTCACCATAAAGATGATAGCTTCAAGAACCATTTACAAGAACCTTGCATCTGATCATATTAAGAAATTAAAGAAAAATATCCAAACCAAGCATGGGTTCCCATCCTTAAATGGTTAGTTCCCCGCCCCCCAACGGCCCCCACAACACCACGCCCCAACCACCACCCCACCACCACCCCACCCCACCCCCACCACACACACACACTTTGCCATCTCTAATAATATTGGTCAGTTCATTCCTCGCTCTATTTTTCTATCGATGATTTTAGTAGCTCCTTCTTCTTCTTCTTCTTCTTATTCTTCTTTATATATATTTATATACATATCCCCAATTGAAATATGTCAATTGTCATGATTTCTTTCGCATAAATCGTTAAAAAAGAAATACAAGATTTCAATTCATTGTTCTTGTAACTGTGCTAACTCAGGTCATTGTAATTCCAACGGTTGAAAGTTACAGTAAATACCAAATTTGGCGTTTGTCTATTATAATTTTTGGTTGATGCATTATTATAGAATAATCTGAACCACTAGTCCACTGCCACAAAATGTTGTTCATGAGGCTCCAAACATGTTCTCCACGAAATCTTTTACTATGAAAATCATGAGAATCAGGCTTTTATTTTTATGCAATTATTATGGCTGCCGTTGGACTTCTAGTTCTCTTATGGGCTAGCTAGACCCATATGACTTAACTTTCAGCTTGGGTTTTACAAAGAAGAGACCGAAAACAAGGGATAGGCCCCGATACTTCTAGTTCTCTTATGGGCTAGCTAGACCCATATGACTTCACTTTCAGCTTGGGTTTTACAAAGAAGAGACCGAAAACAAGGGATAGGCCCCGACATAGCATATGGTTTCGCAATTTTTTTTTTTTTTTTTTTTGCTTCGCAATTGTGAAGGATACTACAAGATTAATAGAATGATGTTAACAATTTTTCTTTGGAATTGTGATCTTTAAGTCCTCTAGAAAATAAGCGGCATTACGAAATTATTAAATCATTGTATTTGTGGAGTACTATTTTGCCCTCAAAGTACAAGTACCCTAATCACTTGGAAATCATTAAATTGTCGTATTTGTGGAGTACTATTTAATTTCAATCCCACTTTGGTCCACCCTCCCCCACAGTATTGAGTTGGAAGACCAGTAATAATTTCTCAACTTTGGACCGTAATTAATTAACTTTCGTAAAAGAAAAAAATCCGACATAATTTGGAAAGCTTATATATTTTATTGGATAATACAAGTATAATGAACCTATATATATATATATATATATATAGGTTATACACACACATACAAAGTAATGGAGTATAAAGAAAAGGAAGTAAAAGCTATACAAGGAAGGAAAAGTTGTACAAATCAAAATAGCCTTCAATCGAGCTTGTAATCCCATATCATTGGCCTATAGCCACTAAGAACGTTAACCCCCCCCTCTAAAAAAAAAAACTCAAAATGAGAGTGTAGATACCAACTTGAGTTTTCTTAGTAAGTTGTGGAAGCGTTTAGGAAGATGAGTTTTGGTGAAAATATCGAGCACTGGTTGGCGTAAAAGACAACTACCAAATGCAAATTGCCTCGAGCTTGGTGACAAACAAAATGACAATCAATCTCAATATGGTTGGTGCATTCGTGAAAAAACATTATTATGAGAAATTTGAATAGCACTTTTACTATCATAGTGGAGAATCGTGGCATATGAATAGTGGATGCCTATATCGGATAACAACCAAGCAGAGCCATAGTAATTCAAAGGTGGCATCAGCAAAAGCACGATATTCGATTCGATACTTAGAGCAAGCCGTGATAGTCCGCTTTTGCTTTACCAAGAGATGAGAGAGTCTCCCAGAAGAAGCAATACCCGGTAATAGAACAACAATCAATGGGGTCACCAACTTAATCAACATTTGAATAGCAAAATAACACTAAAGAAGTGTGAGCAGAGAGATATAAACCATTGATTAGAATCCCTCGACATAACGAAGGATACGAAGTACAACGAAGAAAGTGAGATGAACGAGGTGAGCTCTCGAACCGGCTCACTAAATGAACAACATAAGAAATGTTAGGTCAAGTAACAAGTAAGGTAGACAAGACTCCTAATAAGTTGATGATATAACATGGGATCATCTTGTTAGTATAGGTGTCCAAGATCCAACCATGTTTAAATGGGTTTGAGTTATCGTATCATTACATAGTTTATAATAAAGAATTCTTTCTATTAATTCTTATCATTTACATTTATTAATTAATTAGAATTAGATAGAAGTCCATATGATATGCATTTGCATTAATGATTGATCAAAAAATGTAAGATAAATACTAATGCATATAAATGATATAATTAAATATCTCAAATAGTAGCATTGTCAAAAATGGATATTGACTATATGTAGATAGACTTGTGAGTGCTATGTTCATGCTATATGATAGTAGTAAGAGATCTCATACCTATTGGTATAACGATGTCAAAGCAAGCACTTAGGTGATTTATGTTAGAGAACATATTACTCGGACTTGACTCGCTATGAGAACCCATTTGGTTTAGTTTATGGGAATCTCATACAAGATAGGTACAAGTGGTCCTTAGACTTGAAGTCATTACGATTATCTCATTAGAGAATTTATGCACTTTGACACTCGTTCGATGGACTCGGTAAAGGGTTGCACATAGAGGATTCATTGGGTGCACTAGGAATCTAGTGGAAGTGGGTGTATGACTAAGATAAGATATCTCATTTCTTATAAGCTAAAGGAGTTATGATATTGCACTTCAATGAATGTCCGCTCAAGAAATCTATGGTCATAATAGGAGTCTACCAATAGAGCATAGTTGATTTACTCTAAGAGCTAACACATTTAGAAATCGAAAAAAACTTATATGATCATAATCGAACAAGACTTATAACCAGGTTTGAGATCACACTATGTTAAGTTGACATAAGGACTCGAATTTTATAAGCAACCATGATCGTAAAAGGTAATAATAGATTAATTAATCCTCCTAAAGAATTGGATAGTCATAATGTCTTGTTCGATGCCTATCTTTATTTATGTATCAAGAGATAAAAGAGGAATCTTTTGTTCTTAATACATTGTCAATATATCTAAGAGCCTATTGAGTCACGCCCATAAGTTTAAGTGTTCACATGATTAAAGAAAAGCAAAGATATTGGAAAAATTTTCCAAATTTGAAAGTTTCTCGTTCGAAAAAGGTTTCCAAAAAATAGAAAGTTACCTTAAATGGAAAGTTTCCTATTTTTTTAATTCAAAGCCACCTAATATTATCTAAAATTATTTATTTGGATAGTCCAAATAAATTAATTAGGCTCTGAATGTTTTTAGCCCAATAGGTTTAATTAAAAGCCTTAGGATATTTTGATGAGAGGATAAACATCAACTTTATTGGATAAGGATGAATGTTTTAAAGATAAAGATCTAAAAACTCAAGTGTAAATAACTCATAATCCTTTAAAGAGTAGGAAGCAACAACCTAAAGTCCTTAAGGGACTCATTGTTGCCCCTCTTATCCTTGGAGGACAACAAAGTCTATCCCGTAAATACATAGGAGAAAGAGGTACGGCACAAGTAAGAAAATTAGAGGGAAGAAATTCGACAAAGAAAAAAAATCTCTTTAAGGTACACGACAAAAAGAAAAATAAAAAGAGAAAATATTTTTCTCCTAAAAACCTTAATACACACCACTTTTTCTCTTCTTTTAAGGTTTTCGCAAACTTGTCCGGATTAGATTTCTATAGAAAAAACTACATAAATTAGAAAAGGTGAAGCTAGCACTCTATCAATTTTGAGTGCATCTTTGTGAGTGCTTGGACTACGTGGATCATCAATAGAAGCTGGATACTTAGATGACTTTTTTTGTTAAAGAATTTAGATCCGTGCTACAAGAGGTAATTCTCTATTCATTGCTTTAATTCATATATATATAGTTAGTTGATTCAATAGCATGATCTTGGGCCCTTTAAATGAAAAAAAATTTTATTTATTATGTACCTCCATAAGGTGCATATCCTTCACATCTAAAAGGGTACCATCTAATAAAGTTTGTGTAGCATTAAGTTCTAAAGGAGTGGATACGGTCTTATTATCTATGATAGCAGCTAGAGAAAGTAAATCTAAAGCATACTTATCTTGAGATAGATAGTAACCATCACAGCTTTGGGAAACTTCAAGTCCCAAAAAGAGCTAATATAGCTAAGTTCCTTCATCTCAAAATGCTAACAAAGATACTCGTTATAGTTCAAAAAGACAAGAGGTGTCATCCCTTGTAAGAATCATATCATCAACATAGAGTAAAAGAAGCATAACACCTTAATTAGTATGACAAATGAATAAGGCAGAGTCATGAAGATTAAAAGGAAAACCAAACCGAGAAATAATATAATTGAATTTTCCAAATCATGCCCAAGATGCTTATTTCAACACATATAAAGCTAATTAAAGTTTGCAAACCTTGCGAGGAGAATGAGCATAACCATGAAGAGGATGCACGTACACTTCCTCTTCCAAATCACCATTAACAAATGAATTTTTGACATTTATTTAAAAGAGCTACCAATTTTTAACACTAGCAATGGCTAATAGATCGCACGTCGAGGTCAATTAAGTGACAAGAGCAAAATTTTCTTCATAGTTTATACCATATTCTTGAGTGTAGCTTTTGGCTAGTAATCATGGCTTATAACATTCAATAGAGCCATCAAAATGATTTTTTATTTTGAAAACTCTTTTGCACCCAATCGAATCTTACAAAGAGGAAGATCAATTAAGTCCCAAGTATGAGTTTTTGCCAAAGCCTAAAGTTCTTCATTCATAGTTTACTCGCCAAAAAAGGTTAGTACTAGCCTCATGATAAGTGCGGGGCTCATGAAATTATACAATAGCAGAGTAGCAGAGTGGTAATCAAAAAAATAAAAACGAGTTTCGCTTACTCGTGTGCTTCGATAAATGATGGATTCGGATGTAAGATCTATATCCAAAACAGCTTTTAATAGGACTAGGTGTAAAGATAAAAGTATTATCATTAAGCTCTTTTGTAGAATCTAGATCGAAATTAAGAAATAATTCAATAGCAGAATTGGTAAAAAAAAAAAAGAGATGAAGTGGCAACAGAGTGATGAAACTTGGAGAGAGAAGAAAACATAGTATTCTTTTAGAATGTTACATGTCAAAAAATATGAATATGTTGAGAGATAAGATCCCAACATCTATACCCTTTGTGTTCTAATTCATAACCAAGGAAATAACATAAACAAGCATGAGGCTCCAATTTGGTATGTTTATGTGATTGTAAAAGAACAAAACAAACACAACTAAAAGGTTCAAAAAGTGAGTAATTAAGGAGCTTTTTAAAAAGTCCTTCATAAGGAGATAGGTTGTTAAAGACCAACGTAGGAATGCAATTTATGGAAAAGATAGTAGTAAAAGTTGCATCTCCTTAAAATTTTTCAAGATATGAAGGGAAAAGTAATAGAGTGCATACAGTAATCAAGGATATGACAATGTTTATGCTCCGCCTACCCATTTTGTTGGGAATTATAAAGGCAAAAGCATTGGGTAATAGTATCCCGATGATTAAGAAAGCTAAGCAAATAGGTTTCCTTATATTCCATAGCATTGTTACAATGAAGAAAACTATGTTTTAATCATAACAAAGAAATTTAATGTAAACTAAAAATATTTTAGATCAATGTTTTAGGAAGTATATCTAAGTAAAGTAGGAAAAATCATCAATGAATAACACAAAATAATGATAACCATTAACTAAAGTAGGAGAAGGGCCTTAAATATCATAATGAATAAATGCAAAAGGAGTATCTACGATAGAACTACCGATATTAAAAGACATAGTTGGTTGTTTTTCGAGTTAACAACCAAGACAATAAAAAGACTTAAATTTTATAGATCCTAACAAACCACAACAAGCTAAAGATTGAAGTTTACTAGTGGAAGCATGACCAAGGCAAAGATGCCATTGATAGATGAAGGAGTCTATGGTAGCTACGGATACAAGTCTCTAAGGAAGATGTAAAGAGTAAAGCTTCAATAATCATCCTATCGTGCGACCCTTCCTAAGAATTTAGCTCGTCTATGGATCCCGAACCTAGAAACCAAATGAAGAAAATAAAACATTTAATCTTTGTTCATATAGTTTCCTAATAGAGATAAGGTTTAAAGTTAAATTAGGAACATAATAAGTATTAGGGAGACTGGAAGTGGGGGTAAAAGCATTACCAGAGTGTGAGAGATGTGCATTTGGGTACCAATAAAAGTAT
The DNA here is from genome assembly GCA_963924115.1 of Dovyalis caffra. Classification (NCBI taxonomy): domain Eukaryota; kingdom Viridiplantae; phylum Streptophyta; class Magnoliopsida; order Malpighiales; family Salicaceae; genus Dovyalis; species Dovyalis caffra. The sequence continues at coordinate 2,299,355 of CAWUPB010001161.1, read as the reverse complement.
GTATAGGCGGAAAAAGGTGACCGATAGTTTTAAAAATAAAACATCAAAGCTCATGGTTATTATTAGTGCAGGTGCTCAAGATCTAACCTTGTTTAGAAGGATTTGACTTATTATATTATTGCATTAATTATATTATTTATAATAAAAAAAAGTCTTTCTATTTATTCCTGTCATTTATATTTTTTCATTGAATAGAATTAGATAGAAGTCCATACGATATATATTTGTATTAGTGATTGATCAAAAAATATGAGACAAACACTAATACATGTAAATGATATCATTAAATGTCTCAAGTAGTAACATGGTCAAGAATGGACATTGACTATATGCAGTTAGACTTGTGAGCATTATATTTATGCTATATGATGGCAATAGAAGATCTCATACCTATTGATATGATAATATCAAAGCATGTACTTAGGTGATTTATGTTATAGAACATATCACTAGACTTGACTCACCATGAGAATCCATTTGGTCTAGTCTATGGGAATCTCATACGAGATAGATACGAGCCATAGTCATGTGAACAATCAATGACTTTTTTAGATATTCAATGTTGTCAAGTTAGAGTACTATGGGTAAAACAATATATAAAAGATCATACACCCTATTAAGGTACAAAAAAATAAAAAAAATTTCTTCCATCTAAGGGTTCAAGATCAAGCCGTTGAATCTACTAACTATACATGAATGAATTTAAAGCAAGGAACAAAGATTGCACTTTATAGTGTAAATCTAAATTCCTTTTTCGGAAAAGCCATCCAAGTGCTCGACCTCTATTGATGATTCAAGAAGTCCAAATATTCACAAATAAGCACTCGTAGGGTGCTAGCTCTATTTTTTTTATTTAGTGTTTCCTATAGAAATCAATCTAGGGCAATTTTATGATAACCTTAAAAGAGAAGAAAAGAGTTTGGCTTGCTAGGGTTTTTAGAGAAAATTATTTTCTCCTATTTTTTCTCTCTTAGCTGTGTGCCCTATATTTATTTTTTAGGGTCGGCCAAAATTTGCCTTTTCCTTTTTCTTTATTTTTGGCCGAAACTCTCTCTCCTTAATTTTCCTTGTGTTACCACACCTCCCTCTCTCCTATATATTTATAGGAGATTTTTTTTTCCTTCAAGGATAAGGAGAAGGGCAGTAATGAGTCCCTAAAAGACTCTAAGTTGTTGCTTCCTTATCCTCCAACCATGAGGAGTGATTTTGTATGTGGACTTTTTTTATCAATATCTTTAAAACATTCAACCTTATCCAATAAAGTTGATGTTTATCCTCCCATCAAAATATCTTAAGGCTTTTAAATTAAACCTAATGGATCAAAATTATTTTAGCCTAATTAATTTATTTGGACTATCCAAATAAATAATCTTAGATTATTTTGGGCGGGTCCATATTAGGAAACAATTTCTCAAAATACCTTTTAACCTAAATTAGGAAACCCATTTCCATTTTAGCTTATTTACTTTCTAATTTGAAAATAACTTTCAAATTAGAAAACTAATTTTTAAAATAGAAAATTTTTCATTTTAGGAAACTTCCCAATTAAGGAAACTTTCCATTTTGGAGATTCTTTCCAAAAGAGGAAACTTTCATTGTTAGAAAAAATTTTCAATATCTTTGCTTCTCATTTATAATGTGAATACTTAAACTTATATGTGTAACTCAATAGGCTTCTAGATATGTTGGTAATGTAAGACTCCTCTTTTATCTCTTAACATATAAATCAAGATTGGTCTCTAGCAAGGCATCATGACTACCCAATTCTCTAGGAGGATTAATTAATCTATTATTACCTTTCACAAGCATGGTTATCATACAATTCGAGTCCTTATGTCAACTTATCTCGGTATGATCTCAAAATTGGTTATTAGTATTGTTTGATTATGATCACATAAGTTTTCTTCGATTCCTAAATATCTTAGCTTTTAGAGTAAACCAACTATGCTCTATTGGTGTATTCCTATTGTGGACACGGATTGTTCAAGCGGACATTTATCGAAGTGCAATATGATAAATCCTTTAGCATACAAGGAATGACATGTCCTATCTTAATCATACATATACCTCTATTAGATTCCTAGTACACCCAATGAATCGCCCACGTGCAACCCATTAATGGGTCTATTGAAACGAGTGCCAAAGTGCATAAGTCTTCGAATGAGATAACCGTGATGACTTCAAGTCTAAGGACTATTTATACCTATCTCGTATGAGATTCCCATAGACTAAAACCAAATGAGTTCTCAAGATGAGTCAAGTCCAGTGATATGTTCTCTAATATAAAGCACCTAAGTGTTTGCTTTGGCATCACCATGTCAATAGGTGTGAGATCTCCTATTGCTATCATATAGCATAAGCATAGCACTCACAAGTCTATCCACATATTGTCAATGTCCATTCTTAACAATACTACAACTTGAGATATTTAATTATATCATTTATATGCATTAGTGTTTATCCCACATCTTTCAATCAATCGCTATTGCAAATGCATATCATAAGGACTTTTATCTAATTCTAATGAATTTATAACCATGAAAACATAAGAATTAATAGAATGAATTCTTTATTATTATTAAAATAAATGATACAATTGTAGCGCCCCTAACCTAATTCCTTATAAAAACTTTGTATAACCTAGCCGTTTTAGTTATAGAAAACTCAATTAATAAAAAAAAATCACTTAGGAATGTTAAAACCTCATATTAGAAAGATTAAGAAATTTTTTTTTTTTTACGAACGAAGGTTACACGACCGTGTACTTACCCATGTAATTTAAAATCTCATTTTTCCTTGAAAACGGAAAGTTACACGACCTCCCACACGTCCGTGTACCTTCCCGTGTATGTTTCCGCCCAAAAAGAGGGTAATTCTTCAAAAACGAAGGTTACACGATCGTGTACCTTCCCGTGTACGTTTCGCCCAAAACAAGGGTTTTTCGGCCATAACATTTCAAAACCTAATAAAAACCATTCTTTCCACTTATAACCCTTGGATATTCAATCAAAACCACTTTTTCTTTGTTCATAATCACGTCACAAAACACATCCAGGAGTTCATATTTACACATTTACATATACAATTCAAAAATCTCCTACGATGCATATGCTCGGGATAATGAGAGAGAGGAGAGGGAGATCGCCGGTCGACCTCTCACTTATGACGTGAATTGAACAACAAAAGATGACTTTAACTTCCACTTCGCTTCTTAGCACCTAAAAAGATAATTGCATTTTTAATGAGATGCTACTCAATGAGGGATATAATCTTGATGCTCTAACACACAAATATACATTTTCACATCATTAACCCAAAAGCACATTCATGACACAAACATAAGCATTTATATAATTCATACATGTTCATCTATCAAAATGCTTGTATGTATTCTTTTCTTGTCGGTTATGATCAAAACACGTCAAGTATCACCTCGGAAACTTGTAACATATAACTTGTAAGCTTATAAGCTTATAACTTATAAACTTACATGGCTAGCCAGCATGTATACTTGTATTTGACCCATTGGGTCCTTGTAACTTGTATTTGTGATTACTTGGACATGGCGATCATAACCTTATCTTTTTATCTTTCATACATCATGAATGCTCCATATAACTTATACTTATACATAATAACATTCATGGCTCATGGCATGAATCATCAACATGCTTGCACATAGCACTTTCATAGCATCAAAACATAATTCATACATAAACATTGGTTCACCATATTATTCAGAAAAGTCAATAACATCACATGGCAACACAAACACAGAGTATCAATCAATTATATCCACTCATAAAAATGACATCTTCGTCGTTTATCAATACGTTGCGTCTTACACCTCATGCTCCTCGACGTCTATAAACACATACGCATTTACTTTTATAAGTCATTTTATCATGATCAAACTTCTAAATATGCTCAAGGTGCAAAATATGACTTTAGGGTTAACTTATTTCTTTATAGGTACTTGACCCCTTCACGCTCTTTCTATCATAGGTCCTAAAATACATATCCAAATTATGCAATTCTAGTTTCATATGAAACTAGACTCATAGGCTCTAACATATCCAAAAATCAAGTCTAGTTATAAAATACACAACTCATGGTGATTTTCTAAAAATTAGACTTGTCTGCAGGATTCACCGAAAATCCGAATAGCTTACTTGTAAGGGATAAAACAGAGGATATATTAGTTATCTTAAGCTTACATTTAATAGGATACTATTTCAAGGTATTATCTACAACTTTCATGTTTTAACCTTCTTCAAAATCTGTCTCTAAAATCTCGAATTAAGCAATATAAAAACATTGTTACATGAGGTACATACCTAGCTTTTAGCTTGTCTTGGAAAAACTATGGTTTTTCCCTTCTTTTTCCCTTTTCTTTTCTCTCTTTTTTCTTTTCTCTCTCTCTCTCTAGTTCACTCCCGTTTCCAGCTAGGGATTTCAAAATGAAGATGAAGAGATGACTTGAGATATATATATATATATATATATATATATATATATATATATATATATATATATATATATATATCTTGGCAAAGTTCGTTTTGGTCCCTCAAAGTGTGGCTTGTTTTTATTCTAGTCCTCCAACTTTTATTACTTCGATTGAACCCCTATTTCTTCCTATTATTAAAAATACTTATTATCCAATACCCCACTAACATATCATATACGAGTATAATTATATACGTGTAATTCATAAGTGTGCATGTATGCATGAACAGATGTACGTTTTTGGGACGGGGTTATTACAATTCTCCCCTCCTTAAAAGATTTTCATTCTCAAAATTCCTTTACTCGTATCGAGAAACAAGTGAGGATAATGATTCCACATATATTCTTCAGTCTCCCAAGTTACCTCTTCCTTAGCATGGTTTCTCCATAAAACCTTTACCATAGGCATTTCTCTTTTCCTTAACTATCTTAACTTTCGATCAAGGATTTGTACTCGGTTCCTTCACATAACTCAAGTTGTCGGATACCTCTATTTCATCGGCTTGAACCACATGTGAAGGATCGGATCGGTATCTTCTTAACATACTTACATGGAAGACATTATGTAGTTGCGCTAACCCTTGGGGTAAAGCCAATCTATATGCAAGTGGACCAATCCGTTCCACTATTTCATATGGTCCAATATAACGAGAACTCAATTTATCTTTCTTACCAAACCGTAACACCCCTTTCCAAGGTGAAACTCTAAGAAAAACCTTATCCCCTACATTGTATTCCATATCTCGTCTATGTTGGTCCATATAACTCTTTTGTCGATCTTGTGCAATCTTTAACTTGCTCCGAATCATATTTACTTTATCTATAATTTCTTGTATCAATTCTAGATCCTCTAGTATTCTTGTTCCTTCTTCATCCCAATATTCGGGACATCGATACTTTCTACCATATAAAGCTTCATACGGTGCCATGCCTATACTCGTTGTGAAAATGATTATTATAAGCAAATTCAATCAAATTCACATAATCATCCCAAGATCCCTTAAATTCAAGCACACAAGCTCTAAGCATATCTTCAAATGTCCGGATGGTTCTCTCCGATCGTCCATCGGTTTAAGGATGAAAAGCAGTACTAAAATGTAGTTTAGTCCCCATGGCTTGCTCGTAAACTATCCCAAAATCTAGAAGTAAATCTTGGATCTCCGTCCGACACAATAGATAAGGGCACACCATGGAGTCTCACAATTTCATCTATATACTTCTTAGCCAATTGATCTAGAGTACACCCCCATCCGATCGGCAAGAAGTGAGCCGACTTTGTCAATCCGTCAACAATAACCCAAATAGCATCATTTTTCTTTTAAGTTCGAGGCAATCCCGTAACAAAATCCATAGTTATTCTTTCCCATTTCCACTCCGAAATCGACAAAGGATGTAATTTTCCTACCGGAGCGCGATGCTCTATCTTTATTTGCCGACATGTCATACATCTAGAAACAAATTCAACTACCTACTTTTTCATGTTCGGCCACTAAAAATGAGCCTTCATTGTTTGATACATCTTAGTACTTCCCGGATCCATGGCATAAGGAGCATTATGGGCTTCATCTAAGATCTCTCTTCTTAAATCATCGACATCCAAAACATATATTCGATTCCCGTTCATTAAAGCTCCATCGGCATGAATCATAAATTCCTTGCCCCTTCCTTGATCCATCTTCTTCCTAAGCTTAACAATGCAATCATCCCGTTTTTGTGCTTCTCGGATTCTCTCATGTAGCACGAGTCTTACTTTAAAAGTAACAAGACTCCACTCGGTGGAATTTGTAACTCCATATTCATTTCTCTCAAAGCAATCAAGTTAGCAATTCTTCCACTTGCTTTTCGACTCAAGGCATCGGCGACTGTATTTGCTTTTTTCGGATGGTACTCAATAGTATAATCATAATCTTTCAATAACTCTAGCCGACGTCTTTATCTCATATTCAGTTTTTTTTAACTCAACGAGTACTTCAAACTCTTATGATCCGTAAAAATCCGAAAAGTATCTACATACAAGTAATGTCGTCATATCTTCAAAGCAAAAACCATTGCCGTCGGTTCCAGATCATGTATCGGATAGGAAACTTCATACGGCCTTAACTGTCCGGAGGCATAAGCAATAACTTGGCCATGTTGTATTAGGACACAACCCAAGCCTTGATAGGAAGCATCGCCGTAAATAACAAAACCACTTGAACTTGCTAACACCGGAGCTAATGTTAACTTGGCTTTTAATTCATCAAAACTCTATTGGCATTCTTTAGTCCACTTATATTCAACTTGCTTCCGAAGCAATTTAGTCAATGGTGCAAGCAATACTAGAAAAACTCTCTACAAATTACCGATAATAACCAACTAAACCCAAGAAACTCGCGTACTTTTATCACATTTTTGGGCGGTTCCCAATTCAAGCACTACTTCAATCTTCTTTGGATCCACCTTTATACCTTCACTCGATACTATATGACCAAGAAATACAACTTAATTAAGCCAAAATTCACATTTATTGAATTTAGCATATAACTATTTTTCTCTCAATATCCGCAATACAATTCTCGGTTGCTCGATATGTTCCTCATTACGGGAATACACCAAAATATCATCAATAAACACTATAAAAAACTTGTCTAGATAAGGTTGGAACACCTTATTCATCAAAGTTATAAAAGTCGTTGGTGCGTTCGTCAAGCCAAAAGGCATTACAAGAAATTCATAATGCCCATAGCAAGTCCGGAATGCAATCTTCGGTACATCCTTACTTGCTATTTTCAACCGATGATACCCGAATCTCAAATCAATCTTACTAAACACCCGAGCACTTTGCAACCGATCAAACAAGTCATCGACTCTCGAGAGACAATATTTGTTCTTGATGGTCACCCGATTCAATTATCGATAATCAATACACAATCTCGGTGTGCCATCTTTCTTTTTCATGAACAACACCGGAGCTCCCCATGGTGATGTACTCGGTCGGATATACCCTTTATCCAAGCAATTCTTGTAACCGAGTTTTTAACTTTTTTAACTCGGTAGGAGCCATCCCGTACGACGTCATAAAGATAGGAGTCGTGTCGTGCAATAACTCAATGGTAAACTCCATATCTCTATTCGATGGTAATCCCGGTAATTCTACCGGAAACACATCCGAAATATCATTCACAACAGGTATGTCTTCTAACTTAACCTCGATCTATTTAATATCCATCACATGAGCTAAATATGCTTCATACCCCTTTCAAATCATCTTACATGCTTTAATTACATATACTAAACAATTAGGTAAAAATTTTCGTTCTCCTCGAAAAATTAGTCTTGCTTGATTTCGCAAATCAAATTCAAGTTCTTTAGTAAAATAGTTCACTAAAGCATGATGCTTTGTCAACCAATCCATCCCCCAAATGCCATTAAAATCATGGAAGAACATGAGTAATAAATCAGCACCTAATTCGAGTATCTCCTATCCGTACCACACAATCCCGACATACCCTATTAACCTCAAATAATTCTCCTAAGAGAGTACTAACATGCGAGATCATATTCAAGGGTTTCAAGCACATTTATGGATTCGGGATGTAAATGCGAGTGTCATGAATAAATGTGTGGCTCCGGGATCAATTAAAACATAAGCTTTAATATTAGAGATAAGTAATTTACCCATCACCACTTCCGATGCAACCACTCGCTTCTTGTCGAGGAATTGTATAAACCCGTACTTGAGCTTGAGATCGGCTACTTTGAGCCTCGGCTCTATCTCCACCTTGTGTCATAATGACAATTTCGGGTCTACCTCGACCTCTATCTCTTCCATTCCGGACATTCACATTACTCGACTTTGGCCCCCGAACAATGGACTCGGATACGATACCGCTCACTTCGCTTCTCTTCGGGCAATCTCGAATCATATGATCTAGAGACCCACAGTGGAAACATCCACCGCTCAATCTTTAACATTCTCCCTCATGTCGTCTATTGCAATGCGCACATACGGGTCTCGCATCCATAGAACCGCATCCTCGGCCTCGGTTTCGGTAGTCCGGGTACCACTCCGGGTTTGCTTACTTCTTGAATAGCCACCCTTGAACTTTCCTAGAGTGAATTTTGATGGAGTAGGGAGACTTGGTTCTTTTCTCTTACCCAAAAACCTCGCACTTTCGACTGCTCGCTTCTTTATTCAACCTTTCAGCTCGAATAGTCGTAACTCTTAACCGGGCATAGCTATCTAGATCTCCATATGAGATCTTGTTTCGATTGCATATGACAACCCTTCTTCAAAATTTTGGCATTTTTCTCGATCGGTGGCAATCATGAACGATGCATACCGGGATAGCTGGTTAAACTACACCTTATAATCCACCACGGACATATTATTTTGCTTCAAATTCAGAAATTCTTTTTTTCTCATCTTGATAAATCTCCGGCATGTAATTATCTCAAAATTCTCGAAGAAAATCTACCCATTGAAGGACATGAGGTCGCACTTTAGCATTTGGGATTATCTCCCACCGATCATAAACATTTCCTTGGAGAAGCGACACAAGCATAATCAAATATTTCATCTAGAGTGCATTATATCATATTTAAAATCCTCTCTCGTTCTTTTTAACCAGTTCTCATGTTCGATCGGATCGGTAGACCCCATAAAATCAACTCGCTTCATATTTTCATAATTTGTCATATCTTCGTTCACTCAATCTATTTTCAAGACCATGTTGGTGTAATGCATGTGCATGAGGTATCCGTTGTCCAACCCGAGCCGCAGGTGGTTCCATATGTACTCGAGAGGTATATGAAGCCTCTACGACATGCCGATCGATCGCTCCCTCTCTCTTCGGTGCCTCATGGTTAAAACCATGATCACCTACTTCTTCCATCCTATATATATGAAATGATATCATGTCATATGCATTTATGCGATAGTATCCATGCATGTATGCCAATATGAATGCCCATATGAATTATATCCCCACTCTAATACCATAAATTGTAGCGCCCTTAATCTAATTTCTTATAAAAACTTCGTATAACCTAGCCGTTTTAGTTATAGAAAACTCAATTAATAAAAAAAAATCACTTAGGAATGTTAAAACCTCATATTAGAAAGATTAAGAAATTTTTTTTTTTTTACGGACGAAGGTTACACGGCCTCCCACGCGACCGTATACTTGCTCGTGTAATTTAAAATCTCATTTTCCCTTGAAAACGAAGGTTACACGGCCTCCCACATGCCCGTGTACCTTCTCGTGTATGTTTCCGCCCAAAAAGAGGATAATTCTTCAAAAACGAAGGTTACACGGCCTCCCACACAGCCGTGTACCTTCCCGTGTATGTTTCTACCCAAAACAAGGGTTTTTTGGCCATAACATTTCAAAACCTAATAAAAACCATTCTTTCCACTTATAACCCTTGGATATTCAATCAAAACCACTTTTTCTTTGTTCATAATCACGTCACAAAACACATCCAGGAGTTCATATTTACACATTTACATATACAATTCAAAAATCTCATAGGATGCATATGCTCGGCATAATGAGAGAGAGGAGAGGGAGATCGTCGACCAACCTGTCACTCATGATGTGAATTGAATAACAAAAGATGACTTTAACTTCCACTTCTTGCTTTTTAGCACCTAAAAAGATAATTGCATTTTTAATGAGATGCTACTCAATGAGGGATATAATCTTGATGCTCTAACACACACATATACATTTTCACATCACTAACCCAAAAACACATTCATGACACAAACATAAGCATTTATGTAATTCATACATGTTCATATATCAAAATGCTTGTATGTATTCTTTTCTTGTCGGTTATGACCAAAACACATCAAGTATCACCTCGGGAACTTGTAACATATAACTTGTAAGCTTATAAGCTTATACTTATAAACCGACATGGCTGGCCAGCTTGTATACTTGTATTTGACCCATTGGATCCTTGTAACTTGTATTTATGATTACTTGTACATGACGGTCATAACCTTACCTTTTTATCTTTCATACGTCATGAATGCTCCATATAACTTATACTTATACATAATAACATTCATGGCTCATGGCATGAATCATTAACATATGCTTGCACATAGCACTTTCATAGCATCAAAACATAATTCATACAAAAACATCGGTTCACCATATTATTCATAAAAGTCAATAACATCACATGACAACACAAATACGAGTATCAATCAATTATATCCCCTCACAAAAATGACGTCTTCGTCATTTGTCAATGCGTTACATCTTACACCTCACACTTCTCGACGTCTATAAACACATACACATATATTTTTATAAGTTATTTTATCATGATCAAACTTCTAAATATGCTCAAGGTGCAAAATATGACTTTAGGGTTAACTTATTTCTTTATGGGTACTTGACCCCTTCACACTCTTTCTACCATAGGTCCTAAAATACAGATTCAAATAATACAATTCTAGTTTCATATGAAACTAGAATCATAGGGCTCTAACATATCCAAATATCAAGTCTAGTTACGAAATACACAACTCATGGTGATTTTCTAAAAATCAGACTTGTCTGCAGGATTCATCGAAAATCCGAACAGACTTACTTGTAAGGGATAAAACAGAGGATATATTGGTTATCTTAAGCTTAAATTTAACAGGGTACTATTTCAAGGTATTATCTACAACGTTCATGTTTTAACCTTCTTCAAAATCTGACTCTAAAATCTCGAATTAAGCAGTATAAAAAAATTGTTATGGGAGGTACATACCTAGCTTTCAACTTGCCTTGGAAAAACTATGGTTTTTCCCTTCTTTTTCCCTTTTCTTTTCTCTCCTTTTTCTCTCTCTCTCGGTTCACTCCAGTTTCGAGCTAGGGATTTCAAAATGAAGATGAAGAGATGACTTGAGATATATATATATATATATATATATATATATTGACAAAGTTCATTTTGGTCCCTCAAAGTGTGGCTTGTTTTTATTCTAGTCCTCCAACTTATATTACTTCGATTGAGCCCCTATTTCTTCCTATTATTCAAAATACTTATTATCCAATACCCCACTAACATGTCATATACAGGTATAATTATATGCGTGTAATTCATAAGTGTCCATGTATACATGAATAGTGTATGTTTTTGGGACGGGGTTATTACAACAATAATACATTAACTTGAGCTCATCCAAACATAGTTGGATTTTAGGCACCTACACTAACGAGTATGCCCATATTACATGAAAAATTTTGATGCTTTCAGTCTCTATAATGGTAGAAAAACTTCTTGATTGACTATCACCATATGGTTTTATGACAAAGTCATCCTTTTAGGAGGAACAGGAACGTGTTCAAAAGAAATATAGTTATCACAAGCATTTTTCATCGGATAATATCTACAATAGAAATTTTGCATGAAATGCAAAATTGGGAGTTATTGAAAGTCACGAAAAGGGCTTCAAAGAGTGTAACAACAACGTAGCTACGACTTATAATTGGAAGAAATAAAGTATATTCTATGATCTTTGTTATTGGAGATCCAATTTAATTTCGCTCAATTTAGATGTGATGCACATTGAAAAAAAATTCTTTGACGATGAGTTTAATGCAATTATAAGTGTGTCGAAAAAAAAATGCAAACTTTAGATAAGACTTCAAATTTTATTGTCGATGGCTAGAATTAGAAAGAGCTAAAAACTCTAAAAATACTCTAAAGCGTATTACACTTTAGACAAATAACAAAAAATACAATTGTTAAAATGGATTAAACAACTCGGCTTTTTCGACGGATATTTTGACTAGGTGTGTCAACATGAAAAATCTTAGATTGCATGGTATGAAAAATCATGACCGTTATGTATTTATACGGAGGTTAATACCTATCACCTTATGTGATGTATTACTAGGAAATGTTTGGCAAGCACTAATTAAGTTAAGCTTATTATTTAAGGAATGACATCTACTACCATTAAGGTTGAAGGTATGAGCCGTCTAGACATAGAGATACCTTTAATTTTGAGCAAATTTGAGCGCATATCTTCATCAACTTTTTTTTTACTCACTGGAATATCTTCCAATCCACGTGGCGTATAAAGTAAAAATAGCAAGAATAGTATAATATCGATGGATGTATCCATTTGAAAGATAAATATATTAATTTTAAATCCTTTATTAATTTTGTTTTTAAAAATATTCTTTAACTAACATATGTATATAATACGGATACCTTCAAACATTAAAAAATAATATAAAAAACAAAGCCGTAGTTGAAGGTCAATATGCAATGCATATTTAGTTGAAGAAGCATCAACGTTCTATTCATATTGCTTTAAGCCTCATGTCCATATTAGGCATCAAAAAGTACCACGTAACTTTAAGTGTGCTTAAGAACCAAGTGACAACATTAAAGGAACGCTTGTTATATTCAAACCAAAAAGTCGATCTCTTGGTCAAGAAAAATCATATATGTTGACGGATAAAGAAAAGCTTACGTCTTATATCTATATTTTATTGAACTATGATGAGGTGACACCTTACAGTGAGTAAGTACTAAAATTAGCAACATTTTCAATACTGAACTTCATTAATTATCAATTATTTATATTAAAGACAATAAAAATCTTATAAATTTTTTCCTTCTATAGATATTTTATGAGCCAAAATCTCGATAAATCAAAGCACGAGGTTGATGTTAGGCTTTAAAATGATTTTACATCATGGTTCTTTTGAAATGTGAGTATTCAAATTTCTTTTGTTATTAAAATGGAATTATGAAATTTAATACTAATAGTAAGTAATGGAACTAGATTTTACAAGCAAGTAATACATAACCTAACACGATAATCGATCATTATATTAAAGATCTTGCAAAAGGGCTATTGCGAATAGCTAAGTCTTATTTGGGATACATTGTGAATGGATATAAGTTCCACATTGAAGGTCATGGTTTGGATACAACAACAATGTGTAGTAAAGTATGTGTAAAAGGTGTTAGTTACGATGTGGAGAAAAATAACTACTACAATAGGTTGAGTAATATAATGGAACTTGAGTATCCGGCATTACCAATCAAGAGAATCATATGGTTTAATTATGATTGGTATTATATTATACCTAGCATTCATGTAAGAGTTCACGATCGGTACGTACTAGTAAAAGTAACTAATCATAGGACATTGAACATATCCGACCCTTTTTATCTTAGCAATAAAAATGCATCATGTGTATTATGTAATATATCTTACATCAAAGCGCATCAAGTGTGATTGGTTAGCAATATGTACGATAAAACCTTGATCGGTGATGGATGTGCTAGAATTATTTGTTACGATCTAAATAATTACGAAACTATTTTAGGAAAATAAAATGGAAGCCCAACACAATGTCATCCAAATTGATGACGATAAAGGTTAGTCACCGATCGATTGAACTAGATCATTAAAAGATTTAGAAGGGGATGAAATTAATAAAATGAATAAAGTTGAATTTGAAACAAATGTTGAGGAAGACTTAGATGAAGATTGTAACAATGATCATCAAGATAGTGATTAGCAAGAAGGTTTGATTGTCCTTTATAGTTTACTTCAAATTATTAAGGTAACATATAAATATGTGTGTGTGTGTATGCATGTTTTAATTTAATTATGAAATTATTTGTTGATCATAAAATAAATATATTTCAACTTATTTATGTTAATATTGATGTTTTATGTTAATATCAATATTTTAACTAATTAATGTATAATGTGTAGGTTATGCCTTGTGGTAACGAACGTTTCGAATGCAATGACCTATGTCATAAGATGAAGGTCGTGGTTCAAACATTGGCGATGGCGAGTGACGATAGACGTGCACATAGTCCCGCTTTCATTCCAAGTCAAATCCCCCTCCCCCTACCGACATATCTACATACCACCCTTCCCTACCACTATGTCAAACCCATCATTGTTTGACATGTCTCAACTCGAGCCGTATTATTATGGACCTCTACGTCTTCATCCGAACCTTCATCATCATTAGAGCCCTTGCCCCAATAGGATGACCTTCATGTTTCTAAAATGACTCATCGCCAAATGTCTCTTTCAGTTTGGCTTCTACACTTATCGGATCTACGTTCTATCTTCGAATTATAGTCATTATCATTGACGACAAGGAGTATGTATTATGTATATTTTTTTGGTATATTATTACATTTATGCATTCGTTTAACTATTAATTCATGTCTTTTTTGACAACTTATAACCTTATGATATTTGCATCATCGTATCTTTAAGTTATTCCATGAGTATGTTGACATATCCATATCGACTTGGAAGTCAATTAGTGAGCAAAATAAAAAGTTATATTGGGGAGAGTTTAAGGTAGTTTTTAGCTTAATTTATTACATGACTATATATTTCAATTAAGAAAAATTAATATTAAATTAAATATACTAATGAACATTTTTAACATTTTTACAAAAGTCCTTTAAGTGGGAGCGAGGTATCGAGATAAGCATAAAGAAAGCATGACAGAGTCCGATATGAAAGCGATATTCTAACTTCCTTTACCGGATAAAGAAACAACCCAAACTAACATATATCACATAGAAGATTTGGGATGCATGGCATAAAAAATGAGAAAAACTTAAGTCCGGTGTAATCCGAACTGGCAGATCCAAAACCGCAAGAGCGAGATGGGTGGCATCGAAGCCGACCCATCTAAATATATGGGGAGTTCGATCACCCACAGGGAGCATGCAATATGTATGATAAATCTTATTATTATCATTATTATTACTATTAGTTATTTACAATTATTGTAATATCAATAAATATTTATGTATATTTTTTTTTCAGCGTAATGAATTGGGTCGTGAACCCGATACTTACAAGATTTTCTTGAGGACTCATAGGAAGAAAGTTGATGATAAGTTCGTATTCATTGATCAACGAACAAGAATTCTTAGAGTTAGAAATTTAATAAGGTTATTTCATACATATGTCACTTTTATATAACTTATTAAGATAACTATTTAATATTAAAATTTATACTATTATGTCGGAGACCATCAAAAAAAATGTTTGAGGAGGAGGGTTCTAGTCTTGAGACGAAGGATACTTTATCGCTTGACATCAACATGAATGAGATTTTTAAAAAGGCTATTGGAGAAAGAGATAGTAAGAGGAAAATGATGTATGGATTTGGGTCACATGCCTCTCACTATTACTCTAAAGTCAATACAACTTCTAGTTCGACCACATTGCGAGTGTCATATCGATATTGAGTCACAGTAAAAGGAAATAGAGGCTCATTTTTCTAGACAAGTAGAAAATATCGAAAAAAACTAGAGGGTATTATTACACCACTCCTAGTAACTACAAATCTATTAGAGTAGTATACTTAAGAGTAACATGCAATGATGTAATGGATGCAATAGATGTTACTAAATATGCAAAGAGGCAGTTCATCCATCAATCCTCCGACTAACGATGCCACCAATCCTTTGATCGTTGATCCCATTGATCGCTCTTAGCTTTTATGTTTTCTTTTTTCTAAATTATTAATGAACTTTAAAATAATTTGATGTTTGAATATATATTTCATTTTACTAAATTTTATATCTTATAAAGGTTTTGTAATATTTATAAATATGTTTCATAGCTTTATTGTAGTTGTTAAATTGAAATGGATTTTATCTTTCTTATTCATGATGAAATAAATAATTATAAATATATCAAAAAAATGGGAATGAATTTAGCGACAATTTCAAATTTAGCAATGATTTTACTTAAACCGCTAATTAGCAATGAATTTAGCAATAAATTTAAAAAAAATGGTCATTAAATTGTCCATATTTGGCAAAACATTTAGCAATGATTTAACAAAATCATCACTAAATCAAAACTATTACGTGATGGATTTTTTTTGTTTTAGCGATGGTTAATCCATCACTAATTTACTAACGATATACAAAAATTGTTACTAATGATTTAGCAACAATTTTTTTTTACGAATTTATATCGTCGTTAAAAAAATTTAGCGATGGTTTTATGGGATTTAAAGAGAATTTAAATCATTGCTAAATTCTTTTTTTATATAGTGTAATAGTTAATACTTTATAACTCCAACACAATAATAATTCCATAGTATTCTTGCATTTTTCAAAAACAATATTCATAATCAAATTCTACTACAACTCTCATAAATATAACTATAGAACTCTAGAGTAATCATGAATACAGAGTTCTAAAAGATTACAAGTAAATGAGCCTCACGATCAATGTGTCATCTTCAAGACAAGTAACTTGTAGAAGTTAAAAGGGCAATCTTACAAGCCCAACAAAACAGAAATAGTGGAGTGAGAGCAAATCAACATAGAGTGTGAGTAAATCAATAGCTCGGTAAATAGATATTATTTAACATATCTACAGTGCAAAAAAAAAGGACTAAGAGCAATAATTTAAAACTTGGCTCCACTATTAAGTAATGAGAATAAAAAAAAATCAAAGTTGTATTGATGGAAACCAAGGAGCCGGATGGACTAGCAAGGTGGCATCTCCAAAGGAAGTCCAAGATGGCGAGTTTGGAAGTCCAAGATTTGATCTATTACATATTAAAAATGGTCTAATGATGCAGGCTAGAGCTAAAAAGCTCAAACAAGCTCTCCATGGGTTGATTCAAGTGTGTTAGGCAAAATGCACTTCTAAGGGAGCATTGTGGCATCATCTTAAGAGAGAAAGAGGATCCAAGATTTGTCAATCCGATCTAAGTCCATGATTAGACTACTTAAATCATATTAGGCCTATTTTGTTATATGTAGCTTAATTATGATTAGGACTAATTAATTAAGTCAGCTTTTGGCTCAATGTTTTAAACTTAACTTAATTATAATTAGAACTAATTAATTAAGTCGATTTGGGCTTAATATTTTAAGCCTTATTATTTTTTTATTCTTTCAAATCTATTAGGTTTTTTTCTATTCTCCTTAGGTGGTAAGGACATGTAAAGTCCTTTTAGGGTTAGGAGTGACATGTTTAGCCTATTAAAAGGTTGGTTTTGTTTTGTTTCAAACTTAAGTAATAATTTTAAAAGTTAATAAATTTGAGAGGACTTTATTCCTTTATTCTTTGAAGAACTAAATCGACTTATAAAGAATTACAACCCTTGTGGTGTCTCTAAACTTATCATCCTCCATAGGGTTCGGTGTTCTTCACTCCATTGCATCATAACTTTGATTCTTACCTCCTTATAGGCAATGGGTCGAGTTCTCCTTATTATAACTTGATTGGATGTGTTCGTGGAGTTGTCTAGTGACAAAGGTGTTCGGGTCTCTTGTTTTTATACATGGGTTCACATCAATTGGTATCGAGCCTAGGTAGTGCAAAGTCAAATTGGTCATCCATAGTCCTTACATCTTTTATTTCATGTCTTTATAGTTTCATTTCCAAATTAAGTCGGTTCCAATTCAAAAAAAAAAAAAAAGAATTCTGATTTTTTTGTCCCATTGTCTCTCTTTCATTGTTGTTTCATTTAATCCAAGTCTCGTCTTGCCATTTGGTTCTAAAATTTTTTTGTTGTTCCAAATTTGAAAGAAAACATCCTAAGGCTACCAAAAAAATAGTTGTTGTGATATTCGCCGATTAAAAACATGAAATAAAGAAATGGCTACTCGGATCCGTATCATTTCATCTAAAATCGGTGGTTAAAAAAATAAGTTTGATTGCCTAAATCAGTAGCTAAAATCTTCATTGTGTGTGCTAAATTGTTTGTTTTTAACTTGTTATCATTATCAAATTTGTTCAAATCGGTAGCTCTAAAATTCGGTTTGTGTGTTTCAAATCGGTAGCTTTAAAATTTTGTCTTGTATGTTTCAAGTCGGTAGATAAACGTTAAATTATGTGCTGAATGACTATGATTAGTTTCTTTCCAAAAAAATCAACTTTTGTATTTTTTGTTAAATTCAATTCAAGTTAGTTCTAGTGTCATTCTTCCTGTTCAAAAACATAAAAAATTCTTATGTGAATTGATTTATCAATTTGTTGTTCCAAATCTATTCGAAATTTATTCCTTGGAAAGTGAAGTTATTAAGCACTTATTTTTCACTTGTAATTGGTTAGTTCATGTGTGGTTTAGATTAGTTTACAAAAGAACCAAAGGAGCGCGTTAGAGTGGTAAAAGGTTGGAGAGTATGAGTGTATTAAAGAAAAGCCTAAAAAAGAGTAAACACAAGCATTGAGTATCATCAATTTAAGGGAAACATGTGAGGAAGTGTTTGCGAGGAATTTTTATTACTAATTAATATTATATAGATTTTAACTATGCCAAAAGATAAAAATCCTAAGAGAGAGGGTAAAGTGATTGTTCATGATAATTTTTATGTTGAGTCATTAGTAATTATGCACACCTTAAGCATGTATGTGAAAAAGGAGGAGGAGGCATGAAGAGATAATATTTTTCATACCGGATGTCATGTCAATAATAAGGTTTGTCGTTTAATGATAGATGGGGGTGGTTGTGTCAATGTTACTAGTCCCGAGTTAGTTAAAAAATTGAGTTTGCCCGTAATTAAACATCCTAGACCATATATATTACAATGGGTAAATGAGTATAGAGAAGTTGAGGTAAACAAATAGGTGATAATATCTTTTGTTGTTAAGAGATACAAGGATGAGATTTTGTGTGATGTTATACCGATGAGTACGGGTCATGTTTTGCTAGAAAAGCCTTGACAAGTTGTTAAAAAAGTGGCACATTATGAGTTTAGCAACGGATATTCATTTAAAATGAGGGGACAAAAAGTAACATATGTTTCATTATCACATAAGCAAGTTTATGAGGACCAAATGAGCCTAAAACAACAAATTAAGAGAAAAAAGGTTCGAGCACTCAAACTTTCATTCATCATGATGATTATGCCTCTGTCGATAAAGAGTTAATAACTAAGGGTGATTACAAGCCTAAGGTCGAGGCATCTAAATTCAATCTTAAATTAAGAGAACTAGTGCTTAAGGAGAGTTAGAGAGTATTAAACGAGAAGAGATTATGCTCATTGAAGACTTAGAAAAACAATAAAAAGAGCTAAAAGAAGATGAGTTTGATAATATTGTGGCTATGTAAAAGGAGAAAGACAATGAGAAGATTATGGATGTTCAAGAGAATATACTATATATTGAATTTGTTCTTCTGGAGGAGTCCAATGACAATAAAATCAAACATGAATTTTTTCAGCCATTATTTGTTCATATTTTACGAGGTTGGGTAAATGCACATGTTTTTTATACTTTGTTATTACAAGATTCCGGGATGAGTATTCTCCAACCAAGGGAGTTTGACAAGCATCAAGATGAAGATTCGAGGATAAATCTTTTTTAGGAAAGTGGGAATGATGAGATTAAAGAAACTCAAGGTTGTATTAATGGAAACCAAGGAGCCAAATGGACCAATAATGTGACATCTCTAAGGGTGGTCTAAAATGGTGAGTTTGCAAGTCTAAGATTTGATCCATTATATATTTAAGATGGTCTAATGATGCGGGTTAGGGCTAAAAAGCTTAAAGAAGCTCTCTAATTCAAAAGTGTTGGGTATAATGCACTTCCAAATGAGCATTGTGGCATCATCTTAAGAGAGAATGGAGATCCAAGACTTATCAATCCGATCTAAGTCCAAGATTGGATTCCTTAAATCATATTCAACCTATTTTGTTATATCCAACTTAATTATAATTAAAACTAATTAATTAAGTCAGATTTAGGCTTAATATTTTAAGCTCTACTATTTTCGTATTCTTGTAAATCCATTATGGTTTATTTCCAATTCTCTTGGAGGATTAATTAATCCACAATTACCTTTCATGAGCATGGTTACCATATAATTCAATTCTCATGTCAACTTATCAAATGTAATCTTGAACTTAGTTATTAGTCTTGTTCGATTATATTCACACAAGTTTTCTTCGATTTTTAAATGTCTTAACTCATAGAGTAAACCAACTATGCTCTATTAGTGTACCACAACTATGCCCATAGAGTTCTTGAGCTAACATTCATCGAAGTGCAATGTGATTACTCATTTAGCATACAAGAAATGATATATCCTATCTTCTTCATCCACCTACCTCCATTAGATTCGTAATACACCCAACGAATCACTCAATTACAAACCTTTATTGAGTCCATTAAAACGAGTGTCAAAGTAAATAAATTCTCTAATGAGATAACCGTGATGACTTCAAGTCTAAAGACTAGTTGTACCCATCTCGTATGAGATTCCCATATACTAAACCAAATGGGTTCTCATAGTGAGTCAAGTCTAGTGATATGCTCTCTAACGTAAATCACCTAAGTGCTTACTTTGGCATCACATAGCAATAGGTGTGAGATCTCCTACTGCTATCATATAGAATGAGCATAACACTCATAAGTCTAACTACATCTAGTCAATATCCATTCTTAACAATGCTACGACTTGTGATATTTAATGATATCATTTATGTGCATTAGTGTTCGTCTTATATCTTTTGATCAATCACTATTGCAAATGCACATCATAAAGACTTATATATAATTCTTATAAAATATAAGAATTAATAGAAATATTTTTTTATTATTAATGATGCAATAATACAATAACTCAAACCTATCCAAATATAGTTGGATCTTGAGCACCTATATTAACAATCTCCCACTTGCACTAAAGCCAACCAGCCATGTCCTTTAATCTTGACGATCGAATTAGGGTCTCAAGTTTCAGCTATGATAAAGGCTTAATCAAAGGATCGACTATGTTGTCATCGGTGTAGACCTTTTCTATCCTTATGTCACCATGATCGATAATCTCTCTAATTAGATGGTAGCATCATAATACATGCTTAGACCTTTAATGAGACCTTAGTTCCTTAGCTTGTGGTATAGCTTTATTATTTTTATAGAATAATACTATTAGATCAACTGCGTTAGGAACCACTTATAGTTTAGATAGAAATTTATAAATCTAGATAACTTCCGTAGCTACTTCTGCCGGTGCAATATATTCAGCTTTAGTTGTTGAGTCTACCACTCGTTTTTTACTTAGAAATCTTCCAACTAACGACTTCACCATTCAATTAGAAAATGAATCTTGATTGTGACCTAAAATCATCATGTCGGTTTCAAAACTATCATCGGTGAACCCTTTCACCACTAGTTCATCTCCTCCATAGACCAATAAAGCATCTTTAGTTCTTCTTAAGTACTTAAGAATGCTTTTAACGATAATTTAGTGTTTTTTACCTAGATTACCTTGATATCTACTACGTATACTCAAAGCATATGAGACATCAAATCATATACATAACATGGCATACATAATAGATCCTATGGCCGATGCATAGGGAATACAACTCATCATTTTCCTTTCATTTTATGTGTTAGGAAACTCATCCTAGAAAAGTTTTATGCTTGGTGATATTGGAATAACTCCTCTCTTAGATTTTTCTATATTAAACATCTTCAGTATTTTATCAATATACATGCTCTATGAGAGTCCTAACATTCTTCGTGATCTATCTCTATAAATCTTGATTCCTAAAATGTAAGTTGCCTCTTCCATAACTTTTATGAAAAAAATTTTAGATAACCAATCTTTTATAGATTTCAACATGGTAGTGTTATTCCCAATAAGTAGTATATCGTCTACATATAGTATAATAAAAACAATTAAGCTCCCACTAACCTTCTTGTATACACAAGGTTCATCCTCATTTTGTGAAAAGTCAAACTATTTGATTATTTCATCAAAGCATTGATTCTAACTCCTCGATACTTATTTAAGTTCATAAATGGATCTTTGTAATTTATAAATCTTTTTGTATTTTTTTAGGTGATAAAACCATCGGGTTATGTCATGTACACATCCTCGTTTGGTTTTTTGTTAAGAAAAATGATTTTGACATTCATCTACCATATCTCATAATCGTGGTATGCGGAATCACAAGCATAATCCGAATAGATTTAACCATTGCTACTCGGTGAAAAAGTTTCATCATAATCAACTCTTTGTTTTTGACAATATCTTTTTACCATCAATCTAGCCTTGTACGTATGTACATATCCATCCATATTAGTTTTTCTCTTAAAGATTGACTTACACCCAATAGGTTTGACCCCTTCAAGTGGATCAACTAAAGTCCATAATTAGTTAGTATACATGGATTCCATTTCGGATTGCATGGCCTCATGCTATTTTTCGAAGTCAATGTCTAACATTACCTTTTCATAGGCGTTAGGTTCATCATTTCGTATAATAAACACATCTCCATATGTAGAAAATAAAAGACCATATCTTTCTAACTCTTGATGAAACCTCTTAGACCTATAAAGTTCTTGTATATTGGTTTATGGGATACTTACAATGCTTTATAACTTTTCTAATTGGGGTTTCTCTTAAAAAGTGTCGATTTGTGAGTCTTCTCGAATCTCATCGAGTTGAACTATTCTCCCATTGGTCCTAGCATCTATATATCCCTTCTCGGGGATTACAGCATGCCTAGCCATGAACACCTTTTATACTTGTGGTTACTAAAAGTAATATCTATTTTTTCTTTTAGATATCTCATAAATTTACATGAGAGGGAGGGAAAGGGGAGGAGAGATGGAGAGAGAGGGAAAGATGGAGGAAAGGAGGGAGTGGAGGAGATAAAGTGGGAAAGAGGGTGAAAGTGAGGGAGAGTAAGGGGGAGGGAAGGAGAATGAGAGGGGAAGAGAGAAACTGATCGAGAGACAAGGGGAAAGAAAGGGGGAGAGAGAGATGAAAAGGGATACGGGGGTGGAAGGGAGAGAGCAAGAGGGGGAGATAGGAAGGATATGAGGGAGAGAAAGGAGGAAAGGGAGGAAGAAAAGTGGGAGTAAGAGAGGGAGGGAGGGAGAGCGAAAGGAAAGGAGAGGGGGAGAGGGAGAGAATAAGGGAGAGATAGAGAAAGAGAATGGGAGATAGATAAGAAGAGAGAACAAAAGAGAGAGAAATAAGGAGTGAAGAAGATGGAAAGAAAGGGAGAAAGTGATAGGAGAGAGGGAAAGAGGAAGAGAGAGGAAGAGATAGGGAGGCAGAGGGAGAGGGAGAGAGGGAAAGGGAAAGCGAGGGAGAAAGGGAGAGAGAGAGGGGGAAAGAGAAAGCAAGAGAGAGAGAGGGAAAGGGAAAGCAAGGGAGAGAGGGAGAGAGAGAGAGGAAGGGAGGTGGAGAGAGGATGGGAGAGGGATAGGGTAAGAGAGAGGATAAGAGAGAGAGGGAGGAAGAAAAGAAGAGGGTAAGCGAGAGAGGGAGGGAGAGGGACAAAGAGAGGTAGAGAGGAAGGGAAGAGAAAAGGAGAGGAAAAAAGAGAAAGAGAGAGGAAGAAAGAGAGAGAGACGAAGAAAGGGAAAGAAAAGGAAATGAGAATGAGAGAGAGGTAGAAAGAAAAGAGAGAAGGAGAGATAGGAAGAGGGAAGGAGGGAGGGGGAGTGAGAAAGTGAGATGTAGGGAGAGATAGAGAGTGAAGGAGAGAGAGAAGGAGAGAGAAAAAGGGAGGGGGAGGGAGGAAGAGAAGGATGGAAAGAGGGGGTAAGAGAGAGGGAGTGAGGGAGAGAGAGAAGGAGAGAGAGACTGAATGAGAGAATGAGAGAGAGGTAGAGAAAGAGGGAGAGTGAGTGAATGAGAGAATGAGAAAGAGGGAGAGAGGAAGTGGAGGGATGGGGAGAGATAGGATGGAGGGAGAGCGAGAGAAAAGGAAGGAAAAGAAAGAGAAATTAAGAGAAAGATTATTAGAGAGAGAGAGAGGGTGAGAGAGGGATAAATAGAGAGAAGGAGACCGAGAGAAAGAGAGATGGAGAGAGGTTGAAAGAGCAAAATGGAGAATGAGAGAGATAAAGAGAGAAAGGGAGAGGGAGAGGGAGAGAGAGGAGAGAGAGGGAGAGGGAGAGAGAAAAGAGGGGAAGAAGGGGAAGGAAGAGTGAAAAGGAGGGAGAGAAAGGGAGAGAGAGAGTGATGAAGGGCCATGCATCTTATGGAGGTATGAAATAAAAGCACAAAATTTCCTCCATCTAAGGCTTCCAAGATTATGCCATTTAGTCAACTAATCCTACATACGTGAATAAATAATTAAAGCAAGTGTTTAGCTCTTGCGGAATAGAAACTATCTATATGATCCAAGTATCTAGCCTTTATTGATAATCCATGCAACTTAAACCCCATAAAAAAGCTATAGAAATCACAAAGTGCTAACTCTAATCCTTATATATAGTTGATTTGCATTTTAAAGAAATCAATTAGGGTTTTTTTGCAGTAACACTAGAGTTAGGTATTTACGACAACTCAAGAATTATTTCTTATCACTATGTTTGTATATTTTCCTATCTTTCTCTTGATGTTGCCTCTCTCCCCTTGTTTGATATTATCCTTCTAAATCCTAAACCTTATCCAATAGTGCTCAAGTTTATCCTTCCACGAAATATCTTGCATGCTTTTAAATTAAACTCGTTAGCCCAAAATCTTTTGGCTTAATTCATTACCAATTAATTTGGACCATCTAAATTAATTGGGTTAAGTATTTTAATGGAGCCCATAATAGGAAATAATTTCCTAAATGATGAAACTAATTTTCTTTTTAGGTAACTCACTTTTAAATTTTGAACTAACTTCCAAATTAAGAAAATGATTTCTAAAACAGAAAACATTCCATTTTAGGACACTTTTTTCAAAACAAGAAACTTTTTTCAAAATAGAAAACTTTTCATTTTTGAAAATCTTTTCCAAAGTAGGAAACTTTGAAAAATTAGAAACCTTTTTCAAAATCTTTGCTTCTCTTTTATTAGATGAATGTTTAAACTTATGTGTGTGACTCAATAGACTCCTAGATATATTAAAAATGTATCAAAAAAAAAACCTCTTTTATCTCTTGATACATAAATTAAGATTGACCTTTAGCAAGGCATCATGATTACCCTATTCTCTAGGGGAATTAACTAATCCATAATTACCTTTCATGAACATAGTTACCATACAATTCGGTCATCATATCAATTTATCATAATGTGATCTCAAACTTGATTTATAGTTTGATTTTGATCACATAAGTTTTTTTAACTCCTAAATGTCTTGGCTCTAAAGTAAACCAACTATGCTCTATTGGTACACTCCTACACTTGCCATAGATTCTTTGATTAGACATTCATCAAAGTGCAATGTGATAACTCCTTTAGCATGTAAGAAATGTCATGTCCTATCTTAGTCATTCATCTATCTCATTAGATTTCTAATATCCTTATTTCATTTTGAGGCTATGAAGTCTGTTCATTTGTGGTGTTTCGGATGGGTCCATTGTGAGAGAATCTCCTTCTCCTTTAAATGATTTAAAAATTCAGTGCTTAAGTGTTCTCTACCTTGATCCGATTGAAGTGCCTTAATACTTTTATGTGATTGTTTCTTGAATTAAAACCTAAATTCTTTGAACTTTTTAAACGTTTTAGATTTATGTCTCATCAAATATACATAATCAAAATGTGATCTATCATCGGTAAAGGTTATAAAATAATCATATCCTTCTTTTGCTTAAGTGCACATGGGCCACATACATCGCTATGTATAAGACCTAACAAATCGGCGAGTTCTTTCACCTATTTCACTAAAAAGGGATTTCGTCATTTTGTCAAGTAGATAAGATTCACATACATCAAAAGATTGATAATGAAATGATTCTAGATATCTATTTTTATGTAGTTTGGATATGTAATTCTCGTTTATATGGCCAAGTCGATAGTGCCACGGATAAGTTTAATTTAGATCATTAGTCTTGAGTCTTTTCGCATTTATATTATATATAAGTGTGTCTATACTTAAAACATATAAACCATTATTTATTTCAGCATTTCCATATACAATATCAAGAACAATCTTTGTTCTTAAATAAAAATGAAAAGCCATCTTGGTATAAACAAGAAATGAAAACGATATTCCTTGTTATACTAGGAATATAATAATAGTTTCGGAGTGCAAGCATAAGTCCAAATGTTTTTTCTTTCTCATTTTATTCTTTTTAAATTTGTGCAAATGTGTGCATCACATCCAGTATCAAATACCTATGATGTTGGATTATAAGTAGAAAAGTTCACTTCAATAACATAAATACTTGAGGTGCTTTCAAAAATCTTCTTTTGCATCGCTTCATGGTACTCTTTATCCTCTATTGCATTTTTTTATGTTGGAGGACATTCCTCTTATTCATTTTTAAGTCAAGGAACTTTGTGCTATTTGAGGTATTACTCTCATTAATCATTGATCTCATCGATATATTGTCGATCATATCGTATACCTTGATAGGATAGAAAAGCATACGATTTGGTTAATTAAATTGTATTAAAAAAATATAAATTAAATAAGTAAAATCTATGTTTGCTCTCACTATTTTCTTTAAGTTCTATAACCTTCATATATAAGACTCTATAAGACTTTTTGATTCTTCTTCCTTAGTGGCTTAGGATCCCATCTCTAACATGTATTAACTTTGAGTTATCTCAATAAGTCATACATGAAGGATTAGGTAGGTAAATTCCTACTAATTGCTTTCAATGCAATTCCTAATTTGATTGGCATGACAACTCCTTATCATATCATATCTTATATGAATACTAATCTTTTCCTATATATTTATTAGACTTTGAGTTATCTCAACAAACCCAAGAACTCATTTTAAGTTAGATCGAACTTTTAGGGACATCGCATGGCCTATAATTTCTTTCCTTTGAGGAAGAAGCGACCTTAAGTTATCTTAACAACCTAACAAAGAACAATAGAGTTTTCTCCTTGTAATGTTAGAAAGCATTTAACTTAATATTTAATTTGAAGGATTTCAATTTGGTAGGTCTCATCCTAGCATATATACTAGTAAATAATCACATTAGTCCTATCATGCATACTAACATTAATCGCATCTTATAAATTCATACATCTCATGCATGACATAAGGACCGATGAATAATAATGAATCTCTAATACTAGCCCCCTCGAGCCATAAGGAGACTAGTGGGTCAAATACCTAGGTGAAAAATTATTACAAATTCTTCGAAATTCATTTCTTGCCTTCTTCTCCTCGCATCTATTCTAATTTGTATCCTCTACTTTTATCTTTATTTAAATAAGAAACTTTGAGTTACATTCAAGGAGAGTACGATGAGAAGAGAAATACAATAGAGTAACGAGAGAAGGCGGGATGCTCAAGCCCTATTTATTCAAAAATTATAAACATTCATTCCCATAAACTAGGTCGACTCATCCATACCATTCACCCATGCTTCAATCACATTGTTGCATGACATACAAATAAAACACATTTCATTCAAATCACAATTATAAATCTATGTTTTGGTCATTTTATAAATTTACCAAAATTTTTCTAACTTTTAATTTTAAAACTTTTGGAGCTTTAGACCCACTTTGGGCCCATAGGCTTTTTAGGCCTCGAGGGCCCATGGGCTTTGAAGCCGTAAGCTTCAACTTGGCATGCTCGTATGCATCCGCCCACTACCGGTGGCTTGGTCCACGAGTGTCGGGCCCATAGCCTTGCTTGTAGGCTAGATGCATGAGCGCTTGGCTCGCACACAGGCTAACCCTATCACGTGCTTGGCATGTGACTACCTAGCCAACAAGCCTAGCCCGTCACATACCCGGCGCATGACTAGCCTAGCTCGCTGTACACCTAACACGAGACCTACCGGGAGTGTTCGTGCGTGCGAGTGCCAACGTCCAACGTCGGTCTTGCACACCGATTTTAACCTAAATTTTAGTTTTAAATTCATATAAAATACCAAAAATGTAAGATTTATAATCGGACATAGTTAATTCATATATTTAATCATAATTAACAAAATATACAATCAACGATTCAACGAAGCTCTGCTACCAATTAAAAGATTATGCATCCTATAGAGGTGAGAAATAAAAAAAAATCCTCTATCTACAAGGCCCAAGATTATGTCGTTAAATCAACTAATCATATATTCATCAATTAAAATGATAAATACAGAATTACCTCTTGTAGTGTAGATTTAAACCTTTATAGAAAAGAGTTATCCAAATGTCCAACCTCTATCGATAATCCACGTAGTCTAAGCATCCATAAAAGAAGCACTGAAAATTGATAAAGTACCAGTTCCATCTTTTCTTACTTGTTTAGTGTTTTCTATATAAATCTAATTAAGGTAATTTTGTTACAACCCAAAGAGAGAGAGGAGAAAAGTGACGTGTTAAGGTTAAGGAGAAAATAATTTTCTCTTACTTCTTATTTTCGAGTCATATGTCCCTTTTATTTTATGTGTGTCAAATTTTTCTCTCACTTTTTCTTCATGTTATTTCGTACCTCTCCTCCTATTTATAAGGGGAGAGTGAAAGACAAGGAGGGGGCAGCAACTAGTCCTAATTGGACTCTTGGTTGTTGCTTCCTAATCCTTCAAGGATTAGAAGTTATTTTGTATGTGAGTTTTTTTATCTTTATCTTTAAAACATTCATCTTTATCCAATAAAGTTCATGTTTATCCTTCCACCAAAATATCTTTTAAGCTTTTACCTAAACCTATTGACCCGAAACTATTTTGGCCCAATTAATTAATTTGGACTATCTAAATAAATTAAGTTAGATAATTTTAGATGGCCCATATTAGGAAATAATTTTCTAAAATACCTCTAAACCTAAATTAGGAAAAAAAATTTCATTTTCAATTGTTTACTTCCAAATTTGGAACTAACTTTCAAATTAAGAAACTGATCTCTAAAATAGAAAACTTTTTATTTTTAGAAACTTTTCATTTTAAGAAACTTTCTATTTTCAAAAACCTTTTTCAAAAGAAGAAACTTTTATGATTGGAAACTTTTTCCAACATTTTTGCTTCTCTTTAATCATGTGGATGCTTAAACTTATGTGTATGACTCAATAGGCTCCTAAATATGTTGATAATGTATCAAGAATAAAAAACACTTCTTTTATCTCTTGATATATCGGTCGAGATTGGCCTTTAGCAAGGCATCATGACTATCCAATTCTTTAAGATGATTAATTAATCCATAATTACCTTTCACGAGCATGGTTACCATATAATCCAATCTTCATGTCAACTTATCACAATGTGATCTAGAATTTGGTCATTAGTCTTATTCAATTATGATCACATAAGTTTGTTTCAATTTTCGGATATCTTAGCTCATATAGTAAATCAACTATACTTTATTGGTGTGCTACTACTATGGTCATTGATTTCTTGAGCGGACATTCATCTAAGTGTAATGTGATAACTCCTTTAGCATATTATGAATGACATGTCCTATCTTAATCATCTACCTACTTTCATTAGATTCTTAGTATGCCCAATGATTCGCCCACTTGCAATCCTTTACTAGGTCTATCGAAACAAGTGTCAAAGTATATAAATCCTCTAATGAGATAACCGTGATGACTTCAAGACTAAGGACTAGTTATACCCATCTTGTATGAGAAACCCATAGACTAAACCAAATAGGTTATGATGGTGAGTCAAGTCCAATGATATGTTCTCTAACATAAATCACCTAAGTGCTTCGTTTGACATCACCATGCCAATATGTGTAAGATCTTCTACTCGCTATCATATAGCATGAGCATAACACTCACAAGTCTAATTGCATCCAGTTAATATTCATTCTTGACAATGCTATGACTTGGGACATTTAATGATATCATTTATGTGCATTAGTATTTGTCTCACATATTTCGATCAATCATTATTGCAAATGCATATCATAAAGACTTCTATCTAATTCTACTGAATTAATAAATATAAAAACATAAGAATTAATAGCAAGACTTACTTATTATTAATGATGCAATAATACAATAACTCAAACCTATCCAAACATAGTTAGATCTTGGGCACCTACAGTAACAATATTCATGAATTAAAGCGTATAAATAAAGGATTACCTCTTATGACATAAATTTAAACCTTTACGGAAAAGGAGTCATCCAAGTGTTCAGCCTCTATTGATAATCCATGCAGTCCAAGCACTATACAAGAAGCACTAAAAATTGATAAAATGCTAGCTCCACTTTTTCTAATTTTGTTTTGTTTTGCTTTAGAAATCAATTCATGGATTTTTGTGAAAACCTTAAGAATGAGAGGAAAGGTGATATGTGCTAGGGTTAGGGAGAAAAATATTTTTTTCTTTATTGTTATATCAAGTCGTGTGCCCTAATTTCCCTTTGCCTTCTTTTTTTTTTTTCTCTTATCTCTCTCTTCTATTTTTCGCACCTCTCTCCTATATATATATATATCGAGGAGAGGTTTCCTTGTCCTCTAAAGGCAAGAAGGGAGACGACAATGAGTCCCTAAATGACTCTAGGTTGTTGCTTACTAATCCTTGAGTTATTATGCATGTAGGCTTGTTTGATGTTATCCTTTAAAACATTCATCTTTATCAAATAAGGTTCATATTTATCCTCCCACTAAAATATCTTTTAGGCTTTTATTAAACCTATTGGACCAAATTACTTTGGCCCAATTAATTAATTTGGACTATCCACATAAATTAGGTTAGATAATTTCAAAAGACCATATTAGGAAATAATTTTTTAAATTACCCTTAAACCTAAATTAGGAAACTAATTTTCTTTTAGGTTATTTACTTTCAAATTTGGAACCGACTTTCAAATTAGGAAAATGATTTCTAAAATAAAAAAATTTCCATTTTAACAAACTTTTCATTTTTGGAAACATTTTTCAAATTAGGAAACTTTCAAAATTTGAAACTTTTTTCCATCTTTGCTTCTATTTTATTATGTGAATACTTAATCTTATGTGTGTGACTCAATAGGCTCCTAGATATGTTGACAATGTATCAAAAATAAAAGACACCTCTTCTATCTCTTGATACATAAATCAAGATTGACCTTTAGCAAGGCATCATGACTATCCAATTCTCTAAGAGGATTAATTAATCCGTAATTACCTTTTACGAGCATGGTTATCATACAATTCAGTCATCATGTCAAATTATTATAGTGTGATCTCAAACTTGGTTATTAGTCTTGTTTGATTATGATCACACCAGTTTTCTTTGATTCTCAAATGTCTTAACTCTTAGAATATTCTAATTATGCTCCGTTAGTGTACTCCTACCGTAGTCATAGATTTCTTAAGTAAATATTCATCGAAGTGCAATGTGATAACTCCTTTGGCATGCAAGGAATGGCATGTCCTTTCTTAGTTATCCACCTACCTCCATTAGATTTTTAGTACACCCAACAAATCATCATCCACGTGTAACCCTTTACTAGGTCCGTCAAAATGAGTACACAAATCCTTCAATGAGATAACCATGATGACTTCAAGTCTAAGGATCAATTGTACCCATCTTGTATGAGATTTTCATAGACTAAACCAAATGGGTTCTCATGACGAGTCAAGTCCAATGATATGTTCTCTAACGTAAATCATCTAAGTGCTTGCTTTGGAATCATCATGCTAATAGGTGTGAGATCTTTCATCGTTATCATATAGCATGAGCATAGCACTCACAAGTCTAATCGCATATAGTCAATGTTCATTCTTGACAATGCTACAACTTAGGACATTTAATGATATCTTTCATGTACATTAGTATTTGTCTCACATATTTCGATCAATCACTAATGTAAATGCATATCATATGGACCTCTATCTAATTCTATTCAATGAATAAATATAAGCAATAAAAATTAATAGAAAGACTTCTTTTATTATTAATAAAATAAATAATACAATAATACAATAACTCAAACATATCCAAATATGGTTGGATCTTAGGCACCTATACTAATATTAGGATGGGTTATTATATATACACACACACACACACACACATACAAAGTAATGGATTCTAAATAAAAGGAAGTAAAAGCTATACAAAGAAGGAAAAGTTGTACAAATCAAAATAGCCTACAATCGGATTTGTAATCCCGTGATCATTGGCCTATTTATAACCCGGTCATTGACCCTATAATGTAGCCACCACTAATGTTAACAAAATCTATGATAATCTTATTGATTTGGTACACATGCAACACATAGTAATTGAATTGATTCACATGAAACAACTAAATGTAACAAATTCTCCCTTTTTTCCTTTTGTAACTTTGTTTCAAGTTCTTGTGTATATCTTTCCTCCTGCAACCCTAAATTTTTGTGTTTTTGGTCCATAAGTTTGGATCTCGGGATCTTATTTTTTTCATTTGATGATCAAAATGTATAAGGAATCATTCAATGAAGACGTCCAATAGATTGTAATTAAATTGTTTTTTTGGAATACTCACATTTTTCAGCAAATAAAATCGAAAGACTTGCATTTAACACAAAATGCGGTGATCGGTCTCATATTTTTTCTAAATATCTTCTTTTACTATTAAAAGTAAAACTAATCATATACAAAATAGTAGTGCTAAGATTAAACCATCAAATCTGAAATTCATTTGGAGATCAACTTGCTTATCATTAGACTAACAACTTATTGGTGGCACGAAATCTATTTTGAGAGCAATTTTATGGATGTTAATTATTTCTTTAATTTAACCCAACATCTTTTATGGAATTGGGAAATGTCTAACTGCTGCTTCTAGGTGAACGATTTTGAGCTTACCTTACATCACAATTCCAATGAATTTGCTAATTAAAATTATTTTAGGCATGCAGGTTATATATATTTGTTCACATAAATGTAGTTTACAATTTTTTCTTAATTTGGAGAAAAATGTTCAGCTGTTAGAAATATAATAGATTCTAAGATCTTTAATTACTGATCTGTCCAATACCATTTGAATAAAAGATTAAGATTTCGAGAACATGATGTTTATCATTTTATAAAGGAAAATCTGATCAAAGGATTCTAGTTTTAAACAGTTGATAACTAATCAAGTACTGGAAGAGATTGGGGACAGACAACATAATTTATATTATATTATTCTACATTGTTATACAGAAGAAATTACAAATAAAAGACGCCAACTCACTCTAGGGTTAAAACATCAAACTGCGTACATGCATGAACACAAAATACATAGGATCCATATTATACACAGCAAACCAGCTGCTTAGGTTTATTTATTTAATGCATACAGCATTTTCTTACTTACGAAGTGAGGGTATATTCTCACCCTAGCTAGCTCCTTCCCTTCCTAGATACGTTCTCCAGCTCCATGAGCCTTTGGGAAATGATCATTCATGTCTCTAAAGTTCCATATGTCATCCCACCAGAGTTCCTCTTCAGTCATTCCACCTACAAAACCATTCATCTTCATCTCCATTGCTTTCTCCTCGTTGGTTCGGTAGCTCACTGGCCAGTACTCTTCCCACCATTCAGGCCCTTCTTCATGTTTCTCCAGGAATATCACCTCAGCTCTCAGAGGTTCTGCCAGCACTTGGTTAACAAGTTCAGGCTCGAAGAGGGTTCCAATGTCAAGTATAGGATCATCGTCGATGATTTCGATGACTTCAACATTTTCAAGTTTCTTCTCCTGATCTTTCACCATGCACGCTTCTGTGTTTGGTGAAACCTTGCTCTTGGTGCTTGATCTAGCCTTTCTTCGCCTTTCAGTGACCACAAAGGTCTGAGTTTTCTTGGCTCTCAGCCCGTTCTTTCTAGCTTTTGCATGCATCCTTGCAATCCTTGAGTCATTCTCATTCTCTTCCTTGCTTCTCTTTCCGATCCTTCCTTCATACACAGCGCTCACTTTTGCTCTCTTCATTTTTGAGAGACAGAAAGTGGAGACAGATTTTGTGAGCTAAAGAGAGAAATAGAGAGAGACAGATCTTTTGATGGTGACTAGCCAGTGCAGAGAGTGTGAGTATAAATAGGCCATTAATTAAGGTTTAGGGTTTGGACTGAAATGCAGGTGTCAATACAAGTGAAAATCGTCCGTTCATTTTCCAGGGCTCTATTTTTTCTCGAGAAAATATCTATTGAAATATGTATATATATATTTATTTTAATCCTCTCATCAGTCAATTTAAAGCTACGAGATATCAGGGGAGGAGAAGACTTGTTTTCTTTGATAAAAATATCAAAAGAATGAGGAGAAAAAACATTAATGACCCAGCAGAAAAAATTAGAAAAGAATCAAGAGAAGAAAAGGGACTAGCTACGAGCGTTTCTTTTGGTTCATCTATACGTGGCCATGCACCTAGGGCACGTGGAGATTTGCCATGCAAAATGAGGGACTCACCGACCGGCCGACAAGGAGGTTGGCTGTGAAATTTCTACTATTTTTGGGTGTTTTCATTGGTTTAGTTAATGGTTTTGTCTCTCTTTTTTCATTAGAAAGGGAAAATGGAAAAGTAAAAGGTTGATGATTCTTGTTTGTTGTTATTAAACTTGGTTTTGCATGTGATGAACACGTTGACAATGATGCTCCAGTTTGTTACAGCTCTCTTTATGGTGTGTTCGTTTGATTTTCATTCATAATGTTTTTTTTTTTTTTCAAGGTTTAAGGGAGAAAAATAAATGAAAGGAAATGCTACTCAGTTTCTTTTCTCTTCAAACCTACTGTCAGTTCTAAGAATAACTAAGATTTTTTTGGATTAATGTGATCATAATTTTATTAAAGATTAAGGAAAAGTAATTAAAGTACAAAAGCTATATATATATATATATATATCCTTATTTTGAGAACAAGTAGAATCATCAACAATTGGGATGTTTAATTATTGGATAAGCCACTTTGTTTGTTCATCTTTCTGTGAAGAACGACCAATGTTTTATAGGCCTTTAGTAATTTGAATTTGTGTTCATAATTTGAAATATACAGACCATACATGACACGCATCATGTGATGTTTTAATAAGATTAGCAGAAAGACATTAGTGGTTTTGTTTGAAACTCCATTCTTGAAATTTTAAGTAGATGCTGCGGAACCTCAGGAATTGGTTCTCTTCACTTCGAATTTTGAAATCAATATGTAGAGAAAATTATTCATCTGAATTATATATTATACGTACCAGTCCATTACGAAGGATTGTCTGGAAAGAAAATCATGTAATCTTAGTTTACTCTTAATGTTTATCCAAAAATACCGCAGATTGTTAGGAAAAAAAGAAATAGATGCTAGTCTCAGATTATGTAGAAAGACTATTTATTTAAAGAAGTGATTTTAAGTTTGAATCTTTATGTATAAAGAAAACTTTTTGAATAGCTATATCCAAATTTATACATTCGACATGAAGAAAACTTTTTGGATAGTTTAGTCTCGGATTTTTAAACTCGGAATAACTTAGGGATAAAAAAAAAATAAGCAATTGGATCAGTTAATTCTAAATACCATAAAGCAGATACATGCATAGATATTTAAAGATTGTGGCTCATCGCCCCGCGAGACTTCGCTCCCAGAAGGAAGTTTTTACAAGCTGGGTACCAACTTTTTCAATATTTGCACTCAAAATTCTATGGTCTGTAATCTCCATAGTGAGTCCAATATTCCAATGTCAGAGTTTAGAATTTCCATTAAAACTCTAGGAAGGTTTAGGCGGAGATTTTTTCTTGATTCAACAGAAAGTCCATTGAATTTTGAGCTACACAAGGAAAGGCTCCTTTTAACTCCTCCTTGCGGATATAGATTTAATTGTATTAGTATGACCAAAGGTATATGGCTTTTGCAATAAAGGATCTTAGTCGGATTTGAGAGGTGAAAACTACTAAGGCAATTAACAAATTTTGTCATTAGTTCATAATGCTATGGGAAAAGGTAACTAAAAAGATGAAGACCCCTAATGATTCTGTCTTTAATCAATTATGGTCATCACTAGGTAGCCGACTCAAGGTAATCAGTTTACTTACTTGATTCTCTAATCAATTAGTTACATTTTAAGAGCAATAAATTGTTTTCCTTTAAAAAGTCCATTAAAATTTCGCCCAAGTATGGCCCTTCTTTCTTTTCGATTCTTTACATTCCACATCTCCGAGGAATTCAAGTTCATTTTAAATTATCTTTGTTTGGTGAAATAAGACCAAATTGACAAAAAGGTAACTATATATGTCGGAAAAGGCATTGTAAGACCAGAACTTTCGAAGACATAGTAAAAAAATCCTGCTCCATCCCTCCCAATAAAAAACAGTGGCAGGTGCTCTTAATTCAAAACAATAGCCAAAAACCGACTTCGGATTTTTGTCAACTCCTACGTGATCAATCAACAGGAATCTCGAGCTTTTTCTTTCACATGGATAAAAACGCGCAGGAAACATTTTCTGCATCGGATGCAACACCAAAAAACAAGTCAACTAAAATGGGTGCTATAAAAAGGCATATAAAGCCAATTTTTCCCTACCTACCTGTCAAGCTAATTGCTTACCTAGCAAAACCCTCCCTATGTGATGCCACAGCAACAAGCTGATGACTGCTAATACAACTACCAAGCCTCTTTTCCATACCAGTCCGGGTTGACTATATGGATCCTTTTGTGCCATTCCACACGATCATGTGCCGGTCACTGCTAATTGTCACACTAAATTAATTGAAGAAAACTACAACACATATACCACCCAAAAAAAAAAAAAAAAAAGAACTGCAATACTACTCAAACCACTATAATGTACAAGTTAAACATGGTTAACGATGTGAAAGACCTAGTAAGTAGTAAAACAGTGAGTAATACTGGACCTTCCTCAAGCTCTCGGGATTGCTAGTATAATGCTAGTTAACATGGTTAGCCATGCGAAACACCCAGTTTAGTAAGACGGTGGAGTAATACTGGACCTGCCTCAAGCTCCCAGGATGATTCTCACATATTAACACTGTTGGCAATCACTAGCAGTGACCACAGAACAGGCCATAAGCTAACACCACTAAAAGCACCATGGATGACAACCATCCCAAACCTTTGGTCGCCAGCAATGGCAACAACCATCGGCCGTCTTACTATAAATTATGCACGAAAACCAGGAAATAACATGGAAACCTCTTCCTATAAACTAACTATTTACCAAAAATTTGTTTTGGCAGAAAAATAAATGGAGCCTCAATCTAAAAGTAACATGCCTAGTCCATTTCTCCCTCCAATTATTTAAAAAAAAAAACCACTAGCTTATGTGTTCTGCAAATGCGTATCGTGATTTTTAATCCAAGGAAAAAAAAAATCCTAGTCTGACAAGCTCAGTTTTTTAATGCTATCTATGTTCAAAACCAAGGAACGTTCAGTGAACTCCTTGCCTCATTTAGTTGGCCATATCTTCCATCTTCATGAGCGATGTATATATTCAGCTGCTCTTGTACTTTGTTTTTATGTACTTTCCTAAGGCAAACTACAGAGGAGGTTTCAGTATGTTGAATATCTATCCAACCAAAATCCTAATCTTTTAATTTTAGATCAAAACAACTCCATGCTCACTTGCAGGGCCTTCCAGACTCAGAAAAATATATTCTCCCACCTCACAAACTCTTTTTTCTGCACATCCTGTGACAGTGAACTGAAAAGAAGTTAAGACTTTCAGCCTACAAGAAGTTTTTCATACTAGCCTACAATCAATGATCAAGACACTGAGCATACAGTAAAACAATCTGCCAATGAAAACATAATACAAATAACATCTAGTTTCAGAAATTATATTATCACATACAAGGTTGAGCTAAACATGATTTAAAACATTCTTTTTCAGCTCACAGAGTGCAAAACCAACAGCATGGCAACCAATTGTCAAGTGACTCCCTAACGAGTTTTAAATGGAAGTAACGTGCCTCTATGAATGATACAAAACAGACCCTCAATGACAAGGAGTTATCAACTATTCTCACTATTACAGCTGTAAATTGCCGATAAATTGCACGAGAATCGGCAATATTTCGTACCACATCATGGATGGAAGTAAATCTCTGTCTAATCATTCTATTTTGGAATTTTCTAAAGCATACGATAATCGACAATTCTTCTTAGATCAGTCACCAAATGCATTATCATAAATAACTAATTGGACGTTACGATATGGAATTCATAAGTGCTTCTTCTATAGTCAACAGTGCCATGTGCAATTAGCACATTAAACACCATGTACATCATGAAGCAATTGACTATTGAATTTAAATGATGTGAAAATGTATCAGTTAACATTATCTAAAATCTGAATTACAATACCAGAGTCCTACTATTGAAATTTTTTTCCATAAAGCTTAATGGATCCAAAAATATTGATAGAGAAGCTCAACACTCTAACTAAATTGATAAACTTCACAAGAGCAATACAAGAAAGTCACCAAAATGAGAGTGTAACTGAAAGGGTCCAGTACAATAACTTTTTTTTTTCCCTTCACTAATAGAGGAAAACATAAACATCACATAAAGCATGAATCATTGGTACTTAAAACAAAATTGCCATTGGAAAAGCTGATCTGAACACGCCATGTATAAAGAGCAAAGATAAAGAATAGAAATTAAAAAACAATATTATCTAAAAATTGCAGAATTTGAACAAATGAATAATCTAGTCGAACTTCAAAAGCAGATTTTGCTAGTTTTGATCAAGCGACAATGTTTAAGACAACAAAATCTCCATAGAGTTCAGGCACAATGGCTTTTTGAATGGTATAGACAACAGACGATTGAAATTAGACAGACAGAGAGGCTAAAAGATAAACTGATGACCAAAAATTGCTAGGGTCAATTATCATGGAAAACCTGCAACACGATCCAATCTAACAACCATAATATACCATTTAACATGATGATTAACCATTTATTAAATCACAAAAAAAAATGATGTCATTTGTGAGCACAGTTAGCAATCATTATCGGTGACTAACAACATGCTGATGGGCAGCTGTTATTTTCCTAAAAACTATAATCAAGAGAAGAAGCAGGTGGTAAAACAGTTTTTCAACAAAAAATGACAACAAATTGAGTAGCATTTTAGATCCTAGCACTATTACTACTTTAGCAATCTTTGATAACTTATTTACTAATCTAGCCACAGCTTAATTCATATACGACAAGAAATCAGGTTAGAAGTAACAGTTAAACCAAAATGTGGGGACATAAAACCAATCCAACACAAAGTACCACTTTCCAATTATGCTTCTTGTTACTTCAATAGAATCCGCCTCCATCAACGATACGATATATATACTTTGATGACAAGGGGATATGAACCATTCTCACTAGAATGGCTGTATATTTCCGATAATTGCACAAGAAGTCAGAAAAATTTCATTTCATATCGTGGATAGGAGATGCCAAACTTTATTCGCTCATTCTGTTTTGGAATTCCCTAAAAGTTACGCTATTGACACATTCCCCTCTTAATAAATGCACAAGTAATCCCAAATCCCAAATTAATTCAAGATACATAATCAAGAGCACCCTAAGAGATTCACCTATGAATCCAGTCAACGAATATGATTTTTTTTTTTTTTTTAAGTGTTTGACACTAATGAGGCATGTCATAAACACGACATAGAGAACTACCACTATTACACCTTTAACAATCTTCAATAATTTAAATACTAATCTAGACACCACTTAATTCATATACGACAAGAAATCGGATCAGACGTGAAGTTTAAACCAAAATGCAAGGCATAAAACCATCCAATACAAACTACAAATTTCCAATTATGCTTTTCGTTACTTCAATAGAACGCACCTCCATCAACGATATGGTACAGATACTTCAATGACAAGGTGATATGAACCCTTCTCACTACAATGGCTGTATATTTTTTGATAAATTGCACCAGAAGTCAGAAACATGCATTTACTCATTCTGTTTAGGAATTCCCTAAAAGTTACACTACTCAACACATTCCCTTCTCAATAAATAAGTTGCCAAATGCACGAGCAAACAATTAAGGGAATGCTATAATGCTCTCAGAACCCAAATTAATTTGAGATACATAAACAGACCACCACAAGAGATTCACCTGATGAATCCAGTCCAATAATATGATAGTTTGACACTAACAAAGCATGACATAAACACAACATAGAGCAGGAGAAAGAGTATTTAAAAGAACATAATTTGGCCCTACCGTTATTACACCTTTAACAATCTTTGAGAACTAATCTAGCCACCATTTAATTCAAATGCGACAAGAAATCGGATAAGAAGAGACAGTTAAACCAAAATGTAAGGACATAAAACCAATCCAACACAAACTACCACTTTCCAATTATGAATTTTGTAATTTCAATATAACATGCCTCCACTAACGATATGATATAGACACCCGATGACAAGAAGATATCAAACATTCTCACCACAATGGCTTTATGTTTCCGAAAGTTTGCATGAAAAGTCAGCAATGTTTAATATCATCTCGCAGATGGAAGAAGCAAACCGTTACGTACTCAGTTGTTTTTGCAATTCACTAAAAGTTACAGTATTCTGAAACGTTGCTCTCTTATTAAATAAGTTGCCAAATGCGTAAGTATAAACAACTAATCCAATGTTGTAATTAATTCAAGATACATACCCTCTTATTAAATAAGTTGCCAAATGCAAAAGTAAAAACCACCAATCCAACGTTGTAAAGCTCCCAAATCCCAAATTAATTGAAGATGCATAATTAAGACCACAACAAGAGATTCACCTAATGAATTCAGTGCAATAATAGGATTTCTTAGTGTTTGAAACCAACAAAGCATAAGATAAACACAAAATAGAGTAAGAAAAAAGGGTTTTGGAAAGAATAAAATTAGGGCATCGCAAAAACTTATTTCCAGCATATCATGCATAAACAGTAAATTAAGGATAAGAACAGCTATCAAGGCACAAGCAAAATGGGATCAAAGTGAATTATTTATCAAGATTAAATAATATTTACTTACAAATCTTTGAAGAAATCAAACTGTGTATTTTGAGCTTTCAGACTCAACTGTTACTGATGAACCGGGAAAAAAAAATCCTCAGAGACGATTTTGACAAGCTTTGAAGACAGATAGAGAGAGACTAAAAGAACCTGGATACGGGCTTGTGTATCAGCCCGGAGAAAAGCCCAAAAAAAATGATTTATATTAAATGGTTCGATATTTGAAATTTTGATGTTTTGTTTTAAAATTCAACCCAGATCATTCATTTGCCAATTAAATGGGGGTGGGTGGGGGAAATATCGTTCCCAATCTTAAATTTTTCTTCATTTCCAACTTTATTACGTTTTCTTATTTCAAAGAGGTAATTAGATTGAATGCATGTAAGAAAAAGAAAGGCTAAAATAACATTAAAAGTTGTATGTTAAAGAGATTTTAACCTACTGTGATTTCACCCCTGTAACTTTAAAGAGGTACATCGAACACAAAGTTCATTGTGAATTTTATGGAGTAAAAGATGAGTGGATTTGGAGGTTTCATGAGTTCATCTTTTGTTGGGATATTAAGTCAGCGACTGGCCATACCAAATCTGTGGCTACCATGCAGGTAAATGAAATTGAATGTTAATGGAATGCCCCAAAACGACAGCGATCAATCCACACCAACCAAGCTAGCTGCCAAATAGTAATCCCTTTCTTTCCAAATAACTAGCATTCATAATGGTTCTTGTGTTTAACAGGATTTTTTACTGAATAATTCCACCAGCATTTAAATCCTTTAAAGTTAATGCAAAAATTTAAAATAAAAGGAGTAACGAATCGAGGGCCTCCACTTGATGCTGAAAAGGTTAGATCTTGATGATGCAACCACCAAAAAACTGAAAGACCTAGACCCCATGGGAGAATCAAGGACGGAAGCATTTGAGTAAATTGAAAGGAAAAGAAGCAAGATACAAGAACAGACCAATCCATTGACAATTACCAATATACATACATTTACAGGGTTTTGGCCCCTCTCAAAATTCAATCACCAATTGCTTCTATACAGGATTTTTTTTTTTTTTCCATGGTGATTATCGAATGAAATCAAACGACCCTCCCAATACTAACCCACTTTACCTTATATTACAAATGACCTACGCTCTCAAAACCTTGCTTAAGAACAAAAGGTTTTGGCCCCTCTTCTTTGTTCAATCAACTACTTACACAGAATATTAGGGATGATCACCGACAAAAACATATCATATATACACTACTAAAGAGCATTTCTTAAGACTCTCGGCAAAAAGATTCAAAACTCCTCTTGTTAAATCTGCTGTATTGGTGACTCTGGTGGCGATTTAGCTCCCTTCTATATACACTTCCTTTCGTGAGTTCTAAGCCACAGCAGGGATGCTGGAATTTTGGCGATCCCTGTTGAGGCAATCAAATCCTTCTACTCTAACTGCAGCTGGTTTAAGCCCAAACTTCATTCTTGCACACCCTCCCTTGCGTGCAGATGATGATGGAGATGATAAACCAGAAGGAGATGGAATGGACAGTGGTGACATTGGAGTGTGTTTTTCATCCCCAAATCTGGCATCTTGAATTAATGGGTTGCCTACTCTGGTTGGAGGAGACCCACAAAAAAATGGTGGTGGCGACGAGGCCACCTCGGTTGCAGAATGATCTGAACCATGACCCTCCTGTTAACACCAAGGTCATAGTCAGAGTCAGCACAAACCTCCAAACATAAAATACAACTTGCAGAATCATATTCATGTACAGAAATGCTGAACGACCAGCAAACAAACTGGATGAATGACAACAAAATATCCTCAACAAAAGAAAATAATTCCAGATCAGATGCATCCCACCAGATACAGATGAGGCTTAACAAGGATAATGCATAAAAAATATCACTACCACACATCAAAATTATCAACTTTGACTACTTTCTACCAAAAACCTAAGCAACAAGTCACCCTAACTTCCACACAAAAAAAACGCCAGTTTACCTTCATGAGAATAATGTCCAGAAGCTCTGCCCCAGCTTTCGAATCACACATTTCGGCTTGATGGCTGTCATTCAAAACAATCCTCACACTCATTAAAATCCTCTCGAATCACAAAGCAACTGAATAACCTAATCCCAAAAGCAGATAATACTAAAAACTAACCTCGCTGACCATCTCAAAGGCCTGATGGGATTATTAGCCAAAATTCCTACTCGCCGAGGCTTTGGACAAACAACAGGACCCTTGGAATCAGAAATCGAAACCAAACCTTTTCTCTCATCACAAAAAGTAACGGCGTTCTGCTGGAGACTGGCTTGATTCATCATCTTCAATTTTTTACAATATATTCACAACAGTATAACGCCTGTCCATTTTCCAAAAAAGAAAAACCATAAAAATCTTCACGAAAAATCAAGTAATTACTATAAAACAAATAACTCTGATCGATTCGAAACCCAAAAAAAAATAACCAAAAAATTACACCAAAAAAAAATAATCAAACTCAAATTTTGACTACGGAAAAAAAAATGAAGAAATTTTCAAATCTGTTTCAAATTATTCAATTTTCCTCTACTTTCCGAGCAACCAAACAGAAGGAATCACAGATCTAGACGCAAACCTTTTAACAAACAAAATCCATTAAAATCAAGAACAAACTGACCAAAAGGACCCAAAAATTCCTCTTATTTCCCAAAAAGAAAAAAAATTAAAAACTAACAAAATTCAATTTTCGAGAAAAAAAGTAAATACCAATTCTAGAGGAATATATAAAACTTATTTACTAAAAAAAAATTAATCACGGCTCAAAAATAAAACAGCTAAGTAAGCCTAAGCCAGATCTGATCAAACACTTGAATAAGCAAGGCCAGATCTGCTTAATTAGCAACCGTATAAACGTAAGCAAATAGGTATGATTATACGTAGAGAGAGAAAGAGATAGATACCTGAGGGAGAAGATAGATGTTTAGAGAGAGAGAGAGAGGGCGCCTGCCACGAAGGAGAGGAGAAAGAAATAGGGGAGCGGGATTGGCATTTATAGAGGAATGGAAAAACGCTGGTTGTCTGACATACTTGGTAAGAAAATCATAAAAATCTTTACTTTACTTTATGGAAACGGTCAAAATAAGAAAGGGTTAAGAGGCGTTTTTTTTTTTTTTTTAACTTCCTGATTAGGTGGGTTTTTGTTTATCCAACGAATTAAATATGAAAGGCATGCTGAGTTCATTCAAATTTTGACTATTTCCACTATTCTTTTGATGGTTCCATTCCATAGCGTATGAAAAGAGTTTTTTTTTTTTTTAATGTGTTTTACGACTCCTATTAAATTTAGTTATTTTCTTTCTAGATGTGTGAGTTAATAAAAATTAGAACAGTGGTAACGCAATTA
The DNA here is from genome assembly GCA_963924115.1 of Dovyalis caffra. Taxonomy (NCBI): domain Eukaryota; kingdom Viridiplantae; phylum Streptophyta; class Magnoliopsida; order Malpighiales; family Salicaceae; genus Dovyalis; species Dovyalis caffra. The sequence continues at coordinate 2,254,715 of CAWUPB010001161.1, read as the reverse complement.
GAGTTCATAACACAAAAATGGTTTGTCAAAATGCATATTTATAGCAATTATCAAAGTTCGTTATCTTTTGGTTATAATAATTTACGAGTAAATAATAATAATTGTGTTTTTTTTTCTCTATTGCTCTCTATCATGCCAACGATCAGAACCTAACAATAATAAAATTAGGTGGGTTTGCGAGAAATTTTTACTATTTTCCCTATTCTTTTGATCATGCCAACAATAACAAAATTTTGGCGCTTAGTTTATTGAAATTGTCATGCAATTAGAGTTGATGGATTTTATCAACTTACTATTAACCATCAATGCATTATATAATATCAATAAGCAACTTAATTCTAATCATCCTCGGTATATTTAGAGTAAAACAAATTAAAAGTATTTTAAATTATTAAAGAAATAATTATTAATATTTATTTAAATTTATTATGAAAAATAGACAGACTTTAAAAAAAATACAACTGAATCTATCAAAAATGATAATAATATTTTTATTTAAACTCAATTTTATTTAATTCTCTTTCTCTGTTTATCTTTTTTTTATAAAATACAAGTTGTTAGTTACTATTTGAATGCCATAAAAAAAAATGAAAAGCATTCCCAAATTTAAACTGATTGTGAATGATATTTTTTTTTTAATAACTCCTTTTAAATAGTAAGTTTTTTACTAATAAATACCGATACAATTATAATTGCCTTGTATGAAAAAAAAATAGTTAGAACTTGGAAATGAGAAATATATATGGTTCATAATCTTTTTTTACGTGTTAAGACTTTTATTTTATTTTTTTAAGAAAGGGGAAAAATACTTTAACTATCAAATCTAGAACGTCAGATTACATGCACCCTCCCTTATAACTAATTAAGGATGTGACGATCAGCCGCATAAATTAAAAGGAAGTTGCGTGGTTTATACAATATTCTTTTTGTTAATAAAATTGGACAAATACAATGCATCGTACTCCTTTTAAAACCAACGTCAATTTCAGTAAAATCAATAGGACATGATAATCATTTTGCTTAAGTTTATGGTATGATTTTTTTCGACTAAATTATCTCAGACAACTGTAATTAGATTGGCACTCCTCTAAATATGTTATTATTATTCACACTCCATAATTTTAAGGAGTTACCAAATTGATATTGATATGGAGCTCTATCTTGAAAATATTCATATGGAAATAGCTTTTTTGCCTTTTCATTAAAATAAGGTAATTTTGTTTTTTTTTAGTACATGGTAAGAATATATAGAGAGAGAGAGGACATTATCAGACCATATCTTTTTATGTTAAAAACAAAAAAAAAAAAAAAAACAAAGGGAATGATTTTATAGAATTTTCAGACTTGATGCCTATCATTCGATTGTATACTAGGTTTATAGATTATTCTTGCAATTAGTATTACGAAATTTTTAACATAAGGTAAAAATATAAAGCAAAGTTTTTTTTGTCAATTCATAAAATGATGGAGAGGGTTGGTAATTCAAAGAAGTAAGAATGGTGTATCTTTATGATGGTCCATACATTTTGTTAATGCCTCTAATAAGGCAAAATCATGCTCAAAACAGGAATGTTCAACAACCAGTTAGATAAGGTTTGCTTACAACCGTAAGTCACCTTATGTCTTCTTTTCTTGAAATATGTATATGGTCTACCTTGGCAGCCAAACCTTGACACATTGCTTTCTTTCTTTCGGTGCATTTATTTTTGACAATCCAATCTCAATTCAAAATTAAAGGAAGAAATGAGAAGATATATATATAGTAAACGAGTTAATTTTCTACCATTATAAATTTTTAAGTTGCATTTATTAAAAGAGTTTAAAACCTATCCTTTTCATTTAGAATACAATTATTCATATTTTTAATGTGAAATGAGAATACTTAAAAAAAACAGATTTCTATGTTAGGCATCCAAATATATACACAAATTCTTTTTATTGTGGTTCGGGAGGTATGCTAGAAATTAAACCGTGTCTTTATTCTTTGTTGAAAGCAAAGAGGATTAACTTTGAATTTTGATGGAGTGTTTCCAAATTTCTTCAGGTAATACACCAAACCCATGAATCGGTTACTAATAAATTGCTATCAATAAAGACCACACTATCATTTGATTTTGAAATTTGATTCATATACACCAATAGAAGATAGGAAATGGTTGACGAACCAATCCATCACAAATTAGAAGCTAATCCAAAGTTTCTTTTTCCGAAAGCATGCAGCCAATTATTCCGCTATATACTTTTACTACAACATCTAGAAGGGAAATAAAGTTGAAAGTTTCGTAACTTCTAATCAGCATTATCTCTAAAAATAAAAACAAGAAAAAAGAACTCTTATCATTTATATGTGTCTGGTATCGCTGTATTTCTAAAGCGCAGCTGGATTACTTATTCGCGTTATTTATCCAGGCTCATTAGCATTATTCATTTCACTATATAATAGTATTTTTATAATTTTTAAATATTTTAAAAATATTTATTATAAAAGTTTTCGTAACATTACATTTTATCTTTTTTTCTAAATATTGTTTTTTTAATCGAAAAATATTTTTTTATGATCCTTTTTTTTATTTTGATCACTTTGATCTTTTTTTCTACGATTTTTAAATTAAAAATTTTATGGTAAAAAAATGTTTATAAAAAAATTAGAAAATAAGTTTTTAGCTAAAAATCAATTGATTTTGACATTTTTTATACTATTATAAATTTTTTAATTGTGGATAGAGATAAATAATAAATAATTTTTTAATAAAAAATATAAAGTATAATCGATCAACTACAAAATTTTAATTACAAAATTATAAAATTGAATAAATTTTTATTCGAGTTTTGATTTGATATATTTTGATATATGCATAATACAACACGAAACATCAAACTAAAATAATTTTATACGTTTTATCCGAACTGCAGTATAATACGGATAAAAAAACTAATATTATTCTAAAAGAAAACTGCTTTTCTTTGAAATCAAAGCAGATGCCATTCTAAAAAGATGTTTTGTTTGTAATCTTTTTTTTTTTTTACCAAAAGCATAAATGTTTATTATGAGGTTTATTTTAAATTAAAATAACAACTTCCCCCATTATTTTTTAAATAAAATTACACATACCTAATATTGTAGTGTTTTTACATAATTCTATTTCAATATATATATTGAATATAAGAATTGCTTTTATGTTCACATTTTATCCAAGTTAAGAAGGCATAAATCATTTAATAAAAAAGAAATCTATGTGTTTAAATATTTTTAGTGTAGCTTTATTCGTCATCTTATATTTCAAAAGCACGCGAATATAATTTAACTAAATACTACTTTTATCTTGCAACGTAGCACAACACAATAATCATAACTCAATCCATCACAACAATACAAAACCAATTTTAAAAGTACAAATTATTTGGATTCTGATTTACGATGCTGGGTGTTTTTGCGAGTCATATGGAGCCTTACCTCCAACACAATTATCATAGCTTTGGTGGATAACATGTACCCAAAAAAAAAAAAAACTTAATTTATGTTTCTATTTTCTAACAACTAAAGAGTTTGGCTGAGAGGATTGCTGGACTTATCTAGCTTGAGATTTTAATTTCGAGTTATGCTATTGATCTTCCGATAAATTAATAATTTACATTCGATAAACCCATTCAGTGTTCATTTGAGAACTCTAGCTCTTTAAAAAGTGTTTTTGGTTAATTTTTAAAAACTATTTTTGAAGCTAATAAAAAATAAAAAAATTAGAAACTACAAAATGAAAAATTTAAACTTTTCAATCATGTTCTTCTATTAGGCCTTTATAAATTTTAATGAGAAAAGTATGATTGATTTACATGTGGTTGATTTTTTAAATTTTTAATCGCTAAACATGTGTCAAAACTTTATATACACCTTTAATAAAAAAACGTTTTAACATCACATATATGTTTTTTACGATTATAACCTATTTTAAGCTTTCAATCAAAATCGGATATGATTAGTCTAATTGCACATTAGTTTGATGTAATAAAAGAAAAAGAAAAATCACTGCTTATGTGGACTGGAAACTCTAACTAAAGTAATCAATAAAATTGAGAAGTAAGTAAATTATAAACGAGTCACTTTAGTTTTCAAAAATAAATTAATTAATTTTTATATTTAAAACGAACTATTTAATTTTTTTTAATTAATGATGCTTGTATTTAATTTAATATTATTTATTTTTTTAGCATCAATTTTTCATAATATTTTTTATTTTTAAAACAAATTCGAAAAGTATAAAATGAACAAAAAAATATCAAAATTTTAATTTTTTTTTAAAAAGATTAATTGATTCGTTTTTTCAAACTAAAAAGATTAATTTATAATTTACTCTTTCAATGCATGCATGGTTCATTTATTTATTGTGGGTTCTAAGAATGAGATCTGGTCATTTAGAAAAGCAGAGCAGAGCGGTAGATGATTTGACTCGGACAAAATCACATGGCAGAATGAGTAGCCCAACTGGATGTTAGTCCTAATCAAGCTGGCTCCCATAAACTCATTTACATCACTTATTCTCCCACTTTGACTTTTCCAGGAAACTTAGGTGCGCTAAATTATTATTATTATTCTCGGAAAAGATGGATACAGACTAGAGATATTTGCACGGCCGTCATTTACGCACCGGAAAATGAGGAACCGTGTAAAAATGCCAGCTTACAAGATGGGTCCCAGTTCAGTCGTGTCTGCAGCTTAGACGTTTGTTACTTTGACTTCCCTGCTCTGATCGCGACACGTGTACCGCCGTGATTAAAGATTCTGTCTCGACGAATTAAAGTAAGCACGTGCACCACGTTGCGAGACCATCTGGTGATTTTTTATTTATTTATTTTTCGAACAGCTTTTTGAACGTGTGTTTGGTGAAACTCTATGCAAATTTAAGGGGAAAAACGAAATATCTACGATTCGCGTTAGTTTGGTCAATATGGTGTAGATATTTTCACAAAAGTTTCTGGTTTATATATATATATTAAAGTATATCAAAACTATTTAAAAACATTTGAATAAAATATTAATTTAATATTTTCCAATTCAAAATTAAACACAATAAAAATACATTACTAAACACAATATCAAAACTATTTAAAAACATTTGAATAAAATATTAACTTAATATTTTCCAATTTAAAATCATTTAAAAATATATTTTTAAACACAATAAAAATACATTACTAAACACAATCTTAACAGGTTATATATGTATATAATTTCAAAATCAAGACTAGGCATTTAGATATATTTTTTTGTTAAAATAAATTTTTAATCGACTAAAATCCCCAGCAATCAGAAATTGATCATTTCAAAATTAATTAAATATTCATGGTGTCAAATATGGATAATGGTCAATGGCATAAACCATAGATAATTTTAGAAAAATAATTTTTGCAAAATATTTATTTTCTTTTTATTTTTTTAAATTTCAATAACAATGAAAAATGATATTGTCGTTAAATAATCATCTCAATTTAAAAATTAAACCGTTTAATGAAAACTTAAAAATGATTTTATATTTTTTTAACATATATATATATATATATGTATGTATATATATATATATTAACTTAAAACTTATATGAAAAATGAAAATAATAAAATTTAAATTTATGATCATTTAGTCATTAAAAATCTAATATTAATTTAATATATTTAATGAATTCTTAAGAATAATTTTATATTATTTTTTATCAGTTAATTGTCTGCATCATCATACTCCTATTTCCTTCTTCACATTGCTAAAAGATGCCTCCATTATCCTGAGGAGAACCAATTAAGGAACCATCACTTCCTTAAAATTGAAGTCTGGAGACGAATTAAGCATGGGCACGGTGGCATATGATTCCATGGCAACATACCTAAAGTCTAATTAGTGGATGAAATTTTAATTTGATAACATTTTAGGCTCAAACCTAAATTGGGTAAATTTTTTAAATTCCGCAGTTTTGCTTCCCCTTCTATTCTAGGAATTGTGCCCGCCGACCTTTTCTTGTCCAAGCATTGTTACCCGGAAAAAAGGAAATCATTTTCTTAAAACTGAAAAGGTGATTTTTGAACAAACTCCCAAATTCATTCATGAAAATGACTCATGCGGAATTAGGCTAAGGTTATTTTCACAAGTTAGCATATAAATTATATTACTTCTAAAGTTTCCTGGTCAGGAAAAAAAAAAAAAGTCCCAACTCCCGACTCCTAACATCTAAAGTACAAACCTAGGCCTAGCCAACACTCCCTGTTTCAACTTCTATACGTAAGGATATATATTTAGTTCACTGTTAATCTCGAAACAACAAGAAGAAGGAGTTCATATGTTCGAAACCTATTCCAATGTCCGAAATTTGGTTCTACAGTACGTTTATTGTTAAGACCAAAATTACAAATTAACTTGTACTTAAATAGTAATTCCACGAGAGGGGGTGAGTAGCGATGATGACGGTAGGATAGAAACGCGTTTTTAGCGTTTTCAAGCCCAATCTGAGGTATTTACCACAATAATTTATCAATGTAAATAATCGAATTGGGTTGGATGTAGAGTTTTATCTACAAGTCAGGTAGTCACACATGTTGGATCTAAATGTAAATTCACAAAAAAAATTCTAAATGTATAAATAGATTTTTTTAAAAAATAAAATAAAATATTATGCTAGATATGGGTCTGGTAAACCTCTCATTAGTCTCCAATAAAACCAGGTCAAATTTTAATTGCGTTTAATTTGGGTAAAAATCCGAGCCAACAGATTGGTTGTTGTCGGGCATTTCAATGGGTTTGGTAATTGGCAAAGTCTATGTAGAATTCAGGTTGTAAATTGACTCCCTTTAACTTTCCAAAAATTACAATAATGGTAAATAAAATTTTAAAAAAACTATGGTATTTTACGCAATTAATACTAACTGAAAAACTATGGTCAAATAACCAGATCTTCCCTTTTGCAGAAAAAAAAATATTAAACGTTAAATATTCAACTGCTATTTAAAAAAAAAAATAGAAATCAATACTTTATATTTCAACTCTAAAGCGTTAGTTGGTAGTTAAAAAAGCATACTCTTTTTTTTTTTTAATTTTTTAAGCTTAAACTTTGAAAACGATGTTAGAAGAATTTATTCATTTGTGCATGAAATCGAAGCAAGGGAGTATTTAAAAGATGGCTAGAGAAAAAGATCGAGTCTAACAATATCCTTTAATGTTAAATAAATAATTAAGAAAATCATATTTCATTTATTTTCTGAAGCACATTCCATAATTTTGAACAATCATTTTTTTACTGCATAACATTCCCTTTAAAATTTGGCTAAAAACATGACGAACTTTTTGTTAAACTAATATAGACCCATCATATTTTTTTTTAAAAAAAAAACACTATCATAAACTACAATAAATTTTTTTATTTTTATTCGTTATTGACTGCACGTGACATCACATGATGGTATTAAAACATAACACGTGACCTATTAATCTAACCACCACATGCAAGCACCTTTGCTCCTTCAGTCCAACAAAAACGAATAACTCAACCGGATTGCAAAACGCAACACCTCCACCCTTATTTGAACCCTTCACCAGCCTCAACCTTCACTACATTAGCCCTCATGCACCCCCATAGCCTGTAATCGCAGGAGGTGGAATGAAACCTAAATTGCAGACGAATTTGAAGTCAAAGCAATTCTTACACAGTTTCCCCCCCCCCCCCCACGAAAAGTTGTTGAGACAGAGTGAAAAAATAAATAAATAAAAAAAATTTGATCCTACATGGTTTTTTTATTTTTTAAATTATTTTGATTGAGATCATATATTTATTTTTTATTTTCTTTTGTTTTGGTTTTCCATTATAACACCGCCGAGTTGTTAACTAATGTGACATTGACGTAGTGTGTACACTTTTTAAAACGTGATACGTAAGATTTCAATAGAAAAACTTAATTATATCAATTTAAATATTACAAGGAATAAATTATTTTTTGTTAATAAATAATGAATGTCCATCATCATGTTCATCCACTTTTCATATCTCCAATAATCATGATTCAATTCATCATTCAATATGAGAAATTGAAAGGGTGATGCAATTGATTATTCATAGTCTCTTCCAATTCTCTTTTCAATTTTGAAGCCTATAAATAGGCTTGATTGTTTATTAGTTAGTGTACAAGTTTCCTAGAGAGAATAAGAGAAACTTTGAAATTATTATCACTTATATTCTCATTATAGTGATTTTATTTTCTTATCATCCTTTTCTTCAATTCTCCTATTATTTATATTTATTTTATAATATTTTTTTATTTTTTTATTTTTTTAAATCTCATAATAAATGCATGAAATGTGTAATATGTAAAATACCATCATAGTAAAGCTATAAAATACTTCTTTTTTAAATATCATTATAATAAGTTAAAAACAATAAAATAATATATAAAAAAGAAACATAATATGCAATTATTAAAACTAAAATATGGCGATGTGTAATATCAAAATTTACAAACTCCTGGTTCATGAATCCAATCCTCCATTAAAAACGAGAAAAATAGAAATTTTCAATATTTGAACAATTCAAAATGAAAAATAAAGTTACTCTTCCAAAAAAAAACAAAAAAGAAAAGACAAAAAAACCTTGGAATTACACTATATATTTTTTGGTTTGATATATATAATTAGCTACCGAGTTGGCATTGATATTGTTTTTATTTTAATTTTGGTGAATGTATTTATACTTTATTTTTTTTATTTGCATGTTAATCTTGTTTTCTATGTATTTATTATTTCTAAATTATTGTAATACATTTTTTAAAAATATATATTTTTTATAATTTTAGTATAATGAGATCTAAAATATGATATGTTTCATAGCATTTTGGATGACGTCTTAAAAATACAATAACATATGAATTTTTTTAAAAATGATCCTTGAACTTTTTATATTATTTTAATTAAAATCTCATAATTTTTTAATTGTTTTAATTATTTTTTTATTGGATTTTAAAAAATGAGATGAGTTATATTACGTCGATTCACAACTAACAACCTTATAACAAAAAAGATTGAAAAAAGATAGAGTAGATAGATTTAATTAACATGAAAAGAAAATAAAAGGACCATATAAAGGAGTAAAAACCTAAAATATATATATGCAATCTTACAACTATCATTTTTAATCGGATTGAAATTATTAATTTGTTAATAACCTAGAATTTTTTGGCTTTTTCAAGAGACACGGTGCAATGATAAGGGTACGTAGGTAAAAGCAAAGGTGAATATGGAGAGCAAATAACGAGCTTGGGCCAACGAAATAAACAAGCCTAATAAATAAATTATTAATTTTATTTGAATTTTTAATTTTTTTGAATGGACTGTGTTGGCATACATAAATTTTAAAAGCCACGTGTCTATTGGAATCGATATTACATACTAAAACGCTACACCTTAATCGAATGATGCATTCTCGAATCTTAATGAAATGATGCATTTGGTTTCATAAACCAATCAATATTAACGAACAACAATTTAAGAATCTTAATGAAACAATGCATTTGGTTTCACAAACCAATCAATAGCGACGAACGAGAGATTTGAGCATCTTAAATGGAACGATGCATTTGGTTTCACAAACCAATCAATATCAATGAAACGAGAGATTTTCTTTAGTTTCATAAACCAACTAATGTCGACAAAAAAAGAGAAAGATAAAACTTGATAACCGTTCGTGCTCAAATTTGAAGCTCTAGACAGGTTATCAACCGAACAATGGTTTAAAAGAAGAAGAAGGAAGACAAACAAAGGGATAATAAGATTTCTCTCGAAGATTACTTTCATCATGTTTTCTTTAGAATAACCTTTACTTTCCTACAAAGTAGATCGGTAGTATTTATTTTGCTCTTTAGTAACTTAGGATTTTTCATTTTAAGTATTATCAAATGGCTTTAACAACATCCAAGACTATTGATATAAGTGTTATATCTTTCGATTTATAATATTTATATCTCGGTTTTTCTCATCGAATGTTTATTTCTTTCAATTAACAACATCTCTTTTATTTTTATTTTTATCATTCAAATCTAACTACCACGTTAAAGTCCTAATGGTTTACTAAGCGACATTGAACCCTTTATTATTTCCTTACAAAATACTTGGTTATAAATTAAAGTGTCAATTTACTCCATATTTAAGATCAAATTGGACAAGCGAGTAACAAGTTTTGACGACCATATTGGGAGAATCAATGTCGAAATGTGGTATTACTAGAAGCATGACAAAACATCTAACCTCTGGAGAAGACCAAATTGATGAAACACAATTAGTTTACGTAGAAGAAATGGTCCAAGTTTTTGAGGGTGTGCCTCTAAAAGAAAAGAAGCTAGAAAACCACAATGGTGGACAAGCTATGGATAACCAAGAGGGATTACTCGAAAATGTGATAGATAAGAGCCATAACGATGGCCGAAACAAGTATGGTATCGAAGTCAAGAGCCTATAAACCCGGAAAGGAGTGATACCTCTACCAATAACGGACGAAGACATAGCGGTGAAAGAACCAAACTTTAGCATTTGATAGATGTTATCAAAACGAGCCGAGGAACTGCTCAATAAAATCTATGATCCAAGCTGTAGACATAGGTACTCAAATAATCGACACTTGCGAGTTAGTGTTAAATCGGCTTGAAGAAGACATCGGTAGAATGAGAGCGTTTATAATCGAATCATCGCAAAAGAGCATTGACATGGCTAATCACCATATTGTCGAAATGATGAAACGTATGTATTATCATAACGATAGAGTGATTGTATATGTGAATCATTTGTTCCGTGAAAGTATTGGCCCATTGGCTAAACAAGTAACCAAAGAGGTGGAAATCACCATCGAACCAAGGTTCGACACGACTACAAGTGCCACTCGATTGATGAAGGAAGATGTTAGATGCCTTGTAGTTCGACATAAGGAAAAAGGAAGAAGGTAGTCGAAGATGGACATGGAGCATTCCTACTAGGATAACGGACATTCCTCTAGGGTACCTACCTATTGTCTCCAATAGAGCATTCGACAATAGGAGTGGTCAAGATCCATCACGAGTACGTACGCACGGACCTATTATGGCCAAACTCGTGGCCATCCTACTTAACTACCTACATATCCAACCCTACATCAATCAACCAGTTGGCCATATGCTATTGGAAGCCTATTTTCTTGAACCTTGCGATTTGCATCGTTTGCTCTAAAGGCCAAAGTTTGGCCGGAAGGGTATAAACAAGTATTGGCCATGATATTTAACGAGTCATTGACATATGACCTTCTAAGAATTGGAATTGATTTATTCGGGGGTTCTAGAAAGAAACCAAAATTATAAACAAACTAGGGTTAGGAAAATATTGGTAAGTCGATAACATGATGGCTTCACGAATCCCTATTATTGCCTATTTTTTACCCAAGCGAGGAAGAAGCCTCTTGTTCACCCAAGTCTCATACTTGGCATCCGATTTTGGCCAAATCACTTGGAAATGCTTTAGCAGTTTGGGTCCAATTTTGAAGGGTCAAATAAGATGTAGGTTCAAAGATTATGCTAGCATCGATAGTTCTTGGGTAAGCCGAATCGATCATCTCCGACGGAGGTACTACATCGGCATTGATCGTAGGCCTTAGGGTTAGATGAAGACTCCTCTCTAGGTTTTCTTAAATCATATTCGAACATCAATAGCTTGGTTATTAGTAATAGTCCGAATGAGGTGAGTATCAATCGTATTGGTCGAACAAAAAGCTTTCATAATCTATGACGATCGATTAAAGAAGATACTTTGGTCCGTACAAACTTCTTATAAGATTTTAGGTTTCTTTTAGGAGTCATTCTAATGGAATGGAAATAAATTCCAAAGCAAAAAAGATGTTCGAAAAAAGGGAGGAAAAGTTTTGAAAATTTTTTTACATAAAGTAAGAGGAATCATAAAGAGTGCAAATTTATAGAGTCGACTTTGTTTTATATCACATACATTCAAAAGTTATGATGCTTTCACTTTTAAACTCAACGATTCAAATTTGACGAAATGAAACGTCGGATTGCTGCATAAAGTAGCTACATTTAGAAAGATGGGGAGTCGTATGGTCTCATCACGTCTTATAAGCATTTAATGATCTGTCCATCGGAGAAGAAACTCATCATTTCATCTCTAAAAGACTAAGAAGGGGGCATGTGTTGGCATATATAAATTTTAAAAGTTACGTGTCAATTGGAATCGATATTACATACTAAAACGTTGTACCTCAATCGAATGATGCATTCTCGGAATCTTAATGAAACGATACGTTTAGTTTCATAACCTAATCAATATCGACGAATAGAGATTTGGGAATCTTAATGAAACGATGCATTTGGTTTCACAAATCAATCAATATTGACGAACGGAGATTTGAGCATCTTAAATGAAATGATGCGTTTGGTTTCACAAACTAACCAATATCGACGAAATAGAGATATGAGAATATTAAATGAAATGATGCATTTGGTTTCACAAACCAACCAATATTGATGAAGCATAGATTTTGTTTGGTTTCACAAACCAACTAATGTCGACGAACGAGAGAGGAAAATAAAACTTGATAATCGTTCGCGTTCAAATTTGAAACTCCATACGAGTTATCAACCGACGACGGTTTAAAAGAAGAAGAAGGAAGAAAAACGGAAGGATAACAAGATTTACGAAGATTACTTTCATCCTGTTTTCTTTAGAATAACCTTTACTTTCCTACAAAGTAGATCGGTAATGTTTATCTTGCTCTCTAGTAACTTAGGATTTTCCATTTCAAGTATTATCAAATGGCTTCAACACCATTTAAGACTATTGATGCAAGTTTTATATCTTTTAATTTATAATATTTATATCTCGGTTTGTCTCATCGAATGTTTGTTTCTTCAGATTAACAATATTTCCCTTTATTTTTATTTTTATCATTTAAATCGAACTATCACGTAAAATTCCTAGTGGTTTACTAGGCAGCATTGAAACTTTTATTATTTCCTCGCGAAATACTTGGTTACAAATTAAAATATCGATTTAGTCCACATTTAAGACCAAATTTAACGAGCAACAACAGATCGAAAGAGCAAAAGTCGATGCTTGAGTTGGTTAGATAAATAGGCCACATGTCATATTTTTTAAGCTATCACATAATCTCACGTTTAGTTAATATTAGATAAATTTTACTTTAGTTGAAATTATCAATTAATTGTGAAATCAAAATAAATCCAAATATTTTGTGATGTTTTTGGTTTGATTATTTTTTTAAAAATATTTAAAGCGTTAACTCAATTTTAAAAGTACTCGATAAAATATCTTATTATTAAATGGAAGTCCAAATTTTTAAAATAACCTAGCTAAAAATAAATTTTGACTTTGCCGCTGCATCCGATCAAATTCCCTCAGAAGTGAGGTTATAGTCTCACGGCTTTAATAGTAATAATAATAATAATAAAATAATCATAATTCCAAAAGGTACTGTAGGGCCGGGCTTCCAAAGCAGACTCTGGGCCCTTGGCCTTGGTACTTGGCTCTATCTGGACCCTAACAGCCTATTGCCATTTGCTGACTCCCCTATTAGTAAGATTGACGGAAGGAATGACTACACCGTCCCTCTAACTTTCTTCAACCCCTTTTGCCCGTCTTCCCCGACGACTTGGAGTCTTCCCACTTACCATTATCGAACCAGTCTGATCACCAACTGACTTGCTGTTTGATTGCCCCTTTTTATTTTATTTAGAAAAAAAAAACAGAATTGAAAGTTCAAATGACCAAATAAACCAAACAAAAAGTCCAAGTCGGATTGCAATCGTCAAGTCTTCTTCTCCTTCTGTTTTTTCTTTTTCTCTTTCTTTTTCTTTTAATAATTACTGAAAAGAAGACTTTTATTATAATTATAACAAGATAGATAAATAAATAATAAAATTAATAACAGATGTCTTTGACACCCGCAAAAGCCTCTAGTGGACGCTGCTTCTCTGAAGGTCCAAAAGCAATAATTTTATTTGTTTATTTTTTTTATATTTTGTATGATGTAATTTCTGCATCTCGTCTTCTTCTCTCTTTTTTTGGTTAAAAAAAAAAGAAACGCACATTTCATATATATTTTGTGTGCTAGGTTGTGTTTGGTTGCAAGGAGAGAGGTGGAGGAGGAAAAGAAAGGAAAGAGCAGAAGCAGCAGCAATGGCGTCGCGTCCAGTGAGGTTTCCAGAAATCGATGATGAGTTAAGAAAGATTATCGATGCTAACATGGACGAAGTGCCTGCTAGAAGACGTGCTCGTGAAGCGTTTAAAGATATTCAGCTTGGGATTGACCATATCTTGTTCAAGGTTCACTTTTTTTTTTTTAAAAAAAGATTGAATTACTTATCGTGTTTTCCTTTTCCTACTATTTATTTGGTTGCGTTATTTTATTTTGTTTGATTCATGTTTTATTTTATTTTTTTGAATTACTACTGCGGTAATTTATTTTATGTGGAGTAATTTATTTTTGATTTTAATGATGAGGGTTATTTGTTTTGTTGCAGACACCATGTGATGATTTGAAAATGGAGGAGGTAAGAGGAAAAAAGGGAACGTTATGCATATAAGTTTTTATTTACGTAGGAAGTTGGGGTTGTTGTTTTGGTTAGGTTTTATTTAGTAGAGACAGTAAAAGGTTGGGAAGTTGAAGATTTTAAATTTTCCCGTAAGCTTTTTTTTTTGGGTTAGGAATTAAATGTGGTTTACTGTGTGTATTGAAGAGAAGGGATGGTGGTTGGTGACTGAAGAAATGGGGTCTTAAGTGTTCTTAATTAAGACTTCAACTATATGTGCATCTTTTTAGTTGCTGTAATTTATGTATAGAAATAGGTTTTTCAAATTTACTTCCTTTTTTTATGAATGAGATTTCGGTGATGGAAACAAAACCAAATGGGAATTACCAAATTACAAGGCAATACAGAACGCCTGTAAGAAAAACTGAAATACAACCAAACTTGAATAAAGTGTGCCTTTTGACTGGTATTTGGTTCAATTCCATACATCTAATCTTTGAATGTAGAATAGAAATGCTGTTTGCTGTATCCTTGAACTAAATGCCATCTAATTTACTATTGTTTCGCAGCTCTGATAATTTTCCATGATCTACCTTTATTTATTTATTTATTATCTGTACAGTCGTATGAGGTGAACTCTAGGGGATTGGAAATTTTCACAAAGAGTTGGCTTCCTAAGTCCTCCTCCCCAAAAGCAGTGGTGTGTTTTTGTCATGGTTATGGAGACAGTTGCACATTTTTCGTTGAAGGCATGTAGCTCTTGTACATTAGTGGTGATCAATACATTTTTAGGTATAAGCTGGCGATGAGACTTGATTGAATCTTGGCATTGTTTTCAGGGCTTGCAAGAAAGTTGGCATCATCTGGATATGGGTTTTTTGCTATGGATTACCCAGGATATGGTCTTTCTGAAGGTCTTCATGGCTATATCCCCAGCTTCGACAGGCTAGTTGATGATGTTATAGAACATTACTCCAAAGTCAAAGGTGAATCGGCTGTTTTAAGCTTTCTGTATAACTCTCACAAGTGGCCAAAATCTTGTCTTGAGAAGAATTGAAGAATCATTGACCTTGTCAAGAGTATTAAAAATCTTTTCACTCAGTTATTACCATTTTTTTATGCTTTAGTTGGTATCATTGGGGTTTTTTATAGATCAGAAAGAATCTAAAATTGTTTTACAAGTGCCAATTTATCCGTGGAAGCTCATGCTAGAACACTTATCATATGTCCGAAGGAGTGTTTTTTACATGATCTTAATTTCAGATTTTTGTGTTGTGATCCAAAAGCATGGCTTGAGGCTGCTTGTGCAGCATCTTTTGTTAGAGGTGTTTCTGCCTGCATCCATTTTCTTTAACTTGGTTTAGTTGCTTATGCATGCATCTTTGTGTAAGTCTAGTCTACAGTGCTTATATTATTCAATAAATTCTCTGATATTTGTTGAGAGTTCGAGACAGGTTACATATAGTAATATGTTACTTCAAATTTGTCTGGGTTTATTGTTTCTGCTGTTCTAATATGTTTTTGTGCTGTGAATTTGCCTTTTCAATAATTGCTTGTCTGCTTCTATATGGATAACAAACTCTTTCTTGGCACGGATCAGCAATGCAGTCTTGGTACATCAGACATGTTCCATCAGACATGTTCTATATTGTAGTCTTGCAATTTAGACGTATAATTGGATAACCTATCTCAAAAGTGATTAGATAAAACAAGGTAGAAATTCATATTCTCAGAATCCAAATTTTATATAACCTTTTACTGTTAGTATCTTAATGATCTCTTGTAGTGCCCCTCTGGTTATGGGATGGCCTGGGAAACTGACATTACAAGTTTTTAGAATCCCTGAGGTGCAGCCCCCAAGGTAAAAACTAATGTTAAAGAAAGGGTAAGAATGGACAATGGCTATTGTGACGAAGGATAAGAACAGTATTGCTTGCAGTTCCCCTTGTTCAAGTATGATCTTATCCAGCCGGTGCAGTCCCAGAGTAAAAGGAAAAAACACCAAGATGCGACAATCCAGACTAGTCTGATGGGAAATGGCTGTCTGAAACTTGCTCTTGGCAAAAAATGATTTCTCCTCAATTTCAAATTTATTCTCAAAATTGTGTGATCTCTATGCAAGCAATGATGTGAATACGCTGCATGTCATTCAGACAACAATGGAATCAAAATATGCTATGCTCTTAATGCAAATTTCTGTTTCTTTTGGATGGCAGAGAACCCAGAGTTTCGTACTCTACCAAGCTTCCTATTTGGAGAGTCTTTGGGTGGAGCTGTAGCTCTGAAGGTGCACTTAAAGCAACCCAATGCATGGAAAGGTGCCATTCTCGTAGCTCCTATGTGCAAAGTATGTTTTCCATACTTAGTTACGTTACTGCTCTGCTTGTCTCTGGTTCCTTTACCTCTTTAATTCAAACCATTTTTTTAGATTGCGGATGACATGACTCCACCATGGTTATTGAAGCAAATTTTGATTGGCGTGGCTAATATTCTTCCAAAGCAGAAGTTAGTTCCACAAAAGGATATGGCTGAGGCTGCTTTTAGGGATCCAAAGAACAGACGCCTGGTTTGTTTCCTTAGATTATTTCTAAAATCAAAAGTTTGCGTATGTTTTCTGTTAGGCTTCTATATGATAATGGCTTGCAGGATGCTTTAGTGTTTTGTATTATTGACATGTTTTCTACTTTTCTGTCTATCTTTTTTTTTCATCCTGCATCTGCTCTTTGCTGTATTCTCTGGATGTCTTTGATTATATAATTTATGCCTAGGCCTTTTTTTTACTCATTTATTGAAACTTTCTTTTTCATCTAACGTAGACAGAATATCATGTCATTGCTTACAAGCATAAGCCACGCTTGAAGACTGCACTAGAGATGCTCAGAGCCACTCAAGAGATAGAACGTCGACTAGAAGAAGTATGCCCATTTCCTCTGCCCTCTTTTACTATGTCAGGAAATTTGAATGAGTGATCCACTGTTTATATTTTGTTTTGTTGTATCTTCTCGCTAGCATTATAGGATCACGCTCAATCTCCCTCCACCCTCTTCGAGTGTTTCTGTTTACTGTTCACTTATAACATGTTAAGGTTGTGATCAGTAGACTTTGAGAGCCTACCAGCGTGGATTTGAGACACGACCGCTGGGAGATGTTTGGACTACATTGATGCCATATTACCTATGCTAGCCTACAATTTTTTCAAAATCATCGTAGATCTCTCTCTGAAAGCGCTCAGGACCTTCTGTAATTAAATTAATAGGTAGAAGACTGCTTGCTGTTGTAAAAAAAAAAAATGTTTAGTAGTTAGGCAGGCATTGAGCTTGAAGTGTGTGTCAGCATATTGATTGTGAATTATATGCATAGGCTCTCCTACGATATGGTTTAGACAGACTTAAAGAGAGGGAATCTCATATGTAGGTTGCTTAGGTCAGGATCTTGGTTTTAGACATCCTTTTACTGAAATCTTGGATATTTCAGTTGTGATTAAGTCCACTGAATTGGAAAAATGTTATGATTGCAGGTCTCTCTACCACTATTAATTCTTCACGGAGAGGCTGACACCGTAACCGATCCATCTGTGAGCAAGGCGTTGTATGAGAAAGCAAGCAGCTCGGACAAGAAGCTAAAGCTATACGAGGGTGCTTATCATGCTCTTGTTGCGGGTGAGCCAGATGAAATGATAATTCGAGTTTTAAATGATATAATTTCTTGGCTTGATGAGCATAGCAGAGAAACTAGTTCTTGCTCATAGTGTTGCCTTGCTCCCCTCATTCGTACAGAGAATCAAAAAGGGAGGGTACTTTGATAGTTATAAGTGACAAAAAAATAAAATAAAATAAAAATAAAAATAAAATAAAATAAAAAAGGGCTATCATTATATATGAGCAAAACTGTCTATTGAATTGTAGAGGAACATTATGTTAATTCATAAATTCACTTGCAGTTTGTATTTAATTGTCGCATAATTCTTTGTTTGCTGGTTTAGTAACATTTTAATTTATGAAGAAAAATTTCAATTCAATTCCTCAAGTGTAGGTGAAACATTTCATTAATTATCCCAGCATTTAAATTACTATCAATGTTCTTTGAAGGTTTAATATTAAATTCATCTATTAACTTTAACAAGAACTGTTATTCATATAAAAAAAAAAAGCAAGAATTAAATTATAGATAACGTCACTATGAGTTTTGATATAAAACTAATATTTTAAATGGATCCATTAAGGCTTCAACCCTTTGTTGTTAGGAGTGCGTATCTGAGTATGGTTTCCATAGGTTAATCGAATTTATAAAAATCAAAACCGAATTTGAATAGAAATATTATTTGATTTTTAATGAAAAACCTAATTATTTTTTTAATATAAAAAATATATGATTTTTTTTAACACTAATTTTGTCATGAGTTAGATTTTCTATATAAATTTGATATGTTAAAAAGCATATTTTAGGTCCTTTTTCATCAATTTATTTTGGAAAAAAAAAAAAGGAGGATAAAGAATACCATTACAAAGTTCCAATCAATTACAAAATAACATCAACAACCAAGTCAAGTAATATAACTTATAAATCATAAACATAAAATTTACTTAGCAATCAACTAAAAAAAATAAAAAAAATTATAATTTGTATTATAAACATTTTAATGCTTAATGGATATTATAAATATTTTATAAAAAATGTTGTAAAAAAAACATAATTAGTAGTAAATAATTTCAGCCATTTTAAAAAATATTTATAAATTAAAATGAGCATAATTAAGGATTGACCTCCCTAATTTTATAAATTGTCAAAAAAAATTTACAAAAAAAGTTTTTAAAAAAGTTCAAAATTAGGGGGTTATATATATATATATATATATATATATATATATATATATATATATATATATATATATAATGTTTTTTATATATTTTATAAAATATTATAAATATTTTATAAGAAATTATTTTTTTAAAAAAATTAAAGATTAGGGGACCTAAAAATATTTTTTTAATATATATATATATATTTAAAAATAATTAACAACGGAATATCAAAATGATGTCGTTTTGACATTCAAGTAACGGTCAACTCAATTGGTCATTACATATAACGACAATTAGAAAAATTGAATCAATTTTGTCCAAAACCAATAATTTGGATTCAAATTACGTAATTTGGTGCTAAAGGTCCGAAATTGCTAAATCGCAATAGAATAGAGACAAACTTTGCCATTAAACTTTTATTTGTCATATGTTAGTTTTTAGTTAGTTTTTCACATATCGAGTCTATTTTTTTTTAAATGTGACCAAAATGAAGGATAATAGTAATTCCTGAAATTTTTACATTACTTAAAGTTCGAATCTTAACAGTGAGGAAACTATTCCTTTGAACTTAAGAAGTTGGAAAAAGTTTAAAAATAAATCCCCTGAATATGGATTCTAAGATTCAAAATTAAAAAGTTTTATTTTTATTTTTATTTTTAAGAAAAAAGAACAAACCTATTTAACTGTTATGTCATCCATATTAACTCCAGCCAATTCGATGTTTAGTCAACTTAGCTAGCAACAAAGACAAGTTATTTGCAAATCATGTTCAATGTAGGCTTTTCAATCTAAAAAGATGGATTACCAGCTAATTTGGAAAATTTATACACTTCATTTATTGAACGAGACTTCCCTTGAATGATGCAACATCTAGAAATAGTTTTTTCCAATTCTTGAAAAGGATAAATAATTTGAAATTAACCTTTTAATCGGAGTTCTTGAATTCCAATCCTGAGATGACTGAGGAAAGATTTAAAAATTCAAAAATATTAGTTACCATTATCTAATTTAGGCAAGGCCACGATAAATTTCAATGAGAATCATAAAACTGAGAGTAATAAGTAGTATATCAAACCATCAAGAGATGTGATCTAACAATAAGAGAGTTGTCTTGATTTGATTAAGATTAAAATTCAATTCCCATCATTAATTAATAACTAGCCATAATTATTTTTTAATATTAGCAGATTTGAGTTCATTTGATCTTAAAAAGGAGCCCAATGGTTAACTTAAGATCAAACGTATTCGACGTCGACTTAATTCAGAATGTGATAAATTTAGTTTCGATTAATGTAAAAATTGAGTCAAAGATAACCTAGTATCTGTAAATATTTTTTTTAAAAAGTAGTATACCAAAAAATTCTTAACAAATTCAATACGAGTACAACCAATATTATTAATCGTAATTTGGTTCAATTTTTTGATCATTTATTTAAAATGAATGTTAATGTTGAATTCGTTTATTTTATTATTATTATTATTTTTTTCAATATGCAGACCATTACTCTAAAACAAAAGATCCAACGATTATCAAACTAAAGGTGGATATGCAGCTCCGTTAGACTGACATGTTGATTAATGTATTCTAAGTTTTAATCATTTTTGCATCAGCAAAATCGTTCTTGTCTCTTGAAAATGTCTTGGACTAAAAAACGAATAATCCTCTTCGTTGCATTTAATTAGAAAATCAAAGTTATTGAAATTCGAAGTACTAGATCAAATTTCTATGTTTTTAAAAAATAGATTGAATTTCTCAACATATGTGCAAAATTTTAGATTAAAATACTAAAAATCTAATTTTTTTTTAAAGGTGATAGAGTAAAATCATAAGATAGATTAAATTAAAAAAATTAAAAATTACAAAAATTAACGTAAAGTTTTGCATTTTACCCTTGTTAATTCTTATAAAAGTAACAAGCAAAAAAGCAAATACTTCTTACTGGTTTGTACTGTACATCATTTCTCACGCTTCAGTGCCTTGAAGAAAGGGTAAATAAACCTCACGGGCCGGTTCAGTAATACGTACAAGGAATTACCCTAACGATGGGGGCTAATGCTTTCAAGTTTCAAACCCTTTGATTTAATATTGAGCATGATTTAATGTAATTAAGGCTCTATTTATTCAACGAAAAACAACTTCTATAGGAAAATCAATTCTTGAGGAAGCTATTTCTTAGAAAATTGTTTTTCAAAATACTCGTTGTTTGGCAATTACATGAAAAAGCTGTTGAAAAATATATTCCAGACGTTTATTTGATACGGAAAATTAAAATACAAAAACAACATATGATTGTTATATCAACAAGTTTTGAAAAGACTTCAAAAAGGCATATTCATATTTAACAATATAAGATACATTTGAAAAAAATTAATAAATTTTCATAAATATTGAATCTAAAATTTTAATTCAAAAAAATAAAATGTACTTTTTTAACCATCAAACCAATTCACACAAATTGATATAAGGATTTAATTGTATGGTAACCATGCTCATGAAAAGTAATTATGGTTTAATTAATCATCTTAGAGAATTAGGTAATCATGATGCCTTACTAAAGATTAATCTTGATTTATGTATCAAGACATAAAAAAAGTATCTTTTATTCTTGATACATTACTGCTAACATATCTAGGAGCTCATTGAGTCACATTCGTAAGTTTAAGCATTACATAATAAAAGAGAAGCAAAGATTTAAAATTTTTTTTTTTTCGGTTTTGGAAAGTCTTTTAGTTTGGAAAAAGTTTTTTAAAATGGAAAGTTTTCTATTTTGGAAAAAGTTTTCTAAAATGAAAATTTTTCTAAAATGGAAAGTTTTCTACTTTAGAAATCGAGTTTTCTAATTTGAAAGTTAATTCCAAATTTGAAAGTAAGTTACCTAAAATAAAAATTAGTTTTCTAATTTAGGTTTAAGGGTAATTTGAAAAATTATTTCCTAATTTGGACTTTTTAAAAATATCTAACCCAATTTATTTGAATAGTCTAAATTAATTAGTAATTAATGTTAGTGTAGGTGCTCAAGATCCAACCATATTTGGATGAGCTTGAGTTAATGTATTATTGCATTATTTATTTTAATAATAATAATAATAAAGAAGTCATTCTATTAATTCTTGTGTTTTATATTTGTAAATTCGGTAGAATTAGATAGAAGTCCTAATGATATGCATTTATAATAGTGACTAATCGAAAGATGTGAGACAAACACTAATGGATATAAATGATATCATTAAACGTCCAAAGTCATAGCATTGTCAAGAATGAATATTGTCTATATGTAGATAGACTTGTGAGTGCTATGCTCATGCTATATGATAGCAATAGGAGATCTCACACCAATTGGTATGGTGATGCCAAAGTAAGCACTAAAGTGATTCATATTGGAGAACATATCATTGGACTTGACTTGTCATGAGAACCCATTTGGTTATAGTCTAGAGGAATCTCATACGAGATGGGTACAAATGGTATTTAGACTTGAAATCATCATGATTGTCTCATTAGATGACTTATGCACTTTGACACTTATTACAATGGATCCATTAAAGGGTTGCACATGGGCGATTCGTTAGGTGTACTAGAAATCTAATGGAGATAGGTGTATGAATAAGATAGGACATGTCATTCCTTGTATTCTAAAAGATTTATCACATTGCACTTCGATAAATGTCCGCTCGAGAAATTTGTGACCACAATAGAAGTATACCAATAGGGCATAGTTGGTTTACTCTAAGAGCTATGATATTTAAGAATCGAAGCAAACTTATGTGATCATAATCGAACAAGGCTTATAACCAAGTTCGAGATCACACTCGTAATAAATTGACATGAGAATTGAATTGTATGGTAACCATGCTTATGAAAGGTAATAACGGATTAGTTAATCCTCCTAGAAAATTGAGTAGTCATGATGCCTTACTAGATGCCAATCTTAATTTATATATCAAGAGATAAAAGAGGAGTCTTTTGTTTTTGATACATTGCCAACATATCTAGGAGCCTATTGAGTCGCACACATAAATTTAAGTATTCACGTTATAAATGAGAAGCAAAATTATTAAATTTTTTTTCCAATTATGAAATTTTTCTGTTTTGGAAAAAAATGGAAAGTTTCCTTAAATAGGAAGTTTCATAAAATGAAAAGTTTCATATTTTAAAAATTAGTTTCCTAATTTGGAAGTTAGTTTCAAATTTAAAAATAAATAACGTAAAATGAAAATGAGTTTTCTAATTTAGGTTAAAGGGTATTTTAGAAAATTATTTCTTAATGTGGACATGTCTAAAATAATATAAGATTATTTATTTGGATAGTCTAAATAAATTAATTGGGCTAAAATGGTTTTGGTCCATTAAGTTTAATTAAAAGCCTTAAGATATTTTGATGGGAGGATAAACATCAACCTTATTGGATAATGATGAATTTTTTAAAGATAAAGATCAAAATGTTCACATGTAAAAATAACTCTTTGTCCTTAGAGGATAAGGAAACTCTCCCCCTATAAATAGGAGGAGAGGTGCGGCATAAAGAGAGCTTGATTGGGGAAAGAAAATTCAGCAAGAATTGGAGAAAGGCCATTAGGGCATACGATAAGAAGAAAAAAGAAGAGAAAATAGTTTTCTCCAAAACCCTAGCACGCCACGAGTCTTTCCTTCTCCTTTAAGGTTGTCATAACATTACCCGGATTAGATTTCTATAAGAAACACTACACAAATTAGAAAAAAAGATGGAGCTAGCACCCTATCGATTTTAAGTGCTTCTTTGTGGATACTTGCTATGCGTAGATCATCAATAGAGGTTTAACACTTAGATTACTTTTTTGATAAAAGAATTTAGATATGTGCTTCAAGAGATAATTCTTATTCGTTGTTTTAAATTCATGCATATATGGTTAGTATATTCAACGGCTTAATCTTGGACCCTTAGATGGAGAAATTTTTTTTTGTTTATTCCGCACCTCCATAGGATGCATGATCCTTCACGTGTGGAGGTCATTTGGCTATTTCATGAAGTTTTTTTTATGTGATGTGTGATTTTTATTTTTCATAGTTAATTTTATATCTTGCATTTTATGTATTTATTTTGCATGATGACAATCTAGGTTAGTCTAAATGGAGTAGATTTAGGACCTAAAACCGACTTTATTCTAATGATAGACCTTTTTCTTAATATTATAAATTATGTTATATTTTTATTTTTATTTTTTATATGGTTTGAGTTAATTTTTATTTTTTATATTAATTTTTTATGCTACTAATTTTTTCTTCTTGCGATTTAGCTCTAAATTTAGGTTTTGGGCCCAATTTAATATTTTAAGGTGGCATGTAAAGTGATATGGGCTTGAGACCTATGTCTATTTTTTTAAATTATTACGGATTTGTAATTATTTTTATTTCATGGTTTGGTAGGTAAATTTGGGCATATGGTCCATATTCATTTCATTTTTATTTTTATATATATATATTTTTTAATGTAGGATCGGGATTTAATTGGCAACGGGCATTTGCAATGGGCTTTAAGTTTAAATTTTTACCTTCCCGAATGGGCTCCAATGGCTCAATGAATATTAGGCGAGAGATTGAGTTTTTTTTTTTTTTTCCAGTATTCAAATCACCTCTCTTAGGACTTGTTAGAAAAGGTCCAAATATTGGAATCCTTAAATTAGGATTAAAAGATAATTTGCATGAATGAATTTTTCTAAACTAGAAATACAAGGTAACCTTATTACGAGGGTACACTAGGATGATTGTAGTCTTCTCCGGTTGTGTAATCAATCTCATTTCTTAGAACTCTTAAGACTAGTGCTATGTTTTTCTTAATTTTCACTTTTTTGAAAATTACGTGGCGACTCCACACCTATACATTTTTTATGTTCGCCAAGGTCACCGTGTGATAAAATGGCAACTCCACCGAGGAATTAAGGGTTAAGCTTATGATTTTTCTTTCTTTTGGGAATTATCTTTGTTCTATGTTGATATGCTTGCATTCTTGTGCATTTTACTTTGATGTTTGAGCTTGTATATGAAGTGTGGCCCCTTTACGCACAATAGCACATACACAAGAATGATATTTGAACATACACACATTCTGGTCCCTTAACTTAAGATTAGAAGGAGAAAGGAGGTACTTGAGGGACTATGGTCTCGGAGCTCGTGTAACTCACCCCTTCACTTGCATGGTAAATTTACCTTTGTGTATAAGACTATTGGTGTAGGTGCCTAAGATTCAACCATATTTGGATGAACTTGAGTTATTATATTATTACATCATTCATTTTAATAATAATAAAAAAGTTCTTCTATTAATTCTTATTATTTTATGTTTATTAATTCAGTAGAATTAGACGGAAGTCCTTATGATATGCATTTACAATAGTGATTGATCGAAAGATGTGAGATAAAATCAATGCATATAAATGATATCATTAAAAGTTTCAAGTTATAGCATTGTCCAGAATAGGCATTGACTATATGTGGATAGACTTGTGAGTACTATGCTAATGCTATATGATAGCACTTAGAAGATCTCACACCTATTGACATTGTGATGCCAAAGCAAGCACTTAGATGATTTATATTAGAGAACATATCATTGGACTTGACTCGCCATGAGAACTCATTTGGTTTAATCTATGAGAATCTCATACAAGATGGATATAACTGGTCCTTTGACTTGAAGTCATCACGGTCATCTCATTAGAGGGTTTATGTACTTTGACACTCATTTCGATGGACCTAGTAAAAGATTGCATATGGGTGATTCGTTGGGTGTACTAGGAATCTAATAGAGATAGGTGTATGATTAAGATAGGACATGTTATTATTTGTATGCTAAAAGAGTTATCACATTGTACTTTGATGAATATTTGCTCGAGAAATATGTAGCTATAGTAAGAGTACTCTAATAAAGCATAGTTGGTTTACTCTAAGAGCTAAGATATCTAGAAATAAAAAAAAAACTTATGTGATCATAATTGAATAAGACTTATAACCAAGTTTGAGATCACATTATGATAAGTTGACATGAGGACTGAAATATATGGTAACCATGCTCGTACAATATAATAATGGATTAATTAATCCTCTTAGAGAATTGGGTAGTCATGATGCCTTGCTAGAGACCAATCTTGATTTATGTATCCGGGGATAAAGGAGGAATCTTTTGTTCTTGATACATTGCTAACATATTTAGGAGCCTATTAAGTCACATGCATAAGTTTAAGTATTCACATGATTAAAGAGAAGCAAAAATATTGGAAAATTTTTTTAATTTTGAAAGTTTCCTATCTTGAAAAAGATTCCTAAAATTGGAAAGTTTACTAAAATGAAAGGTTTTCTTAAATGGAAAGTTTCCTATTTTAGAAATTAGTTTCCTAATTTGGAAGTAGGTTCCAAATTTAGTGGTAAATAACCTAAAATAGAAATAAGTTTCCTAATTTAGGTTAAAAATTATTTTGGAAAATTATTTCTCGACGTGGACCGCCTACAATTATCTAAGATTATTTATTTGGATAGTCCAAATAAATTATTTAGGCCATAATGGTTTTGGTCTTTAATTAAAAACTTTAAGATATTTTGGTGGAAGGATAAACATTAACCTTGTTGAATAAGGATGAATGTTTTAAATATAAAGATTAAAAGCCCACATGTAAAATAACTCTTAATCCTTAGAGGATTAGAAAGCAACAACCATAAGTCTAATTAAGACTTATTTGCCGCCCCTCTCTTTATCCTTGGAGGACAAAGAAACTCTCCCCTTATAAACAGGAGGTGCGATCTAAAGAAAGAGATTTTTTGGAAGAGAAAATTTGGCCAATAAAAAAAATAAAAGGGACACACGACTCAAAATAAAAGGCTAGGAGAAAATTGTTTTCTCCCTAATCCTAGTAAGCCATTTCCTCTCTCATCTTCTTGGGTTATCGTAAAATTACCCGGATTAGATTTCTATAGGAAACATTGCATAAATTAGAAAAGATAGAGCTAGCACTTTACCAATTTTAAGTCCTTATTTGTGGGTGCTTGGACTGCATGGACCATTAATAAAGGTCGGACACTTAGATGGCTTTTCTCGCTAAAGAATTTAGTTACGTGCTACAAGAGATAGTTCTCTATTCATTTTTTTAATTCATGTATATACACAGTTGATTGATTTAATGACTTGCTCTTGGAACCTTTAGATAGAGGAAAACTTTTGTTTATTTCGCACTTCTATAGGATGCATGATCCTTCAAAGACTACAAAGGGTAACCTAATAACCTTTATGCATGATAATACAGCTTCAAGCATCTCCTACTATAGTTGAACTTGAGCCCACGATTGAAGCCTTTGGAGAGTTTAGGTTAGCCAACCTTACCACTTCATATCTAAATAAATCTAAAACCTATCCATAAGCTAGCATCGGGATAAGGAGCATGCATTATTTGTTTTTTTTTTATGCGGTTTAAAGAACAATCATTGTCTTATGATACTTCGAAAGGATCAAGACTATTAAAACTACCATTACATATGAAAGGTACAATCCTACCTTATATTGAATCAAATAAATAAAACTAAATGGATCTTCTCTCTTTGAGCAAGATACCATGTTAATTGGAATGGTAGCAATAGTAAGTATTTTGCTATTCAACCCACTATCAACCTTAAAGTTGAATTGATAATCGTAGTGATGTTTTCAATAAAGACATGCTCTCATAAGAAAGCATTATATCTTGCTAAAAATCATATTATACACATTTATCTTATAAGAAATATAGGTCACACCATAAAATCTCAACCTCGGTTGAAGATTTTCATTACGTAACTTAGAAGAACGAAGAAAGAAATCGAGTTAGAGAAAAAATATGCTAATGAAGTTTAAGATCTCAAGAGAGATATAGCTCGACTAGTTAGTTTCCTAGAGTAACTAATGCAAGCAAGAGTAATGAATGAAGAGACCTCTAAGGAGGGTAGCGAGCTCTTCTATACCACTCGGTTCGTTGAAGAAACCCTCACTTCCCATTTTAAGTATTGAGGCAACATCATAATTACCCTTCATGACTCGGTTATCCACCATGCTTGCAATCTAGGAGGCATCTACCTATCTTCAAATACCAAGACATTGAGAAATATTTACCACTCAAGAGTCATCATATCCTAATGCTCCTCATCCATTTATGATCCCGACTAAAGGAGTTGCTAGACGACCAACCGAGGTTATAGTTAAAGCTGTAAGGATTGATGAGACTCGATAAGTTATTGTCCATTGAAGAGCATTTAAGAGCTATCAAAGGAATGGATCTATATGTCCTAGTCAAAACCACTAAGATATGCTTGGTACCAAATGTCATCATCCGAAAGAAGTTCAAGGCACTCGAATTCATAAAGTGCATATGCTTCTAATGCTCGAAAACTTACCTTCGAGTCTACCGTAGTAAGATGAAAGAGGCTATGCATAATGAGAAGTTTTCAATTCACTTTTTTCATAAGAGTGTGGACGATGTTACTTTCGGCGATTATAATATCTTAATAGAGCTAAAATTCGAAAGTGGAAAGATTTAGCGAGATGCTTTTGCTTGTTAATACAAGTTTAATTTAATGGTGGCCTAGATAAAATCACGAGTACAAAAGAAAGAAAATATGAAAAAAAGTATTTTAAGTAGTATGCTCGGAGATGGCGTGATGTAATTGCTCAAGTCCATCCTCTCATGATCGAAAAGAAGTCGATCTCTATATTTGTTAATACCTTCAAGGCTTCTTACTTTGAGTATCTTATCAACAATTCATCACCTAACTTTACCGATGTAATAGTTATCGTTGAGAGAGAAGAACAAGCTATTAAGGCATAAAAGATTTTAGAAACTAGGTATTCAAAGAAGAACAATTTTAGTTACAAGAAAGACAATGATGTTTATTAGTTGAAGTCTATCAATTTCCAATCGAGTGGGCGATGGAACAATCAATGGTGTCCAAACCATCACTCTTTTTAGATGAGAAATATAATCAATCAATGCCACTTTTATATGCACCTCCTATGAACACTCGCTCCTAAAGACATAGGCAATGTATTCACATCACTTATATCTCTAGAAGAGTTTTTTTATATAAAAGAAATCTTTCAATCATCGATCAATGTCTCTTTAAAAAATAATGAAAATAGTAGAAGGTACCAAGACGAATTGCCTTTTCCTATATCTTTACGTGAGTTGTTTAAACATCTCATCTCTATTGCTCACGTAGTCTCTATCCCCGTAGATCCAATTCAGCAACCATATCCATATTGGTACAAGCTTGATAAGAAATGTGACTAATACTTTAGTGTAGTAGGGCTTGGTATCAAGAGTTGCATAGTTTTTAAAAGAAGAGTTTCGTCTTTGATTTAGAATGATTGGATCTCATTGAAAAAGAATTTAGGCATACCAAACACTTGCACCAATTCACTCGTCGAACTATACGAGTTACCAATAGAAAGATGAAATATTGATTGTGCATATTCAAGATCATAGAGGGCTGAAATAGGCATGTACTTTACAAATTGAGTCTTTTTTTAACATTGTTTATCAAAATATTTTGTTTTGGTTTTGCTAAATCGGGTGGCATATTTTAATGGTATCAAAATTTCTAATTATATAACTTTATTATTGAATTGAAATCTAAAAATATGCATTAGAAAGTATCATTTAACATTATATTTCATTTTCAAATGGAAGGAATATGATAATAAATGCATTCAATAAACACCTCTAAAATTGGTCAAATTCTAGAACATGTTATGGAATTACTTGAGGGCGGTCATTCTTCTCAAGACATAAAACGCAGCCTCTTCACCTCAAATGACACTCATATGAAGAAAGTCTTGTCATTAGGGATTTCATGGTATGCATACAAAAAGGTCACAAACTTAATTTTCCCAAAAAAAAAAAAAAAAAAAACGAATGCAAAATAGTTAGAACTTGTCGAGCATGAGCAAATTGGTTTTGAGATGAGAAAATGCCATTTTTAAAATATTCTTTATAAATGATCATCATACAAATTCTTTTTTTCCCCTTTTTGAGCCTTGGTAATTTTTTGTAATGTAACTCAAGACTAGGATCACCCTCATATTAGGGCGGAATGTGCTCAACATACTAAGATGAATAATTCTTTAACAAAAAAGGTCAAATGAAGTTTGCAAAAAGTAGAGCCATAATCACTATCATCATAGAAGCTATCATGTTTGTCCCTTCCAAAAAAAAAAATAAAAATAAAAAAGAGAAGGGATAATCATAATTTACCAAAACCATTATTCTAAAAGTTTAGCTAAAGATACTTCTCAAGATCTAAAAGAAGAAAACTTGACGGTGTAAAAAATTCTCCATGAAAAGCTCCAACATAAGCTAACTATGATAATTCAAAAGAAGCAAAAGGAAAAAGATGATTATGGGCACATAGTCACCATACAAGAAGATCAATAATTGAAACTAAAAAAATCAGAGGGCGAGAGATTAAAAAGAAAAGAAGAAGAAGAGCAAAATAAGAAACTGTCGATGAGGTAGTTCTATTCTATAAAGAAAGGAACCAACTATCAATTTAATTTGCAACTCAAGAGGAAATACAAATTGCACTCAATGTGCTGGAAGAACACATAGAAAAAAATGAAAAACACCATTAAAGCACTCACAAGAGAAGTTAAAAAATAACAAGGATTCCGAAAGAGCAATCAAGTTAAGAGGATGAATCTACAATCGTTAAATTGATTCTTCGTCTTCAAATCCTTAAACACACTTTGAGCCTTTATACCTCTTTCTTCGAGACTCAAACACCAACCCACGTTATGTGCTTTCAAAACTCTTTTTTTAATCAAAATGAGTTGTTTAGGTAGATAAGTTATATTTTTAATGAGAAAAAAATAATTTTTTGATTTATTTGTATTTTTCACATCATTGTTTATGGCATCAAATCACAAAAAAAGATAAGACAAGGCCATAATTTCAAATTGAAAACCATATTTTAAGCTCGACCCATTCTAAATATGATCTCATATTTTATAAAAATAGCATCTAAGCCTTTCACTTTTAACACGCTTAAACTTTTGATTTCTTTGCAAAGAGCACCAAAGGATATCCATTCACAAAAACTCTTTTGCAACTTGAACGTGATTGCAACCTAGTATTTAAACGATATATTTTGGCTTATCAATCAAACTATTGACGAATGAGAATACTTTCGATGTACATCTCTAAGATTGATTTGTAATAATTTGAAATGATAAGGAAAATACCATTAAAGTATGCTACTTGGTTCAAAACATAATGGTTTGTTCTATGACGTTGTCATTAAATTGAATCAAAGTGTGAGCTTAAAATTTGAACAAGCTAAACATCAAGGATTACATTGATTATAATCAATTGGTTAAGCAAGACTACAATTCAAGAGTCATGATTAACGAGCATATCAGCTAAACTAAGGGGTAGGTGGACGACACAAAAATAATTAGATCCATGGGATAATGGTTGAACAAGGGAGAAAAAAATGACATTAATTGTTCGAGTAATGATGAAATGAATATAATCTATATAGTATGAGAACAAGTAAGACATGACCAATTGGTAAGCATCTTAGGGGAAAAACATAATTCAACATGTGTCAATACTTGATGAAGGCACACAAATAATCCCGTCAGGAGTTCAACAATAAGTAAGGGGGCATGATTTTATTTTGGTGGTACTACGACCCAATGATAGGGGATGGAATCACATTTTTACGGATAAAGTTAAACAACAGCAAGAGTAGGTACTATCCTTACGGAACCCACAATCTATCTTTGCCATATATAAAGAGAACTCGAGCATAAGAATGACATATCTTTTCTTTTAAGGCTATTATCATAAGCCAAGTTTTTTTAAAAAATTCAGTGTGGATAACCAAATTCCAAAATTACAAGGAGCTCACTCTGTCACAGTGAACCATTTATTAGGAAGTCACCCTATCATAGTGAATCATTTATCTAGAGGTCACTCTGTCTTAGTGAGCCATTTACCGAATGTCACTCCATTTGTAAAGAAGTCACCCCGTCACGGTGAATCATTTGCTAAAAGATTACCTTATAATGGCCGATCAATTTGTCTCTTTTCAATCATATTTCTTCTTTATAAGTCATTCATTTACAAATATTCGAGTGGTCACCCCGTCGAGATGACTAGTTTCCTAAAAAAAAAAAATATTAGGTTAGGCCTAATTAATAATAAAGAGAAAAAAATTCTTAGGTTAATCGTAAAAGCACTCATATAAATACTATGCATGCAAACACACACACAAGAAAGGGGGAACAGATTGCCACCTAAAAAAAAACCTCACTCGCAAAAAAAAAAGAGACAAAATAGCAATCATAGAGATTCGACCGTCACTCACCACTTATCAGCCTTTGACCTACATGTGTCGGACCAAAAGAAGCATCTATCTAAGATAATTCTAACCTAACAAGAATCTCTCAATTCCGATCACTAAGAAGGCCACACTCACCATTCAAAGTTTTGTCATCCGTGGTGAACTTTTATCCAATTTCATCCCCGAAACTCGATTTTGGTAATTACGCCTTTGTATGTTCTATATTTGATTTAATCATCATCCAGATTTTGTATATTGTATGATTACATGATTGATTAATATACTTTTCAAGCCAATTATGTGATTAAAGTGGAACTTGGATGATTATGGGATTAAAACATCTTGATTAAAAGGGTGAAATTGAAAAAAAAACTTGTTATCCTTTTCAATTTTTGGCAAATTTAAAAGGGATTTAAATACAAAAGTTTTATGATATTTGTGTGTTTTTCAATTTAATCTGATTTGTTTAGGGTTTTGTGGTTTTTAATTCAATTTATTATTATTTTTAATTTATTCATTATTATTTTTAATAAAAAAAAGGGTTTAAAAGTTTGATATATTGTATATTATTTTTTATACAAAAAGTCCATAAGGAATTATCGATCGATGACAAAGCTCGTAGTAGGCTAATCATTATTTCAAACAAATAAGTCAACATGAATTAATAAGCTAAGGATCTTGTGGAGGCATGTTGGCTATTTTATCTCATGAAATTGTTTTTATGTGATTTATGATTTTTTTTCATGTTTAATTTTATGTTTTGTATTTTGTGTGATAATAGTCTAGATCAGTCTAGATGGAGTAGGTTTAGGACTTGAAATCGACTTTGTTCCAATGACTGGATCTTTTTCTTACTATTATTTATTATATTATTATTTTTATTGTTTATGTGGTTTAAGTTAATTTTTATATTTTATATTTTATATTTTTTTGTGTTGCTAATTTCTTCTTCTTGAAGATTTAGCTCTAAATTTGGGCTTAAGGCCCAATTTAATAATTTAAGGTGGCATCTAGGGTGATATGGGCTTGAGGCCTATGTCTTTTTATTTATTTTATTTTATTTTATTATCAAGGACTTTTAATTGGTTTTATTTCATGGTTTGGCGACAGAATTTGAGCCTATAGTCCATATTCATTTAATTTTAATTTTTACTTTTTTTTAATGTAGGATTAGAGTTTAATTTGTAATGGGCTTTAAGCCCTAATTTTCACCCTCCTAAATGGGCTCCGGAGGCTCAACGAATATTAGGTGAGAGACCGAGTTTTTTTTTCAATCTCGAAATCATCTCTCTTAGGACTCGGTAAGAAAAAGTCCAAATAATCTCATACGTAAATTATGATAAAAAGATAATTTACATTAATGAATTTCCTTAAACTAGAAATACAAAGTAATCTCGTTGCGAGAGCATACTAGGATGATTATAGTCTTTCGTAACTATATAATCAAGCTCCTTATTTAAAACTCTTAAAACCAATACTAAGTTTTTCTTAGTTTTTATCCTTTCGAAACTAAATAGCTACTCCAAACCCATATGTTTTCATTTTTTGCCATCGCCGAGGTCTATGAGTGACATATCTTATACTTTTTTCTTCACTTTTTAGAATTAAATTTAAATATATTATGGCAATCCCTTCTTTTCCCAAATTGCTTTTACTTTGTTTTTATTTTTTAAATGCCTTTTTTTGTTGAATGGGGAATTTTAAAAACAATAAAGAGCATTTAGGATAAAAAGAAGATTCTTGTGATTTTTTTTTCTTAGACATCGACAATATTTTTATTAAATCTTTAAACTCATAAATACTCTTCCGATCTTCACAACATCTTAGCATATTAATTTACTTAGTTCTTTTTTTTTTTTTTCAATTGACATGAGTTCTCTTTCTGTACTTACCATCTATTCCAGTCTTCATTAAATCTAAAATTACTTAAATCTAAGATAATTTGTTCTATGAAATACTAATTTCAATTAAAATTTGTTCGAATTGAAAACTAATTTCAATTTCACACAAGAGACTTGATTTTCAATTTAGAAATTCGTTTAGCACAAAATATGCAAGATTATTTATTCAAATAGTAAAAACCCTAACTCTATATTATGTGAATGAAAATAAATTACAAACAAAATTTTCTTACTAACTTTTTATACACATTGACGTATAAACTTTATTTATGATAAAATACAGATCCTAAAAATAATAAATTATTAGTTTACGTTCGTTAGTGAGTTTGCGAAAGGATTTTGTATGAAAAGATTTTTGAAGTAAGAAAAATGAGTCTTCTATGAAATTTATGCACTGAATGAACGCAAATGTTTTCGAGAACCATTGACTTGAGAAATTAATAAAACATTAGTAATTATGGGTCCATTGACGTATCGGTCTTCCAACATCGATGGACATGTTTCAATATTGTGAGGTGTCGTTTCAAAACTGGAAGTCATAGCTGACTTCTAGATGAAAATAACAGCTAAAATTTATTACAACTAACGAAAGAAAGACAGATTATTGAACAACGTGTGCATTAGAGGAGCTTGAGACTGGGGAGAATCTGACGCTGTTTAAATAAGCGTATGTTCATGTTGAATTCGTTTAAAATCTTTTGTTATACAGATTATCAAACCAGAGGTGGATATGCAGCTCCGTTAGGCAGACTGGCATGTTGATGTAATGTATTCTAAGTTTTAATCATTTTTGCATCAACAAATTTAAATCGTTCTCGTCTCTTGAAAGGGTCTTGGACTACAAAAAAAAAAAAAAAAAAAAGAAAAAAAAAGAAAAAAGAAAAAAAAAGAAGAATAATCCTCTTCCTTGCATTACACTTAATTAGAAAATCAAAGTTATTGAAATTCGAAAGTAATTCATTAAAGAAAACTAGATCAAATCTCCGTGTTTTCTCTTCCTCTAGTTGTGCTCGATCATTTGGTTTTATTAATGAGTTAAAAGGACTAAACATTTCATAAATTTTAGTCTGTTTAAAAATTAGTTTTTGCATTTTGAATTTATATTTTGATTTTTTCAATTGTTTTTAAGATTTAGTTTATTTTTCAATTTTTTATCATTTATTTCAAAAAAAAATTAAATAAGTAATTTTATGATGAAAATTATTAGTGAGATTTATTTGGAGTTTTTTTTTAAAAAATTAGGATCATTCTAGGTTATTTTCTATTTTTTTTTCAATTTTCTATATTTTTAATGTTTAATAAATAAATAAATATAATTTTTTATTTTGAAAAGATCTGAATTTAAAAAAAAAATTGAATTTTTTCCAATGTGTGTTCTTTCATATCAAAATACTAAAAAATTAATTTTTTAAAAAGGAAGGGTGGTAGCTTAAAATTATTGAATGGATCAAATCTTAATTTTTTTTTAAAATCAAAATAGAATTTAAAAATTAAATTTTAAATAAACTCTTTTTTTTGTGTGGGGGGGGGGGGGGGGGGGTTGGGTTTGTTTTGCTTTTTACCGTTATCAATGCTTATAGAAAGTAACAAGCAAAAAAAGCAAGTAGTTCTTAATGGTTTGTACCGCACATCATTTCTCCCGCTTCGGTGCCCAGGAGAAAGGTTAAATAAGCCTCACGGGCCTGTTCAGTAATACAAGGAATTACCCTAAAGATGGTGACTATTGCTTTCAAGTTGATTTAATCCTGCGGTCTTTTGGCCATGTTTGATTTATGGCCGAAGCGTTTTGAATATATTTAATTTGGTGTTCGGTATGTGTAAAAATCGAGTATTAAAAAGAAAATGACAAGAATTAATTAATGATATTGGAGACATGATTAATGAGACAAAGATCACCTCGTAAAAGGTAAGTTGTTTTTCATTGTTCTAAACTTATTTTTAATTGATTTTTTTTTTTATTAATCAAGTTTCCTTAAAAGAGACATATGAGAAGATGAGAAAAAATATTTTATAAAAGTATATTTTAAGCAAAACAAATGTAGACTAAATCTTCATTTATTCGCTTTCTATAAAATTACATGACATTTTTCAAGTCAAAAAATTATATCTAATTCTGAAATAATATGTGAATTCCCTTAAAAGAGCCATACCATGCCCTTAATTTATCCAAAGTATCAACCATGGACCACAGCTAGTTAATTTGCTTGACGCAACCAGGCACTGGCCCCATGCCTTTATCCAAATTTCCAACCATTTGCCTCTAACAACCACTATATTCAATACCTTGCCTTCTTTCTTTCCTTCTTTTATTTTTTATTTTTTAATATTTTTTTTTACCATAATGTCTTTAAAATTATCATAAGATATTGTAAAATTATAAAGATCATAAAAAATCTAAATACCTTATGCTTTTTTTAGAATTAAATTTAAATATATTATGGCAATGCCTTCTTTACCCAAATAATTACCTTTACGTACTTTGTTTTTCTTGTTTAAACGTATCTATTGTTGAATGGGCCGGGGAATTTAAAAAACAGTAAAAAGAGCATTTAGGATAAAAAGAAGATTCTTGTGGTTTTTTTTCCTCGAACATTAACAATGTTTTTATCAAACCTTCAAATTTATAAATACTCTTCCGATCTTCACAACATCTGGACATATTAATTTACTTTTTTTAATTGACATGAATTCTCTTTTTGTCCTTATGTTTCCACTGAAAAATCAATTCACCATGTATTTCAGTCTTAGTTAAATATAAAATTACTTAAATCAAAGTCAATTTGTTCCATGAAATACTAATTTCAATTAATTTTTTTTCGTATTAGATGCTAATTTTAATTTCACATAAAAGACTTGATTTTCAATTTAAAATCTGCCATTTTTCAATTTAGAAATTCGTCTAGCACAAAATATGCAAGATTTTAAGATCCCTTGAAATATTAAAAACCCAAACTCTATATTATGTGGATGAAAATAAATTACAAACAAATTTTTCTAACTAAATTTTTTACATATTAACGTTTAAAATTATTATTAAAGAATAATATTAATCATATCTTAAAATTTTACATAATAATTTAAGTTTTTAGATAAAATGAAACCTCGATATCTTAAAATTTTTGGATAAAATAATCATTTAATAGTTATTTATCATAAAATACAGATCCTCAAAATAATAAATTGTCAGTTTTAGACTCAAAAAATAATTGTCGACAATCACGTTTGTTTGTGAGTTTGCGAAAGGATTTTGCATGAAAAGATTTTGGAAGTAAGAAAAATGAGTCTTCTATGAAATTTATGCACTGGATAAGTGCAAATGTTTTCGAGAACCATTGACTTCAGAACTTTATAAAAAATTAGTTATTACGGGTCCATTGACTTGTCGCGTCAAAAATGGAAGTCATCGCTGACTTCTAGACGAAGACAACAGCTAAAATTTATTACAGCTAACGAAAGAAAGATTATCGAACAATGTGTGCATTAGAAGAGCTAGAAACCTGAGAGAATCCGACACTGTTAAGGATGGCCCATTGTAGTAAATACGTGGCATTGGGTTGGTTAGGCATGGGGTTCCATTAAATATTCCACTTAGGCCAAGGACGATGCAGAAAAACAGCAATAGAAGTTAGTGTCGTCTTGTTGCTTATCAATTTATAGAAGGAAACCGAACTAGTAATTAGCCGCAATTACCTTATTTATAAGGACAGACCATAACTTTGGCTTTCGTTATCAACACAAATTTGACTTCATCTAGAGGGCCTACTGCAATTTCATTGCTTTTTTATTTTATTTTCTTCATCTTCAAATAAGTATAATTAAGTTTGTATGTATAAGGGTGATGTCAAGATTCTGGTACTGTTTAAACAGATATACTTTGTTTCTCCTTGAGTGATCACACAATAAAGATTTATCTTTATTTTGAAGTGCTACAGTGTGTATTGTTAGAAATCTTAAAAATGATAAATAATAAGATAAATAATAAGTTAAGTGTACTATGAAAGAAATTTGAAAGTTTTTTTAATTTTTTGTTACAGCTTGTTTAGTTATTAATAGTTTTCAAATAAATATAACAATTGATTCTAACAGTTATGTCCGTTAGAATTTAATAGTTATGACTATTGGATTGTGATCGTTAGAATCTAATGTGGCGTTTGATAAAACCGAAAATTAAGTGTCGAATCCGTTAAATACCGAATTTTAAGTATCGAATAATTAAGTGCCGAATATGTTATCGACAAACTTTTTGATATTTATTAAAAATTAAATACCGAATATAATAAGTTTATTTGATAAGTGTCGTCGTTGAACATATTAAGCTATATACATGACAATTTCAACCTTGCAATTATAACATGATATTTTTAACACAAATAAAAATATATACATAGATGTGTTTGTATGTATAAATAAATAAGAATATATATATATTTTTTTAAAAAATTCATCTTAACTCGTTAAATTTTAAACTTGAACTTCGCTTCTCGTCACTAAATTTGGAAATCGTAAACATGTCTTTTCTTATATCCAATTTCTTAAGAAATATGTCTTTGTAGAAAACTAAGTAAACAAAAGAAGGATGCGAGAGAAGCAAACAGAGCAAGTAGACAGAGAGAGAGAAAGGAGAGGGGAAATGAAAGAGGGAAAAATGATTTCAAAATTTCATTAGGTAATAAAAAACTTTGTTACATTGACATTTATACCCATGCTAACTCGCCTACAATAACAAACTTAACAAACTCAACAAAAACTAATAGAGATTTAACAAACTCATAACCTTGCATTCTAATACTCCCCCTCAAGCTAAGTATGAATGTTCTTCAAACTTAGCTTGCTAAGCAAAGAATGAAAGGGATCAGCCGTAAGGCCTTAATAAATACATCGACAAGTTGAGCTAGCGTAGACACATGGGAAGGTTGTATGATACCAGTAGCAATCTTCTCCCGTAAGTAAGTGACAATCCACTTCAATGTGCTTGGCCCTCTCATGAAAAACAGGATTCTTGCTTAAGTGAAGGCTAGATTGGTTATCACACAAGAGTGAGACATGATTAGCATGAAGTATACCAAAATCCTACAACAAGAATAAGAGCCATAAAATTTCACAAGTTGTAGCTCGTCATGGCAACAAGGGACTATTTCTTGGATCTCTAGCCGATAAGAGATTGACCTAGGAAAATACAAGAACCGAAACGGACCTCCTAGTGTCCGGGTAACCAACCTAATCATTGTCCGAGAAAGCTCGCAAATAGAGGTTAGAGAGGGCAGAGAAGAAGAGGCCCTACCTAGGTGCTCTTTCGTGTATCGAAGAACTCGATGAACGACTTCACAAGTGAAGTATGGTTGGCGTTTGCATAAATTGAGCAAGAGAATGAACAACAAAACATATATCGAGTCCGCTGAAAGTAAGGTAGAGCAATTTACCAACCAAGTCGACGATAAACCGTAGGATCGTGTAATGAATCCTCTATAGCAAGCACTAAGCGATGCTTAGGATGCATTGGAGTTAAAATAGGCTTAGAATCAAGAAAGCCATATTCTGCTAGCAATTTTAGAGTGTATTTACGTTGACAAATAACAATCCCAAGTAGTAGACCGAGCCACTTCAATACCAAGAAAGTACTTAAGTGGACCAAGATCCTTGAACTTAAACGTGCTACTAAGAAACACCTTGAACTTTTCAATAGCAGCTTCGACATTACTAGCAAGAACAATATCATCCACATATACAAGTAGGGCAAGAAAGGAATCGAATCGGTATTCATAGTAAAAAGGGAATAATCGGATTTAGATTGATGAAAACCATATTCCAGCAAGGCCGCCGTGAATTTTGCATTCCATTGTCGAGAAGCCTCGTTTTAATCCATATAAGGATTTGTGTAACTTGCGAGCCAATTTCGGACGATCCTTAGTCTCCCCTTAATCCTATAACCGGGAGGTATATCCATATAGACTCGTTTCAGTAAGATCCCCATACAAGAAGGCATTATTAATGTCAAGTTGAGAGAGAAACCAACCTTTGACTCGCCGCTAAGGCTAGAAATAATCATACCGTCGTATGCTTAGCAACCGGACTAAAGGTTTCTTGATAATCAAAACCCTCAACTTGACTATAACCTTTGGCAACTAGCCTTGCCTTATACCTCTCAATACCGCCATCGACTCGAATCTTCACCTTATAAACTTATTTACACCCCACCGTGTGAGAACCTACCGGTAATGGTACCAAAGACCAAGTATTGTTCTCTTCTAAAGCTTGTAACTCGACTCGCATAGCCTCTTTTCAATGCTCGGATTTCACGACTTGGGAGTATGATTTGGGCTCGTAGATATTAGTCAAAGAAATTGTAAATGCGAGCATGAGAGGGACAAAGTTGAGAAATTGAAACAAAATGATGAATGAGATGAGGAGTCGAATTTAGTACAACATTTAAGGAAATGGGGAAAGAGGGTTTGAGTGAGTGGTGATAGATGTCTAGGTAAGAACGAACTCTACCGGACCGAGTAGATTTTCACAAAGGGAGACAAATAGAATCCGGATAAATTCCCGATGTAATGGGATGAGAATTGGAATTGGAATCGGGACCAAGACAATCGGGAATGGCCGTACCATGCATGTCGTCGGTGTGTATACCATCGGACAAATGTGGTGTGTGAGATGACACTATAATATCGGATGAAGAGGTTTGAGGGGAAGTTATACTCTCATAAGATAGAATAACGGAATGTGAAGGTTGTATATTGGAAAAATCAAATAAATTGGATGTATCTAGAGAATGGCATATGAGAGATGAAGGCATAGAAGTAGAGCCATTCGTGGCATAAGGGAAAATACTTTCATGGAAGATAACATTCCTAGAAACGAGTACCTTATGAGAGATAAGGTCATAGACCTTATAACCTTTAGTACCGGGAGGGTAACCAAGAAAATTACAAGGTGAGGCCTTGGGTTAGAATTTCTTCCTATTACGCATAAGTGTTGAAGTGAAACACAGAGACCCAAAGATTCTTAAATGATTATATGTTGGAGGGACTGAAATAACGAACTCATAAGGAGTGTGATTATCTAACAAGGGTGAAGGGGTTCTATTGATCAAATAAGCGAGCAGTGAGGACCGCATTCCCTAGAACTTAATAGGTAAGGAAGCTTGGAAGAGAAGTGATCTAGCTACATTTAGTAGATGTTGATGTTTTCTCTTAACCACCCCATTTTGTTGAGGAGTTTCAACACATGTCAACCGATGGATGATACCCTTGGATCGATAAAAATATAGAAGATGGAATTCACCCCCATTATCGAACTCGATTTGCTTAAGTGGTAAGTAGAATTGAGTAGAGACCATTTGATAGAAGGATGGAATAATAGAGGCAACTTCGACTTATGTTTAAGAAGAAAAATCCGTGTGACTTTAGTGTAATCATCTACCACGGTTAGGAAAAAATGAAAACCACTAACGGATGCGATAGAATAGGGTCCCCAAACATCCATGTGAACAAGCTCAAAAGGAATGGAAGTAACTTTCTTATGAATGGAAAATGGCAAACGTTTTTGTTTAGCCAAAGGGCATACAAAATAAGTTTGATTATTATACTTGACATTTGGGTCTTTATGACTAAGTAACTCGGATTCTATCGGATGACATATGTCTCGGGTGACAATGCCACAAATCACACATTGATGGATTTACAATGATATCACCGATAGCTTGAACATTACACGAATGTTTCTCGGGTAAAGAATTACAATCAACGGGAGTTATGAGCAAGAATAGGCCTCGCTTGTAGACTAGTAGTTCCAATCATTGTCTCCGAAAAGTTATCCTATTTGATCAAACAAGAAGTGCCGGTGAAGATCAATTTGTGATGAGAGTTAACGATAAGCTTGCTAACCGAAATGAGGTTAAACTTGAATGAAGGGACACAGAGGACTTGATGTAAGACAAATGAAGGAGATAATGCAACTTGGCCACTATGAGTAACTATTGCTTTATGACCATTTGGTAGCTGTATCGTTAGGTTTTCAACGAAGTTGATATGAACTAAAGTTTTGAATGGAACAAGTTATATGATCAGCTGCACTCGTGTCAATGATCCAAATGCCGAATGAAAAGGAATAATAGAGGTAGAATGAGTAGACATAGCGAGTAACTAGACCTGCTAGATTGGAGATGGGTTGTGTATGGTTGATGTTTAAAGGTTGAGAGGTTAAAGCTTGCGAATCCCGAGCATTCAAAAGAGTCATGAGCCCGGTGACTTGCTCTTGAGTGAAAGCAATATTTGGCAATGTAACACGCCCGGTTAAGACAAGCATTGTGACCGGAGACATCCTTAGCAGTAATAGAACCTCCTTGTTCCGATATAACATTATTGATGCGCTTAGAAGAACTATCACCATTGTGACCAAAAGTGAACTTGGAAGTATGTCCGGAACCTCCAAGTGTTGAAGTTCTTGTTCCCGGTGAACTTGAAATCCGGAGGGAATCCTATTAGTCGATAGCACGTATCTTTGCTATGACCTAGTTTCCCACGAGTATGAACAAACATGTTCCGATTGCTTCATGTTACCATGAAATATGGCCATAGCAGAAGCGAAAGATTCATTGAGAGGAGATTATTGCTGCACCTGCATTGATCTATGGGATTCCTCTCGCATAGCCAAGTTATATACCTCATCCAAACTAGGGAATGGCTTCATCACCAACACTTGAGACCTTAGATGAGAG
The DNA here is from genome assembly GCA_963924115.1 of Dovyalis caffra. Lineage (NCBI taxonomy): Eukaryota > Viridiplantae > Streptophyta > Magnoliopsida > Malpighiales > Salicaceae > Dovyalis > Dovyalis caffra. The sequence continues at coordinate 2,211,412 of CAWUPB010001161.1, read as the reverse complement.
AAAGATTTGTTCAATCCATTGAGGAATTTGAACACATAATCCTTTTCATATAGCTTCATAAATTTATCAAAGCATTCCGCATTGCACTCTCCACGACCATAATGAGGCAATGGCCTAAAATTTCTTAATTCCTCCCATATTCCATTTAACTCTATGAAATATGTGTTAAATGACCTAGATCCATGTGTTATTGAACACAGAGACCACTCGTAAGTTGTAGATTCTTGATTCATCCGGTTGGGAAAAATGTTTCTTCAAAACTTCCTAAATCTTTGTAGCGAGAATTCATATAAAAAACCGTTGCAGCCTACCGAAGGTGACATTGATCGCAGTAGCCGAGCTACTATCGGACTATTGCAACAATTCCAAGAATTAACAAGCACATTATCGACTTCGAGCTTCGAAATAGATCCATCCACAAACCCTAACTTGTTGCGAATAGAGAGAGCTAAAGTAAATGACTCGCTTCAAGTTGCATAGTTCTCCGTGGTGAGTTCTAGAGTAACCACAAAAGAACCGTGATGATCCGAATGATGAATGAAGTATGGAGAAGAAGCTTCATCGGATAATGACTCTACGTGCCATGGCATATTAGACGAAATCTTCGTAAAGGATAATCAATCGCGAACTCGCCAAGGAAGTAAAAAGTGAGATCGAGTTGAAGAATGAGAGGAGATGATCAAACCTTAGGTTCGATAGGCTATGATACCATGTAGAAAACTAAGTAAACAAAGAAAAGATGTAGAGAAGCAAACAGAGTAGAGACAGAGAGAGAGGAGAGGGGGAAACGAAAGAGGGAAAAATGATTTCAAAATTTCATTAGGTAATAAAAAACTTTGTTACATTGACATTTATACCCATGCTAACTCGCCTATAATAACAAACTTAACAAACTCAACAAAAAATAATAGAGATTTAACAAACTCATAACCTTGCATTCTAATAAATAAGAATATATATTTTTTTTAAAAAACTCATCTTAACTCGTTAAATTTTAAACTTGAACTTCGCTTCTCGTCATTAAATTTGGAAATCGTAAACATGTCTTTTCTTATATCAAATTTCTTAAGAAATATGTCTCCTTATTTGTTAGTTCTCAAATCCAATCATTGCAGCTTATGTGAAAAATTCCTAGATAGCATACCACGGTGTCGATTCGGATTTTGGCTCTATTTGAGTTTTTTCAACAATTGATGAGAGAGATTCCTTTTTCGGCTTACGAGCTGAAATTTTGTTCTCTCGTTTGGTTTTTTCTCGGCTTGAGTGAAATGGGTTTTTGCTTTTATAGCTTAAATTGAACGATCTATTTTTTTTTTTTTTGAAATTCGAGCGACTTTAGTCAAAGATCCTAGCGTCTTGTTAACCGTGTAATCTGGATGGTTCCCTATTTGGTAAGCTAAATCTATTACACTTCATGGGTGGATTAGGAATATACGTGAGATTTTGAGGGTGAAAAGTCACTTCACCGATTTCTTATCTCTTTCAAATAACAAGAGTTGCATACTCAAGGTATATTGTACAAATATATTCATATCATGGGAATGATGATGTATGGCAGCATTTGGAGGTATATAATCTCAAGTTACACCAAGTATCAAGCTTGTTATTCTTTGTTGCTTTGGTGTTTGATTTTACTTGATATGAAATTACTCAAATTTTTCTCGCTACTGATTGATACTTATGTTGGTGGAGTAAATGATCTTACATTCTCAACTCCGAATAATCTCAAGTTACACAAGAATCATTTTTCTTTACTTTGATAAGAAATAAGTTTCAAGAATTTGTTGTTTCGTTTTAAAATTAAAGATGGTAGAAATTGTTATTCGATTGATTTGTATATCTAAAATTATAAGAATATATAAGGGCAATATAATCAAATTTGAAAAGTTTTAAAATCTTGCAACCGAAGTCGTTAATAAAAAAGTAATAAGTTAAAAATTTTAACTTATCTAATTAAGTAGATTTTGACTCGAACTTAAATTTTTAATATGAGATTATTTAGGTTATCAAACAAACTTTTTATATTAAGTATTACAACTTAATTTATTAAGTTACTTAAATAGGTTATCAAACACCTCCTAATAGTTATATCTCGTTAGAATCCAACGCTTATGATCGTTGGAATCAACGATCAAGTATGTTATGCAAGGGTATCGTAATCTATAAATAGGGGACCGCCGCACAGGATAAAGTCAATTAATTTTTCTCTCGCAATCCTCTTATCCTCTCAAAATTCTTTTTTTTTCTTCTAAAATTCTACAACTTTAAAAGATATTCTCTTGAAGGAATTTCAAGAGTGCTACTTACGATTACTTGTGTGCAAAATTATATCCTAGAAGTGAATTGCTAAAATCCCCGCAACATTATAGTAGGGGTAATAATTACCTTAAGGATAATGTAGGATATTTTTCTACACGTAATTAAGCATAACATAATTTCGTTCTTCTTCAATTTCATTTTGACATTTTCCAACATGTATCAACAAAACAAAATCCTCATTTGATGTTGAGAGGACCATTTGATGATTAAGGTGGCATGGAGAGATATGTTTAGTTCAAGTAGGATAATATATCTTTTGACGATTTTGATTAGGATATACTTAACAATGTGTTTTATTATCTTTAAAAAAGATAAGAGTACTATTTTGTATGTAATGTGAAGAGTGTAGAATACAAATTTAACCTTTTTATATTGATGCAGATGATTATGTATGTTAACTTTTTTATATTGATGAGAATAATCAACTTGTTTGAAGTAGAGTACATATTCGTTTTTCTCTTAAAGGCAAAAGAATATTTTTGTTTATTGTGTAACGGTTTGTGACTGAATTTTTTACCAATTGAAGATCCTTTAAGATAAATACTTTGTGGGAATCGGTGTAAATACTATTATTTCTAAAGGTTGGTGTCTAAGACAATGCCTTTTATTTAATGTCTGTTTTTTATTTTTCTTTCCAGTGAGAGAGTGAACCAAACTAGAAAATTGGTGATAAGCTTGGTGGACGGGTGTTCTCAATTGTGGAAGTCTTTTCAGTAATAGGCATATTTCGAGTAAGTAGGTCCTTACTGAAATTAGTTTAGTGAGAAACACGTATAGGATCACTTTTTTTTTTTTTTTCAAGTATATCACATAAATAAAATTTAAAGATAAAAAAAAAAATCACAATTCTTAATAAAAATAACAAAGTATGCTCTTCACGCTATTATCTAGAAGTTCGAAATAAAAAGAAAAAGAAAAAGAAAAAAAAAACTTTTTTTTCCCGAATATGTCAATCCATATATAAATGATACTTCATACTTAAACATGATTACAAAACAACTTAATTTCATTCAAAAAAGATAATCTAAAATAATCGTGATTGTTAAAACAAACAAACAAATAAATAACGCGTTTATAGCCCCATCTTTAATTTTAGCGTATGCCTTCAAATGTCTTAATATATATAATTGATTTGGTTTATAATAATAATAAATAAAGTATTTACAGGCCCATTTTTTATTTTACATATATGTTCAAATGTCTTAAGCCTTTCTCAATAAACTATCTCAATTTAAAAATTTAAACACTTGGATCAAATCTCAGGATATATAATTAATATTATTGATCTTATCTCTTAATTTCTTGTACCCTAGCTAAATATTGTCAGTAAATTTTCAACTTTTTGCTAAGTAAATTTAATTATCAACCAAATAAGCTACATATGAACCATTCTCCAATGCCCTATATTTGTTTGTTAGACATTATACCGATTTTTTTTTTTGAAAAGAATTAGTTTGTGCGTAAATCGAAATTAAATCTGTTATAATAATTTTAAAGGCAAACTCCTTGCATCCACTTGATATATTTAAAAAAATTTAATATTTTTTTTTCAGTATTCACGTCGAAGTTTAAACCTAAAAAGTTAAAGAAGAGAATTGCTGTATAAATCTTCAAAGTCCCTTTAAGTGCATACTCCATAGCACATTCAATGCACTTCAACTGTTTCCAGCTCTTTAACTTTTTTCATCTACCATGCTTTGCTTTAAGTACCAACCACTTACACGCACAAAGACAACATATTTTTTCGAGCAACAAAGAGTATAGCTAGTAGCTAGACAAGCACAGAGAGAGAGAGAGAGAGAGAGAGAGAGAGAGAGAGGTAATGGTGAAGGAAGAGAAGATTCTTGGCATCAGTGATGAGTTACAGAAGATCTTGGATTCGAATATGGACACAGCGTCAGAGAGACGGAGAGCTCGTGAGGCTTTCAAGGAGATTCAGCTTGGAATTGATCATTGCTTAATGAAGGTTGTTTTGTAGTTTTCTTTTGGAGATGTGGGGTGTGTTTAATTGCGTTGGATAGATAATGACTTCGATGATTATAATAATGTGTTTGATCAAAATTATTGCATGTATGACCTGAGGAAGCTCTATTTGACATGCAAGTTTCTTTCTTTTACGAACATTACTTGTTCGCATTTAAAGATTTTGGTTGTAATGCTAATTAAGTCGTTGATGATTAGAAAGGAGCATTTTGTTTAAGACACTCATAATCCAAAATGAGGTAGCAGGTTATCTACTTTATATATCATTAGAGATCTATTGTTAGGTCTTAATCGGCTTTAAGACTTTGAACTTGTAGTTAGTTTGAATTTGTTTTTTGTGTTGCAGGTACCAAAAGAAGGGCTGAAGATAGAAGAGGTACACTGTCTTTGCCATTTCTGGCGTCTTGGGGGATGCTTTTTGTGCATGATAATTCTAATTAACTCCCTCAAGTGGGCCTCTTTCTAGTGACAAGTTATTCATGCTTAATTTTCATTGATCGTCCGTTAACATAGCTTCTTCTTTTTCTCCTTTTTTTTTCTTCTCCTCTTGGGTCGAATCTTGTTTCATGGAGAAAGGATCAGTGTATAGGAAACTACGCACTGTTATGTTTCATTTTATATCTAAGTAAATTATTAATTAATCCCTGTGATTTCGACAAATGAATTAATTAATTTTTCTTGTTTCAAAAACCGATTTATTTATTTATTTTTATTAAAAAAAAAACAAAGAGAATACTATGTAGAATTTTATTAAATCAAAATAAAAAATACAAGAAGAGAACAATCCAGTCTAATCCCATAACATAGTAGAGGAAACAAAAAAGTCTTACCCCATAAACAAATAATAGTACAAATGATGTTATTTTCTATATATTCGTAACTATCCATTCTATCCTATTTAATTGCATTCTAAATATGTCTAGTCATATTCATTTTGAAAGTAGATGAATTCTTCATTACTCAACAACTGCTAAAAGAAACTTTGAGATCTTCTAGCTAGCTATTTCCATCTTGTTATTGACAAGTACACAATTTTATCCAAGGGCAAACGTTATTTAGTTTAAATAAAAAGAATTGAACTGAAATATTAATTTTGAATCGTTTTTAACTCAAAAAAAAAAAAAAATCCATTTTTTTTTTGTTTTCAATTTCAGTTTAATTTTTTAAAATTGTTGGTTTGGTTTAAATTGAAAACTGACCTTTTTTGAATTTTTTTCTAATTTCATTTAAAATCTAAAATAATGTTAATAAACTACAAAATCAATACTTTATCATTATTATTGATATACGATGAATTAATAATTTTTTTTGGCCTATTTATGTTATTTAAAAAATTAAAAAAAATTGATTTAAATTAAAAAAAATGAAACCAAAAACCGAAATTTTTGCTTTTAAAGCGAAGAACTAGATAGTAATTAGGTTTGGATTGAGTTTTATTTTTATAAATTTGGCTAACCAAAAATCTAATCGAAAAACAAAACCATCACCCCCTAAATTTTTCTATCCCTATAAATAAGTTTGTTATTTATGATGAACATTCTTTATAATTATAAATAGATATTAGACTTCTTGTTCTTGTTTTCCCGATCCTTTTCTTCCATTTAGTGCTTAAATTTAGCTTTTCAATACAGAGATTAAATTCTAACTTGCTCAGTGGTGTCATAAATTAGTAGTTGTCAATGACGAAGGATTTGCCTATTATAAGCCCAATGGCATACAGCATAACTTTTAACTGATGAATTACTGTGCACTTCAGACAAGATGATCTTTAGATTTTTACTTATTGGATTATTTTCTGCTTGAGATGGCAGTCATATGAAGTTAATTCTAGAGGATTGGAAATTTTTTCGAAAAGCTGGCTTCCAGCGAACTCTCTTCCCAAGGCATTGGTTTACTGTTGTCATGGTTATGGAGAAACTTGCACTTTTTTCTTTGAAGGTATGCAAATTGAGTAAAAGTTTAACGGCGAGCAATTTTTTAAAAATGGAACTTAATTTACCTATGGAGTTGCCCACAGGAGTTGCAAGAAAATTGGCTTCTTCTGGATATGGAGTTTTTGCAATGGATTATCCAGGGTTTGGCCTTTCAGATGGTCTTCACGGCTATATTCCAAGCTTTGATAAGCTTGTCAATGATGTTGCTGAACATTACTCCAAAATCAAAGGTTTATTTATCCTTATTGGACTGTAATCTGATGTTTCCACAGAAACTTGTAAATAGTAAATGACTTTCGTTAAGGGACGTAGAACCAAGACTCCATACGTGCAATTATGATTCTGATTTCTGAACATCGTTTGATTTGGTTGAAGGGAACCCGAAGTTCCGTAATCTTCCAAGCTACCTGCTTGGACAGTCTTTGGGTGGAGCAGTAGTCCTGAAGGTGCACTTGAAACAACCAAATGAATGGAATGGTGCCATTCTTGTCGCTCCTATGTTCAAAGTATCCTCCTGAGATTTATTTTGTTAGAAATCTTGCATTTGTGATTCGCGCTTATGCTTAGCTGAATAGCGTTTTCTTTAGTTCGCAGATAACATGATTCCACCATGGTTAGTGAAGCAAATTCTGATTGGTGTAGCTCATGTTTTTCCGAAGTTGAAAATAGTTCCGCACCAGGATATTGCCAAGATGGCATTCAGAGACTTCAAAAAGCTAGAGCTGGTTTTTCTGTTTCCTTTTTCCTAGTTTGTCTATTTTCCTTTACCTTGAGACCTCTCTGCAGCAGCTACTAACACAATTCATGTGGTGAAAATATCCATTTTCTCTTCAAATGCAGGCAAAGTATAATGTTATTGCTTACAAGGATACAGCACGCCTCGGGACGGCTTTAGAGTGTCTGAGAACCACCCAAGAGCTCGAGCAGCGATTAGAAGAGGCATGTTGATCCCCTGTTTCTCTTTCATTGCCTTAAGTGAGACTAGTATTAAATGCATTGATGCTTCATGAAGATTGTTTGAGAGCTTCCAACTTGGTGTAACGTGTTCGAAAACTATTTAGAAGCCAATAATTACATGAAATTTCCAAGAAATGCAGTTCTGATTATGCAAAATTCTTTCTTACTTGAATTAGTCTTTTATGATGATTATAGTTTGATCCGAAATGGCAACATTTTGCAGGTTTCTCTGCCTTTACTAATCCTGCATGGAGAAGCTGATATAGTAACTGATCCATCATTAAGCAAGGCATTGTATCAGAATGCAAATAGCTCAGACAAGAAGCTCAAGCTTTATAAAGATGCTTCTCATGCTCTTCTTGAAGGTGAGACAGATGAGATGATTTTCCGAGTACTCGACGACATTATCTCCTGGCTTGATGAACACAGCATAAAATTTAAAGCATGATGTAGTTACAAAATCCATTCCCACAAGGGCATTTCTTATTCCCAAAATTTTTACTAAGCAGCCTTCCTCGGTTGCCATGATTCGTAAAGTACTGTGTGTCACATTTCAAAACACTGGATTGATTTGTGCAATAAAGCTTTTCTCAACAGAGGTTGTGGTCATACTATGTTCATTCTTCAATGATTTTGGTAATATTCAAAATTTAGTTTCAATGATTAATGCTATATATATAGCAGGTTTTCCATAGAAGGTTTTTGTTTGGTGTACAAGACTTGGTTGCCTGCATTACTTTGGACTAAAGATTTGAAAAATATGATACCATCGTCCCAAAACTGTTAAGGATATATATGCTGATAGCTAATTTACAAATTCAAATAGGTGAATCATAACATTTAAATTCAAATCATAGTTGTTATATCTTATCCTTGTAAACTTTCTGCATTGTATTTACTGTAAATGTATCTAATAGAAACATTCAATTCACAAAGCATATCAACCTCTACGCATATTGACCTATTTATGGTATCAAAGCCACATTAATTAAAAGCTCCCCTAAATCGATCCATGGCCACCTCCATTCTTGACACTCAAATCATGTCCTTTAATGCTCCCTCACACCTTCCCACTAAATCCAACATATCTAAGAGCCTATTGAACTACACACATAAGTTTAAACATTTACACAATATAAGAAAAGCAAAGATTATGAAAAATGTTTCTAATTTTGAAAGTTTTCTATTTTGGAAAAAGCTTTTGAAAATGGAACGTTTCCTGTTTTGGAAAAATTTTTCTAAAATGAAAAGTTTTTTGTTTTGAAAAATTAGTTTCCTAAAATGGAAAGATGGTTTCTTATTTTACAAATCAGTTTCTTAATTTCAAAGTTAGTTTCAAATTTGAAAATCGATTACTTAAAAAGAAAATTAGTTTCCTAATTTAAGTTTAAGGTAATTTGGGAAATTGTTTCCAAATGTGGGCCTCCTAAAATATGTGACTTAATTTATTTGGATGGTCCAAATTAATTGAGACAAAAGAGTTTGAGCCAATAGGCTTAATTTAAAGCTTACAAGATGTTTTGGTGAAAGGATAAACTTGAGTACCATTGGATAAGGCTTAGGGTTTCCAATAATAAGTTAGACAAAACCCATATAGCAACATCTTCTTGACTTACTAGTAGATGTTGCTACCCCCTACATAAATGAAGGAGAGAGAGGCGACATACAAGGTAGAAAAAGAAAAGAAAACACGAGCATAATGAAAATAAAAAAAGAGAAAAATGTTTTCTCTAAAAAAAAAAAAGCATTGCTATCGCACGTCTCCCTAAAAAGCCAATAGTTGGTAAAAAACCCCGAATTGATTTTTAGAGAAAAATTAAATACACGAAGGATTGAGGCTAGCATTCTGTGATTTTTATAGCTTCACTTATAGGTGTTTAAGCTACGAGGATTATCAATAGAGACTGGATACTTTGACGACTCCTTTCTATAAAGGTTAATTTTATGTTACAAGAGGTAAATACTTGCTTTAATTATTTATTCATGAATGTATGATTAGTTAAATCAACGGTATGATCTTAGGAGCCTTAGATGAGGGAATTTTTTTAATTTTATTTCGCACCTTCATAGGATGCAAGATCCTTCAATTGGTATCGAGCCTCCGTCGAATCTTTAATTTTATATTATGTTAATTATGATTAACTACTTGAATACTTATTTTTTGATTATAAATCCGAGTTTTTGGTGTTTTATAGTGATTTGAAAACTGATTTTGGGATAAGAAAAAGTGGGCGCGTGTGAGGCTAATGTTGGATGTCGGCGCTCCCGCACCCAAGCCAATAGGCAAGCCGGGCACGTGCCAAGTTAGGCATGTGCGGGGCAATCGTCGAGCCGAGCATGCGTTGGGCATGCGCCAAGCTAGGCTTGTGCCGAGCTCGCACCACGCTTGTGGGAAGGCGAGGCACATGCTAGCATGCTAATCGGTAGTTCTAGGTGGGCACGAGCATGCCGGACGGGGGGCCAAGCAATAGGTTAGGCAAGCACCGGCATGCTTAGGTGCCGAGCTAGTGTTAGGCTCTAGCTAAGGTCATTATAAGGCGTTGGCCATTGGCATATACTAGTGCACCGGGCTAGTGTTAAGCACTAGCTAGCTAGGCTCACGACCTTTGGGCCCTCGAGGCCCACAAGCCCATAGGCCCAAGTTGGACCCAAGGCCTAAAAGTTTTTTTAAAAATTAACATTTAGGAAATTTTGATGTTTTATAAAATGACCAATGCTATAGATTTATAATTATAATTAATATGAAATGTGTTTCATTTGAATGCTATGTATCAATGTGATTGAAACATAGGTGAATGATATGGATGAGTCGACCTAGTTTTTAGAAATGTATGTATGTAAATATTTTATTAAAGAGAGCCCATATGTCCTATTTTTTCAATCATTCGATGTATTTTTTTCTCCTTTTACTCCCATAGAATGTAACTCGATGTTTTTTATTCAAAGAAATATAAAAATAGAAGATAGAATATTAGAATGGATGTAAAAAGAAGAAGCCAAGAAGAGAAGACAATCTCGAAGAATTTGTAATAATTTTTTACCTAGGTATTTGACCCCTAGTCTCTTTGTGGCTCGAGAGGACTAGTAGTAAAAATCTATTATCATTTACCGATCTTTGAGTTATGTATGTAATTAAATTCTTATAAATATGATTGTGTAATTGATAATATGCATGATAGGATTAATGCGATTGATATCTAGTATGTATGCTATGGTTAAATTAATGAGACCACACAATGACAAATCCTTCAAATTAATATCAAGTTAATTGCCTTCTAATGTTATGAGGAGAGAACTCTCTTGGTCAATGTTGACTTATTGAGATAATTAACGGTCACTTCTTCTTCGAGGGAATCAAATCATGAGCCATGCGATGTCTCTTAACGTTTGGATCGACTTGAAATGAATTATTGGGTTTGTTAAGATAATATAAGATCCAATAAATTTGTAGGCGAGAGATTGGTATTCATATAAGATATGATATGACAAGGAGTTATTATACGAATGAGATTAGGAATTTCATTGGATATAATTGATAAGGAGTTGTTTACCTAATTGTTCATGTATGACTTGTTGAGATAACTCAAGGTTAATACATGTTAGAGGATAGGATTCTAACCCACTAAGAAAAATGAGTCGTAAAGTTTTCTTAAGTCCTATATTGATGGTCATAGAACTTGAAAAAAATATTAGAAACAAACATAGATTTTACTTAGTTTATGCTTTGTTATTATTAATTCAATTTAATTCACCAAACTCGTATGTTTTTCTATCTTGTCAAATTACACAATATAATTGGCAACACATTGATATGATTAATTATTGATGAAAGTAATGCCTTCGATGGTACAAACTTCCTTGATCGAAAAATGAATTCGAGGATAATCCTCCAACATGAGAAGATTTTCTATACAATAAAGACACCTCTCCTAATTGAGCCTCCTCAAGATGAAGTTGAAGCTGATGCGGTATGGGTCAAACATATGGATGATACAAACATTTCTCAAAGTATCAAACTAGCGAGTTATGACATTGGAGCATAGGTACCAACATAAAGGCATAAACACCTTTGATATTATAGCAAAGCTTAAGAGTTTATTTGAGGATAATACTAGACATGAGTGCTATGAGATAGCTAGAAAGCTCTTTAAAGCTAGAATAGATGAAGGATCTAACGTTAAGAAACATATCACTAAGATGACGGACTATCGATAGGCTAGTTAAGCTTGAAGTTGCAATGGATATAGAGTTATCCATTGATCCGGTATTACAATTGTTGCCTAATAGTTTTGGATAATTCATCATGAACTTTAACATAATCCATATACAAAAAACTCTTTGATCCATGCTAAGGGAAGCTCGGGTTGAGATTAATAAGAAGAACAAGAGTTTTGTACTTTTTATTAATAAGGGAACAAGTATGGTGAAGGGCAAGAAAAAGCCCAAGATCCAAAATAAGAATAAGTTTTCTACTTGTGCCTATTGAAGGGGTGAAAAAGGTCGAGGCTCGGAATAGCCTAAAGGATACGGTCCGCTTTTATTATAATAAGAAAGGGCATTATAAGCACGGATGCAAGGAATACCTATAAAAGGTGAAAAAGAAGATTTCTATAACCACCTAAGGCATTTATATTGTTAAAGCTAATTTTTACGTTTCTAGTCCCACCTCGTGGATATATCATACTATATATGATGCTCACATTTTTATAAATATGCAAAAGCTTATAAAAAGAAGGAAGATTGCTTCAAAGGAGGATGACCTACACATTATCAATGGATCAAAAGTTGGACATTAGTTGTAGGCACCTATGAGTTAGCACTACCATGTGGTCTTGTGCTTAGACTCAATAACTATTATTGCATTCCTACTATAGAGTAAGAATATTATTTTCACTTCTTATTTAGAATGAGATATTTTTCATTTTATTTAAGAATAATGGTTGTTCTTTTTAAAATGAATTGTTAAATAGAAAAATTTTGATTGAAAATAGTTTATATGTTGTTGAACATGATGAAACTCTCATATATAACATAATTGCTAAAAGACTCAAATGATCTAAATAGCATATATTTATAGCATTGTCGACTTGACTATATAAACAAGAATCATTTATCTAAAGTACTTATAAATGAATACTTAGAATCATTAGATGATATCTATGAATCTTGTTTAAGCGGCAAAATGGCAACAATCTCCTTTTAGTGGAAAATGAGAAAGGGCTACTAATTTAACTAGGCCTTATATATAAAGATGTATCCGAGCCCATGTCTATCCAAGCAAGAGAAGGACATGATTACTTCATAACCTTTATCGATGACGGATCATATTTTGGTTATGTACATTTAAATGAGACATAAATTTAAAGCATTTAAAAAGTTTAAAGAATTTAGATTTAAAGTCAAGAAATGAACTAGCAAAAGTACTAAGGCATTTTGATTAGATCGAGGTGATAAATACTTAAGTAGTGGATTTTAGATCACTTAAAAGAGAATGAGATTTTCTATCGGTGGACTTCACCTAGATCACCATAATTGAATGGTGTGTTCGAAAGAAAGAATATGATGTTGTTAGACATGGTCCGGTCAATGATGAAGTGAAGTGATTTTCCTATTTGATTTTGGGATATACACTCCTTATTACAACCTTTATTTTGAATAAGTTTTCAACAAAGTGTATTGATTAGACTTCATATGAGATATGAAAAGAAAAAAAATAAATTTATCTTTCCTTAAGATTTGAGAATGTAAAACATATGTAAAACATTTAGATAGAGATAAGCTAGAGCACAAATCAATAAAGTGCAAACTTATGATATATCCAATAGAAATGAATGAATAGTATTTTTCCTATCACATGAATGAAGTGTTATTCGTGACTAAACATGCTATATTCTTTAGAAAGGAATTTATAGATGCTAGAAATAGTAGGAGAAAAGTTAAACTCAATAAAAGTGGAGTAGACTCATAAATTGACACTATACTAGTAGAACCTCAAGTAGAAAGATTACAAAGTATTATAACTACCCCACAAATATATACATAAGAACTTCGTAAGTCTAAACAAGCTTTCAAAATTTAAAAGATATGATCTTCGTCTCTCGATTTGTAAGTGATGTGTATCCTAAATAGGATGATGAAGCTCATACATATGAAGAAGTAATGTTAGACATTGGCTCCTAGATATGGCAATCTGGATGATAAAACCATTTTCTTTTATGAAAATTGAATAAGTATGTGTAGATGACATACCACGATGGTTTTATCACCAAAGAAAAATGCAAATAAGATTTGAAAATTACAAAGCTCCATTTATGGATTTGATCATACCTGTAGGAGTTGAAATCGATGTTTTGATGAAATGATCAAAAGGTTTGACTTTTTTATAAAACGAAGATGAACTTTGTGCATATAAAACGTTAATGAGAGCTTAGTAGTCTTTGTTGTTCTATATGAAGACAACAAACTACTTTTTGGCTATAACGTTATCATGTTACAATCTATAAATAATTAAGAATTTAAGAATTTCTCCATGTAAGACATGAAAAACTAGTCTAATTCTAGGACTCAAGATCTATAGAGATAGATAACGAAGAATGTTAGGTCTCTCCTAAGGTAGCTACGTTGATATGATACTAAAAGGTTTAGTATGAAAGAATAAAAAAAAATTTCTTCTAATGTCATATGGTTGGATGGTCAAACTACAAAGGATCTATAATGCAAGCTAATGAACCAAGGTCTCATCAATGATCTAAGTATATACTTGTGATGTTACCACTTGATTAGAGAGATTATCAATAGTGGTGATATAAGGATAGAAAAAATTCACATTAATGATAACATAGCTGACCCATATACTAAGCCTTTGTCATAACAAAGACATGAGACCTTTGTTCGACTATCGGGCATAAGGGATATGGCTGGTTGACTTTAGTACAAGTGAGAGATTGTTAGTGTAAGTGTCTAAGATCTAACTTTATTTGGATGATTTAATTTATTATAAAATTACTTTTTTATTTATTAATAAAAAAGTCTTTCTATTAATTCTTATTGTTTATAATTTAATAGAATTAGATAGAAGTCCATATGATATGCATTGTATTAAAGATTGATCAAAAGATGTGAGACAAATATTAATGTATTTAAATGATATCATTAAATCTCCTAAGTCGTAACATTGTCAAGAATGGATATTAATGATATGCGATAAGACTTGTAAGTGCTTATGCTTTTGCTATAAGATAGTAGTAAGAGATCTCATACCTATTGGCATGGTGATGCCATCATGTCAAAACAAGCACTTAGGTGATTAATGTTGGAAAACATATCATTGGACATGACTCTCAATGAGAACCCATTTGGTTTAGTCAATGTGAATCTTATACGAGATAGGTATAACTAGTCCTTTGACTTTAAGTCATCATGGTTATCTCATTAAAGGATTTATTAACTTTGACACCCGTTTCGATGGACTCGGTCAAGAGCTACATGTGAGTGATTTGTTAAGTGCACTAGGAATATAATGGAGATAGGTAGATGACTAAGACATGACATGTCATTCCTTATATGTTAAAGGAGTTATCATATTGCACTTTGATGAATGTTTGCTCAAGGAATCTATGACCATAGTGGGAGTACATCAATAAAACATAGTTGGTTTACTCTAAAGTTGAAACATTTGGGAATTGAAGAAAACTTATGTGATCATAATCGAACGGACTATAAATCAAGTTTGAGATCACATTATGATAAATTAACATGAGGATCTGAATCGTTGGTAATCATGCTTGAGAAAGGTTATTACGAATTAATTAATTCTTCTAGAGAATTGGGTAGTCTTGATGGCTTGCTAAAGGCCAATCATGATTTATGTATCAAGATATAAAAGAGATGTCTTTTGTTCTTGATACATTGCTAACATATCTAGAAGCCTATTGAGTCACATATAAGTTTAAACATTCACGTAATAAAAAATAAGCAAAGATTTTGGAAAAAAGTTTCTAATTTTGAAAGTTTTTTATTTTGAAAAAAGTTTTCAAAAATGAAAAGTTTTTTATTTTTGAAAAGTTTCCTATTTTGGAAAGTCGGTTTGCTAAAATGGAACGTCAATTTTCTATTTTAGAAATCGAGTTTTCTAATTTAGAACTCGGTTTCAAATTTCAAAGAAAGTTACATTAAAAAAAAATAGCCTTCTAATTTCGATTTAAATGATAATTTAGAAAATTATTTCCTAATATGGGCCTTCTAAAATATCTGATCCAATTTATTTGAATGATTTAAATTAATTGTTAATTACTTAGGTTAAATGAGTTTAGAGCAATAGGCTTAATTTAAAAACTCGTGAGATATTTTGATGGAAGGATAAACTTGAGCACCATTGGATAAGGCTAAGGGTTTACAAGGATAAGGTTAAACAAAACACATATAGGTAATATCTCTTCGACCTACTAGGAGATGTTGTCACCCCTTATATAAATAAATGAGAGAGAGTGGTGGCATATAAGGTAGAAAAAGAAAAAAAAACACGGTGTTGGTAAATTCAAATTAGGAAAAGTCAATCGGGACAATTACCTTCCTAAAATTAGTCCTAGAAGTCGGCTAGGCTATCTCCTATAAATTAGTCAATTAGCATATTACGTATAGTTGTAGTTTTCTATTATAGTTATACACATATCCTATATATATGTATATCATAGTACTTAAGAAAATATAGAAGAATTACTCTTTAATAGGTATTCTTCCATAATTCTCTATTTTTCCTATATGATATCGAGTTTGGTTGACCAAGAGGTCCCGAGTTCAAGTCTCACTATCCTTAATTTCTCAAGTATTAAGCACGAGGCAATGTGGACTCGTGCAAGTTTCAAGCCTAAATATGGGGCTTTAACTTGAAGGGGTATATTGGAGACTAGTATAAATTATATTCTAGGGCTTCACTCGTCGGCTTAAGCATTACACCCTAGCCATCTTAACCGTCTATAATTATGTCAACTATGTCCGACATTGTCGAATCCCCTAATCCTCTTACTTAACATACCCACCTTTAATCCTCTAATCCTTCTACTTAACATACCCACCTTCCATCCTCCGAGTATTCCTCATTTCAAGTTATAACCATTCGCTTGAATGGAGATAACTTCCTTTGCTTGGTCATAATCTATACGCATGTACATCGGAGGAAGAAGGAAGATTGGCTACTTAACGGGAGAATGGAAGGTGCACGCCTTAGATGATCCAACTCATGGAGTGTGGGATACAAAAAACTTTATGGTTATAATATGGTTGGTCAACTCTATTGAGGAAGAAATTAGCTTCGACTACATGTGCTTCCATACTGCAAAGGAGTTATGGGAGAACGTAACCTAAATGTATTCGACCTTGGAAACCGATCACAAGTGTATGAACTAACCACGAAGGCGACGGAGATACGCCGAGGTGAGAATCCTATCACTAAATACTTTAATACCCTTAAGCGCCTCTAGTAAGACCTAGATTTATTCAATGACTATGAATGGAAGTCTATTGAAGACTTTAATCACTATAGGAAGATAGTAGAGGATAATAGGATTTTTAAATTCCTAGCTGGTCTAAATGTGGAATTTGATGAGGTGAGAGGCGGGATTATTGGAAGGCAACCCCTACCCTCCATTAGTGAAGTGTTTGTTGAGGTCCAAGAGAGGAAAGCAAGCATCGGGTAATGCTAGGCAAGAAGTCTATAATTCCTACAATTGAAAATTCAATATTAGGCTACTTGGTAATGTTGGAGGTCGTAGAAAGAAGGTTGAGGATAAGGGTAAAGTATGTGTGATTATTGTAATAAATCTCGTCATATGCGTAAGACTTGCTAGAAATTACATGGAAAGCTCGCCAATTGGAAGGGTTCACATGAAGGAAAGTATACCAAAATTCCCTCTACTCATGAGGTCGAAGCTAGACCTTTCAATCACAAATAACTCACCTATATTCGGAAGCTATTAAAGCCCAAGTCCGAATCATCTAATGCCCTTAATGCATCCGTTGCCTAATCGAGTAGTAATGCATTCTCTTGTCTTTATCCTATTAACTCTATTCCTTGGATAATTGATTCTGGAGCCTTTGATCATATGACCGGCCTTGCTAACTTATTTCATTCCTATAAACCTTGTTCTGGTCATGAGAAAATTTGTATTGCAAATGGCTCATTTTCACCTATTGTTGGTAAATGTTCGGTGTTTCTATCTCTTTCTATTTGTTTAGAGTTTGTTCTTCATGTGCCTAAACTTGCTTGTAATCTCTTATCCGTGAGTAAACTTGCCTAAGATTCTAATTGTTCTGTCACTTTCTTTGATTCCTATTGTGTCTTTTAAGAACGAGTCTTCGAGGAAGATGATTGACGAGTCTTGAACAAAAAGGATGACTATTATTTTGTTGATGATCAATCCGAGAATAAAAAAGCTTTTGGAGTTAGTAGTGTTAGTTACGTCTCTGTTAAGGATCAAATCTCATACGGCATTATAGATTAGATCATCCTAAATTCGATTATCTTTAGAAATTATTGTTTAATTTGTTTAAAAATGTGGATTGTTCAAATCTTGTTTGCGAACATTTCATTTTGGAAAAAATTCATAAAAGCGAGTTATCCTTTGAAATCTTATGTGCCTTAAAAACCTTTTTCATTAATTCACGGTGATGTTTGGGGTCCTTCTAGGATCAAAACCAATTCAGGAAAAAATGATTTGTAACTTTTATAGATGACCATACAAGACTATGTTAGGTTTATCTAATGAATGAAAAATCTTAAGTTTGTCAATTGTTCCAAAACTTTTACAAAATGGTTGAAACTCAATTTCAAACAAAAATTAGCATTTTACATTCTCACAATGGCACCGAATATATGAATGAAGTTTTGGGAAGTTTTTTAAGAGAAAAAGGTATTGTGCACCAATCAACATATGTTAATACCCCTCGGCAAAATAGAATTGATGAGAGGAAGAATAAACACCTACTTGAAGTTACACGTGCCCTTATGTTTTCTATGAATGTTCCTAAGTATCTTTAGGGTGAACCTATTTTAACGGTTACGTATCTTATGGATAGAATACCAAGTAGAATCTTGAACTATTAAACCTCCATTAACATGTTTAAAAAATGCTTTCTTGACAACGGATTGTATTCAAACCTTTCTCTCAAAGTTTTTGGTTACATTGCATACGTCCATTTTAAAGGTTCATCCAAACTTGACCCAAGAGATGAAATATATGTGTTTACGAGGTATGCTTCGATAAGAAAGGTTATAAATGCTACAACCCTAAAAATAGGAAAACCGTGGTCTCAATGGATGTTACTTTCTTAGAAAACCAAAAATTTTTCCTTCCGGGGAGAACAATAGTAATAGTAGAGAGGAGGAAAGAAATTTTTGGGATATATTTGTCCCATTACCCTCTCGTTGTTGCGGAAAGTATTTACGAGAAGCCTAGCCATATAGAAACTAGAAAACTAAATGTGCAAGGTGATGGTAATCCTATGACGAGGACACTACAAAATGCTCTTAATGAGCGAAATAAAGAGTTTTTGGTTTATTCAAAGAGGAAACATCAACACAAGAGCAAAGTTCGAGCACAACCGGATCGGATTATGATCGATCTAGTAGTGGAAAACACTCGAGCCAATCTAATTCCTTAGAGAATGAATCTAATAAATATGGTAATGACTCTTTTGCTGTTGTTAACTCGATCCCATTCCTATTTCTAATCCTGTTAATGAATTTGATGATCCTTCTGCTAACCTTTATTTGCCTATAGCTCTTCGGAAAGGAAAGAGGTCTTGCACAAATCACCCTCTTTCCAAGCATGTGTCATATGGTAAGCTATCTCAAAGTTATTGCTCCTATGTATTTAAGGTTACTAACCTATTTATCCCAAGAGATATCCAAAAGTCATTAAATGATCTAGACTGGAAAGTTACGGTAATGGAGGAGATTCGAGCTCTTGAGAAGAATGGAACATGGGATCTTGTCAATTCTCCTAAAAGGCATAAATTGGTTAGGTGTAAATAGTTGTTCACAATCAAGTTTAGACTAGATGGCAATGTTGAAAGAAGGAAAGTAAGGCTGGTAGCTAAAGGGTTCATACGGACATATGAGGTTGATTATTAAGAGACCTTTACTCCTGTGGCTAAGATCAACATAATTAGAGTTCTCTTGTCCTTGGCAGTGAATCTGGATTGGGGTCTACACCAACTAGATGTGAAAAATACATTCCTAAATAGAGACCTAGAAGAAGAAATGGTCATGAGTCTTCCTCTAGGATCCGAAGGTGTTTATGGGCCAAATAAAGTATACAAGCTGAAGAAATCTCTCGTACGGCTTGAAACAATCTCCTAAGGCTTGGTTTGATAGGTTTGGGAGAGCGAGTGAAAGGCCAAGGATATTATCGAGTGAAGTAGACCATACCATATTCTATAAGAGATCTCAAGAAGGTAAAATAGATATCCTTATTGTTTATATAAATGACATCATTATAACTAGACATGACATTGAAGAAATAAGAAGGTTGAAGGAGAAACTATCACAAGAGTTTGAAGTAAAAGATCTTAGCCCTTTAAAATATTTTTTGAGAATGGAGTCCGTAAGGACTAAAAATAGGATATTTGTGAAACAAAAGAAATATATCCTGGACCTTCTAAATGAAACGAGGGTTACTAGGATGCAAGACTTGTAGAGACTCTAGTGGAGCCTAATGTAAAGTTAAAACTTGCCAATCCCGAAGATATAATTGACGGGGAAAAATTCCGGAGGTTAGTAGGGAAACTAATCTACTTATCTCATACTAGATCCGACATAGCATTCGGAGTAAGCATGCTTAGCTTGTTCATGTACTCACTTGGCCAACAACACTTTAAGGTTGCTTATAGAATCCTAAAGTACTTAAAGGGAACACCGAGGCAAGGCTTGATGTTTTAAAAAGAAATAATCTTCAAGTTGAAGTGTATATTGATGCTGATTAGGCTACAAATATGTAAGATAGAAGGTCTATATTAGTTTATTATACTTTTATTAGAGGAAACCTAGTGACTTAGAGGAGTAAAAAGCAAGCCGTGGTTGTAAGAAGTAGTGCGAAGTTCGAGCTGAGATCTTTAGCACATGGAGTATGCGAAGCTATATGGATAAAACGCATCCTTGATGAATTATAGATTCCAGTCATAAAGCCTATGAAGGTTTATTGTGATAATAAGGTTGCTATCTTTATTGCTCATAACCCCGTACTACATGACAGGACCAAACATATAGAGGTAGATAAGCACTTTATTAAAGAGAAGATTGAAGATAGATTAATATGTATTTCCTATGTTCCTACATCTCAATAGGTGGAAAATATTCTCACCGAGGGCATATCTACCACTCGGTTTAATGTGGTAGTAAACAAGCTAGCTATGGAAGATATCTTCAAACCGAGTTTGAGGGGAGTGTTAGTAAATTCAAATTAGGAAAAGTCAATCGGGACAATTATCTTCCTAAAATTAGTCTTAGAAGTCGGCTACGCTATGTCCCGTAAATTAGCCAATTAGCATATTATGTATAGCTGTAGTTTCCTATTATAGTTATACACCTATCCTATATATATGTATATCATAGTACTTAAGAAAATATAGAAGAATTACTCTCTAACAGGTTTTCTTCCATAATTCTCTATTTTTCCTATACATAGCATAAGCAAAATAAAAGAAGAGAAAATATTTTCTTAAAAAAAAAAAAGCCATAGTTGCCACATCTCTCTTTAAAAAGCCAATAGTTGGCACAAAAATCCTAAATTGATTTCTAGAGAAAAATTAAATACACGGAAAGATTAGAGCTAGCACTCTATGATTTCTATAGCTTCTCTTGTGGGTATTTATTCTGCATGAATTATCGGTAGAGTTTGGACACTTGGACGACTTCTTTCGTAAAGGTTGATTCCGTATTACAAGAGGTAAATACTTGCTTTAATTATTTATTCATATATGTATGATTAGCTAATTCAAAATCATGATCTTGGAAGGCTTAGATGGAGATAATTTTTTTTTATTTCGTACCTCCATAGGATGCATGATAGTTCAACCGAGACAGACCTAGCTATCCTTCACACTTCCTCTCTTCCCTCACCCTACTAGTCTTTTGCCTTTCAAACAACCATTTACTTAATTATTCATCTTCTTACTCCATTATTAAATATCCAATCCCCTTTTCAAATTCTATACCATTAGACCCCAAACTATTCTTGCCTTAAAATCTTTGAGTGCCTATGCTATTCATGGCTACGCCCTTACACAACTTTCAAACTTCAGCCATGTTCCATAACTTGTATTTTCATTGGTTATTCCATTAGTCAATCAGCTTATAGGTTTTTTGATCCACTCACTAAGAAAACTTACATCTCTCAACATGTTAAATTTTTTAGCATGTGTTTCCTATGCGAGAGGACGACAAGACATCTTAATTCAAACCCACTAGTGGCAAACTCCTATTTCGTAATCCCACTATAAGTCCATCCTCTCATGAACTCTACTTATCTACTTCGATTCCATCACAATATATAACCACTAATACTTTGGACTCTTGTTCACAAGTTGTCCACCGACCACTCGTCAATCCCACCCAATCACCTCTCTTTTTACAAACTTCATACCATAACTCTCTAGCATATGTAGATTCCATCTTTGCCCTTATTTTCTCACTCTCACACTCTACTATAACTCCATCACATGTATCTCATTAGACCTTTAACTCCTCATTCTTCAATATCTTCATCTATGTCACTATCCAACTCTACCTCATTGTCATTTTATATATCCACTCTTTGTTCTCCCATGCCACATGCTCCACCTACACATAATCTTCATTCCCCTCATACTAGAAAACCAAATCCCAAATACTTCAATCCTAAATTTGTCAATAACACCACTACTTGCCCAATGCCAACCATATTTGAACCCATAAAATTCACTAATGCTATTAAATATCCAAAGTAGATGGTAGCAATGTTAGAGGAATTTGATGCCCTTATGCACAATGGTACCGACATCTTGTTCCCTCGGGACACCATAATCTAGTGGGATGTCGATTGGTTTTTTGAATTAAGAGAAATTTGGATGTTACTATTGCTAAGTACAAAGCTAGGCTTGTTGCCAAAGGCTATCATCAATGTTCGGGCTTGGATTATTTAGAGACATTTATTTTAGTTTCTAAACTTACTACAATCGGTCTCATCCTCGGCCCAGCTCTTGCTTATGGATGGAAAGTTTGGCAACTTGATATCAATAATGCTTTTCTTCAAGGTACACTATCCGATGAGGTTTACATGATTCATCTCTTATGCTTCACCTATTTCTCTTTAGCAAATCATGTCTACAATTTAAGGAAAGTTATCTATGGTTTAAAGCACGCTCCATGAGCTTGGTATCAAGAACTCAATTATTGTCTCATTTAATGAAGCTTTATAAAACTCGTGGATGACTCCTCTCTGTTCATTTATAATAAGGAAGGCATTTGTCTCTACTTCTTAGTCTATGTTAATGACATAGTATTGACTAGCAATGATGATCGCTTTCTAGAAATTTTTATTCTGCGACACAATACTTAATTCTCACTAAAAGACCTTAGGATTCTTTATCAATTCTTAAGAGTTGAAGTCATTCACACATCAAATGGCTTGTTTCTGTCTCAAAACCATCATATTGTTGATCTTCTTGAAATAAAGTTAATACTCTAATGTGTTCTTCCACTCCCTTGCTAAAGATGGTTCTACTCATCTTGATCCCACTCCTTATAAAAAATTAATTAGTGGCCTACAATATCTATTGACTAAATTTAATGTCTTATTTGCTATAAATTAGCTATCATAGTATATGCATTCTCCAACCGAGTTACATTGGATAGCCTTGAAATGGGTTTTATGTTACCTAAAAAGTACCATTCATCATGGTCTTTTCTATGTAGAGGAGCGTTCTTACAAATGTGTGGTTTTAGTGGCTTGGATTGGGGGTGGTAATTGAGATGATGGTCGTTCTACTACGACTTACCTTATCTATTTAGGGTCTAATGCAATTTCTTGGAAGTCGGTTGAGGGAAATGCGTATCTAGATCCTATTCCGAAGCTGAATACAAAGCTATTGCCAATATAACTGTTGATGTTTATGGATTCAAAATTTGCTTCTTGAATTACGGATCAAGCTACCATAAGCGCCATCTATATTCCGTGATAATATTGTCGCCATATATCTATGTGCCAATCTAGTATTCCATTCTAGCATAAAACACATCTCTTTAGATTATCATTTTATGCATGAATGTGTTGCAAATGGCAGACCTTAAGGTTCATAATGTCTACACCAAAGATCAACTTGTTGACATTGTTATAAAAGCACTAAGTCATTAACGAGTATAGTGTTCTTCGTTCCAAGATTAGAGTTTCCAATGGACATCAATCTTGCGGGGAACTATTAAGGATATACACTACAAGAAAATGGACAATTAGTGACGAATTTTAGCGATCATTACATTTCATCTCTAAATAGCTACTAATTAATGACGAATTTATGAAGAATGCGAAGAAGGTAAATTTAGCGATGAATTAGTGATAGAACAACGAGGGAGATTTAGCGATGAGTTTATTTTTGTTGCTATAAATAACGAGAGCAAAATGTGCCATAATTAGTGATGGATTTGCAATGAATTGATGTCGATATTTAGCAACGAAAGCAACAATCCGTTGCTATTTTTATCATAGGATAAGAAATGCCAACTATTTGTCACTAACCGTTGTTCACTATTGCTAAATAGCAATGGATTCATTTCATCGTTAATTCATAGGCGATTGTGGAATTCGAGGAGATAAAATTATCGGTGTGTTTAAAATTCAAATCGGTGATGGATTTTTTAATTCGTCATTGTTTGGGTGGATTTCCAAACTTTTTAAAGAATTTGGCACTCGTTTGAAATTTAATTTAGCGATGGACATAAGCATTCGTCCTAACTAGCGATGAAAACACGTTCATCGCTAATTATTAAACCTACAAACATGCTCGTTCTTTCTTCCTTTCCCATTTCAGCCGTTCCCTCTCCTCCCCCTCACTACCGCCAACCCCAAAACCACTCCCATGTCGTCGAATGCCATTGAACGCCACCCACTCCCTCCCTAGCCAATTCAATCCGACGAGGAACATCTTTCTGCCGAAACTCTATCCACATGTAATCTCTTCCCTTCTTCATCTCTTTGGTAAGTGTTTATCTCTATAGATCTAATTTTTTTTCTTAATTACATTAATGTTTGTTTATTTACTTAATTTTTTTAATTATTAGTGTAATTTTGTTAGTTGTTAGTGTTAATATTTAAATTAATTATTAGTTAAATTAGTTAATTATTTATTTAATTTTGTTAATTATTAGATTAATTTTGTTAAGTATTAATGTTAGGTTAAATTTTATTTATGTAATTTAGATAAAGTTGATTAATTATTAAGTTATTTGTTATTAATTATTTGGTTAAAATTTAGTTATGTAATTGTTAATTGTTATTTTAAATATGTTAATTATTAAATTATTTTTGTTAATTATTAGTTGAATTTTTGTTAATTCTTAGTGTTAGAGTAAATTTGAATTATGTAATTTTTAGGTGATTTAGATAAATTGGTTGATTAAATATTAATTTATTTTTTATTAATTGGTTGGTTAAAGTTTTTTAATTATTATTATTATTATTATTATTATTATTATTATTATTTTTCTTTTATTAGTTGTTAGGTTAACATTTTGAATTTTTTTGTTGTTATTTTTAAATTTAAATAATATTTAACTTTTGATTAATGTAATTAGTTAGGATTAATTTAATTTAATTAATTTGGTTTATGGTTAGTTCGAATATAAAAGCTAGAAGTAATTATTATAGCTTAATTGTTAAACATAATCAACATTCAATTAAAAAAATAATCCATCATTTTTATTTCCTTCATTTTATTTAATTTTTTAACAAACGAATATGGAAGAAAAATAAAAATTTTTTTTTATCAAAGTAAATTATAAACCAACATTATAGCTCTTTGTGAACAAAATCAAACAAACATAAACCATCCATCATTTTTCTTTCCTTAAATAATTTTCTGTGAATCAAAATTGAATAGGTCATTACCTTTTTTGACAAATAAAAAATTAAAATCATTCTTTAATAAAAATGTTATAATTAAAAATTTAATCTAATGGAAAAACCTAATTTTTATATACAAATATTAAATCCATTGAAATAAAGTTATTATTTAATAAATGTTATATTTAGGATTAATTTAGTTATTTTTATTTGAATTTATTAAGAAATTCAATGGGAACATTTAGTCAAAATAAAATTTAAATGAGAAAATAATTTAATAAGTGTTTGAATGGGATAATTAAAAAAAAAACAAACATAACAAAATTAAAAAAAAAAAATTCAAAGTTTGAGAACTAGATTGAAATAAAGTGAAAATAGATGTATTAATAGCAAGTTAGGGTAGAACATGTAAAGAATATGTAATCATTCTTTAAACAATCAATTAAATATAAAGTCAAATTCTTAAAATAAAATTTCTAACAAGTACCATTAATTACACAACCAATATATATGCTTAATTTTTATTTAAAATTAATAGGAATGATGATAAATAATTATTTGCATGTGTTGTATAATTTTTGTAGTAATTAAAAAAATGAGATCCGATCAACAATTGATAAATGTTAGATTAGTTGATAGGTTGTCAAATGATAACTTTGTCAAAGGGTAGACCAATTTTTAGTTTTTGTTGTTGAGCATCCGGAATGTATGGATGAAATGAAAATTAAGTATCCTTATAATCACAATAAGCGTTGAAACGAAATTATGAGGAGGTGAAAACGAGTAAAATATCATTTGTGTCATAAGGTTTTTATGTCGAGATATTATGATTGGATATATCTTAGCAAATTTGAGTCCTACATGACATCTATTGATTCTTGGAGTTATTATGTTTTTGAAAATTATTATGTCGACGATGATAATTCTAGTGAACCCCAAAACCCATATCAAACTATGGTAATGGATGCGATCATTTCATCATTCGATCCGTCAAGTGTGGAGGAGGTTCTAAATCCAAACGCCCAATCGTTAGTATTGGTGCCCAAGATCCAACCATATTTGGATGAGCTCATGTTAATGTATTATGGAATTATTTATTTTAATAATAATAAAGAAGTCATTTTATTAATTCTTATGTTTACATGTTGATAAATTCGGTTGAATTAGATAAAAGTTCTTATGATAAGAATTTGCAATAGTGATTGATTAAAAGATATGAGATAAACGAGTAATGCACATAAATGATATCATTAAACGTCCCAAGTTATAGCATTGTAAAAAATAGACATTGACAATATGCGGATAGACTTATGAGTGCTAAGCTTATGCTATATGGTAGCAGACGGGAGATCTCACACCTACTGGCATGGTGATGCCAAAACAAGCATTTAGGTGATTTATGTTAGAGAATATATCGCTGGACTTGACTCACCATGAGAATCCATTTGGTTTTTATCTATGAGAATCTTATATGAGATGGATACAAATAATCGTTAGACTTAAAGTCATCATGGTTATCTCATTAGAGGAATTATACACTTTGACACTCGTTTTGATTAACCATTAATGGGTTACACGTGGGTGATTTGTTAGGTGCACTAGGAATCCAATGGAGATAGGTGTGTGACTAAAATAGGATATGTCATTCCTTGTATACTAAAGGAGTTATCACATTGCACCGTGATAAATTTCTACTTGAGAAATATGTGGCCACGGTAGGAGTATACCAATAGAGCATAGTTGGTTTATTCTAAGAGCTAAGATATTTGGGAATCAAAGAAAACTTGTGTAATCATAATCATACAAGACTTATAACCAAGTTCGAGATCACACTATGATAAGTTGACATGAGAACTAAATTATATGGTAACCATGTTCGTAAAAGATAATAATGGATTAACTAATCCTCTTAAAGAATTGAGTAGTCATGATATCTTGCTAGAAGCCAATCTTGATATATGTATCAAGAGATAAAAGATGAGTCTTTTATTCTTGATACATTGCCAACATATGTAGGAGTCTATTGAGTCACAAATATAAGTTTAGGTAATCACATTATAAGTGAGAAGCAAAGAAATTGAAAATAATTTCCAAATATAAAAGTTTTCTATTTTAGAAAGGGTTTTCAAAATGAAAAGTTTCCTTGAATGAGAAATTTCTAAAATAGAAAGTTTTCTATTTTAGAAATCGGTTTCCTAATTTGGAAGTTAGTTTCAAATTTGGGAATAAAGAACCTAAAAGGAAAGGAGTTTCCTAATTTAGGTTAAAAAGGTATTTTAAAAAATTATTTCCTAATGTGAACTCTACTAAAATAATTTAAGAATATTTATTTAGATATTTTAAATAAATTAATTGGGTTAAAATAATTTTGGCCTATTAGGTTTAATTAAAAGGCTTAAGACATTTTGGTGGGAGGATAAACATCAATATTATTGGATAAGGTTGATTGTTTTAAAGATAAACATCAAACTTATTGGATAAGATTGAAATTTTTAGAGATAATGATAAAAAATTTCACGTGCAAAATAACTCCTTATCCTTGGAAGTAACAACCTAGAGTCCTAAAAAGACTTGTTGCCGCCCCTCTCTTTGTCCTTGGAGGAAAAGAAACTCTCTCCCTATAAATAGGAGGAGAGGTGCGGCATAAAGGAGACTAATAAACTTAGAGAGTATTTGGCTAAGCTTGAAAATAATATAGCAACATTTGACCTAGAAAAATAAAAGGAGCAAAGTTTTGACCAGCCTTAAAGATAACGAGAGGGCACACGACCAAGAGAGAAAAATAAGAAAAAAATAGTTTTCTCTTAAATCCTAACAAGCTATACTATTTTCTTCTCCTTTAAGGTTATCACAAAATTGTCCGGGATTGATTTCTATAGAAAATACTAAATCGGAAAAGGTGGAGCTAGCACCCTATTGATTTTGAGTGCTTTTTCGTGGATACTTGGACTGCGTGGATCATCAATATAAGTTAGACACTTAGACGGATTTTTCGAAAAGGGAATCTAAATTTATACTACAAGAGGTAATCCTTTACTTAGAGCTTAATATTCTTGTACGTATGATTAGTAGATTCAATGACATGATCTTAGGGCTTTAGATGGAGAAAAATTTTCTTTGTTTATTTCGCACCTTCATAGGATGCATGATCCTTCACTAACACTTTTATGATATGCTGAATGCATCACGTAGAGAGATTTAGCTCTGGTTATGATGAGCACTCATAATTTTTAGTAGTTGCTCGAATGTTAAATCTAAAAGCCGAATATCATTTTTCAAAGAAAAAGTGTTTCGACTAGATATGTGAGTCGATGAAGGAGTTGATACCAACGAGATAGCTATATGACAAAAAATTTTTATAAAACAAAGAAGCTAGCTAAGGGTATGGGTTTACTAGTGGAAAAAGTTCATTGTTTTCAAAATGACTATATGATCTATTACAAGGAAAATAGTGAATTAGATATATACAAGTTACGTTAACATCCTCAATATGAAAGTTCCAATCAAAGATTGACAAGAGCAGAGTTTGTTCCAATTAGAAAAATATACTACTTTCCTCTAACCCCATGTCGATAATGATTGTATACATTGATTCGACGAGTTGAGCAAATGACATGGCATGTCGAATATGAGGTACCGATGTATGAGTAATGCGGCATCCCTCTAATTCTATTGCATAGCAAAATTTCAATCGATTAACCTTTCCTTTGTAGTTGAAAGAACGAATGTCATATTAGAAGTGAGCATTGATGGGTTTCTCAACCATTTGATCAATCTGGTGCACAATATTCTTTGTGATCGGTCATTATGACTTCATACAATTTACCATCATGGATGTATATGAAGGAGACATATATGTTCCTAACAATGATTTTTTTGGGTCCAACAAATCAAAAATATAAGTTGGACATTTACTTGTAGCCTTTCATATCCGAACTTATTTAGTTATAGGAAGTGGGCATGGTGACCTACGATGTATATCATAAGCGAATTTTTTATTGAGAGCTATAGTTATGTGGATTATTAATGACTTTCTTGCATATTAGATGCTATTTGGTTGGAGTACTGTGGGAAAACAAGCTTGTCCTTACTTGTATGAAAAATTTAGATGTTTTCTCATTTCCTAATGGAAGGAAACCTCGGGGTTTGACAATCATCAAAAGTTTATTCTTTATGATCATCTATATAGAAGAAACAAAAAAGCATTTGTCGTGAAAAAAAGTTGTTAAATCAAGTCCTCCTTCAATTTAATCCGGAGGAGAGATACTACATTTGATGGAATAATGGGGGTTGTTAAAGGTGACGGAAGATGGTGCGGATGATTATAACGGTAGAATCTCTCGGATGTGTGGATAGAAGAAATAGATTATTTTTTGAGATTTACCTTACTACGGTATAAATCTCTTTCGACATAATTTAGATGTCATACATATTGAGACAAATGTATTTAATATTGTTTTTAACACAATCATGAATGTGTTGGGTAAGACTAGACGATACCAACTCTAGAGAAGACATGAAACTTTTTTGTAAAAGCTAGAATTAACAAAGGATGCTCGCATCTAAGAAGTATCCTAAGTTGCCTTTACTCGTATCTAAATAACAAAAAACAAAATCACTTGAATGGATCAAACTCAAGTTTCTCGATGGATGTATGTCCAATCTAGCTAGATGTGTTGACATGCGACATGAAAAACTTTATGGGATGAAAATTCATGACTTTCACGTCTTCATACGGAGGCTACTTCCAATTACATTTCGAGAGTTTTTATCAAAAAATGTTTAGCAAGCACTTACAGAGTTAAGTTTGTACTTTAAGTAATTGATTTCTACGGTGGTAAGGGAAGAAGATACACTACGACTTAATAATAAGATACCCATCATTTTGTACAAATTAGAGCGTATATTCCCACTCAATCTTTTTGACTCCATGAAACATCTTTCAATCTATATGCCATACGAGGCATCTATTGCAAGACTTGTGCAATATCGGTGGATGTATCTAATTGAAAGGTATTAACATTGAATTTAAATATAAAATTAAATAAACATATATTTCGAGTATCTATGAAAGCTAAAAAATAATGTTAAGAATAAGGCTAAAGTGGAAGGATCAATATGCAATGCATATTTGGTCAAAGAAATCTCTTTGTTTTACTTGTACTATTTCTAGCCTCACGTGCATACTTGGACATCGAAACTCGTTGCACAATGTTGAGTACGACGAAGAAAAAAGTGACCACATTGAAAGGATATTATCCATATTTAAACAATAAGATCGATTGATTAGTCGACACACAATATAGAAATTGATATAAGTCGAACACAAAGCAGTCCCATCAATATATATTATTGAACTATGAAGAAGTAAAATTTTACATTGAGTGATTTTGTCAAAATTCAAATTCTAGATCATACATATTTTATTACATACAATAATATTAGCAATCATAGTAGAGACTGATTCACTTTTGTTATTAATTCTCTTTAGTGGATTTTTTATTGAATGCGATTGAAAAATCCCTTCATCTTCGAGAATGAGGCCAATGCTCTAATTGAAAATGAGTTTGCCTCTCGGTTTAATTAATATATGAGTATTATCATTTTATTCATATTTAGTATATTGATAGCATTACTTAAAAGGTAACTAAACTTTTAGGGGATTTTATGTTTAATTTACGGATATAAAATGGACAACCAATTTCCTTGAAAGACTAGCTCTTAAAGATCTTACACAAGGCTCGTTGCTTACTATCGGATTATACATCGGTTATTTTGTTAATGGTTATAGGTTTTCTACACTTGAGGGATCTTTAAAAACAAGGTCTTTTAATAGTGGTGTCTGCATTAAAGAAAGCAATTACAATACAACCGAGAGTGACTATTACGGGGATACTGATAAAAATTCTTGAAATAGAGTATCTTGTATTACCAATAAGGAAAATAGTATTGTTCAAATGTGATTGGTTCGATTCTACACCACAAGGAACAATCATCCGCAGTATAAACTTATGGATGTTAACTATAAGAGAAACTTAAACAATTATGAATCATTTATCCTAGTATCACAATCGAATTAAGTGTATTATATCGAGTACCCTAGCTTGAGGTATGAGAACCAAGATTAGTGAGCTATGTGTAAGATCAATGTTAGGTCCGTATTTGGCTTGCACGATTCATCAATTATCGTCTAATAAAATGCTGAAACCTTTCAGCAGAATGATTCAAAAATGATGTAATTTTTGTTTCTTTATTAATTTGATACATGCAATAAATAATATCGGTTTTCATACATCTTGTAAATGTTTATTGTGTATTTTGATTATTTTGTATTAGTAGCAAATGATGTATTTTTTATTTTTTATTAACTTATTCTCATAATATATTTGTTATATTTTGTTTATTTGTTTAATCTCGGATCATATAGCAATGACTCATGGTTTGGATCACCTCCACGATCAATACGGAATCATGTTTCAATAATCATAGATGAGCATCTCCATTTGATGGTAGTCCACTAGGATCCTCTACCACTATCGATCATGGATCTCCGACTACGGGGTTTTTACATGGATTCTACGGCTCTCACGGCCATGGAGTTGGCATATCTATAACGGCCATATAGGATGTGTTTCTGCACCAGCACCATATGCTCGAGGACCGGTACCGGAGGTTCCAACATCGACCTCCGAGAGTGCCCCATCTCGCTGGTGTATCCGGTGTTCTAAATAGTTCCCGAGCTCCTTCGATCGACGTCATATTTCTATCGCTCGAGGACGATATGTAATTATTTTTTTACTTTAATTTATCATTTCAATAATTTTTATATTTTTTAATTTTTTTTTTGATAGTATATAGTTTCACTTCACTTAGTAGAGATTATGCCATGAGGATAACTATGATTTTTAAGGAGTGGTTGGATGCTAGTGGAACGACCGGGAAGTACGTGTCCGACGTACTAAACAATCCTACTTTAGTGAATTTAGGATAACATATTCTCAATTTTATTTATAATTAAAATAAAATTTTTTCATTAAATAAAGTTGTTAATATTAATTTTTTTGTTTATGTAGAAATATTTTAATTAGGATTCGGCCATTGAAGAGCTTATCGGAGCGGCACGAGAGGCTCGGCAAGAAAATGCTACATTGACTTCATCTACAAGTGTAGTTTGTTTTCCAATCGACTCGCTTTTATTAGACGGGAGGTCCGAGATACGTGGTGATTAGATTTTATGAGACTCGATCGCATGGCTTGTTCGGAACAAGCATTGTGATATTGGTTGTCGAAGACTAATGGTCCTAATGTGAGTCCTTCTAGGCATACAAGGGTCTCCATATCTACGAAAGAGCTTGTCCGTCGCTTGGTAAATTGTATATTTTTTTTAATTATAAATTACTTATTTCAAAAAATTTCAATTTTTATCTCATATTGTTTGTAATGCATTTTTTTCGGGAGGTAAGATTGGGCCGTGAGCCACGAGTTTTGAGTTGTTTCAAATGACTCACAAGTAAATAAATGGTTCTTTCATCGATTTATGCTCCTAATAAACAATGGTAAGTATTTTTCAAATTTAAATTTTATATATAAAAACATAATTTAAAATATTTTATATGTGGAAAGACAATCTAAAATTTATTTTAATCCTATAATGATTATATCATTATTTTGATTAAGCGAGGAGCATGTTGAAGATTTCATCTAGGAAGTAGTTGCGATGCCACGAGCAAAAGGAATCTTGGAGCCGAAGTTGACAAGAATACCATACACCTCGATGCTGTCGGGAAGGGAAAAAAAGAGTATATGGTGTAGGCATACGGGTGGTGCATTACTTATCCTAGTTAGGTGGTAGCAACTCCTCCTCCGTATCGTCGCATTTCACCGTTGACCCCGCTCATGACGACCTTCGGAGGTATTGCGAATTGATGAAAGGGATGCAAGTCAAACAAGACGAGCTTCAAAACCTAGTTACAAAGTAGGAGAGCACCATACACGAGCTTAACTCTCACTATGAGCTGATGGCCTCCTTAATGATGAGGCTAGCACAAACAATTAGGTTGCCTATAGATTCGTCTACTAATCAACGAGTCCATGGTTCCTCCCACCCAACCTCCCGACCAACCTCATACCCGGCCTCTTTCCTAACCTCCCACCGAGCCACCCACCCTGTATTAGGAGGAGGATAGGAGATTAGACAAGCGAGGATAAGCGATAGAACATTTTGTTATCTTGTGTTTTTTTCAAACGTACTACTAAATATTGTTATTATTAATATTGATTTATATTTAATCTATACGTTATTACTTGTAATTGTTAATTATTACATATAATATTAATAATTTAAAAACAAATAAACAAAAAAAATGTAAAAAAAGTTAACAACGGAATAGTGAAGGATTTTCGGAAAAAATACATACTTATTGCGATAGAATAGCGACGGACTAGAGATGAATTGACGACTACTCTACTTACCTTTGGATATTAGCGATGACATGTCGGTTGTTAATTAATGACAGATTTAGTGATGGAGTAGCAACGTCGGACATGACGAGTTCTCACGACCAATATAGCACAAATTGTGAACTATAGCGACGAAAATTCCATCACGAGATATAGCGATGGAATATATTTTGCCATTGCTGATTTTAACGACAAGCTTTTCAGCGATGGACATGATTTTCGTCGCAAATACCTCACTAGTCTAATTCATCAATGGATTTTGGTTAATTAGTGACGAAATAATGCGTCGCTAACTCGTGTATTGTTTTATAGTGATATCTGTTAATAACTAATTTACAAATTCAAATAAGTGAATTATAACATTTAAATTCAAATAGTAATTGTTAATCTTATCCTTGTAAACTCTGTACTACGGTGAATGTATCTAATATGTATCTAATAGAAATATTCAATTCACAAAGCATATCAGCCTCTTTAAAATCTGGCACAATTTTTCACCTTAAATTTGTAGAACACAGGAATTTGATTGAGACTTGAGACTGTATATCAACTCATCTAACTTGACGGCTTTTGGAGGTTTACGTTTGCAAGCCTAGGCTTTCTGGTCTTGTGCACTTTTTTCTTGTTTAGAACTATTTCAGAAAACCATGTACCTGAAGTATGATGATACAAAATTAGTGGAGTTGATACCCCCACGACGCTCTTCCTCTACCAAATATCTCAGGCTATAAGACATTGTCATCCTCCTAAGATTAAAACCCACCCTTTTCTCTAACTCTTCCATAAATTCTTTGTTTTTTGGATCAAGTTTGGACACCCAGTT
The DNA here is from genome assembly GCA_963924115.1 of Dovyalis caffra. Lineage (NCBI taxonomy): Eukaryota > Viridiplantae > Streptophyta > Magnoliopsida > Malpighiales > Salicaceae > Dovyalis > Dovyalis caffra. The sequence continues at coordinate 2,176,844 of CAWUPB010001161.1, read as the reverse complement.
TTTCATAAAAAAAAGCTTGAGTTAACCCTTCCTGCTGGAGTTCTTGTTTTTGACTTCTTGAACCAAATAGGATAGTACTCGTTATTGAAAAGTGACAGTAATCCAGTAAAAACTTCTTGAACCAAAATTGTTGTTGTTTCTCCGTTGCTGCATGCAATAATAGATAAAAAACAAGAAGACAGTAGAGATATGAACTAATCTTTTCTTCTCAAATGTTATATATACATATATAACATTCCCAATTTCTGATTCTCCACATAAAAGCATAAATAAAGAACCACTTTAAAATTCCCAAGTTTTGTACGAAATTTTCTCAAGGAATGAATCAAATAGATGTACTAACACTTATAAAATTTATGAAGGTCCAACTCTTCTGGTTTTTTTTTATTCGACAGTAATATCCTCGAACTTGGGATCAGATTAAACATCAAGTTAGATTATTTGTAGTGGATAGTATTGCACCCCTCCCCACCCCCCACAAAATACAAAAAGAAGAGAAAAGGGAGGGTATTTAAAAGGCTGCCGTTATATACGTGCAAAACTGTCTATTGAATTGTACTGGAACATTGTATTAATTCATTAACTCCACTAATAATTTATAGTTAATTGTTGCATAGTTCTTTGCTTTCAATTCAATTCCTCAAGTATCTGTAGATGAAACATTTTATTAATTATCCCATCATTTAAATTACTATCCATGTTATATGAAGATTTAATATTAAATTCGTCTCTATTGACTTTATCAAGAATTGTTATTCATAAAAAAAAAAAAAAAAAACAAGAATTAAACTATAGATAACACAGTGAATGCTTTAACAGTTGATATAAAATTAACATTTTAAATAGATATATTTAGGTTTTGACTTTTTGTTATTAGGTGTAAGTATTTGGTTATTCAATTTTAGTTTCGAAAAATTCAATTTAGTTTTCCATTAGTTGAACTCACAAAAATCAAAATTGAATCAAAATCAAAATATTATTCTATTTTGTTTAAAAAACATAATTATTTTTTAATATAAAAATGATATATATGTTTTTTCTTAAAAAAAAAAAACTAAATTTACCATGAGTTAAATCTTCTATGTTCATTTAATAAATTAAACCACCAATTTATCAAACTAGAGGTTGGATATGCAGCCAGCTCGCTAGATTATCAAAAGAAAAGACCTCGCGATTATCAAACTAGAGGTGGATATGCATGCAGCCTCATTAATTGGATTGGCATGTTGGTTAGATTATCCTAAGTTTTAACCATTTTTACATCAACAAATTTAAATCGTCCTTGTCTCTTGAAAAGGCTTTGGACTGCACAAAAAGAAAAAGAAAAAGAAAAAAAATCCTCTCCATTACATTACATTTAAGAAAATCAAAGTTATTGAAACTCGAAAGCAATTCATTAAAGAAAACTATTACGTGTGTAACTTCCAGATCAAACCTCAATGTTTTCTCTTCTTCAATTTTGATTTTGTACTGCACATCATTCTTCAGGATTCTGTGCCCTGGAGAAAGGGTAAAGAAACCTCAGGGGCCGGGTCAGTAGTACGTACAAGGAATTAATTACACTAAAGTTGGCGACCAGTGCTTGCTTAATTTCAAGTTCCAAACCCATTCATTAAATTTTGAGCATGGTTTGATTTATGGAAGTGTTTGAATAATAGCTTGGTGTTTGGTATGTATGAAAATTGAGTATTAAAAAGAAAATGACAAGAATTAATTAGTTATGGAGACATGAATTCATAACCAAAAAAAAAAAAAAGGTTTCGATTGTTTTAAACTTATTTTTCTATTAGAAAATAATTTTCACTAATCAAGTTTTTCAGCCACACGAGAAAATGAAAAAAATATTTTATGAAAGTATATTTTACGCGAAACAAATGTAGACTAAATATTCATTTATTCACTTTCTATGAAATTACATGTTATTTTTCAAGTAAAAAAAATATATTAAATTATGAAATAATATAAACTTGGTATATATATGGATTTGGGGTAATGATTGATTGGACATTTTTAAGCTGGTAATCAATGGTTTATACTTTTCCATCTAAATTTTCTTTTTTCAAATATTTGATAGAAATTTCACATCGTGTATATCAGAATGGACAAAGGGATGGAGTAATGATAAAGTTAAGAGCAAAGACTTGATATTAGGAGATTCAAATTAATAAAAACTAGCAATAAAAGGATACATAAACTTTCAGCCATTCATAATCATAATTGATCCATATTTATTTAAGGTTGAGGGGTGTCTCACCCACATAGAGCCATGCCATAGACCACAACTAGTTAATTAGAAACCCCAATTTTTTAATTTAGAAATTCTTTTAGCACAAAACATGCAATATTTTAATGTTCATTCAAATAGTAAAAACCCAAACTTTATATTTTTTGAATGAAAATAAATTACAAACAAATTTTTCTTACAAAATTTACCTACATAATGATGTATAAACTTATTTTTTGATAAAGTACTTATCATAAAAATAAAAAATTATTAGTTTACGACTCAATAAATAATTGTTGAGAGTCACGTTTCTTTGTGAGTTTGCAAAAGGATTTTGTATAAAAAGACTTTTGAAGTAAGAGAAATTAGTCTTCTATTAAATTTATGCACTTAATGAGTGCATTGATCTTGAATTAAAAAAAAATAAATAAATAAATAAAAAAATAAATAAATAAAAATTCGCTCTTCCAACATCGTTGGACCTTTTAGTATTGTCAAATGTGTCAAAATTGGAACTCATAGCTGACTTCTAGATGAAAAGAAAAGCTACAATTTATGACAATTAAGAGCATCTTCAATAGTGCTCTCTATTTTAGCTAGCATTTTTTACGTAAATTGAAAGTATCATTAATTATATAGATTGAAGATCAATATTCTCTCTAATGCTATTCTCTACTTTAACTTTTTATTTTGACAAAATTAATAAAACCTAGAGAGACTATTGGTAAAGAGGTTGAGTGACATAGAAAATAATACTTTTCATTAATGAAATATAAGATAAAGAGTCATTTGGACTCTTTAGTATTGGAGAGCCAAAGACACTCTTTATCTCAATTTTAAAAATATAGATTGTGATAAAGAGAGAATTGAAGATAGAATTTGGGCCAAACCTCTTTATTATAAAGAAAAATCTTAATATAAAGAGAGCATTGGAGATGCTCTAATGAGAGAAAGAAAGAAAGATTATTGAACAACGTGCTCGTTAGGAGAGGTTGATACTTGAGACAAGCTACAACGTGCTCGCTAGGAGAGCTTGATACTTGAGACAAGCTAACACTCGTTTAGAGTGGCCCGTTGTAGTAAATACGTAGCATTGGGTTGGTTACGCAAGGGGTTCCATTAAATATTCCACTCGGGCCAAGGAAAACTCAAAAAAGACAACGAATAGGATTAGGTTAGGCTCATCTTGTTGCTTTTCAATTTATTGAAGGAAACCTAAGTAGAAACAACGATTACCTTGGTTATAAGGAGAGATCATAAATATGGATTTCTTTATCTACACAAATTTGACTTAATCTAGATGGCGTACTACAATTGCATTGCTTTTTCTTTTCTTTATTTTCAATTAAATATATTTAATTTTGTATGCATAAATGAAATTTAATGATGAAAAAAATCATAATTCTCATTCAAAATAGCATAATATATGTTCTTCACGCTATCATCCGTAAGTTAGAGTTAAAAAAAAAATATATTCAACGAATAACCAATAATACTTAGTTCATGAATAAAAAAAAGCATAAAAAAGAGAGAAAATCTCATGAAATAATTAAGCAATGTATTATCTCTTAATTTCTTGTATCCTAACTAAATATTGTTAGTAAATTTTGAACTTGTTGCTAAATAAATTCTATTATCAACTAAATAAGGTAGATATTAACTATATAATGGTAGTCCGTTGATAAACAAGTGTTGACTTATAGGTTAATTAGGCCTAAGGTTTGATTCTTGTAATCAATACTCCTAAAAATTTATTCTTAGAATACCTAAGACCGTACTTTAGGGAGTGCCTTTTAGTTACGTCTAAAGAGGAATTAGTATCGAGGTATGCGAAAGTCGACAATGCTTACTTCATAGCACATTCAACGCATTTCAGCTTGCTTTAAGTACCAACCATTTCCACGCATAAAGATAACATATTTTTAATTTTGAGGAACAACGAGGACAATTAGTAGCTAGGCACCCCGGGGGGGTGTAGGAGGTAATGGCGAGGGAAGAGAAGATTCTAGGCATCGGTGATGAGTTACAAAAGATCTTGGATTCCCACATGGACACAACACTAGAGAGACGGAGATGAGGCTTGGAATCGATCATTGCTTTGAAGGTTGTTTTGTAAGTTTGTTTTTCTTTTTTTTTTTTTAGAGATGTGGGTGTGTTTAATTGTGTTGGATAGATAATGACTTCGATGATTATAATAATGTGTTTGATTAAAATTATTGCATGTATGACCTAAGTAAGCTAAATATTTTGACCTGTAAGTTTCTTTCTTTTATAAACAATACATGTTGGCATTTAAATTCTTATCATCTCACATCTTATGTGAATATAAATCTTTGCTTATATTTTTATTGAACTTTGCATTATCTCAACAAACCCAACAACTTGTTTCATGTTGAACCTAAATGTTTAAGGTCATCGCATGGCCCATGATTTGATTTCCTCGAGGAAGAAGTGATCTTGAATTATCTCAACAAGCCATTAACAACCATGAGAATTCTTTCCTCATAACGTTGGAAGACAATTAACTTGCTATTTAATTTGAAGGATTTAATATGGTAGATCTCATCCTAACATCTATACTAGTCATCAATCACATTAATCCTATCATGCATACTAAATATCGTAAAATAAAAGCATACATCTCATGCATGACTCAAGGATTGGTAAATGGTATTGGATCTCCACTACTAATCCTTTTGAGTCACAAGGAACCTAGTAGGTCAAATTCCTACGTGAAAAATTATTAATAATTCTTTGGGATTATCTTCACTTCTTGGCTTTTTCTCCTTGCATATATTCTAATATTCTATCTTCTACTTTCATATTTATTTAAATAAGAAACCTTGAGTTACATTCGAGAGAAGTAAGACGAGAAGAGAAATACAATAGAATGATAGAGAAGGCGGGACACGTAGATTCTATTTATCTAAAAAATAACAAACATTCATTCTTATAAACTAGGTTGACTTATCCATACCATTCAATCATGCTTCAATCAAATTGATACATGGTATTCTAATGAAACACATTTCATTTTAATTGTAATTATAAATTTATATTTTGGTCATTTTATAAAATTATCAAATTTTTCTAAATTTCAATTTAAAGACCTTTTGGCCTTGGGCCCATAGGCTTTTAGGCCTTGAGTGCCCATGGGTTGCCATGCCGAAGCCACGTATGCCGGGCTTGTTGCTTAGTGCTCGCCTTACTCATGTACACACCTTGCTCACACCTAACGTGCACTAGGCACTTCTCGGCTCGACGCACACCGAGTGTACGCTTGCCATGTCATGTGCCCAACGTATGACTTGGCTCGCCAAGCATGCTTGGCATGTCACACACCTTGTGCATGACTAGCCTTAGTTAGAAGGCTTGGCATGCATGCCTTTCGGGAGGCCTAGTGTGTGCTAGGCACGCTTGGCCTATAATACACCCAACATGCAACTAACCACCAACCAACCTACTTATTTGTGTGTGCAAGTGCCAATATCCAACATTAGCCTTACATTCCTCATTCTTTTATTTACAATAGGAATTGATAATTCATGTAGTTAATCATAATTAATAAAGTATATAATTAAAGATTCAACGAATGCTCTAATACCAATTGAAGGATCATGCATCCTATGAAGGTGTGGAATAAAAGAAAAAATTTTCCTCCATCTAAGGCTCCCAAGATCAAGCCATTGAATCAACTAATATATATATATATATATATATATATATATATATATATATATATATATGAATTAAAGCATGAGTAAAGGATTACCTCTTGTAGCATAAAATTTAACCTTTCTAGAAAAGGAGTCGTCTAGTTGCACGACCTCTATTGATAATATACGCAGTCTAAGCACCCATACAAGAAGCACTCGAAGTAGTAGAATGGTAGCTCCATATTTTTATGACTTGTTGTTTAGTATTTTCTCTTTAGAAATCAATTCAAGGATATTTTATGACAACCCTAAAATAGAGGGGAGAGGTGGTGTGTGTGTATGGAAGGAGAAAAATATTTTCTACCTTTTATTTCTTTTTGCCTTATAGCTACTAGCTTACTCTCTTCTTTTTGCTGCACCTCTTATTGTATCTATACGGAAAGTGTCTTTGGTGTACTCCGGGGACAAGGAAGTTGTGGCAATTAGTACAATATGAACTCTAGGTTGTTGCTTTCTAGTCCTCCAAGGATTAAGATTTATTATGCCCAGGGCTTTTTGATCTTATCCTTTTAAACCTTGATCCTTATCCTATAAGGCTCACATTTATCCTTCCATCAAAATATTTTACGGGCTTTTAATTAAACCTATTGCTCCAAACTCTTTTGGCCTAATTAATTACTAATTAATTTAGACTATCCAAATAAATTAGGTTAGATATTTTTAGGAGGCCCACATTAGGAAATAATTTTCCAAATTAATTAAACCTATTGGCCCAAATTTTTTGACCTAATTAATTTAGACTATCCAAATAAATTAGGCTAGAAATTTTTAGGAGGCCCATATTAGGAAATAATTTTTCAAAATTACCCTTAAACCTAAATTAAGAAACTAATTTTCTTTTTAGGTAACTTATTTCTAAATTTAGAATTGACTTCCAAATTAGGAAACTGATTTCTAAAATAGAAAACTTTTTATTTTAGAAAAATTTTTATTTTCGAAAACCTTTTCCAAAATTGAAAACTTTCAAAATTGAAAGCCTTTTTCAAAATTTTTGCTTCTCATTTATTATGTGAATGCTTAAATTTTGCATATGACTCAATAGGCTCCGAGATATGTTGGCAATGTATCAAGAATAAAAGATACCTCTTTTATTACTTGATACAACACCTCGTTTATCACTTGATACATAAATCAACCTTGGCATCTAGCAAGGTGTCTTGACTACTCTATCCTTTAAGAGGATTAATCAATCCATAATTACCTCTCACAAGCATGGTTATCATACAATTCAGTCTTCATGTCAATTTATTATAGTATGAACTTGAACTTAGTTATTAGTCCGTTCAATTATATCACATAAGTTTTCTTTGATTCTCAAATGCATTAGCTCTTAGAGTAAATCAATTATGCTCTATTGGTGTACTTCTATTGTGGTCACAGATTTCTTGAATAGACATTTATCGAAGTGTAATGTTATAACTCCTTTGACATATAAGAAATGACATGACCTATCTTAGTCATCCACTTATCTCCATTAGATTCTCGGTGTACCTAATGAATCACCTACGTATAATCATTTTACTAGATCCATCGAAATGAGTGTTCAAGTATATAAATCCTCTAATGAGATAACCATAATGACTTCAAGTCAAAGGACCAATTGTACCCATCTCGTATGGGATTCCCATAGACTAAACCAAATAAGTTTTCATGACGAGTCAAATCCAATGATATGTTCTCTAACATAAATCACCTAAGTGCTTGCTTTGGCATCATTATGTCAATAGGTGTGAGATCTCCTACTATTATCATATAGCATGAGCATAGCACTCATAAGTCTAATCGCATATAATCAATGTCCATTCTTGATAGTACTACAACTTGAGATGTTTAATGATATCATTTTAAGTACGTTAACATTTATCTCACATCTTTCGATCAATTATTAATACAAATATATATCATATAGATTTTTATCTAATACTCTTCAATTAATAAATATAAATAATAAGATTAATAAAAAGACTTCTTTTATTATTAATAAAATAAATAATTCAATGTTACAATAACTCAAACCATCCAATCAAGGTTGGATCTTGGGCATCTACACTAAAAAATAGCTACTTAGACTAGTATTAGAATGGCATTATATGAAGCCTTACATGGGCAAAGGTGTCGATCACCAATCACTAGGACGATGTCGGTTAGCGTAAGTCGTTAGGCCCAAAAATGGTTCAAGAAATAGCTAAATTCATCAAGCAAATCAAATTAAGACTGAAATTGGTGCAAAGAAAATAAAAAAGTTATGCTAATGTTAGAAGAAAAGACTTGGAATTCGAGTGGTGATTAGGTGTTCCTATAGGTAGCACCAATGAAGGGAGTAATGAGGTTCCGGAAGAAAGAACAGCTAATTCCAAGATAAATTAGACCATTTGAGGTATTGGAGATTGTGCTTTCAAATTAGCTTTTTTTCATCTCTCTCCTTAGTACATAACGTATTTCATATATCTATGTTACGAAAATATATGAAGGATCCGAGCCATATCCTAAAGGATGAATCACCGGACCTCTAACCTAATCTAAGTTATCGGGAAGGACCAATTCAAATCTCAAATTGGGAGATAAAGTAATTAAGGAATAAGCAAATCCCTCTCATGAAAGTGTTACGAAAAAACCATAATATGGAGGAAACAACATGGGAGCGAGAGGAAGAAATGAGAGTTAAATACCCAAAATGGTTTAGTTGAGGAATTTTGATGATGGAATTTTAGTAAGAAGAGGAGGGATGTAATATCCGTGACCTAAAAACCTTCTTGAATGTAAATATATTATAAAGATATTTTATTTAATTAATAGAAGTATGTTTATTAAATATAAGGAATAAAAGTTTAAACTTTAATTAAAGATGAAATAAACATATATATGATCAAACAGGTAGATTAATGGAATGAGTAAAGCTTGAATTAGAAATTGGTACCATTAATTGATATGGTTATATTTTAACCTACGGAGACAATTGCAAAACCTAAGGGTATAATAGTAAAGATTAAAAGTTTAGGTACTTAATTAAAATGATTAAGAAACTTTAAGGGCTTAAGTTAGCTTTGGAAAAGGCCTAAGATAAGGGCTAAATTGAGGAAAATTATGAGGTCACAAACTGAAATTGAAGAGGTTGATTACAAAGATTAAAAATTTAGGGATTAAATTGTGAAGTGCTAGTGTTTTAGGGAAAAATTAAATGATTTTGAGGAGATCAATCTAGAACCTATTAGGCTAGAAAATGAGGAAGAAATATCTTCCTAAATTTGGCAAAGGAGAGGGAAGAAAAGGAAGAGAAAAATCAACCAAGAATCTAAGGTAAAAAAAAGGAAGAAAAGAGAAAAATGAAGAGAAATCTAGAAAAAGCATTAACTCGCTATGGTTTAAGATCGAACCAAGTGTGATACACTTAGCTTAATCTTAAGAAAAAACCTTGCATAATACTATTTTATAATAATGACATGGTTACTCAAATAACATTTATAAAAGACGACAATTAAAAAAGGAAAAGGGTTAGACTATTAATTAATGGGTATCGACTAAATAAATTTATTCCGACTTATGGAAAAAAATTAAAAATTTCAAGATAAACGGATCAAGTTATTTCGGCCTAAGTCATTAAAATAAAATGTTAAAATAAAAATTTTAATAGTGCATTTTGGACTGAAATTTATAAGAAAACTGGACCTATTAATGATTTAATGGGCTTCCGCAGAAAAAAAAACCAAAATTTATAATACAATATAGAGGTCATAGAGCTTTGTGTCTTACATTCAATGTAAGGTACAATAGTAATATCCTCAAACTATTAGGTCTTGGGTCGGAGGTGCTATAGGGTGGTGTCCGAGCATGGTTACCTTAGGATGAAAGGAAGGCACAAGTAAGATACATGGGAGACAAACTTTAGTGATAAGTAAGCATGTTTGATGATTGAAATGTCATGATTGCTCGGTGAATGTGAATGATGAATGTGAAAGGCATGATGATTTATTATGATAAATTGTTTTGCTTGCATGCAATATGAACTTTGGTTGTAAATGATATGATTAACATGAATGTTTAAGGAATAAATTGAATGATGTAATTTGCATTGTTTATACCCATGAATTAGAGAGATAAAAGATGTCATCAAAGAGGGTTAGTAATAATAATATTGGTAATAGCACGAGATTGAGCCAATCGATTTCGAATTAAGAGAGAGAATTAATAGAGCTACTTAGAAGGCATCGAGGGATAATGGAATAGCAACAGGAGAGGTATGAAGAACAAATGCAAAGGATAATGAAATGATATGACAAGGGTCGATTGAAGCACGATAGCCACAATAGGTCGAAGTGGTTTAGCGCTTCAAAAAGTTTAACCGAAAGGAGTTTAAGGGTGGTCCGGATCCCACGGTTGTAAAAAAATAGAGTGAATCCATGGAAGTTATCTTTAAGCACTTAACTATGAATGATGCAAATTGGATAGCATGTATAAACTTTATGTTGGTCGGGATGCTCGAAATTGGTAAAAGTTGGTGAAAGTTCTCCTTGATATGTAGTGACTCATGTGGCATTTATTTAATGAGATGTTTAATGAGAAGTATTTTTTAGATACGGTAAGGTCCTAAAAAATTTAAGAATTTCTATAGCTAGCTCAAAGAGATATGTCGGTGACAAGGTATTTTCATAAATTTGAACATGGTTGCCATTACACTACCTTTATCATTGAAAATGAGACAATAAAAAAGGAATATTTTCTTCATAGATCGAAGGTGAAAATTAGAATTTTTTTCCAAATGTCTACGGATACCTATAAGGATATAGTAAGGAAGACAACTGGAAATTAAGATAGCTCGAAAGAATGGACTTTTAATCAAAATTGGCATAAACGTAATAAAAAGGAGAAGCGGTAAGTAGCCACAAAGGATAGGAGATCGAGGCATACTAAATTACAAAAAATGTGGTTGTCCACTCCTAGAGATTATCTAATTAGCACAAATGTGCATTATTTTTATCAAAAAGTAGGACATTTGGCTACCAACTATCCAAAAAAGAAAGTAAGCGAAGGACGACGTATTCTTGATCAAATGTACAAGATGATGTAATAGGAAATGGATAAGGATCATGCTAATGTTATATGTGATAATATCCTATCTAGAGAGTCACTAAAATTGAATGCTATAATTAAGAGATGTGAGGTGAGAATTGGAGATCATATTGTATATGTTGATCTCATAGTCTTGAGTATTCAAGACTTCGATGTTATTTTGAGTATGGATTGACTATTTAAAAATAGAGCATCGATTGATCGTCCAGACGAAGAAAGTGATATTTCATCCACCGAGTGACCAACCTTTTGAGTTACAAGTCTGGAACTAGGATAAGAATTATAACCATAGTTTCAATAATGATAGCTTGGACGATGATAAAAGGTGGATGTATGGGCTACTTAGTAAAAATGGTTGATACTAAAAAAGGAGAAAAGCCTAAAATTAGAAGAAATTGAAGTTGTTAGGGATTTTCTAGATGTATTTCTTGAAATTTTATCGGGATTACCTCCAAAGAGAGATTTATTTTGAAATTGAGTTAAAATCGGGAACAACGCCTATATCTAAGCCACCGTATCGAATAGCTTCAACAAATTAAAAGAGGTTAAGATGCAAATATAGAAGTCTGCTAGATAAAGGTTACATTCGGACTAGTCTGTTCATCATGGGGAGCATCGATATTATTTGTGAAGAAAAATGATGGGTCACTACAATTATGTATAGATTACAAAGATTTAAATCGAGTAACCATTAAGAATAAATATCCACCCTCGTAGATTGATGATCTATTTGATTAGTTAAGAAAGAGTTTGGTGTTTTTTTTAAGATTGATCTCCGAGTTAGGGTATCATCGGTTAAGAATCAAGGAGGATGATGTTAAAAAGATGGCCTTTAAGACTCGATATGGACATTATGAATTTTTAGTAATGTCATTCGGATTAACTAATACACCGATAGTATTCATGGATTTGATGAATAGGGTGTTCCATAAATACTTAGATAAATTTCTAAATGTATTTATTAATGGTATCCTCATATACTCAAAGAGTCTCGAGGAGCATGTAGAGTTAACTCAAGCAAGTAGCATTTCTTGGATAGGTGGTATCCAAGGATGAAATTATGGTAGATCCTAGTAAAGTGCAAGCGAGTGTAGGAATGAAAATAGCCAAAAAAAATATGTCGAAAGTAAAAAGTTTTCTTAGGATGATAGACTATTATCCAAAATTCTCTAGAATAGTCGCACCTCTCACTCGACCGATAAGGAAAAATGCTAAGTTTCGGTAAGATGATAAATGCGAAAGGAGTTTTTAAGAGCTAAAATTTAGGCTAATTACAGCCCCAGTATTGACTCTCTCAAAGGATAATGATGATTCAATGGTCTATACCGATGCCTCCCGGATTGGGTTAGGGGCAATCTTGATGCAAGATAAAAGAGTGATTGCTATGCATCCCGACAATCTTGATGTAAGATAGAAGAGTGATTGTTTATGCGTCTCAACAATTGAAGGACTATGAAAAGAACTACCTTACTCATGATTTAGAATTGATTCGTTATTATCTTTGTCTTAAAAATTAGGGACATTACTTGTACGATATTCGATATAACATCTACATCGATCACAAGAGTCTCAAATATATCTTCACCTATAAGAAATTAAATATGAGGCAAAGAAGATGGCTCGAAGAACTAAACAATCATGACATTATTTTTCATTACCATCCTGGTAAAGTGAATATCATGGCTAATGCTTTGAGTAAAAAATCAATGGCGATCTTACAAGTGCAAATTGCATGAGATATAGAAAGACGATAATTGGAAATTATGTCTAGAAGAAGTAAGGTGAGTCTATTAAATGAAATGACATTACTACCGATACCAAGCAAATAATTAAGGAAGAACAATTACATGATGTAAAGTTTCTTAAGATTCAACAGAAGATAATCGAAGGGAAAATGATGGATTTTACCATCGATAGTAAAGGTATATGGTGCTATCGTGGTAAATAATTTGTTCTCAATGTAAAAAAGCTTCGAGAGGAAATTTTGAACGAAGCTCGTGACATGTCCTACACCATATACCCTAGTGGTACAAAAATGTATTGAGATCTATTGGTGGAAGGAAATGAAATGTGACATTATTGAATTTATGATGAGGTGTTTGACATGTCAACGAGTCAAGGTTGAACACCAAAGACCCTCGGGATTGTTAAGACCATTGGACATTCTTGAGTGGAAATGAGAACACACATATATCTTCACCCTAGGAATTAAATATAAGGAATTAAATATAAGGTAAAGAAGATGGCTCGAAGTACTAAATGACATGAGATCGTTTTACACTACCATCTTTGTGAAGTGAATGTCGTGGTCGATGCTTTGAGTAGAAAATCAATGATAACTATTGAGAAATAAACTAATAAAAGTATTAAGGCACTTTGATATGATCGAATGACGAATACTTAATCACCGAATTTTTAGATCACTTGAAACGGAATGAGATTCTCTCTTAATGGACTTCTCTTGAAACACCACAAATGAATGATGTGTGCAAACGAAGGAATAGAATATTGTTAGACATGGTCCGGTCCATAGTGAGTCATAGTGATATCCTTGTTTCATTTTGAGGATATGCACTCCTTACTACTACTTTTATTTTGAATAAGGTTCTAACAAATTCGTTGATCGAATCTATATGAGATATGGAAAGAAAAGAAAGCAAATTTATCTTTCCTTTAGATTTGGGGTCATCGAGCATATGCCAAATGTTTAGATGGAGATAAGTTAGAGCCCAAATCAACGATATGTAAATTTATAGGATATTTAAAAAAAAAGGATATTACTTTTACCCTCCACAAGAACAAAAGGTTTAGGTGGCTAGGCATGTTGTATTCCTTGAGAAGGAAAGAAAGTTGAACTCAATAAGATTCGAGAAGACTCACAAATCGACACTCTACTAGTAGAACTCCAAGTAGATAGGTTACAAGGTTTGTAACTATCTCACAAACTTATACATAAAACTTCATAGGTCTAAACAAATTCGTCAAGAGCTAAAAAGATATGATCTTCTTGTCTCCACACATAGTGATGTATCTCCTCTAAAGGATGACTTCACTTGGAACACCATAAATGAATGATATGTGCGAACAGAGGAATAGAATGTCGTTAGACATAATCGATCCATGATGAGTCGTAGTGATATCCCTATTTCATTTTGAGGATATGCAATACTTACTACTATTTTTATTTTGAATAGAGTTCCAACAAAGTATGTTGATCGGACTCCATATGTCATATGAAAAGAAAAGAAGTAACTTGATCTTTTCTAAAGATTTGGGATCTGTGAAGTTTTCTAAAGATTTGGGACTCGTGAAGCATATGTCAAATGTTTAGATGGAGATAAGTTAGTGCCCAAATCAACAAAGTGTAAATTTATAGGAGATTCAAAAGAAAAAAAAATGGATATTACTTTTACCAACCATAAAAACAAAAAGTATTCATGGCTAGACATGTTGTATTCTTTGAGAAGGAATTTATAAATGCTAGAACCAATTGGAGGAAAGTTGAACTTAATGAGATTCGAGAAGACTCACAAATCGACACTCGACTAATGGAACCCCAAGTAGATAGGTTACAAGGTGTTGTAACTATCCCACAAACTTATACACAAGAACTTCGGAGGTCTAAACGAATTCGTCGAGGGCCGGAAAGATATGATCTTTTTGTCTCTACACATAGCGATGTGTCTCCTATAAAGGATGACAAACCTAATACCTATGAAGAAGCATTGTTAGACATTGACTCTAATAAATGGCATAAAGCCATGTAATCCAAAATGGAATTCATGCATACTAACCAAGTATGGACTTTGGTTAAATACATTTTTAAAAAATTAATCTTCTCATTAACATTAAATAAAAAATATTTTTTTATTAGTTAATTTTTATGCAAGTCTCGTCTATTAGTTATAACTTTAATTTTTAAACACATTCTTATGAAAAATATATTTTTAAAATATATATTTTTTTAATTCTTGATTAATATTTTGATTTAAATTTTTATAAGTTTTTATTTAAGAATCAACACATAAAATAAAATAAATCATTTTTTTGAAGTAAAAAATTTATAAAAAATTATAAAATTTAAAATGATTTTATTTTAGTCGACGTCTTGTATAGCACGGGTAAACGGTTAGTATATTCTATTTCTTTTATTTTGGGCCTTTAAGTTGATAGTTGTTTTATTGTGCGGACTTGGTGTGAATGGTTGTGATTGTGGTTGTAGTTGTGGACTAGGTTAAAATTTGGGCTTTTAAATTGCAAATATGGGCTACATATATGATCACTAGAGTTTAGGATTAGCCTAATATATTAATTAGAAGTGTCCAATTGGCTGTGTACAATAATAAAGTTTTTGGATATATATATATAAGCAAGATCATAAAACATATAAAGTTCAGCTTTGTTTTATTTTTACATTTTTCCTTTTTTGAGCAAATTAATTTTCTCTGATTCCTATTTTCTCATGAGTAAAGTTATACAAATAAATTCTTCATGTAAAATTTTCATACAGCGCATATGTTATTTATTTTTATTTTTTAACAAAAGACCAATAATATAGACTTTATTAAACCCAGCCATATTTTATAATTTATAAGTTGAGTAGTTTATATGAAATTTTAGTATGGAAAGTATATATGTAAAAGCAATTTCTTTTCTTGTTGCTCATCATGAAAAAATTGAATTATTTTTTGTGGACGTGCATGTTTGTTTATGATTTTTTTTGTTGGGTAGTTAGATGATATTTTTGAGGTTTTTTTTTTTTTCCACATACCAAAAATACTAGATCGCTTTCTTAACTTAATTTTATTTTTATTAAATTACTTACTTATTTGATACTCGTTTTCTCTTAAATAGAGACTCA
Organism: Dovyalis caffra; assembly: GCA_963924115.1. Taxonomy (NCBI): domain Eukaryota; kingdom Viridiplantae; phylum Streptophyta; class Magnoliopsida; order Malpighiales; family Salicaceae; genus Dovyalis; species Dovyalis caffra. The sequence goes on along the minus strand of CAWUPB010001161.1, from coordinate 2,160,976 downwards.
CCAACCTCAAACTCTCTCTTTAATCTTGATTAAAGACAAACCTTCCATGTCAAAATAAACACTTCATTGGTATATTTTTAATTACTTCATTGTCATACCAGCAACCCATTAGGCCATTTATAGAAAGCTTTTGGTTCAATTCAGCCAAGTACCTTTTTATCCCAACACCAGTTGTATGAAGTTCATGTAAGGCTCCACCAGAAAATGACCAATATTCCTGTGAGCATAAATCAACATCTGTACCAATCTGTTGTGGTTCACAATCACAAAGATGTCACAAATATCCGTCTTCTGAACCATAGTTGGTTAACCCATTTATTGCCACCGTTCACCAATATAAGAAGTTTTTTTCTTTTTCAATGAATTTGCAATATTTTATGCATTTATCATTACATTGCAACATTTTTACAGTGGCTTGCCATATTTTTGAACAATTATTTACAAATTTAAGAGATTTGTCTTAAAGTCAAAAACACCTTTTATCTTTCTTGATTTTTTAATTTAAATCTTTAAAATCGATATAATAATACATTTAAGATCACTTGATAAAAAATTTAATTTCGATTAATTCAAAATATCTTTTACTGTCAAGTCAAACAAGAAAAAAAACATCTCTTTGTAATGTTTTTCTAACGAAGTAAATGCTATTTGATTCACATCAAAACCTTGTAGAAGCGAGAAATTTTATAATACACTAGGAGTAATTAGTGACGTATACGATAGTTATTTCATGGATTCATTTTGAGGAAATAGATAGACACAAAAAAATAAAAAAATTACATCCATATCCACCAAAAGTAATTAGAAGATTTTTATATCTTTTTAAATTTTTTTATTTTCTCTCTTTGTTTTTTTTTATATTTATCTTTTTTTTAAAATAGATCCATAAAATAATTATTATATATGTTACTTTTTCCTCCTTACCAATTATAAAATTTCTGAAAGGGAGCCACCCATCTCACTAACATGTCAGTGACATATATATTCATTCCATTAGACAGTACCAAATATGACTAAATCCACCTCATGGCATCCATCTAGTCAGCAGCCACATGTATCTGTCACCTGTTTGAAAGAAAATGTGGTATCCAACCCGGGAATAGAGAGAGCCCAAAAAATAACTCTACCCATCCAGTTCAGAGACAGCCCACAAAGCACAAAAAATGTAACTCAAAGTGGACCGTTAATCCATCATCAACCTTGTCTGAAGATAAATTTCTGTCTTTTTTTACTAGAGCTTTGCTTCTACTGGTAGAAATCTAGAACTTGTAGTCCTACAAAGGACAGTGTTAAAGGCCGTACTGTGAGTTACTCTTTCAGTGGGAAAACATTATACCTTCTTTAACTTTCTTTCCTTTCTTAAGCTGCCTGCCTGTCTGTTACCCATGTTCTCTCTAGTGGGAGTTCACCGACCTCTTTTTTTTGGTAACTTGCATTATTATTATTATTAGTAGCTAGTGTTTACCGAATGAAGAGGCCATTATTGTTGTTGGGTGTTTCTGTTTTGCCTCAGTCATGGCCTTCTCTTCTTGCTTTTGCCTTCCTCAATTCTCACTCAAGGTATGGTCTTTTTTCCTTTATTTTCACTTCTCAGTGGCCTTGTTGTCTATTGAATGAATGGATGGATGCATTTGGGTGTATGGTGTACTACAATGATTAGTGAATTGAATTACAAGTGTTTGCTCGGGGATCTCTTGGCTGTTTCTTGATTTTACTGTTTTTCAAGAAAAAAAAAAGTGGCAATTTTAGTGGTTTTGGATGAATTTCTCTTAGATTGGAAATGGGAAGTTGGCTTACCTTCAATTAAGTTTCATATAGACGTTTTACATATCTGTTGAATTTCTGCAAATCCGAGATGGCTCTTTGCACCTCTGTTCTCAAAATACAAAAACAAAAAGAGAGAAAACAAAGAGGGGAAAAAAAAAGATGCCTTTTGCACCCATTTGATTTTAGAAGGATTATTAGGGGTTGCCTTTATGAGAGTTTGCCTCTGTGTTGTAAATATATGGAGAAATCAGTAACATCCCTATATTTTTTTAACTTTTATTGTGAACTCGAAAATATGCATTGACATGAATTTGTTCATGTTTTGGCAATTGGGGCCATTCCACTAGTTGAGGCTTATGGTGATTTCATTAATGTAGTGAGGATTTGTCTCAGAGATAACTTTTTGCATTGCTGTACTATCTCTGCTCACACTTCACCTATATGTAGTTTTCTTTTTTGATTTCCTCGCTTCTTTGACATTCGATCTCTTTAGCATTTCATACACTTGGATTGTTGTTGCTATGTTTATAGCAGCAGATTGTGTTACGCCTCTCTATGGTCCACACATGCTGAGGTTATTATTTGTTGATGTTGTTATATCACAGTATGATCTATTATGTATTCTATATGTCCCGACTAGATTAAATGGGTTCTGATCCTCTGAAATTGTTATGTTTCCGGTTAAAGTGTTGTATGCACTGAATTTGAGTTTGAATTGCCTCTAGAGTGCACCACAACAGTGAATCACTCTGCTTATATGCATGAGTTTGAGGGCTTTTCTTAAGGTTTATTTTGATTTCGTATCAGAATGATTACTTGGGGCAGACTATAAGGTCTCATCACGTTGTTGGGACAGATCGAAAGTTGTTTCCCTCACTTAGAAGCAATAGCAAGAAACTTTTTGGCCTATGGGTTTCAAGAGTGGGAGGTGACTTACATAGAGACTGGAGTTTTCTTGGAGGTTCAAGAATTATCATTCATCCAAAACTTACAAATTTCCTTGTCTACCGGAAAAGCTCAGGAGTAAATGCATCATGTAATTCTTCTTCTTTTTTGGCCAATTGTCCTGTTTATTCATCTTTGTGATGTTAATATTTCATGAGAGGTTTTTAGCATTTCTTTTCTTCCATTTTTTATTTGATTATTTGGTTTCTGTTTGATGCATTGCTGAATGTCCAATAATTAAATGCTTGAAAAGATCTGTCTTGTTTATGTACATGTTTAAGTATGCAAATTTTCCCTTTTTTTTTTTTTTCCTTCTTCATGATGAATCTGGATCGCCCTTTTTTTTATATATATAATAAAAAAAAAATCTATTTTGAGAAATTATCATATTGCAACTCATCTTTTCCCCCTTATTGTACTAGACTCTCTCCTGCTCATTTGTAATTTTAGCTAGACTCCCTGCTGTTTTCTATGTGAAAAATTCTCTGGCTATGGGGTTCAGATGCTTGGAGTAGGTGCTGCTTTATGATGCTTGAGGTTAATTACTTGGTTTGAATTATTTAGAAGCCATAGATAAGTAGCTGTCAAATGGTGTTGTGGCTCCAGATTCTGTATCATTTCTCTTTCCTTTGGGATGACTGACTTACTATGCTTGTACTTGATCTCCTCTAGAATTACTTGCTATCAGAGCCTCAGAAATGAGGGACTTTTGTTGGTTCATATTCTTTCACAAATACCAACAGGACTTATGGTCAGGTAGGAATAATTTTGTTATTCCCTCTTGGATCTTTTCTGCATGACACATTGGCAAAACAGGTTTTTCCATATCTTAAACAATTAAAGATTAGTGTGGAACAAGCTGTTTCTTTTAAATGCAATGCTTCTAGCAACATCTACTAACTATAAGTCTGTATCTTGCAGACATCACTCATTATTATTTTATTCCTTTATATTACAGGGTTGACAAGTTCTCAGATTGCAAGCAGTGCTTTTACTTTGGGAACAGCAGCTGTTCTCCCATTTTACACGCTCATGGTTGTAGCTCCTAAAGCTGAACTGGTATGCTTTCTGTACTTGTAAGGGACTTCATATGTATTCTCTGCTCTCTTTTTTTCCCCCAAGTCATATAGTGTCTGTTCATTGCATATGAATATTCAGCTTCTTCTATAGTTTTTGCAGATGTTGAGAAGAATTCTTATTCTTGACTTAGTTGTAGCTACAATTATGTTCTCTTTTGAACCTTGATTTTACTTTATTGGGGTTTTTAATAAGATTGTCCACCATCTGTCACAATGCTTTTGCTGAATCTTTCTTTTTTTCAACTAGCACTTTAAGATAATAAATTTCAAGTCAAGATTGTTATTTTTTTCTGCAGTTTTGTTGAATCCCATGTCGGCATTTAACTTCTGTTTGCATGTGATTTTCCTTGGAAGCTTATTGTTACGCCTTATTTTCAAACAATCAGCATAACTGCTTAAATTTTGACCAAAATGCAGACTAGAAAGTCTATGGAAAGTAGCATTCCATATGTTGTGCTGGGACTTATATATGCATTTCTATTATACCTCTCTTGGACACCTGACACAATACATATGATGTTTGCAAGTCAATACTGGTTACCAGAGGTATGAGCGTAATATCCTTGCTTTTTTGTTTTCCCCTTCAATTTTTGAAGCAGATGTCTGTTTACTGTGAAAACGAAAACTTCTTCCTGGTTTCTGTATGCAGCTGCCTGGTATAGCAAAAATGTTCTCCAGTGAGATGACACTAGCTTCAGCTTGGATTCATTTGTTAGCTGTAGACCTCTTTGCTGCAAGGTCTGTCCATTTCCCCTCTCCATCCCTCTTTTTTTCTTTTGCAGTTCTAACACTTCTGCCATTATGATTATCCAGGCAGGTATTTAATGACGGACTAGAAAATGAAGTTGAGACTCGGCATTCAGTTTCTCTTTGCTTGCTCTTTTGCCCGATTGGAATTGTTACTCATGTCGTCACCAAAGCACTAACCAAAAGTGCCGAAACCTACTAGACATGGCATGTAATTCGTGATTGGCTTGTGCTGAAACAATCAAATTGATATGTAGGTTGAGAAAATTTGAACTTTCCGATATGAGGAAAAAAAAAAAAAAACCAACAAAACGTATCAGCCTTTTACGAACTTATTCTCTTTGCAAAAACGTCTGTTTTCTTTCATCATCAAATATTACATTGCTTGTTGTTTGTCTCTGTTGGGGATCAAACCATAACAATATGGATGAACGTGTATTATTTCTTCCTTAAGTTGCACCCCAAACTTTTGATCTCCCTTCTCCTTAGCCAAAGCAATGAGCTCGAGCACGTCTTGAGAAGTTCAACCATCAGCATTATGAAGAAATTGGCATGGATGTTAGAAATCATTGCTCCACCTATTCTGGAACCTTTCAATGCAGCTTTCTCAATCAATTCAGCTGCTGCAACTCCCAATTCAGATGGATTTCTGAACACCGAGCCAGCACAACGCTCTCCTAGTGGTTAAGTTCTTCGCCTACAAATGGAACCATACTCCATGAGCATGATCTATTACGCAAATGAGAAACATGACAATTTCTTTTCATGGCTACCTCCCCAAGTATTCTCTTGTTGTCTTATTCTTGTTGTTATGTTAAGCACTAAACTTAACAAAGCACAACTATAAAGAAGAAGTCAAGGGAAGAAGAAGCAGAAGAAAGAGATGGGAGAGAGAGGGCTCCAGGAATTAATCCTTTGTTTGTTTAATCATTGAATAACCAAAATGTAGTCTTTACAATAGACATGGTAACGGTTCGGTTTGAACCGTAAATCGAATCGAAACCAAACCGTTAAAAAACTAAATCGAAACCGTTAAAACCGTAACCTTAATCAAACTGGACCATAACCAGCTATCTATGGGATGGTTATGGTTTAAGATATCATGAAACCGGAATCGACGATTCTAAACCGACGGTTTCATATTTTTCCTAATAAATTGGATTGGGTCGAAAAAAAAACAAAAAAATTTAAATTAAAAAACCAATTTTATATGGGATGGACAATAGCTATTGGACTGAAAAATGAAAAAAAAAATTAAGCCTAATAATTTTTAAATTTTGACTTAATATATATATATATATATATGTGTGTGTGTGTGTGTGTGTGTGTGTGTGTGACAAACGGTCCGTGACCGTTTGTCACATACTCAATTTGTGACCGTTTTCTATTTTTTCTTTCTTTCTTTTCTTTTCTATAAATACTCTCTCACTCTCAATTTTTTTTATTCTTCTCACAACTCAATCTCTCATTCTCTCTCAATCTCTTAAACTCTTAAGTCTAGAATTCTCAATACTATCCTACAATATTTTTTATACTCCAAATACTTCTTAAATTTTTACATTTTTATTATTTTATACTACAAAAAATGATAAGTTCAAGTTCACATATGCCATCACAACAAAGTAATAATGCCAATCAAAATCGGGAAGGAGAGCAACAACAACAATCAAATTTTACACCTAGATCATCCGACATCTTCAAAATTCATTTCTCAAAAATTTCGTTAGAAAAAGGCATTTTTACCGTGATTTGCAACTACTACAACAAGCAATACATATTCAAACAAGGAGGTGGTTATGGAACATTCAAAACCCACTTGGAGAAAAATCATCCATCCGTACTTGGTAATGATAGACATCGGACATAAATATTCGGGTTTGCTTCTCAATCTTCCTCTTTATTTCGAGTATACCGATATAAAAAATAAAGAAGAAATGGCTAAAATGATATGTGTTGATCATTTATCTTTTAGTTTTGGTCAAAAAATGGGTTTTAGTGATTATTGTTTTAACACTTTAAATCCTCGCTTTCAAGCAAGTTGAAAGACATTCTTTAAAAAAAAACAGTTATAAAATTATATAGAGATAAAAAAAGAGAATTAACTCGTATTATTTGTAAATTTGAATGGTCGTGTTTCTATATGTTCCGATATATGGTTTGATCAATGGCAAACACACTCTTTTATGGGTGTAACTTGTCATTGGATTGATAATGAATGGCACATGCAAAAACGTCTTCTTACATATAGAGTTTTTTATGATAAACATACTCGCTCAAAATATATATAAAATACTAAAAAGGATTTTAGATGAATATGTTTTACCTTTAAGAATATTTTCAATCTCTTTTGATAATGCTAGTTTTAATGATACTTCGGTAGAGTCTTTAAGAGAACTTTGTCAACCCCATCTTGGAGGTAAGTTTTCCATATTAGATTCGTATGTCATGTTTTAAATTTATGTGTGCAATCTGATTTGGAATATCTTAAAGATATTGTTAGGCCAATTAAAGCTTTTGCTAAATATTTATGGACATATCCCCAAAAGATGAAATCATGGGGAAAGTTTTGCAAAGAAAGAAATAAAAAACCAAGACGATTTTCAAAAGATGTTCCAACTCGTTGGAATTCAACTTATGACTTACTTAGGCAGTCTTTTGAATATCAAGATTTATTATGCTTATTTTTTTCAAAAAATATAGATTATGTTTTTATTTGTCAAAATGATTTTGATATTTGCGAACCACTTTTGAAACTTTTAAGTGTTTTTAATAATGCAACATACACTTTTAGTGTCGTTTATCAACCAACTTCACATTTATTTATGATTGAAGCAATTAATATTGTTGAAGCTTTTAATCATGTAGAAAAAGATATGCCAACTTTACATGCTCGTTGTTCAAATAATGAAATAAAAATGGTTAAGTTATTATGAAATAATTCCACCTATTTATCTTGTTGCTTTAGTCTTTGATCCTAGATTTAAAATGGAAGGTCTTTCTGTTGTTTTGAATACTTATTATGAGTATTTGCTATTATTTGATAAAAATGTAGAAATAGAAACGACTTCTATCATAAAACAGAGTTAGAGATTTATATATTGAAATGTCTTTAATCGTGAGTGATCAACATGCTAGTTCCTCTTTACCACTTATGCCACAATCATCATCAAGTAGCCAACGTGTTAGAGCTAGGTTATCTTATGGCCATGAAAAGGACAAAAAGGCCAAGAGGATCATCGGGCTCCACTTTCGAGCTTGATATTTATCTAACAACTCGTGTTTGAGTTTGGTGATAGCAATGCAGGTGTAGATTTTGAAGTAATTGATTGGTGAAAGGGACATGCAAGCATCTTTCCGAGTCTTGTCCATAATAGCTAGATAAATACTTGTTGTGCCGACTTTAACAATAACCGTTAAAAGAGCATTTATCTCCGGAGGTAATATTTTGGATGATAGGCGATCACAATTGGCTTCGAGTCACTTGAAGCCCAAGTATGCATGGATGATTGGATAAGAGCCGACAAGAGAACACAAGAACAAAAATAATATGATTTCAATGAAGAAAGTATGGATCTAACACCCGACGGCACAACAACGAAACTTCGAAGCCGAAACTTCGATCAAGAAAGTAACTAGGCACAACTATATAAAACATAAATGTAATTTGTAAAGGGGTAATTTGAAATATAAAAGAGAACTACGTAAGCTTTGATTCCTCTAAACCCCAAGAGGATACGTAGGAAGCTTAATTTTTGTAGTTCTTACAAAAATTAAGTTCAAGCCCTTATTTATTTATTTATTTTTTTCTTTGATTTATTGTGTGAAATACATTATAATGTAAAAAATATTATAATATTTATAGATTATGCAAAAAGAAGTTTTTTCGTTTCAATGTTAATGTTGAGAAAAAATGTTCGATTTTTTTATTTTTTCATTTAATAAAAAAACCGTTGAATCGTCGATTTCAAATCGTCGGTTTACAATTTCAAACCGTCGGTTTTACGGTTTCAAACCAAAACCGAAATCGTCCATAGAAGGTTTGGTTAAGGTTTCACCTTTTGGTGAAACCTTAACCGACAATTCGAGAACCGTTACCATGTCTATGTTACACCCTTTTTATATTGCTAACTAATGTTTAGCTGTCTAACTATCTAAGGCCATGTCACCTAATCTATTGTAACCTCTTTCCATATCGACCACTAGTTATAACGAAGCCACCTCGGTAAGTGATCGTTATTTCCATCATTGCTCACACTCGTCTTCACTTCTCTACCTTCCAGGTGATTTATCAAACCGTAACAATACCCCTTAACGGATCCTTGTCCTCAAGGATCAAAAAAGAAATTGAAAAATTGATGTAAAATGACCATCACAATTCAAAGGTGGCAAATCGGTGGTAACCACTACATTGTTGCGCACCTTCTTTTTCAAAAGAGAAACGTTAAAAATTGGGTGAACAAGAATTGAAGTCGGTAACTCTAACTTGTATGCCACCTATCTAACCTTCGCAAAATGGTATAAGGGTCGAAATACCTAGGATTCAACTTTAAATTCTTCCTCAATGCTATCCTGACTTGCCTATAAAGTCTGAAGTTTGAGATAAACCGCATCCCCTACTTTAAACACCTCTTCGATCCTCTTTAGATCGGTAATTTGTTTCATCCTATGCCATGCCTTACTTAATTGAGCACTTGGGAATTAATCCATAGTTCTTCGTTCCCACACCACATCTTTAACGATAGCAAGCAACGGATGTCCCATGTAACATTAGTTTCCTATGGAGAGGAAGATAGCCATTGAGAGCTTAGAATTGTGACATCTTAATGGCTGAATGGAAACTCGGAACCGTACAACAAGCTGTGCCAAATGCAGCCACTTATGCCACCTTTGAGGATAATGCATACACATACACCATAGGTAAGTTTTCAAGCATTAGTCCCGCCTCTCGGTTGGCCATCCGACCGAGGATGGTAAGTCGAGCTCATACGAAATTAGACCCTTAAAGTCCCGAATAACTCCTTCTAAAACACACTTGTAAAGACCTTATACCTACCAATAACAACGTGCTCCATGAATTTTTTAGCCACATCATTGGCCATAAATGGGTGAGAAAGGGCAAGGAAGTGGTCATACTTTATGAACCTATTCGCAACCACTAAGATGGTGTCTTTACCTTCGATTTGGGCAAGCCCTCATGAAATCCATAGAAATATCTCTCCAAGCTTCTACAAGAATGGGTAAAGGTTGTAGTAGACCTAGATAAGCTACTCTTTTAAATTTGTCCTTAATGTAAGTATTACATTCCGCTACTTGTTTCGTAATCCCTAACTTCATTGTTGACGATAAAAAGACTATTTGAGCCTTCCGTAGGTATTCCGAATACTGCGTGACCCCAAATGGTAGATTGATGCACAACCTTCACTAACCGAGTGTTTAGTTCCTAATCCTCACCAATATAAACCCGGTGTTTATACCTCAATATGCCTTCACTGTAAAAAAAATTGAGAGAAAGCACTAGCTTGAAGCTCTTTAGTTGTGATGATCTCTTGTGCTCTGTCATCATGCTGATATGAAGCTATAATGTCCCGATACCAATTAGGAACCAAGTTGTGATGGCATTAAAGATAATCCGCTTAGAGACTATTCTTAACACTATTAATATGAATTCTTCTAGACAAAGCACCAACCATTATGTTTTCCTTTCCCTTCTTGTATTGGATATCAAATCTCAACTCTAATAACTTTCTAAGCCCCTTCCTTTGAATGGGAGTGTGGATCTTCTATTCTATGAGGTATTTAAGACTTTCGTGGTCGGTCTTAATACTGAATTTACCTACTTCTAGATAATGCCTCCATTTATCCACTACAATGAGAATGACCAAGTACTCATGTTCATAAATGGACAACCTTTGATGCATTAGACATAACATCTTACTAAAGAATGCCAAGGGTTTTCCCTCTCGAGACAATGTTAATCCCACACTAATGTCATAAGCATCCATTTCCAACATAAAAGGCTTATGAAAGTTTGGTAAAGCTAACACTAGTGCATCGGATAACATTGCCTTCAACTCGCTCAAAAGCTTCCTATGCCTCGCTTATTCCAATGGAAGTTGTTTTTCCTCAATAAATGTCAATGGTTTGCTGATTGAACCATAATTGTGAATAAATTTCTTCTAGTAACCAGCTAACCTAAAAATCCTCTTAATTCTCCGATTGATTATGGAACCGGCCACTTACTAATAGCTTTTGTTTTGCTTAAGTCGGTAGCCACCCATATGCTCGATATAATATGGCCATTTACTTCACTTGTTGTTGATAGAATGTACACTTAGACCTCTTAGCATATAACTTGTTCCTCAACAACACCTCTAACACCCTTGCCAAATGTTGGATATTAGAATCCAATGTAGGGTTTTATATCAATATGTTTTCAAAGAACACAAGGATAAATCTTCTCGGATATGGCTCCAGAACCGAGCTCATCATGGCTCTAGAATATAAATGGAGCATTAGTCAACCCAAAGGGCATGACTTTGAATTCATAATGCCCTTCGTATGTTCGAAAGGTAGTCTTTTCTATGTCTCCTTCATGCATTCCGACCTAATGATACCTTAAACACGAGTCAATCTTAGAGAAGAATGTTGACCTTTGCAACTCCTCCAATAAATCATTAATTAGAGGTATTGGGAATTTATTCTTGATTGTGATGCTTGTTTAATTGCCTATAATCCACACAAAATCTCCAAGTTCTATCCTTCTTTTTAACCAACGAAATCGAAGATACAAAGGGGTCATGAATCGGGTTGAATCACCCCATTATGCAACATCTCCTTAACTAATTTCTCAATTTTCTCCTTATGCATAAAAGAGCTTCATAGGGTCCGATGTTGATCGGCTTAGTTGTTGGCATGAGGGAATCCTATGGTCAAATGTTCTCATAAGTGGCGGACTTAGGTTCATCAAAAACCTCTTTATATCTCTACGATAATGCTCTTATCTCCCCGTTGCATATTAGTTCATTTTCCTCCTTAGCTACGATGGAAAAAAATATCCCACTACCCCACACATAGCCGCTTTCAAGGATTTATAAACCTTATTCACGGTGATCATCCGTAACTTAGCCTCCTTTATCAATCTTTTCAACTCAATCATTATACAACCCTTTTAAAAAGATAACCTTATGTTGATGAAGTAAAAAAAGCTGGTCGAGTATGTTAGTGAATCCACACTCCTAGCACCATGTCACAACCATCAAAGTCTAGTATCCTCAAGTCGGCCTTAAATTCATGCCCTCGTATAAACCAGAACAAACTTGGAATCTTAGTCGAGCATCTCATGTTTGTCATAGTGGCTACTTTCATTGAGAGAGTTGTGGTATTTTCAATTACGGAACCCACCTCTTATACCACTTTCATACCGATGAAGTATGGGTGTTTTCACTATCAACTAAGATAATGAGTTCCCTTTGTGTACAACATCCTCTCGATTTTGATTGTATTGTTAGCATACCTTCTAGCCAAAGCATACAAAGATAGGCCGGTCTCTTCGTCTAACCCCTCATGCATTGTTACATCCTCTCCAATTCCTTCCACCACATTTTCAAATTCAGTGCCATCATCTTCCAAACCCTCTATCACATTCAATGCCTTCCTAACACATTGATGGCCTAGAGTATATTTATCTCCACATCCGAGCGAGTCTCATCCTCCTTCTCCGATCAAACAATGTATCCGATGGGAATTTTTATGGAAAAGAATTTATAGGTTTGTAATGGTTAGTGTTTTTTGGCTTAGTGGATATAATGGTAGGTTTGTGGTATTGGTTTGTTGGTGTTGTAGTAGGATACCGCATTTTAGGTCAAGTGTTACTATAAGAGGGAAAGGCTCGTTGTGGATTTTTGGTTCTCATAGTCATAGCTTGCACTGATTCCTCTTGCCACCTAGCTTTGTCAAAGGTTGGGTTAAGATGACAAGTTATAGAATTTTTAACATTGGTTTGATATCTTTCTTGAGTCAACTAATGAAACTAAAAACAAAGTAAAACTTAGAGAGATGAGGATTGCTAGCACACATAAAATATTTGAGATCTTCAAATTTTTTAAAATATCTCTTTACTTCCTTCTCTTGGTAGAGTTTATTAAATTCCTCTACAACATCCTCCCTACTCGCCAAACCATTTACAAATTTCCCTTACAAACTCCTCTCAATTACCTAAATTATGCCTAACCATAAATCCTTCAAACTAGATTTTATCCCTTCCTTTTAAATACATGAAAGCCATTTCTACCCACTGTTGTATCGAAATAAAGTTCATTTTAAAGTACTTCTTACACTTACAAACCCAACCCCTAAGATTTTCACCCCCAAATCATTGTAACTCTACTTTAGGTATTAAAGAACCATAATCGGTTCTCATAAACTGCGGGTTTAACAAGGACTCACCATTGTTACCTTGTTATATAAGTCTCGTGGTCACATTTCAACCATGTTAGGAGCTGGAAGTTGATCGATGCTCTTTTTCAATTTCCTTCTCTGTCACCAGCTTCGGATCAACTTCATGAGAGGTTCAAGTCGAAGCCGAGTTTGTTGATCCCGTTCTTGTATTTCTTTTCTAATTCCTTCTACACTTTCCTAAAATTCATGATACATACCTTGCATTTGCTCCTCATATCTCCATTGGTGTTCCTTCACAGCTTTGATTTTGCTATTGTCCATCATTCGTCGTTCCCGAAAAGGAGCTCGATACCAATTTGTTAAGCACTAAAACTTAACAAAGCATAACTATAAAGAAGAAGTCGAAGGGGAAGAAGAAGAAAAAGAAAAAGACATGAGAGAGAGATAGAGGTTCGGGAATTAATCCTCTTTTTTTTAATCATTGAATAAACAAAATATAGCCGTTACACCCTTTTTATATTGCTAACTAATGCTTAGTTGTCTAACTAACTAATGTCGTGTCACCAAATCCGTTGTAACCTCTTACCACATCGGCCATTAGTTATAACGAAGCTACCTTACCAAGTGATCGTTATTTCTATCGTTGCTTACACTCATTCTTTATGCCTCTACTTTCACTCTTCTACCTTTAAGTGATTTATCAAATCGTAACATATTACCGAGCTCGCAGCTTGGGAAATTACCACAACAATAGCTGCTAAGTCTTTCATATCTTGAAATGGTGATGTTCGGTAGCCAAACTTAAGATCCATCATGTTACATGTCCGACACTTCCCTTCGGCTTGCAACAATGTCAACACTTACAACAAGCATCGCTAGTCTCCTTCATTCAATGAGAAAAAAAATGCCAACCTCTTTAGACAAAGGCATGTACAGGAAGTTTTGGAATAAAGCTAAGAATTACTTGCCTATTAGCTCCACCATTCATGTAAGGAACTCCACCTATAGTCCTAGGAATTCCTCCTACAAATTCAAGACTTGTAAAACCTTTATTGCAACATTGCACACCTAAATAGTTAAATCAAAATCCACTTCCAACTCTATAAACTTCATGCTGTATCTTGTCCAAAAACTCAATCCAGCTTTAATATAACATATCCATCAAAACCTAGATCATCAAAAAGATAATTTGAGCATTTACCAATAACAACATGTCCGATGAAATGTTGATAACGATATCCGTACTATTTTAACCATCAAGAAATCAAAGATTGTTACAAGAAAAAGAAAGACCACAAGACAGCTTAAAATACGGAATTAAAGAAAGAGACATGAGAGCAAAAGCAAGCTAGTTCGGTAAAAAACTTAAACAAAGTAATTTTGGGTCATTTGATGGTTGGGTCCTTTTGCCTTTGAAAGGAGTACTTGGCTTTGTCTATCCTTCATAGTTAAACACCATACTTGGTCCCTCTATTTTGTACATTTGGTTAAATTAAAGTCTTTACTTTAAATCCAATCAAATCAACCTTCTATCTCATAAAATAAAGATTGAGAATTGAGATCCCGCATGATTTTAGCCCGAAGCATATGCATTCAAATCAAATGTTTTTTACCGAAGGAACAAAACCTTAACTAAAGATAAGAACCTATAATATAGCCATAGAAGAGTAAAGTTTTTGAAGGACAAAATCATATAAAATCAAGAATATAAGAAAGACTCGCGGTTAGCCAATTGCTCCAAAGAATCTTCTCCTTCGCCTCTCTCGTTTTAATACTCTTTGGGATCCCGACCCCGAACAAATAGAGTTGTTTTCCAATCAAACAAGTCCTTGACCCTAAATCAACCAAATTCTAGTCTCCCACCCACGAATTGAGTTCGGGTTTCCTCTAGAAACCCTTCTTTTTCACTCCTTCTCTCTTCACAACAAACGCAAACAACTACTCGATCAAGTTTTTAAACCACCCTACAATAGAAACCATAAAAAGCTATGAAATTTCAGCACTAATGGCCAAGTTGAGAAAGATGAAGAAGAAAAAGAAGAAATTTAAAAAATGGGATTTGTGAGGAAAGTTCTATTAATATTTTTTCAGCTTTAGATTTAACGGAAGGTTTGCGGAATAACCGGTAGATTCCCATTCCTCCCGTAGTCGTTAGCTTGACTAGGTGTGTGTTATGCTTTATGGGATAGGTGGTATCTTTCTCCCTTTATTAGTATTCGATTATGGTATGATCATGTCTTTATGATTCTACTGAAACTACCAAGATATTGTATTGATTTCTTCCAGTAAAGGCAATGCGTCAAGCTTCAAGTTTAACTACAACTGCATTTTGCTTTTTAATGGGGTAAACTTTGTGGGGGTGACTAAAGGGGCAAGGATTTCGATTTGTTTGCTCTCTCCCATTTTAATTATAAATGGAACTATCTTCGCAACATTGCTAGCCAATTGTATTTTCCGGTATGATGCAAAGTTAATACATTTGGTACCTTATTGATTGCGTTATTGTTGTAGACCTCTTTACTTGATCTTACATGTACTTGTTTCATCTATAACACAATTTTTGGCATCGTTACCCATACACAACTCCATTACTCGGATCCTTCAAACAAGATCAACAAAGTTCACCTCATGTTATCTCTCTTTGGATGTTATGTACTTGTTTCGGAGTGCCATGCTATCGTATTGCCTTAATCATTTTACGGATATTCGAGATTATGTTGCTTGGTATTTTACAATTTCAATTTAAAAAAAATAAAATAAAATAATTAAAAGTGAAAAGTGAAAAAAAGGAAAATAATTTGAGATTATTGTATAAGAAATTTAAAACTATAAAATACTTGTGAAAAAACAAATACCTTTCGGAATTAAAAATATATTCTTGATTTTGCCCCTTAAACAACATGATTTTTTGAAATTGTCTCTTTTATTAGAATTTCATTGAGAACTTGATGAAAAAACCTTTAGAATTCCTTTCAATTTCTTTTTTTCCTTTGTTAGTAAACATATTTTTATAAGTTGGCAAAGAAAAGAACATGAATTAAGAGGATTTTTATTGCTTTCTTTTGTTAATTTGTCACCAAAATCCTAACTAAATGGACATGTTTGAAAAATCATTTTGTATGGAGAGTAAAATTAAATATTTTTTTAGTCCAGGGAGTTTTATTATTATTATTATTATTTTGCTAAAGTACAATGGGTTTTCTACAGTTTAGCTTTTTAAGAAAATAAAATAAAATAAAATAATTTATATAATGGGTTCTTATAATTTTTAAATGAGAGTAGCATGATTTTAAGGTGGATGTGTATTACATATAATTTGTCTCTAATTTTTTAAATAATTAAGAGTAAAAAATAAAAAATAGAAATAATTGATTTATGATTAGGCATGTTTGTTTGGAAACAAAAATACTTTTTAAGAAGGAAAAGAATGAAATTCATGTGTTATATATATATATATATATATATATATATATATATATATATATATATATATATATATATATAATTAAAATGTATCGAAATCAATTTTGTAATGGTTTTAATTTCAATGTAATAACTTTAATATATTTAATACATTTTCCTTAAAGTTAATTTTTTTAATTTTAAGTTGCAGATTTTGAACCCGTCACTTTTATTCTCTTATAACCTACTAAAACAATTTTCTCGCATTACTCTCCATTTCCTTTCCACACACTCTCTCTCTCTTATCTACCATGCCTTGTGCCTCTCTCTTTCTTTCTTTCTTGTTTTTCACTTCCCCATGCACCCTCTTTTGAATTTCGAATCACGGTCATTAACTCACTATCACATTGATTTATTTATTCACTTCTCCCATTTGTAAAAAGAGAGAGGATAGGAAATCATCTTTTTCCTAGAAACTCTCTTTTCTATTCTCTCTTTTCTTCATCTTGATCATGGCAGATGTAAAATCTAAGTTCATACGAAGACATATCTCCTTTGCCACAAGGAGATTACTCGTACGACGACTAGTATAAGAAACCATAAGATTAAATACAAGGTAAAAATATCTCTTTTCAATGCCTTTTTTTTTTACCTTGTTCTTCATGTATATTAATCTTACTAATTTAATTTTTTTTTTTTTTTTTTTTTAAGGAGTTGATGTGAATAAAGATCTTAGTTGGCTAGAAGATGCTGGAAAGAGTGGTGACAAGAGTGGTGGTGACAAAGGTAATGCTAGTTATGTTACCGGTCGAAGTGAAGGATGTGTCGAAGCTATGTTGGAGTTTCAATTTAAATTTCAAAAAATGAGCCTTTCAATGGCCATTTTAAGTACTCTTAGTAGTTTTTTTTATTTTTTTTAAATAATTTGGAATGGGCCTTCAATGGCCTTAAGTATTTTAGTATTTTTTTAATTTATATTGTTTGTCCTAATGTTGAACTCTTAATGACCACAATGCTTATCTTTATGAATTTTTTAATTTTTTGTTTAATGATTTATTTCATGCATGAATTCGTTTTGGACTTGCATGAAATAAAAATTTTACCTTATAAATATACTTATTCTCACCTAGGATAAGAATTTTTTCCCTTCTTTTCTTCTCTTATGATCTATTGCAATAATTTTCCCCGTTACTCTCCCGTTCCTTTCCACTCTCTCTCTCTCTTATCTACCATGCCTAGTCCCTTTCTCTTTCTTTCTTTGTTTTTCCATGCCCTATACAACCTTTATCCAGCTTTTAGTCATGGTCATTGTCACATTGATTTATTTATTCACTTCTCTCATCTATAAAAGGAGATCGGGATAGGAAATCATCTTTTCCCTAAAAATCTCTTTTTCCAATCCCTCTTTTCTTCATTTTGATTGTGGAAGATGCAAAATCTAAAGTTCATACGAAGAGGTATCCCAACCGCCACAAGGAGATTACCGGTACGAAGACCAATATAAGAAACCATAAGATCAAAGACAAGGTAAAAATATCTTTTTTCAATACTTTTTTTTACCTTGTTCTTCATCTATATTGATCTTACTAATTTACTCTTTTTTTCTTAAGGGAGTTGATATGAATAAGGACCGTGGCTGGTCGGAAGATGCTAGAAAGAGTGATGACAAAAGTGATGGTGAAAAAAGCGATGCTAGTAGTGTTGCTTGGTCGAAGTGAAGGACATGCCCAAGCTATGTTGGAGTTCTAGTTTAAACTTCAAGATATGAACCTTTCAATGGCCTTTTTAAGTTATCGTATTAGTTTTTTTTTTATTTTTTAATAATTTAGAATGGGTCTTTCTTGGCCTTGAGTATTCTAGTAGTTTTAGTTTCAGTTGTTCATCGTAATGCTCGAACTTTTAATGAGCACAACATTTATCTTTATGAATTCTTCAACTTTTTATTTAATGATTTATTTCATGCATGAATTTGTTTTAGACTTTTTTGAACTAAAAATTTTACCTTGTAAATATGCTTATCTCTCACCCGGGATATGAATTTTTTCCAATCTCTTCTTCTCTTATAACCTATCGTAACAATTTTCCCCATCATTCTCTCTTTCATTTCCACTCTCTTTCTATCTTATCTACCATGCCTAGTGCCTCTCTTTTTCCTTCTTTGTTTCTCACTTCTCCATGCACCCTCTTTCTAGTTCCAGTCAAGGTCATTTACTCTTTGTCACATTGATTTATTTATTCACTTCTCCCATCTATAAAAAGAGAAAGGGATACGAAATCATCTTTTCCATATATCTCTTTTCCAATAGTTGTTTTCTTTATCTCAATCATGGTAGGCTTAAAATCTAAAGTTTATACGGAGAAACCTCCCCACTACCACATGGACATTACTAGTACGACAACCAAGTATAAGAAACTATAAGATCAAATATAACATAAAAATATCTCTTTTCAATACTTTTTTACCTTGTTCTTTGTCTATATTAATATTATGATTTTTTTTTCTTTTTTTAAAGAGAGTTGATGTGACTAAGGATCATGGCTGGCTGGAAGATGCTCGAAAAGAGTGGTGACAAGAGTGGTTATGACAAAAGTGGTGGTAACAAAAGCAAGTGCTAGTAGAGTTGCTAGTTAGAAGTGAAGGATGTGTCCAAACTATGTTAGAGTTCTAGTTTAAATTTCCAGAAATGAGCCTTTTAGTGGCTTTTTTAAGTATTCTTAGTCATTTTCTATTGTTGTTTGAATAATTTAGAATGGTCCTTTTATGGCCTTGAGTATTCTAGTAGTTTCAGTTTTCGTTATTTATCGTAATGCTGAATTCTTCATGAGCACAATGTTTATCTTTATGAATTCTTCAACTTTTTGTTTAATGATAAAATTTTACCTTACAAATATGCTTATCTCTCACCCAGGATTATAATTTCTCCCTTCTCTTATTTTCTTATGACCCACTGTAATAATTTTTCCCGGCATTCTCCCTTTCCTTTCCACACTCTTTCTCTCTTATCTACCATGCTTAGTCCCCCTCTCTTTCTTTCTTTTTTTTCACTTCATCATGCATCCTCTTTTTAGGTATACTCATGGTCATTGTAATATTGATTTATTCATTCATTTCTCCCATCTTTATAAGGAGAGAGGGATAAGAAATCGTCTTGACCCCGTAAACTCTCTTTTTCCAATGTCTCTTTTCTTTATCTTGATCATGGAAGACTCAAAATCTAAAGTTCATATGTAGAAGCGTCCCATTGTCGCATGGAGATTATTGATACGATGATGAGTATAAGAAACTATAAGATCAAATGTAAGGTTAAAATATCTCTTTTCAATACTTTTTTTACCTTGTTCTTCATCTATATTAATCTTATAAATTTAATTTTTTTTCTTGTTTTTTTAAGGGAGTTGATGTGACTAGGGACCATGGCTGGCTAGTAGATACTAGAAAGATTGGTGACAAGAGTGGGGATGATAAAAGTGATGCTAGTAGTGTTGTTGATTAGAAGTGAAGGATGTGTCTAAGCTATGTTGAAGTTCTAGTTTAAATTTCAAGAAATGAGCCTTTTGGTGGCCTTTTTTAGTACTCTTGGTAGTTTTTTATTTATGTTTGAGAAATTTAGAATGGGCCTTTTATGGCCTCGAGTATTCTAGTAGTTTTAATTTAAGTTGTTTGTCATAATGCTCGAACTCTTAATGAGCACAATGTTTATCTTTTTGAATTCTTCAACTTTTTGTTTAATGATTTATTTCATGCATGAATTCATTTTGAACTTCTTTAAATTAAAAACTTTACCTTGTAAATATGCTTATCTCTTACCCCAAAAAATGAATTTTTTTCCCTTCAATTCTTCTCTTATGACCTAATAAAAAATTTCCTCGTCACTCTCCCTTTCCTTTCCCCTCTCTTTCTCTCTTATCTACCATACCAAGTCCTTCTCTCTTTCCTTCTTTGTTGTTCACTTCCCCATGCACCCTATTTCTAGTTCTAGTTATGGTCATTGTTATATTGATTTATTAATTCATTTCTCCCATTTATAAATGGAGAAAGGGATAGGAAATCATCTTTGCCCCGAAACTCTCTTTTTTCAATGTCTCTTTTCTTAATCTTGATCATAGAAGACTCAAAATCTAAAGTTCATATAGAGAAGCGTCCCATTGTCGCATGGAGATTACCGATACGACGATGAGTATAAGAAACCATAAGATCAAATGTAAGGTTAAAATATCTTTTTTCAATATTGTTTTTTACCTTGTTCTTCATCTATATTAATCTTACAAAGTTAATTTTTTTCTTTTTTTAAGGGAGTTGATGTGACTAAGGACCGTGGTCGGCTAGAAGATACTAGAAAGATTGGTGACAAGAGTAGGGATGATAAAAGTGATGATAATAGTGTTGTTGATCAAAAGTGAAGCTATGTTGAAGTTCTAATTTAAATTTCAAGAAATGAGCCTTTCGGTGGCCATTGTTAGTACTCTTGTTAGTTTTTTATTTATGTTTGAAGTAATTTGGAACGGGCCTTTCATGGCTTTGAGTATTCTAGTAGCTTTAATTTAAGTTGTTTGTCGTAATGCCAAACTCTTAAAGTGCACAATGTTTATCTTTTTGAATTCTTTAACTTTTTGTTTAGTGATTTATTTCATGATTTTAAACTTCTTTGAATTAAAAATTTTTCCTTGTAAATATGCTTATCGCTCACCTAGAAAATGAATTTTTTCCCTTCTCTTCTTCTTTTATGACCTACTACAACAATTTTCCCTATCACTCTCCTTTTCCTTTCCACTCTCTTGCTGTCTTATCTACCATGCCTAATCCCTCTCTTTCCTTCTTCGTTTTTCACTTCCTCATGCACCCTCTTTCCAGCTCTAGTCATGGTCATTGTCACATTGATTTATTCATTCATTTCTCCCATCTATAAAAGGAGAGAGGGATAAGAAATCATCTTTTCTCCGAAACTCTCTTTTTCCAATGTCTCTTTTCTTCATCTTGATCATGGCGGACTCAAAATCGAAGTTCATATAGAGAAGCATCCCATTTTCGTATGGAGATTATTGATACGACGATGAGTATAAGAAACCATAAGATCAAATGTAAGGTTAAAATCTCTTTTTAATACTTTTTTTACCTTGTTATTCATTTATATTAATCTTACAAATTTAATTTTTTTTCTTGTTTTTTAAGGGAATTAATGTGACTAAGGACTATGGCTGGCTAGAAGATACTAGAAAGATTGGTGACAAGAGTGGGGATGATAAAGTGATGCTAGTAGTGTTGCTGATCGAAGTGAAGGATGTGTCTAAGCTATGTTGAAGTTCTAGTTTAAATTTCAAGAAATGAGCCTTTCGATGGCCTTTTTTGGTACTCTTAGTAGTTTTTTATTTATGTTTGAGTAATTTGGAATGGGCTTTTCATGGCCTTGAGTATTCTAGTAGTTTTAATTTAAACTCGTTTGTCCTAATGCTCGAACTCTTAATGAGCATAATGCTTATCTTTTCGAATTCTTTAACTTTTTATTTAATGATTTATTTCATGCATGAATTCATTTTGAATTTCTTTAAATTAAAAATTTACCTTGTAAATATGCTTATCTCTCACCCAAAAAATGAAAATTTTCCCTTCTCTTCTTCTCTTATGACCTCGCTAAAACAATTTCCTCGTCACTCTCCTTTTCGTTTCCCCTGTCTTTCTCTCTTATCTACCATGCCTAATCCCTCTCTCTTTCCTTATTTGTTGTTCACTTCCCCATGCACCCTCTTTCCATTTCTAGTCATGGTTATTGTCATATTAATTTATCAATTCATTTCTCCCATCTATAAAAGGAGAGAGGGATAGGAAATCATCTTTGCCCCGTAAACTCTCTTTTTCCAATGTCTTTTTTCTTCATCTTGATCATGGTAGACTCAAAATCTAAAGTTCATATAGAGAAGCGTCCCATTGTCTCATGGATATTATTGATACGACGATGAGTATAAGAAACCATATGATTAAATGTAAGGTTAAATTTTTTTCTTTTTAATACTTTTTTTAAATTATTTTTCATCTATATTAATCTTACAAATTTAATTTTTTTTTGTTTTTTTTTTCGGGGAGTTAATGTGACTAAAGACTGTGGTTGGCTAGAAGATACTAGAAAGATTGGAGATGATAAAAGTGATGCTAGTAGTGTTATTGATCAAAAGTGAAGGATGTGTCTAAGCTATGTTGAAGTTCTAGTTTAAATTTCAAGAAATGAGCCTTTCGATGGCCTTTTTTAGTACTCTTAGTAGTTTTTTATTTATGTTTAAGTAATTTGGAATGGGCCTTCCGTGGCCTTGCGTATTCTATTAGTTTCTTTCCTTCTTCGTTTTTCGCTTCCTCATGCACCCACTTTCCAGTTCTAGTCATGGTCATTGTCACATTGATTTATTCATTCATTTCTCCTATCTATAGAAGGAGAGAGGGATAGGAAATCATCTTTGCCCCGAAACTCTCTTTTTCCAATGTCTCTTTTCTTCATCTTAATCATGGCGGACTCAAAATCGAAGTTCATTTAGAGAAGCGTCCCATTGTGGCATGGAGATTACCGATACGACGATGAGTATAAAAAACCATAAGATCAAATGTAAGGTTAAAATCTCTTTTTAATACTTTTTTTTTACCTTGTTCTTCATCTATTTTAATCTTACAAAAAAAATTTTCTTGTTTTTTTAAGGGAATTAATGTGACTAAGGACTCGTGGTGGCTAGAAGATACTAGAAAGATTGGTAACAAGAGTGGGGATGATAAAAGTGATGCTTGGTAGTGTTGCTGATCGAAGTGAAGGATGTGTCTAAGCTATGTTGAAGTTCTAGTTTAAATTTCAAGAAATTAGCCTTTCGGTGACCTTTTTTAGTACTTTTGGTAGTTTTTTATTTATGTTTGAGTAATTTGGAATAGGCTTTTCATAGCCTTGAGTATTCTAGTAGTTTTAATTTAAGTTGTTTGTGGTAATGCTGAACTCTTAATAAGCACAATGTTTATCTTTTTGAATTCTTCAACTTTTTGTTTAATCATTTATTTCATGCATGAATTCATTTTAAACTTCTTTGAATTAAAAATTTTACCTTGTAAATATGCTTATCTCTCACCTAGAAACTCTCTTTTTTCAATGCCTTTTTTCTTTATCTTGATCATGGCGGACTTAAAATCCGAAGTTCATATGGAGAAGTGTCCCCTTTGTCGCATAGAGATTACCGGTACGACGACTAGTATAAGAAACCATAAGATCAAATGTAAGGTTAAAATATCTCTTTTCAATACCTTTTTTTTTTTTTTTTTACTTTTTGTTCATCTATATTAGTTTTACTACTTTATCTTTTTTTTCTTTCTAAGTGAGTTAATGTGAATAAGGACTATGGCTGGTCGGAAGATGTTGAAAAAAGTGTGATAAGAGTGGTGGTGACAAAAGAAATGTTAGTAGTGTCGATGGTCGAAGTGAAGGATGTGTTTAAGTTATGTTGGAGTTCTAGTTTAAATTTCAAGAAATGAGCCTTTCATTGGCCTTTTTAAGTACTCTTAATTAATTTGAATTTATTAATTTAATTATTCATTCTAAATTAGCGCTAATTTTGGTAAGTTAATTTTAATTAGGTTAATTTGATTAATTATATGTTAAATGAATATTTTAATATTGATAAATTAGTGTTAATTTGAATTTGTATTAAATGAATTTAGGTAAAAGATTAAATTATATTAAAGATAACCAAAAATATATTAAAAAATATTTTTAAAATATATTTACCAATCAAATAAAAAAATCAAAATTATTTAAAATATTAAATTATATTTAAGATAACCAAAACATAATAGTAGAAATATTTCAGTAAGTGAACTTTTTTTAAATCTAAAATATTAAATTAGATTAATGAAAACTATAACGAGTATATAGTAGTCATATGTTACTTCTTTAACTATTTTTTTAATTAAAAGAATATTTAGATTAACTTATACAATAATAATTTGTTACTTTTTAATTTTACTATTTGGTTAACTAATAGTTATTTTAAATGTAATTAAGTAAATTTAGATTAATTTGTTTAAGTGTATTTAAAATAGAATTTATTTCAAATGTTCTTTAAATTAGAGTTATATACTTTAATTATTTAATTTATGATTGTTGAAATGTGTCAAGATACTCCATAGCATTTCGAACCGAGGGGTCTAAGACCCTCGGGAATTATGGAGAAATATGGTTGGTTCAAGACTCTACGATGGAGTTGAAAGGATGAGTTTGGGATTTAATTTTAATGGAGTATCCGAGACAATTAGTGCTCTCGATGTCCGTAATGTTTGTGCAATTATTTGGATTATTTTTTAATTGGGAAGGTACAATTTACATAATAGACTCTATCAAAATTTTATTAAATATTTGAAAAAGTTATTAATTAAATAATTTAAAAATTAGAAAATGTCTAATTTATAAGAACGTTGACCAAGAATTTTTTGCTTATGTTGTA
The DNA here is from genome assembly GCA_963924115.1 of Dovyalis caffra. Taxonomy (NCBI): domain Eukaryota; kingdom Viridiplantae; phylum Streptophyta; class Magnoliopsida; order Malpighiales; family Salicaceae; genus Dovyalis; species Dovyalis caffra. Next base: position 2,136,176 of record CAWUPB010001161.1, on the reverse strand, counting down.
TAATTTTTATAGACATTAAAAAAATGAGATCCGAATGAAAATGGATGAATGTTAGGTTTGTTGATTGGTTGTTAAATGATGAGTTTATCAATGAGGTTGAACAATTTGTTGCATTTGCCATTAGTCATCTAAAATGTATGGATAAAGCTAAAATAAGGTGTCGTTATAATCACAATAAGTGTCGAACAAAAATTTTGAGGAGGTTGAAATGGTTAAATAGCATTTGTGGTATAAAGATTTTATGCTTATGATGTTATTGGGTATATCATGAAGAATTTAAGTCATACATAACATCTTATTGTTCTAGGATTCATTTTATTTTTCAAAATTATCATGTAGGTGAAGGTAATTGTAGTGAACACCAAAACCCATATCAAACAATGATGATGGATGCAATTGATCCATCTTTTGATCCATTTGGCATGCGAAGGTGTGAAATCCCGATGCTCGTGTCTTTTATGATATATTGGATTCATCTCGTAGAGAGATTTGGACTAGTTATAATAATCACTCACAGTTGTCAACTCGTTGTCTAATTGCTGAACCTAAAATCAAAGTATCATTTTCCTAAAAAGTGTTACGACCGAGTTATATGAGTTAATGAAGGAGTTGATATTTATTGATAACTCGTATGACGTATAGCTTTTATGAAACAAAATAGTCGGTTAAGAGGATAGATTTACTAGTGAAAAAATTCATTATTATAAGAGAGGTAACATGATCTATTGGGATGAAGACAAGTAAATTAGATAAATGAAAGTTTTATGCACATCCTTAATATCGAAGTCTTCGTTGGGGATTGACAAGAGAAAAAATTATTGTAATAAAAAAAAGTATACTACTTTCTATTCACTCCACGGTTGTAGAGATCGTATACAATGAATGCCACATTGAGCACATGACATGGCACACCGAGTAAGAGGTTGAAGATATATGAGCAATACATCATCCCTTCAACTATATTGTGTGGTAGAGTTTTGATCGATTTATGTTCTTTTTACAACTGAAAGAAGAAATGTTAGATTAGGAGATTGCACCGATGGATTTTAATAATTTGGTCAATCCAATGCGTAATATTCTTCGTGACCAACAAATTATGACTCCTTACAATTTACCACGGTATATGTATATGAAAAAGGAATATATATTTATAGAAATATATGAAAGAAGAGAATAATAGTTGTATTTGTCGTATTGGACTCAAAGTGTTACGACCTACATATATAGTAAAAAGACTAGCTTATTTAAGAAGTATTAGTCGTACAAAGAGACGAATTCCCTAACTTAGGTAACATACAAACTTTCTATATTTATACCATAAATTACTCTATTCTTAATTATTTTCTTTCAACACCCCCTCAAGCTAGCTTGTAAATTTCTTTCATGGCCAACTTGCTTATAAGATAATCAAACTGAGGTTTAGGCAATCCTTTGGTGAGAATATCAGCTACATGTTAATCTATAGGTATGTAAGGAAAATAGATTAAACCATTCTCAAGTTTTTCTTGGATAAAATGTCCGACAACTTCAACATGCTTCGTCCTATCATGAAGAAATGGATTTTGAGCAATTGAAATCACGAACTTTATTGTCACAATACACTTTCATAGGAAGTAAAACTACGAGCCGCAAATCTTCTAGCAATCTCTTAATCCATATTATCTCACAAATGCCATATGCCATAGATCTAAATTCAGCCTCAGCACTACTCCGTGCTACAACACTTTGCTTTTTACTTTGCCAAATGATTAAATTTTCACCAACAAAAGTGCAATAACCCGATGTTGATCACCGGTCAGCCACTGCTTCCCGCCCAATCAACATCGGTGTAAACTTCTATCTAAACATTACCACTTTTTCTAAACATCAGCCCCTTTCCAAGTGTCCCTTTAAGATACCGTAGTATTCCGTATGCAACATCAAAGTGTTCTTTGCCCGAAGTATGCATAAATTGACTTACCATGCTCACAACAAATGTAAATCGGGATGAGTATGTGATAAGTAAATAAACTTATTAACTAGACGCTGAATTTTTCTCTTTCAATCACATTTTCAGCAATAGCTGGGCTCGACTTTAAATTAGCTTCAATTGGAGTCTCGACTGCTTTACATCCCAAAAGGCCAGCTTTATTAAGTAAATCAAGAATATATTTTTTTTGATTTACAAATATACCTTCTCTTGATCTTGCAAACTCTATACCTAGAAAGTATTTCAACACTCCTAGGTCTTTAATTTCAAACTCCTCAACCAATCTTTTTTTTAGCATTGATAATTCATCAAGATCATCATCTCGTCAAAATCATATCATCAACATATACAATTAAAATTATAATCTTGCCCTTATCAAAATGTTTATAGAATATAGTATGATCAGCTTGACTTTGGCAATATCCATATCCTTTTACTCGCCATCCCAAAACATTCAAACCACGTTCGGGAGACTGTTTAAGACCATACAGAGACCTCTTAAGTTTGCATACTTTATTTTGGCCAATAGTACTTTCAAAACCTAAATGAGGCACATGAATACTTCTTCTTCCAAGTCACCATTCAAAAAAGCATTCTTTACATCTAGTTGTTATAGAGGCCGATTAAAATTGGTCGCAAGAGACCATAACACACGAATAGAGTTAATTTTTGCTACTTGGAGCAAAAGTTTCTTGGTAATCAATACCATAAGTTTGAGTAAATCCCTTAGCAACAAGTCTTACTTTGTATCTTTTTGCACTTTCGTCCGCCTTGTGTTTTATAGTAAACACCCATTTACACCCCACTATTTTCCGATCTTTTGGTAATTCCATAGTCTCTCAAGTCTCATTCTTCTTTAGTGCATCAATCTCCTCAAAAACTACTAATTTCCACTTTAGATCATCAAGTGCTTCCCGAATGTTTCGGGATAAACAAGTTAGAAATGTTTTATATAAATGCCTTATGTTTGTAAGAGAGCCTATCATATGACGAGTACTTTACAATGAGATGATTAGTATAAGAACGAGTTCCTTTCCTAATGGCTATAGGTATATCCAGATCATTATATTTTATTTTAATAGAAGTATTAGGAATAGGAGGAGAATCAATAGAAGGAGATGAAAGCTTAGGAGAATCAACATTACCCGAACTTGAATTCGAAGCATTAGATTGGCTTGGTGGTGCTTTGGGTATAGATGATTCTCTACCTTTTGAATGAATTTTCTTCCTTGTATAAACAATAACCTCGGGCTTATATTCCTTAGAATTATTTACTAGCATTTCTCCCCATGTCAAAGATTCCTCAATACTCGGCGGAATAGGATTATGAGGTATGACTTTGGGTAAAATATGTTGAACATCCCAACTATTTTCTTCATCTAGTTTCTTCCCCGAAGAAAATTATTTCGAAAATAGGGCTAATTTTCAAGAAACACAACATCCATAGTAACAACAATTTTGCAAGTTAATGGATGAAAATATTTATATCGTTTTTTATTTGCTACATAACCAACAAAAACATATTTTTCAGCTCGAGGACCAAGTTTTGATCAATCCTTCGAAGGATAAAAACATAAGTCTGTGCAACCAAAAACTTTAAGAGGTAAGTGTGAAAAAATCCGACTATTAGGAAAAAACTATTTGAAACACTCTAAGGGTGTAATGTAATTCAAAAAACGAGTAGGCATCCTGTTAATTAAATATAATGTAGTTAAAATAGCTTCACCCCGAGATATTTAGGAATATGCATAGAAAACATTAGTGCATGGGCAACTTCTAATAAATGTCGATTTTTTCTTTCAACGAATGTCATTTTGCTGTAGTGTATCAACACAGGTAGATTGATGTTGAATACCTTTTTCTTTGAAGAAGATACCAAGGGTATTATTAAAATATTCGAGTGTCATTATCGGTATGCAAAATTCTAATTTTTGTATGAAATTATGTTTCAACCATTGTAAAAAAACTTTAGAATAAAGTTTGAACTTCGAATTTATCATTCATTAAATATACCCAACATAATCGAGTATGATCATCAATAAATGTCATAAACCATCTTTTTTCAAAACAAGTTTGAAATCTTGAAGGCCCCCAAACATCACTATGAATTAGGTAAAAAGGCCGAGAAGACCGATATGGTTTTGAATAATAGATATTTTTATGAATTTTTGATAAAATGCAATATTCACAATGAAAATTGAAACTATCTATTCTATGAAATAAAGTAGGAAATAATTTCTTAAGATATAAAAAACTAAGATGTCCTAATCTATAATGCCAAAGCATTATTTCATCCTTAATAGGAGTAGACTCGACATTACTGAACCCCCGAGGCATTTTATTTTTGGAATCTTCATCTTCGGAGTAGTAAAGACCATCTATCATCCTAGAACCGCCAATCTTCCTCCCCGAATTCGGTCCTGGAAAACACAATGGGAATCAAAGAAAGTAATACGACAATTAAAATCTTTAGATATTTTAATAACAAATAGAAGATTATGGGCAAGTTTAGGTACATGAAGAACATATTTAAGAGATAAGGTTTTTGATAATTTGACCAAACCTTTACCTGCAATAGAAGAATAAGATCCATCTCGCTATACGAATTTTTTCTTGTCTAGAATAAGGATTATATGTATGAAATATATTGGAAAAACTAGTCATATGATCAAATGCTCCCGAATCTATTATCCAAGAAGCAGATTGTGGAAGAGAATAACAAACCAAGGCATTTAAATCATTACCTATTTGTGTAAGAGAAGCATTAGGACTACCCGATAATGCAGTATTAGATTTTAGCGAGTTTGAGAATATGATCCATTTGTTGAGGACCGAATGGGACGGCTTTAGTTTCATGTGCGAGTGGGAACACTCATTCGGCCGGTTGTTGGTTAAACTTCCCCTCATGCTTCCCTTTCCAATTAGCTGGTTTACCATGAAGTTTCCAACATGTTTCACGGGTGTGTCTTAGCTTATTATAATGATCACACCATATGTGAGTCTTCTTATGGTTGCTAGCATAGACTTCACCAATGAACCAAAGCAGAATTCTCAAAAATGCTACTTGAAGTCTTCTTGCTAAGCATGATAAGTCCGCGACTCTATTCACAACAAACTTCAAAAAAGCTTCACCAATAGAGGGAAGGGGTTGTCTACTAATTATCCTCCCTCTAACTTCATAAAATTCAATATTCAAACCAATGAGAAACTTAAAGATCCGATCATCTTCAACCTTCTTTTATAGTAGTTGCAATCATCGAAGAATTCCACTCATGAGTATTGAATAAATCTAAATCCTACCATAATCATTTCAGTTAATTGAAGTATTTGGTAACAATGTCTTCGTCTTGACGGATATCTCTAAGTTTTAACATCGGCTTATAGACTTGGGACCGATTTCCCAAATCTAAATACATAAGATTGACATTTTCCCAAAGCTCCTTAGTTGTGTGATAACACATGTAGTTGGAGCTAATATCTTCCTCTATGGAGTTTAGCAACCATGTCATTACCATAGAGTTTTTGACATCCGATGTGGGGTATGTTTGATCATCAATGGCGAGTCCTTTCTTATCTCTAGTAATGTAGTCAATTTTCCCTTTACCTCGAATATACATGCTCATAAATTAGGACCAGCGTAGGAAATTATCTCCATTCAATCGAATATTAGTTATTTGGATTGAATGAGATTCGAAGGAAACCAAGGCTAGAGTTTTTTTCCAAATGGTCGAAGTAAATGAAGAAGGATTAGCGACTCGTGGAGTTAGATTCAATTTCGGACATGATGGAGTTGTGGTTGCTTACTTGCGGCTAAGTTGGATGAAGAGGTTGTGTATAGGTTAAACGGCTAGGGTTTTTTAGGTTTGCTCGATCCCATGTAGAAAAATATGAAAGAAGAGAATAATAATTGTATTTGTCATATTGGACTCAAAGTGTTACGATCTACATATATAGTAAATAAACTAACCTATTTAGGAAGTATTGGCTGTACAAAGAGGCAAAATTCCCTAACTTAGGTAACATACAAACTTTCTATATTTACACCATAAATTACTCTATTCTTAATTATTTCCTTTCGATAATATTCCTAACACCGATTGTTCCAAGTCCAATAAATCCAAACATAAGTTAGATGTTTACTTGTAGTCTTTGATAGGTAAACTCATTCATTTGTGTGCGTAGGTTTGGTTACGTATGATGTCTATGGTAAGCGAGACTTTTGGATTGAGGGTCGTAGTAATATAGACTATTAGTAACTTTTCTATATATTTGGAACTATCCGATTTGAGTACTATAGGAAAATTAGCATGTTCTTACCGTATGAAAAATTATGATGTTTTCTCCTTTCTTAATGGAAGGAAGACCTTGTGGTTTGACAATCACCAAAAGTTTTTTCCTTAAAATCATCCATTTAGAAGAAATTAAAAAACATTCACTATAAAAAAAACGTTGTTAGATATGGCCCTCATTCAATCCGATCTAGTGTTGAGGTGTTATAATAGGTGGAATAGTGGGGGTTGTTGAAGGTAATAGAAGAGGACGTAGATGATCATAACAAAAGAATCTCTCGGATGTGTGGATGGAAAAAACAAAGTATTTTTTTGAATTCTTCTTACTCGGATAATATATTAATATCCATTTTCTAGATTTTATATTTTATTTTCTCTTACTCTTATATTAAAACATTAATATTAAAAATATCATTTGACATAATTTAGATGTCATGCATATTAAAAAAAATGGATTCGATAATATCTTTAAAATAGTTATGAATGTATCGAGTAAGATTAAAGTATCGAGCAAGATTAAAGCCAATATCAACTCTAAAGAAGACTTAAAAATTTTTTGTAATAGGCCAAAATTAGCAAGGGATGATGCCTTTAAAAAGTACCTTAAAACTCGTTTTTATCCTTTCCAAATGAAAGAAATCAAAATTGCTTAAATGGATTAAACAACTAAGGTTTTCTAACGAATATGTCTCTAACTTAGATAGATGTATTGATATGAGGAATGACAAACCGTATGGGATGAAAAGTCATGATTGTCATGTATTTATGCGAAGTTAACTCCCATTGTATTTTGAAAGCTTTTGTCGAGAAATGTTTGATAAGCACTTATTGAGTTGAGTTTGTTTTTCAAGTAATTAACTTTTATTATGATAAAGAAAGAAGATAAGCTGCAACTTAATGATGAGAATCCATCATTTTATGTAAATTAGAGTGTATGTTCCCTCCTAGCTTTTTTAACTTCATGAAAAATCTTTCCATCAATTTGATATATGAGGCATCTATTATGAGATATGTGCAATATTGATAGATGTATCCATTTGAAAGATAATGATATTAATTTTTAATGTTAAATTAAATGAACGTACAATTATTGAATATTAAATTAATTTATACTATAGGTATCTTCGAAGCAAAAAAGCAATGTCAAGAATATGGCTAAAGTGAAGGGATCAATATGCAATGCATATTTGTTCAAAGAAAATTTTTTGTTTTTTTTTTTTTACTATTTCAAGTCTTCGTGTATACTTAGGCATCGAAAAGTGCGAGTGTAACATTGAGCACGATAGAGATGAAAATGACCATATTGAAATGATGTTATCCATATTCAAACAACAAGGTCGACCAATTGGTTAATACACAAGACGAATGTTGATAGAAGACGAGTCTAAATCAGCCTATCAATACATATTATAGAACTATGAAGAAGTAAAACCCTATATTGAGTAAGTTTGTCAAAGTTCCATATAAAAATTATACATATTTACTTACCTACCATAATATTAGCAATCATAATAGACATACCGACTCTTTATGTTGTTATTCCTCATTAATGGATTCATTACCAAAGTATGACAAAACAATCCCTTCATGCTTGAGAATGAGGTTGATGCTCTACCCGAGACCGAGTTAGTCAATATGTAAGTATCCTCATTTGACTTGAGTTTTGCTAGTAGGTAGAATTAATTAAATAGTAACTTACCTTTTTAACAGATTTTATGTTAAATTTACAAACAAAAATGCATAAGCAATTTTCACGACGGACTAGTTCATAAAAAGATCTAGTATAAGACCACTTTGCTTATTGTCAAGTCGTGCTCAAGTTATATTATTAATGGGTACGGGTTTTGTACATTAGAAGAAGATTCAAAAATAGCTTATTTCAATAGTGGTGTGTACATTAAAGGAACTAATTACGAGTGCAATTGAGAGCAAATACTATAGGATTTTGATGAAAATTTTGTAAGTAAAGTATCCCGCATTACCAATAAAGTGTTGTTCAAGTATGATTGGTTCAATCCTATAACGTAAGGAATAAAGGTTCATCTCGTAGTACGGATCGATAGATGTTAACTATAAAAAAAGGTTACAAATTACAAACCTTTTGTCCTACCATCATAGCCGACTTCGATGTATTATGCCGAGTACCCTAACATGAGGCACGATAATTGAGATTGATGGGTTGTGTTTGACTTACCCGATTCATCCATTGCAATTTAACAAAATGCTGAACTATTTCGGTAAGAAAATTTAAAAATCCGACATAATTTGATACAAGAAGTCATGGATGATTTATTGTTGAATGATCAAAATGAATCATTTGTAGATATAGAATTAGTTGAGGCTTGTGACAAAGATGAGAATAAATATGAATTTGTGTCGGATGAGGAGATGAAAACTTAAACGAGTGATCACAATGGTTGTAATTAAATAGAAGTTTTATAGATTGCATTAGTAAGAAATTATGTATTTTTTGTTGTTTTATTTGTTACGGTATATCATATTGACTTTAATATATTTTTAAAATATTGGTTATGTATTTTGGTTGTGTTGTGTTTTAAACAGATTACATATCAAGTAATTAGAAAATGTTTAATTTTCCGGATAAACTCATGAATTTTTTTTTACTCACAATTGATAATATATTTTTTGTATTTTGTTTTATTATCTTAGATGATCTTATTTAGCTATGACACATGGTCCGCATCAACCTCTCATACCTCCTCAAAGATCACGATCCGGTAGTCATGGATATGCATCCTCAATTGATAGTAGCGGATATGGTTTACCATCCAACATCGGACATGCATCTCCCTCTTTAGATGCTCTACATGAGTCCCATGGCATAAGACGTTCATCTTATTCCTCTTCCGGAGCTAGCAGCTTTGCACCTGCTCTAGCATCTTCCTCCACAATCGTTCCTCCATCCATAGGGGCTCCCCAGACACCGAGCTTTCTCGACCTCCCATAGAGGGTCCCTCATCTATTAATGTATCTACCATTCTAGAAAGCTCCGGAGGCTCGATATTTGATAGTTGATTTTGATCGTTAATAGTCGGTAAGTAATTTACTTAAAACATTGTAATTATTTTTTTATTTTAATATATCATTTCAATAATTATTACATGTCTTTTTTTCTTTTTTGGTGGTGTTCGATGATTTACATCCATGTCATAGTGATTGCTCTAAAAGGATAATCATGATTTTCAAAGAGCGAATGGACATCGATGGCTTAATGTGGAAGTCCGTTTCGAACCGAAGAAATAGTTCTACTATAATGGGTTTAAGGTAACATATTACTTATTTATTTGTATTACATTTAAAATATTAATTTAACATAAAATGAAATAATATTAATTTTTTTATTCATACAAAAGTATTTTTACTAGGATCCAATCATTAAGACGTAGGTCGGAGATGCTTAGAGGGTTTGGCTAGAAAATGGTACTTTAACTTCATCCACACACATGGTGTGAATGAAAAAAGATCCCTTTTTTTTTTTAGGCATGAGGTGTGGGATTCTTGGATGCAAGTTTTGCCACACCCGATCATCAAGTATGTTTGTAGCGGGCATCGTGTAACCGAATGTTGGAGATCGATGGTGTTGATTTAGGCCCATCCAAACATATAGCGAGGTCTATATCTATTTACGAGCATGCAACCGCTTGGTAAATCTTATAATATATTTTTCAATTTTTAATAAATTAATATTTGCAGCTCATATAATATTTGTGACTATTTTTTTAGGCTATAAAATTGGGGCATGAACCTATAAATTTAGAGTTGTTTAGGGCCATTCACAAGTGATGAGATGAGACTTTAGTCGATTTGAGGGCCTGGACAACAATGGTAAGTATTTTTAATTTTAAAATTATACGTATGAAAATATAATCTAATAAGTTATTTTATTTCTTAACGTTAAAATTATTTTGATTACGCAGGAGCATGTGGAGGAGTTAATACAGGAAGTTGTTAGGATGAAGTGAGAGGTTGGAATTAAGGAGCCACAGTTTGACACGAATGCCATGTAATTTGAAGTTATAGGTAGGGAGAAGAAGAAGGGGGTTTACGGGATCGAGTCGAGGCGTCATAGTATTTATCCCATTCAACTAACATCGGTTATTCCTCCATAGCATCATAGTATCCTAGCCTTAATACCGCTTATCAAACTCCCAACTAGTATAATGAGACGATGAGAGGAATGCAAGTGAGGTTAGACAAGTAGAATAATATTATCGCGTAGCGATAGATGAAGATCCAAGGAATGGAGACTCATATTTTATCGATTATAGTGATGTTACAAAGGATGGCATAGATGTCCCACTTGCCTACTCATCCCTCCACCAATGACAAATTTGTTGTCCCTCCCACCGATTATAAGGACTCCACCATCCCTTCCAGCGAGCTCTAAGACTCCATCGCCCCTCCCGCCGAGCCCCGGGAAGATGAGAAGGGATTAGATAATCATGATATATAATGACTTTTACTTTTTCTTTTATGTTTTTACTCTTTTTTCTTAGGTACCAATGAATAATTTTTTAATATTAATTTTAATCTAATTTATAATATTTTAATTTTAATGCAAAAGTATTAATTTTTAAACTAAGTTATTTGTTTTGATTATTAATTACTACCAAGAATATCAAAATTTTTAAAATTAAAAAAAAATGTTTACTACAGATTAGCGATGGATTGGCAATGAAATGAAGAAAAAATTAAATTCTTTCAAAAAAACAACAACAAAAAAAAATTATCGCTAGTTAATGACGAACTAGCGATAGATTTACGATCAAAATTAGCATCACATCATTATGATGATTTATTGATCGTTATTTAGAGACAGATTAAAGACACATTTGCGATGAACTTACGACGTATTATATGGTGAAAATATGATGGTTTCAATATCAAATTAGCGATGGACTTAAACTATTTAGCAAGGGACACTATTCAATCTATCGCAAAGGTTAGCAACAAGCATTTTGGCTACGAATTTTTTCCATCACTAATTAGATATAGCAATAGAATAATCCATCACTATTACGATGTTTTCTTATAGTAAATAATCTTCTCATCAATATTAAAAAAGAATAAAAACTTATTTTTAATTTTTATATAATTTTTTATATTGATTGTTGTTTTATTTTTTCGATAAAATATTATAGAAAAAATATGAAGGTATTTTTTTTTACTACTATTAAGTTTGTTTTTTAAATAATTATAAATTAAAAAAGGGTTTAATTAAAAAATATACTATAACAAAATGAGGTTATAAAGGTAGTATTCTTGAGGTGGTTTACGAACGACCTCAAATTTTGTTAATATATTAAGTTTATTGAAAACATATGGCGGTTATGAAAAACACTCTAAATTTTAAAAAGAGGCATCCATTTTATTTCTAATGTTTTATTTCCTTCTCTTTTTTTTTCTTTTTTTTTTTTGGTTTTGAAATAGGGAAGAACTCTTCATCTTCTCTCTAATTTTAATTAAGGTTTACAGACTTTTTCTTCTTCCGTGTAATCATTCTCCACGATTTGCTTCTTCCTTCTTCTCATCTCGTTTCTTCATTTATAATTTATTTTTTGGTTTCGAAAAGGAGAAGATCCGAAGCTTCTCATCCGCTTCTTCGTTTCGAAAGGGTATCGCCTTCTTTACCTCCGATTCTTCTCCTCTGCTTTTTCTTCTCCTCTCGCTTCTTCATTTTTATATTTTTTTCCTCGGATCCGGAAGGAAGAATAGACGGTTCATATACCTCTCCTCTTAAGGTTTTCTTTCTTCTCTCGCTTCTTTCTTCTACTCTTTTGTTTCTTTTTTCGCTTCGTCCTTCTTCTCATCTACCTCGTCCTTCTCTCCTTCTTGTTAGAAACTAAATTATACCCATCTATCAATAATTTTAAGATTCTTTCCTATCCATAAATTGGCTTATTTCAAATCAATTGGGTACTCATTGTTGATTTTTCCCATTGATCTCTCTAATGTATGTGTGCTAAATTAATTTTATGGCCAATGAACTAGATGATGTTTAAATTTTTTATTTGTACTCTTTTCTTTTCTAATAACCTTTAAAATTTTTTATTTTTGATGAGTATTTTACGGCTAAGAGAATCATAATTCCCTTGTTTGTCATGTTTGGTGTCTGTAAGCATGTGCTCTGTATAAGGCTTGGTTTGTGCTAGGATTGGTTTCACTTGATGGTGGCATGCTCTTGATATTGCTGGCTTGAAGATCCTATAGAAGTCATTGTTTGTGCTAGAGAAACTCGGTATATCTCTAAATATGATTAGAAATTCATTAATCGGGCATCTAACCTTTCTTTTAAAACCTCCACAAGTTTTAACATTGTCACCTTTTATCCCGTTATAATGCTCCCAATGTTATTTCAGTTTGTACCAATATAGAAATGTATGGCTGTAATGGTTAGATTGTTACGAGACTTCATTTGCAAATGGCTAAGAGATGTTTGAAAGATTTCCCATAGAAATAGGGAGAGGGGTGGAATAACCGTTAGGCTTATACCGAAATCCGACACACTATCTAGGCTTGTTTGTACATGAACTTTTGTTTTGAATTTTTTTGAAATCGTCCAGATGCCTACAATGTAGTCCTTTTTTTCTTTTGATAAATCAAACACACTCGCTTGCTTACATGTTTTGGAGAAACAAACTTAAGCACAAATTCCTCCTAGTCCTTTAGGCTCTTGGAGTGAAATCGTCGCAATTTTTTAGGGGAAAAAGAAAGTCTCCAAAAAGCTTAGGAAAGTGATAATGGATTCTCATAATTCAATCTTTGAGATTTACAATCGTTATCGTAATATTAGATCAATAAAATCATGTCAAACCAATGAACATGATGTACACGAGGGTAAACCTTCAAGAGATGCTCTAGCTCGACTTTTGAAAATTATGGAGCTAAATTTTCATTCAAGGTTGGTAAATAACATATCTTTTCCAGTTAAATGTACTATTTTGTTGGATTTGGAAATACCCTTTTGATGATCTTTAACTGATTGATGTTTGTGTAGGATTTGATTGAGTTTCTTAGTTTTTGGGTTCTTGGTTTTCTTTGATAGTTTTTCGGGATACACACACATATATATAAATTGTAGGTTTTATTATAGTTTTATGATATTATTGGTTTTAGGCCTTAATGTAGAGTTTTAGGATATTTAGGTTTTTGTTATTTTTACTAATAATGTGCCTTTTCTTTAGTTTTCTTGATCGATGATTATCACTCGGTGAGTGTTAGTGTATTTTTATTTTTTAAAAGAAAAGATTGTTTCTTGTAAACTAAGAGCCTTACAAATTGAGATGGTTTTTCATGTTTATAAACCTTATTACTTTAAACATCCTTCTATCTTAGTATCCGTTCGTGAGCGACGTGACATGGAAATTAAGATTTGGTTATGGAATGCTATTTTTCCGTTGAAAACGAATTACGTAAGGACTTAATTATCATGTTTATTAGTTTAATGGATGTTGTTATTTATTTTTCTAGATGCATACACGTGTTGAAAAATTAGTATGATAAGTGCTAATAATCGTACGGTAGTAGGTTGAAGTAGTGGCATTTTTTCTCGAAATGTCTTGGACACAAACGCAATTGGCCTCCGATGATTGGAATCCGTTAACCCGACTCTTAGTCCGAATTTGAAGATTGTGAGAAAAACTTGTCAATTGGATGGTTGAGTCTTGTTTTGATGCTCTTATGATTCAACTATCTCTAAAATCACACTTGGTTGTATATTTTTTATATGAAACCTTCCAGTTGTGTTTTATTTGCTATTTGGTTCTATGAAGTTCGTTTTTAGCTAGATATGTACTTTCCTTTTGTTATATTTCTCTATTTCCTGAAATGGTTTATGGCATTTCCTTTGACGAATTTTAGTTTTTGATGAGCTTCTCAAGCTCATGTCAAAGCTAGAACTTATGGTGAGTTTCATTTATTCATCTCTTGAACTAGAGACATTTCTTTTGATTCACTTGTTGATGCTCTCCACTAAGAACTATCACTCCTAAATCTATTTTTATCTATGGAAAAAGATATAAATATTTAGTATTGTGTTTCTTATTTATAACTCGTACCTCTTTGTAGGCGGATTTCTCAAAATTCTCTCGTTTCTATGATTTTGTATTCTCCATTTGTCGTGAAAATGGTCAAAAGAATATCGGTAAGTTTTTTCATTTCTAATTTTTTTGATATATAGGCATGGTTTAATGGATTCTTTTACATAGGTGACTTATATTTCTGGAATTTCTCTTGCGGTTGTAAACAAGGTCAGTTTCAGCTTGAAAATTAGTTTTAGCTTGGAGGTTTCGGTTGCTAAACCAATGGTGTGACTTTGTTCGGGTATAGGTGTTACTAAGCTAACTCGGATAACTATGATTTATGATTCTTTTTTTTTTTTTTGGTCCTTTTCCCCTTTTAAAGCATTGTCCAGTTAAGTAGAGTACGGTATGGATGTTACTAAGCTAATTGGATAATTTGTGATTCAATTTTTTTTTTCGTCCTTTTCCCCTTTTAAAGCACTTGTCTAGTTGAGTAGAGTACTTTATGGAATTTTTATACTCGTTGTTCATTATGGGTGGATACATAAGTTTATGAATTGGGATATATTATCTCTCGGTTGAAAATGAGTGGTAAAAATATAAGTCAATATATACCTTATGAATATTATCGATGGTCTCATTCTTTTGTTTTTCATATTTCTTTTGAACTAATGTTTTGATTGCTTTTAGGAAAATCAACGGCACAATATATCTAAGGATACTTGGTAGCAAGTTTTAGCTTTTAGCCGATGTGTACATGAAAATCATGAAGGGTACGATCCCGAAGGTACAATTTCTTAAGGTTTCAATGATTTAGTCACATGTATTTATGCTATAGTATAAAGTTACATGTTCCCATCTATTATTTAGAACAATTTGTCCGTGCCTTTTTTTTTTTTTTGGTCAACTTTTCTATTGATAGAAAGGACATTTTTTCCTTGTGATTTTGAATAGTGTGGGTTTTCAAAAACATTGATTGGTTGAAAATGGTATGCTTGATAGAAAATTTGGTTATAGAAAATTTGGGTTTTCCAAAGCTCTCGTTAGATTAAAAGTAGTAAATTTTGGTTATAGAAAATTTGAACTTGAAGGAGGTCAGCTTTTTCAAAATTTGAACGGAAGAAGTCCATTTAAACCGAAAGACATTTCTTGTCTTCTGCCATGCCATGGCTGTAAATATAATCATAAATATTAAAGGATTAGCACTTGGTTTATTCATGCCAAGCTAGAATACTACTCGTTTTATCACTTCCATCCGATATACATCCATAGAAAGCCTACTCGCTAAAGCCTACTGCCACCATTGATCTTTACTATAGACATCGCCAAAGCATACTACCAATTCATCTAACCTACCGCCACCATAAAAAGACAATTAACTAAGTAGGCAATAGTGATATCCACAACAAGTTAGCAAAGTAGGCGGTAGTGATATCCACAACAAGTTAGCAAAGTGTTTTGACGAGGCAAACAAAGGTTGACACGAGCAAAGAATTAACTAAGCAAAATATCTTTGAATGAAAATGTGATGAAAATTTGACATTTAATCGGAGAATTGTCATCTCTTCTTTTGTTATAAGCATGATCTACAATAAAAGCTTTAATTGTGTATGTCAAGTTTGTATTATTATTATAATTTTTTTTTTACATGTTTAATAGGAGAAATTTGACTTCTCTTCTTTTGTGTATGTTAGGCAAAAAATGATATGAAAATTTAATTATAATTTATTTATTGTTGATGAATGATATTTCATTATTCATTTATTTCAAATATACTTATCTTGATAATTATAGGAAAAGGCTCGTTCTCTCCGAGTTGAGCGTTATGAAGTTCCTCAACTACTAATGTTATTGATATAAATGAAGAGATTTTTCAAGAAGTTATGGGTAAAGAACACAATGGTAGCACATATTGAGAATTTTATTTATTTATTTCGAACAAGTGTTTAATCCTTTATTTTTTTTATTCATGCGGATTTTTGAAGACTTTTTATCTATTTAGAATATGATAATCACAAATGTAAGAATATTGTATAAGTTATATAAATTTTCATTTATTTGCATTCAATATGATGTATTTTTTAAAAAATTTATTTGTTTTTTGACCAAAAAATTAATTAATTGAATTTGAAGGCCAAATAAAATTATAATGTTAAAGGCGAGTTAAACAACCGCCTCTATTATGAAATTTGAGACGAGTAGTAATCGCCTCTATAAATTTTAAATTTAAGGCGGTTAAAACTACCTCTATAAATTCTAGAGTTTGGGGCAATTCAAATCGCTTCTACCATTTTAAACTTTGAAGCGAGTTGTAACCGCCTCAATAATTTAGTGCGAAATTGAAAAAAGACGAGATTGTAGAGGCGGTTTCAACCGCCCTAAAGTATGTGCCAAATAATACTAAAAGAGGCTTGGTAAAGGCGGTTGTAATCGTCCCAAAAAAATAATTTGAGGCGATTACAACCGCCTCTACAAACCGCTTCAGAATTCCACGACGATTGACAAAACCGTCGGTACACTCTAGAGACAACGGCATTGCGGACGGTTTTAGAGCGGTTCTCAAAACCGCCCCTACAAGCTGTAGAGGCCATTATAACCGCTTCTATAGGACAAAAAAACAACCTACAATGCTCTTTTTTGGTGTAGTGATAGGTGAATCGAAATCCTAAATTTCATACTTTTTATAAAAAAAAATGAAAAAAAAAGGCAAAATAGATTCTATAGATGTTCTGCCAAATACCTTGAATTCACTAGATCCGAGTTTGGTTCCTAATTCTATTTATTTATTTATTATTGCGGTTATGAGTCTGCCCTATATTTGTTTATCATGATAATTGAGTCCCACTAGTCTTTAATTTTGTATGATTCATCAATTAAATCTTGTCTGCAAATTTGATATGATGACTTCTTGAGTATGATTTTTGCAATGAGAGGTGGAGACTAGTTTAATTAGATCAATTTAGATTGAAAAAAGAATAAAGGAAAAAAACAAAACAACAGCCTTGAAGACGGGGAAACAAATTGTTAGATTGCGGAAAGTCCATCCATTTGTGAAAAAGAAAGGTTTTTTTTTAAAAAAAAGGTTTGATTCCCTATCTAATTACAATAAGGATATGTTTATCATTAAAAAAATAGAAGTACATTCCTAGTTAAACATGTGATGTAATTATTAAAGAAGTTAATTTTCATGGGCAAATGTATTGATATAGTTAGTTGAAAAAATTTTAATACCTTTAACAGGTATCCTTGAGGACTTGTTAGCAAAATCCTTCATTCTGATCTAGCAAGCATGACAAAACAAAGAAAAACAAAGCAATAGCATGAAATTATGAACTTACTTATAAAACGGTACCGTGACTGCACCATTTCAGTGGGAATGAAACTGGAAGGGGATCATTTGAATTCATGTAGCTTGCGATGCTCATTGTAACCTCTCCAAGAATTCCAGATCTAGCTGATCCCTCTTATAATTCAACAATAACGATCAGCCAATTCTCATTTTTTGTAGCAATTATGATTAAATAGCCAGAACAGTTTACAATTAAAGTTCCATTTAGCTAGCTAGAGAATGGATAAAGAAACTAAAGTAATTAAGAATAGATATTACTTAAACCTGCAATTAATGACTATTAATGAGGCTCTTGAACTCATCCTCCAATTCCATAATGACACTTCGTGCAAATAAAAGAAGTCATGGAACGCCACATCTGGTTGGAAGAAGTTAAGAACAGTAGAACATTCCAAGTCTCCAACAAAAGAAGTCATGGAACGCCACATCTGGCTGGAAGAAGTTAAGAACAGTAGAACATTCCAAATCTACTTCATCAAAGTATCTGTTAAAAAGATATTATTTTTGTTGGCTCGATCATCCACTAAAACAGCACGTCCATTTCAATTTTGAACATGCTCAATAGTTATTATACTTTTTGAATATATTCTTTTATTCTAATATAATAAATTATTTTATTCTAATATAATAAATTATTTTATGAATAAATATATATAAATCTAATTTGCATACTCATCAACGTTAAAAAAAAATAAAAACTTTTATTTAAATTTGTTACATTAATTGTTGTATTATTTTTTTTAAACAACATTATAGAAAAAAAATAAAGGTATTTTTTTAACTTCAATTAATTTTGATTTTTAAATAATTATAATTTTTAAAAAAAAACTATGCAAAAAGAAGAATAAATTATGTTTATGTTTTTAAGAGGAAATTTATATTAAAAAATAATAATATAAGAAAGAATTAATTCCATACAAAATTTTGATTAAAACAAATCATAAATTTAGGCAAAAAAAATTAATTTTTTATCTTTAATTTGATATATTTTAGTAGATCTATAACATAAGAAGGATTAGCATGTAAAAATAATTTTTTTCTAATGATTTTACCAATTTTATTTGATCCCGTAGCATAGCATGCACAATAAATTAATGAAAATTAAATAAACAAGGAGTCAAACATACTCTAAATTGGATTAAGAAAACAGTGAGATCCCTGCAATACAATGTCCCTTGGAAGAGGAGATTAGGGGAAAAATATATATATATATATATTACTACTAAAAACGCAAAAGGGGGACCCTTTGCCAAAAGATCTCCTAAAAAACCAACTCTTGGGACATTATTATAATAATTTGTTCCCTTAACCATTCGAAAAAGTTTTGAGAGAATCTTGTCTTGTACTATCAACTAAAGCAATCGAAACAAAATCAAAACATTTATTTACACATTGTGCACTCTCTGTTTTTATTGTACATTATTTTCTAAAATCACTATTCATGTAATGTGTTTATTATTATTTGTTAAAAAATCTATACTTTGATTTTTTTTTTAACATTTTTTTATCCGTAATTTTATTTTTCATTCATTTTGATATCTACATACTAAGAAGAGAAAAAAAACAAATGAGAGATCGAGATCCAAAACGAGTTGATCTTACCACACTTTATTCACCTCAAAACGTAGAGTCCATTTGGAAAAGTGGTAAGTGATTAAATAGTCGGAGGATATAGATCGAAATCAAAAAATATTGAGAAGATTTTTATAAGTTGGCAAAAAAAAAAAAAAACATTAATTGAGAAGATTTTTATGGGTTTTTTTTATTTATCAACAATATCCTAACAGAATGGACATGTTTGAAAAATCATATTGCTTGGGCGGTAAAATTAGATATTTTTTAGTCTAGGGGAGTATTTGTTTTTTTTACTAAAGTACAATGAGTTTTTTTACAATTTAGCCTTTTAAGAAAATAAAATAAATTTATATAATTTATATAATGGGTTCTTATAAATTTTAAATGAGAGTAGCATGATTTTAAGGTTGGTGTGTATAGCATATAATTTATCTCTAATTTTTTAAATAATTAACTAATAATTAAAAGTAAAAATGAAAAAAAAATTCTTTATGATTAGGCATATTTGTTTGGAAACAAAAATACTTTTTAAGAAGGGAAAAGAAAAAAAAAGAAATTCATGTGTTATATATATTCAAAATTTGTTGAAATCAATTTTGTAATGGTTTTGATTTCAATGTAATAACTTCAAATTTATTTAATACATTTTCTTTTAAGTTAATAATTTTTTTACTTTAAGTTGTAGATTTTGAACTCACTTAGTATAATCGTGATATATAAAAAATAAAAAATAAATTATTGATTTTTTTAAAAAAGAAATTAACTATGTATCTACACCTAGAACACCAACCATTTACTATTTATTTATTATTATTATTTAGATATTCTCAAATCAATTTCCCTTAAATAAAATAATTAAATATATATTTAAAAAAAAAAACCATCCAAGGATACCAAACTTTTTAATTATAAATCATAAAATTACATATGGCTATCGGACTATCAAGATTTGGCGTTCACGATTTCCAATTTGATTGTTTCGACAACATGGAACTAATCGCATGAATTTTATATATATAATTAAAATTTATCGAAATCAATTTTGTAATGGTTTTGATTTCAATGTAATAACTTCAAATTTATTTAATACATTTTCTTTTAACTTGATTTTTTTTAATTTTAAGTTGTAGATTTTGAACCCAATCAAGTATAATCATGATATATAAAAAGAAAAACTAAATTATTGATTTTCAAAAAGAAATTAACTATGTATCTATACATAGAACACTAATCATTTATTATTTTTTTATTATTATTTTTCTAGATATTCTAAAATCAATTTCTCTTAAATGAAATAATAAAATATATTTTAAGAAAACCATCCAATGATATCACAATTTTTAATTATGAATCATAAAATTACACATGGTTATCTAACTATCTAGATTTTGGCATTCACAATTTCGAATTTGATTGTCTTGACAACATGGAATTAAGCACACTTAACACTTTAGAGATGGAGCACAAGCACTAGATTATACATACATGTGGATGCTAAGGAATGATACGAAAATTTTACATCTTTAAAAGTGAACATGTTACAAAGTATCATGTGTAGTTGAAGTTAGGTTCTCGGGGTTGAATTTTATCTCTTTTATGTTTTATTAGATGATAATTATTGGTGGGTGGGTCATAGTAAACCTATCTTTTTTAAAGGGAAATAGAAAAGGCAAGGATTTTTATCAAATTTTTACTGGAGTAGCAGTAACCCATTAAGGTTATTCTTCATCCTCAATTTGAATTCTTCCCCGAGGTAATCCACCTTTTCCTCTTCAATGTAATTTTTCTTTTTCTTTTTTTGTGTTAATGGCAGTGATGCTCATCATTGTCATCTCCAAAATATGTCCTTTTTTTGTGTTAATGGCAATGATGCTCATCATTGTCATCTCCGAAATTTGTCCCTCTCAATCACACACATACACAAATATTTTTTAATTGATTTTAAAAGTTTGAATTTGGGAATTGAATTGAAATTTTAGGCATTTCGAGGTTACAATCAATTTAGGGTTTCAAAATTTGGGGGCTTTTTATTTTGGATTGAAATTTTGTTGGAGCAACAATATGTTGGAAAGTAAACTTAGTTATGGCTAAGTATGAATAAATAAGTATGAACGTAGTCATTACATTCATGAACCTAGTTATATGTGATGTGTCATT
The DNA here is from genome assembly GCA_963924115.1 of Dovyalis caffra. Lineage (NCBI taxonomy): Eukaryota > Viridiplantae > Streptophyta > Magnoliopsida > Malpighiales > Salicaceae > Dovyalis > Dovyalis caffra. The sequence goes on along the minus strand of CAWUPB010001161.1, from coordinate 2,114,795 downwards.
AATATAATGTTTAGTATTCGTGTGTAATAATTAAGGGATATCTAATATCTATATATATAGTTACAAGTGATTTGATGTTATGTAGAGTGGAGTGAGTTAAGTTTCTAATAAACAAAGTGTCTTTTATCAAGTGTTATTGTGTCTCCTCCCTCTCTAAGTAATTTCCTTCTTGTTATCTTTGTGTAATTTCTGAAATTTATTCCCAACAATTTGGTATCGAGTCCGGTTCGGGTTCCTATCTCCAACAAAGTGGTAGCGGAGCATTGGTCGATTGTTAGTAAGACTAAGAAAAGGTTGAATTAGGCACGAGTGGTAGAAGTACACAATTGAAGAAGTTTTTCTCCATGTTTATTGAAAAGAGAACCTGTTGAGTTGGTGTGAGTTAAGAGTTAGACTCCATAAGAAAAGTAAAGAATTGGTGAAAAGTTCTTTTAAAAGCAAGAGTGAGGTGAAGAAGAGAACCTCGCAAGAAGAAATGAAATGTACTTGTGCTCGTTGTTGTTTCGAGCACCATTCAAAATATTTTTGAAGGAATTACTTGAAAAATTGAATTTGTCTTGGCAAGTTATTCGTGTGAAAAGTTTGGGCAAGATCATTCTCCAAAATTTATTGCTAAAGTTGAGTTTGAAGATAGATTGGGAAAACATACCCAATATGGATTCAAGGCATATACCAAGAAAGATGTCGAAAATGAAACGACTTTGTGTGTGATAAGACATTTGAAGTGTATCTATGACATTATCATAAAGGATGTTAATGAAAGGGAATTATATGAAACAAAGTTTGATTTGAGCCACATGCATGATGTATATAAGGATTTGAGGCAAGATTATGATAATGTTGTCCAGGAAATGCAAGAATCGAAGAAGAAACTAGAAGAAATGGAATCTAGAGAATCGAGCACTAATGGAGTAAATTTTAGAGTTCCAAGAAGAGTTTTTGCTATTCGAGATTTTCCTCTTGGATGTGGACCAAGTAATTTTTGAAAAGTTATGACCAATAGATAATTAAGTTTACAGGGGGATGTTGAAAAGTAAACTTAATTATGGCTAAGTATGAATAAATAAGTATGAATGTAGTCATTACATTCATGAACCTAGTTATGTGTGATGTGTCATTAATATAATGTTTAGTATTACGTGTGTAATAATTAAGGGATGTCTAGTATCTCTATATATAGTTATAAGTGATTTGATGTTATGTAGAGTGGAGTGAGTTAAGTTTCTAATAAACAAAGTGTCTTTTATCAAGTGTTCTTGTGTCTTCTCCTCCAAGTAATTTCCTTCTTGTTATCTTTGTGAGGTTGTTTTTCATTCTCAATCTGAATTCTTCCCCGAGGTAATCCACATTTTCCTCTTCAATGTAATTTCTCCTTTTTTGTGTTAATGGCGGTGATGCTCATCATCGACATCTTCGAAATTTGTCCCTCTCAATCACACACACACACACAAGTATTGTTTAATTGATTGTAAAGGTTTGAATTTGGGAATTGAATTGAAATTTTAGGAATTTTGAGTTACATTCAATTTAGGGTTTCGAATTTGGGGTTTTTTTTTTATTTTGGATTGAAATTGAGGTTGAATAATGGAAAGGAAGGCTAATAGAATTTAATTGGAGTTTCACTTTAGGATTTAAAACTCGAATTGAACTCGAATTAGACTATATTGAAACCTAGGATTTTTTAGATCTTTAATAGCAATAAAAATTAAGAAATTTTGAAAATAATGACTCATTTAGGTTTGAATTGGCTTCATTTTAAGAGAAATCAAACCAATTAAGGCCATTTGAAAGGAAAAATTAAAAAATAAAAAACTTAGGATTTGGCCAAATTGGAAAAAAAATTTCAATTTGGAATTTTGATCTAATTAGAAGAGGAAGATTAATAGAGTGAGAGGGAAAGAAGGATTGAGAGAGAAAGGAGGAAGAACAAACCAAAAATCTCTAGTTCATTTCTTCCATTGATTGGACGAGAAGAAGAGAAAAAGGAAAGAAATGAGGCCGTGAAAGAGGAAAAAGAAGAACAAGAAAGAAAAAAAGAAAGGCAAGAAAGAGAAAGAGGGACGAACCGGTAAGGCAAAGAGAGGGGAAGAAATAGAAGGAAAAGAAAGAAAGAAAGAGAGTTTGATCCAAAAATTTTAGGAGAATTGATTTTAGGTGTTTTCGGCCTTAAGGGCTAGCCAAATGAGGGCCCAACCCATGAGAGGTTGGGTTGGACTAACTCCGGTCTAGCCTAAGCAAAAAAAGAAAAGAAAAGAAAGAAAGAAATTGGGCTGGATTGGAAAAAAAAATGGAAAAAATAGTAAAAAGATGAAAAAAAAAAAGCCTTTGTTTTATTTCATTTAATCATGAATTTATTTTATATATGTTTTTATTTTATGTTTAATTGCTATTTCAATGTTTAATTTATTTAATTAATGTAATTATGGATTTTATTTATTTAATAATTAAATTAATTAATCAATAGGTGGATAATTATTAAGTCTCTTATTTTTTAGGGATCGATGACGATTCCTCTTCGATTAAAAATAACAACAAAAAGATAAAAATAAAAATAAAAAAGCATACTAATTAATTTTAATCTTAGGAGTTTGTTTCCATAATTAGGTTAGATAATTAAATGGTGGACGAATTGTCGAGTCTCCTAATTTTTAGGGACTAATGACGATACTCCATTGACAAAATGAGAAAACAAAAAAAATAAAATTCTTAACAAAGTCTTTTATCCGAGAGGGATCGTTGTTAGTTTAAAAAAATATATATATCATCAATATTTAATAATCGGGATATTCTCCGACACATTAGTTGTGTCAAAACTTAAAGCGGATCCGATTTTTGAACCGACGTGTCACTCGACGAAGGGATTCAACGATCATTTCAATACGATGTCACACTCAAAAATAAAAAATTTAGTTTTGAAATAAAGGACTTAGAATTTAAACAAAGATTATTTTTTTAGCAAAATAGATTCTTTTAGGGGATAAATTTTAGGACCAAACCAAACTTCATAACTTTTTTCGAAAAAGACACTTTTAGGTGATTCCCATTCCTCCCGTAGTGGCCGGCTTGGCTAGGTGTGTTTATGCTTTAAGGGGATGGGTGGTATCTTTTTCCCTCAATTAGTATTCGATTGTGGTATGTTCATGTCTTTATGATTCTACCGAAACTACCAAGATATTGTATTGATTTCTTCCAATTTAGGTAATGCATCAAGCTTCAAGTTTAACTACGAGTTGCATTTTGCTTTTTAATAAGGTAAACTTTCTAGGGTGATCTGGAGGAGCAAAGATTTTGATTTGTTTGCTCCCATCTTAATTATAAATGGAACTATCTTCGCAACATTGCTAATGAAATCTCTTTTTTAGTTTGATGTAGAGTTAATAAATGAGGTAACCTTGTTGATTGTGTTATTGTTGCAAACCTCTATACTTGATCTTGCATGTACCTTGCTTCATCTATAACACAGTTGGCATCGTTACCCACACAGCACCATTACTCGGATCCTTCAAACAAGATCAACAAAGTTCACCTTCAATTTATGTCTATTTAGAGGTTATGGACTTGTTTTGGAGTATCATGCTATCGTATAGCCTTGATTATTTTACAGATTTTTGAGATTATGTTTCTTGGTATTTTACAATTTCAAATTTTTTGGAAAAAAAATAAATTTTAAAATAACGAAAAGTGAAAAGTGAAAAAAAAAAAAAAGGAAAATAATTTGAGATTCTTGTACAAGAAACTTAAAATTGAAAAATACACGCCAAAAAACAAATACCTTTCCGAATTAAAAAAATTCTTGATTTTTCCCCTTAAACAATATGATTTTTTGAATTTGTTTTTCTATTGATGAAAAAAACCTTTAAATTCATTTCAATCTCTCTTTTTTCTCTATTAGTAAACATATTTTTATAAGTTAGCAAAGGAAATAACATGAATTGAGAGGATTTTTATGGGATTTTTCATTAATTTATCAACAAAATCCCAACAGAATGGACATTTTTGAAAAATCATATTGCTTGGGGAGTAAAAGTAGATATTTTTAGTCCAAGGGGTATTTTTTTTTTTTGGCTAAAGTACAATGTGTTTTTTTACAATTTGGCCTTTTTAAAAAAAATTAATATAATTTATATAATGGGTTCTTATAACTTTTAAATGAGAGTAGAATAATTTTAAGGTTGATGTGTATTGCATATAATTTGTCTCTAATTTTTTAAATAATTTTCTAATAATTAAAAGCAAAAAATGAAAAAAACAATATAGAGATAATTGCTTTATGATTAGGCATGTTTGATTGGAAACAAAAATACTTTTTAAGAAGGAAAAAATGAAATTCATGTGTTTTATATATTTTTTATATATATAGTCAAAATTTGTCAAAATCAAGTTTATAATGGTTTTAATTTCAATGTAATAACTTAAAATTTATTTAATATATTTTCCTTTAAGTTAATTTTATTTATTTATTTTTTTAATTTTAAGTTGCAAATTTGGAACCCACTTAGTATAATCATGTTATATAAAAAATAAAAAACTAAAATTTTGAATTTCTTAAAAAATTAATTATACATCTATAAATATAACACCAACCATTTACTATTTATTTATTATTATTTTTTAGATGTTTTGAAATCAATTTCTCTCAAATAAAATAATTAAAAATATTTTAAAAAACCATCCAATGATACCACACATTTTAATTATAAAAATTAAATAATTTTTTTTAATTTTAATTTTATATATTTTAATGGATATACATCATTACACATGTTATTAAATTAAAATAATTTTACTTATTTATCCAATTTGTAACATGTGATGGACAATAAACTAGTAAAAGCTAAATAAACAAAGAGTCAAAGATACTCTATAAGAACAGTAAGGTCCCTACGAAACTACCTCGCTCAGAAAAGGAGATTAAAAAAAAAAAAAATAGTACTATTGAAGCAAAATTCAGAAGGATAAGGTAGGACCTTTTGCCAAAAAGTTCCCGTAACAAAATAGTACTATTATAATAATTTATTCCTTCAACTGATTGGAAAGGGTTTGAGAGAATCTAGTCTTGTACTACTGTAATCTATTTCCCTGCATCCTCAACAAGTAAATTGCAAATCAATGCCTCCACTTGTTCAAATAATAATAATAAATTTTTTTAATTTTAATAACTAAATAATTAACTGTTATATTTTTAAATCTATTTATAACTCAATCATTTTCATTTTTTATTTATTTTTTTATTCTTGTAATAACTAAAAATATAAAAAAAATTAATGAAAAAAGAAGATATTATTTAAAATAAAATTATGATCAGTAGGGTAAAAAATAATTAAAAAATTATTTAATTCGTTTAGCAAAAAGTACATGTCGGCTTCTTCTCTTTTTAATTATCATATTGGCTAATTTTATTTATTTATAATTTACGCACTCTCTGCATTAATTACAGCACTAACTACTTCATTATTATGGGATAAAAAGTATCGGAAAGTTGGGCATCTTTTTATACAGGCTCGATGCTTTCTCTAAGTCTCCATATATATATATATATATATATATATATATATATATATATAACAAACAAAAATTATACATGCTATTGCTAATTCCATTAAATATTTTATTATTTTTATTAAATTTTTTATTATAAATTATCAATACACCATCACATATCAAGTTAATAACTAGATAATGATTAAATATAAGAATTCGTTAATAATTTAAAATATAAAATTAATGAAAATAACAAAACATTTGATGTATTTAACAAGGCTCAATTATATATTGTATACTTAATGAAAGCATAAACTTTTGCGCATCGTAATCCTTCCTCTCCCTCTCTCTATGGTAAAACGGGTTCCTGGGGAACCTAAGAAAGTTTCGAACTTTTAAATTAAAGCAAGTTCATGGATGCCAATTTTTCATTTAAGAACGTAGCTATAACAGTACCTTCCAATGAATGATGAGGGGAAAAAAAATAACGACTACGAGGTAGCTAGCAACGTTTTTAGAGAAGGAAAAGATTGATCACAACAGTACTTCAAAGCTCAAATCTATCCCTCACGCATGCTTTTATTTTATTACCTCAGTTGGTAGCTTCTCCTTATAAAGCCAATATTTACATTTTCAATCAAAGTGACTCAAAACACTCCATATTTATTTTATTTTTTTCCTCTTTTCAATAAAGCAGTACTTCTTATGATGATCAACGGAATTATGTTGCTTACATTCTGATAGTTTTATTAAAAAAAAATTCATAATTATTAATTTCTGTATATATATCAGTGTAGGCTGAATTAAAACTGTTTCTAGTTAAGTATTTTTTTAGGCGTTGAGTGTAATTAAAAATTGCTAGAAAAACCCTCATCTTGACCCAAAAATATAGAAAGTTTATATGTATTATAGAATTAAAATAGTTTAAATGTTAGGTAGATTCAAAACAGAAAATAAATAAATCAAATGTTAAGTAGGCTAGAATAATGAAGGTTTCCCATCTATAAAATAGATAATAGAGATCTAAAAGAATTGGTTTGAACAGAATAAGGTGGATAAATAGTATCAATTTCGAATCTTTGTATAAATAATTTTTTTTTAAATAATTTTTTTTGGATTTAAAGACCAAGAGTAAAGTAGTGGAGGATATGGTATGTTTTACGTTGGTACTCTGCTTTGCCCTTGTAATTAAAAAGTCAGCAACCTAATTCACAGCCATGATCTGTCAAAGATTCTTGCTTTGTCCTATTTGGACTATAACCAGAACCATGATCTGTCAAAGACTCTGTGTGTGTGGGGTCCATGCAGTTCAAAACGATGCAACCATTTCCAGGCGTACCACCTGTTGAAGTGCAGATCGCACATGATGTGGTCCAATCAAATAAATGATCTTGGAATTGACAAGTAAGCAACACTTTTGACCTTTCATTTTTTATTTCTTGGGTGATCTGAAATATTTATGTTGATTGCCAGATCTATAAAAGAATTTTGAAGCCCATTTTGCGTGGCTTATGTTATGCACAGTGTGGGTCAGGAGGTAATTTTGGGAATGTTTGAAGATTGATGGGAATGCTTGAAGATGCTGGGAAATTCTGGGTTTAAAATGCAACAAATGCAAGTCAATTACACGTGTGAAAATGGGACCCTTAATTAGTTAAGTTGGTTAGCTTACATGGAAGTCAGTTAGTTGGAGAAGAAAAATATCCTACGTGGCAATTTGTTAGGGAGGAAAAAACAGATACTATTAAAATCAACTCAAGGAAAACGTGAGGAGCAGAATTGGATTTTTGGGGAATTTTTTTTTGCATTTCTGTTTTCACCTATCTGAACTATCTTTTGTTTCTCTCTACATTCTTGTAATTCTTAGTGTTCTTGTCATTGATTGTTTTACAAAATTCCATTGTTCTTTTATTTGATTGAATAAACGTTGATATTCATTTGAAATTGCAATAGAACCATTCAATTCATTCCATTTTTCTTAGTTTTAGGAATTTGGGTTGCATCAAATGATATCAAAGTTTCGATTTGACACTCGTTAGGATTAAATAACGAAAAGCGAGCATGGCAAAGTCGAATGTAGAATTGAAGAAGCTTGAAGAAACGAGTGGCTCATCCGTCTTAAGGTAATTTCTAACCTAAGCGATAGATGTTCTTCTCTCGTTTGATAAGCATGATTCTAAGATTATATTGTTAAAAGAATCGATGAAAGAACCTAAGGGACTAGTGAACTTAGAGGGGGAACTTACCATAATAATGGAATTAATACCGACTTGAATGATACTACACTAGGAGGAGGTTTTAACAAACCCGAATTTGGATTTCCAAATGTGGGTAATAATGGTGGATTCGGTCATGGTGGATACAATGTTGATCATTATGGATATCATTCCAATAATAGGGTATCTAAAGTAGAATTTCCTAAATTTTATGGTGAAGACTTTGATAGTTGGGTATTCGGGTGAAAGAAGTTCTTCATATATGATCGAACATCCGAGGAGTTTAAGGTGAATTTGATAACTATTCATCTAGAGGATGAGGCTTTGGAGTGGCACTAAGTATTTATACATATGCATAGTGGTACATACCTTGATCAAGTGGTGTGATTATATTGAAGCCATGAGTATAAGATTTGGGATGATGATGTTTAATGATCCAATGGCGGAACTAATGGGGTTAAAACAAGTGAGTGATGTTCAATCTTACTTGAAAAGGTTCATTTCGAGTGGTAAACAAGTTAGTGCTACCGGAAAAGTACATCATTAGCATGTTTTGTAGGGAAGCCGAAACTAGAGTTACAAGTTTCAATAAAAGTAATGAGACGTAAAACCCTCGAGGAAGTCTGTTTCCTTGGCTAAATTACAAGAAACAAACCCAAATAACCATTTTCAAACCAATAATTTTTTCACCAAATACACTTTTTTGTTCAACTAAAGACCTAATCGAACACCTTTCAAAACACTCAAAAATCTAGCTATAACCAATTTTTCAAACAAACAACCCTTCCATCCCATAAAATCAATTAACTTACCAAAATCCACAAATGGCTAATCAAAAAGGTCTACTTATTTTACCACCTCGGTTTCAAAATGGTAACTCAATGTTCAAAAGAAGAAAGTTACATAGTAATTATGAGTTGAATGAGAGAACATTAAAGGAATTGTGTTACTATTGTAATGAGAAGCATTCACCTAGCCCATAGGTGTAAGGGCAAACAATTATTCATGCTGGGGATTGAGGGGGATGAGGATAATGAGAATGGTGGTGAGACTCGTTAATGATGGGGATGTTGAAGAGCAAGTTGATAACCCCGAAAATTTGAATTTTGAGTTGTATAAGATATCAACATATGTTGTATTGGGAGGGTGAACATTACCAAACAATGAAAGTGATGGGTAACTTGGAAGGAACGAAATTGACTATGCTCATTGACATTGGTAATACACATTGTTTTAAGGATTTGGGGTTTGCCAAAGAGAACAAATGTGAGTTAGTCGAGATTTAACCTATTACAAGTAAAGATGGCTAATGAAGGAGACATTGTATGTGAATATATGTGTAGGAAGTTCCAATAGAGGATGCAAGGAAAAAATTTTGAAACCACGGTAGTTGTGATGTCCATATAAGTGTATGAAGTGATTTTAGGAATAGTTTGGTTGTATGGACTCGGAAGAAATCACCTAGAACTTTAAAGACATGTGGATGATATTTATGGTAGATGGAGAGGCATTCACATTAAAAGGGAAAAATGCTAAGCTAATCAAAAGTCAAAAAGAATTAGAGGTTAACAAGGCTATTTGTAAGGAGCAACAATTAAACCGGTTGCAGATGAATCAAATGATCCATGAGGATTGGGAAAATGAGGTATTTATGGCAGAATCGAATAATGAAACTTTAAGGACACTAGTGACATTGCTAGAATCATTTAAAGAAGTATTTAATGAGCCTAAAGGTTTACCACCCCATAAATTGCATGATCATAAAATTGTATTAAAGGAAGGAGTCGAACCAGATGAACATTAAACCTTATAGGTATCATGTTGTTCAAAAGGATGAAATAGAGAAACAAGTTCAGGAAATATTGGAAGGTGGAATAATTAGGGCCATTGTAAGCCCTTTTTTCTTCTTCCGTGGTTCTAGTTAAGAAAAAAGACAATTCCTAGAGACTATGTGTGGATTACAAGAAATTAAATAATCCGACTATAAAGGATGGCTTTTCCATTCCCATAATCGAAGAACTTTTAGATGAATTACATGGCTATGTTATGTTTTCAAAGCTTGATATTAGAGTTGTTACCACCGGATCGGGATGAATATCACTAATGTTCCAAAAATAGCTTTTTGTACCCATGGTGGGCACTATGAGTATTTGGTTATGCCATTTGAATTAACCAATGCTCCTAACATATTTTAAGTCCTCATGAATGATATTTTCAAATCCTATCTCGGAAAATTCATTTTAGTCTTCTTTGATGATATATTAGTTTATAGTAAATCCATTCATGAACATGAATAACATTTAAAACTTGCATTAAACATTCTAAAAGAAAATTCCTTATTTTTTAAAAAGTCTAAATATACCTTTGGCACTCCAAATGTTGAATATTTAGGCCATTACATTTCTAAAGAGGGAATGCAAACCGATCCTATCAAAATTGAAGTTGTTCAACAATGGCCTAAACCTAAAAATCTCAAATAATTGAGAGGAGTTTTAGGCCTCGTAGGGTATTACTCGGAGGTTTGTTAAAGGCTATGAAAGAATTGCAAAGCCACCGACGTACTTACTTAAGAATGATACATTTGGGTGGAATCCGAGCAGCTAAGGCAAGCATTGGAGGAATTAAAAAATGCCATAACTTCTACACTAGTGTTGGCTCTACCAAATTGGAATGACGAGTTCACAATAGAAACTAATGCTTCGAAAATGGAATCAAGGCAATGCCGATGCGTAAAGGTCATCTCATACCTTTCATCAATAACTTTTATCTCTCAAACACTAGGTTTTATCGATGTATGAGAAGGAATTAATTGCTATTCTCTTTGCTATCAAGAAATGACACCAATCCTTGATGTATAAACACTTCACAATCAAGACCGATCATCGAGTTTAAAGCATCTATTGGAGCGGACAGTTCATACCGAGAGCCACTTCACATGGTTAGTTAAGTTGATAGGGTACAACTACAATAATGTATACAATAAGTGGCAAGAAAAATTATGTAACGTATGCATTATCCAGGGTACAATTATCTATTCTTATAGTGTCTTCAATATCCATAAACTTGATTGATAGGATTAAGAGTCCATGGGAAGAAGATCTTATGTTACATGCATTTACATCATAGTTGCACACTCTAGAAGGAATTCCATCCAAGTTTGAATAGCAGAACCAACAATTGAGAAGGAAGAAAAAGTTGGTCGCAAGGAAGAATACTAACTTACATAGGGAACTCATTTCCATGTGTCATGATTCATATTTAGGTGGCCACTCGGAATTAAAGGTACTATCAATAGGATAGTTCACTACTTTACTAGAAAGGATTGAGAAGAGACGTAAGAGAGCACATGCGACAACGTAAAACTTGTCGGAGTGCAAATATGAAAATATGGCCAATCCAGGGTTACCGAATCCATTATCACATTTATCGCCATTTTCACTAACATATCTATGGATTTTATAGAGGGTTTACTTTATTCTCATAGTAAATCAATAGTGATTATGATGGTAGACAAACCGACTAAATATGCCCATTTCATGGCTTTATCTCACCCTTTTACAAGCATCGTCGATAACTCAAGCATTCATGGAACATGTTAAGTTATACGGGTTACCAAATACCATTGTGTCGGATAGAGACTCTATTTTCCTTAACGGATTTTGGAAGAAACCGTTTGCATATTAAGGGGTGTCTTAACATTTTTCTATAGCCTACCATCCTCAAACGAGATAGCCAAACAAAAGTAATTAATAGATGTTCATAAACTTATTCGAGGTGTATGTGTTCTTCTATTCCAAAGGCTTGGGTTAAATGGTTATGTATGGTAGAATTTTGGTGCAATACTACATACCATTCTTCCATTCAACAATCATCTTTTGAAGCCTTGTATGACTATGTACCTCTAATTCACCTTATCTTCCTAATGATTGTAAGGAACCAACAAGTGAATTAGTTTTTATAAGATAAGGAAGATGTGGTAGCATTACTAAAGAAGCATCCGATCAAGGCTCAAAATCGTAGAAGGTGCAAGCTGACAAAAAGAGGTCTAAAAAAGTGTTTCAAATTAGGGAGTGGGTTTATCTTATACTTCGGGCTTATAGGCAACAATCCATGATTCCTAGAAAAAGTCAAAAGTTAGCTCTAAAGTTTTATGGACCCTTTCGGATTATGGATAAGATTCGGAAGGTAGCTTATACCTTGCAACTTCCCCCATGATCTTTAATCCATCCTACATTCCATGTTTTACAGACTCAAACCTACTTATGAGAAAGTTTTAGTGCAACCATAGTTACCTCGACATTGAATGAAGATGTTCATCCAGTTGTTATTCTAAATAGGAAGATGGTCAAATGGGGTAATCGAGCAACCACTAAGGTGTTGATCCAATGGTCTAATGGTACAACGAGATGAGGCCACTCGGGAGTATGCTTTTGAATTGGCTAGGCGTTTTCTTAATTTTGACCTTGATATCAAAGTCCTTTAAGAGAAGAAGTATCATTATGCATAGTCTAGTTCAAGAGGTAATTTTAGGAATGTTTGAAGATTGCTGGGAATGATTGAAGATGCTCGGGAAATTCGGGTTTAAAACGAAACAAATGCAAGTCAATTACACAAGTGAAAATGGGACCCTAAATTAGTTAAGTTGGTTAGCTTACGTGGAAGTCGAGTTAGTTGGAGAGTAAAAATATACTACGTGGCAATCTATTAGAAAGGAAAAAAAGATACTATTAAAATCAACTCAAGGAAAACGTGAGGAGTAGACTTGGATTTTTAAGGAATTTCTTTTTGTATTTCGTTTTTACCTATCCGAACTATCCTCTCGTTTTTCTCTCTGCATTCTTGTAATTCTTAGCATTCTTATCATTGATTGTTTTACAAAATTCCATTGTTCTTGTATTTGATTGAATAAATGTTGATATTCATTTGAAATTACAATAGAACCATTCAATTCATTCCATTGTTCTTAGTTTTAGGAATTTAGGTTGTACTCGCTTAATAGTAATACCTAGCTAATATATATTTAGCCCTTGTTTTTCTTTCTATTAGTATCCATTGTATGAGATTTGGGCATTGTTTTTATTTTGAACAACATAATATCTTCTTTTATCACCGGTATTAATAGATAGAGATTCAAACCAAACTCGCACTTATAGTTCGCCCTTCATACATTTGAGATGATGTCTTCTCCCCGCATAAGCTTTTAACTAGGAATTTGTCCTCAAGTCATATGATTGATGCTTTTTCAAGATACAATTTTGGGCATATAAATGGACAACCAAAAATCCATTAATAAGATGAGTAAATTCAACCCATGAAAATCTCGAGAAGAGGAGTTTTTTTTTCCCTTCTCTTTCCCACTATTCCCTCATCACTCTTTCCCTTCTCTTCTTCTCTTATGACCTACTTGAACAATTTTCCCTATCACTCTCCATTCCCTTTCCCTCTCTTTCTCTTCTATCCACCATGCCTATTCCCTCTCTCTTTCCTTCTTTGTTTTTTTTCTTCCCAGGCACCCCTTTCCTATTTCGATCATGGCCGTTGTCACTTTGATTTATTTATTCACTTCTTCAATCTATAAAAGGATAGAGGGATAGGAAATCATGTTTTCCCCGAAAACTCTCTCTTTCTTCATCTTGATCTTAAAGTAGATAAACAATGTGTTCCTTAAAAGTTCAAGCAATACAACACATAGAGAAACTAAGACTATTAGAGTACTTATGACAAAAAAAAAAAAAAAAAAGCCTATCACAAATTATTCAAATAAAAAATAAAAACCACCGGGAGTGCTTAAAAATATCAATGAAAGGCCTATTTTTTGAAATTTAAAACGAACTCAACTAGCTTTGACACATCTTTCACTTCTAACCAGACAAAACCACTAGTATCACTATTATCACCGTTCTTGTTCGAAGCCGTAGGCAAGAATGGTGACGAGTGGTGCTAAGAATGGTGACAAGGGTGGTTCTAGTGGTTTTGTTGGTGAAATCCAAGTTGTGCTCGAGTTCTATTTTAAATTTCAAGAAATGAGACTCTCATTGTCTTTTTTAAGTGTTCTTAGTGGTTTTTGTTTTGTGTTTGAATAATTTGTAGTGGGCTTTTCTTGGCCTTGAGTACTTTAAGAGTCTTAGTTTATGATGAAATGTTAAACTCTTAATGAACAAAGTCTTTATCTTCATGAATTCTTGAACTTTTTGTTTAATGATTTATTTCACGCATGAATTCATTATAAACTTCTTTGAGCTAAAAAAAAGTAACCTTGAAAATGTGCTTAAAACTCACAAGAGGATGTGATTTTTTTTTTTCTCTGGCCTCGATCAACCAGCCCAAGATAGAACTAAGGTCAGAACTCAGAACTTAGTATTGAATTAAACTAGTGTACGTAACTGAGAAAACAAAGAAAGAAAGCCAATAAATATCCCTTCAAACTGCTAATGACAAGAGATTCTATTTCTAGGTCCAAATTCTTTATGACCACTCAAAATTAATTATTTATTTTACTCTTTTTTTTTTTAAGTATTTATTTATGGAGTATATTGTAACCAGCAACTTGCAAGTTCCTTTCAGTAACCTTTCTTGAACTCTTTTGAAAAATCTACCCTTTCTTCATTCCCATCAGTTACTCAAAACCATAGCCATGGCCTCATTGTTCATCTCTACTTCACCATCTTTTACTCTTTCTCCCAAAACTTACACAAAATATCAAACAACTCACTTTTTCAAACCCTTTTCAATCAGAGCTTCTTTAACTTCTGTTGATCAATCCACAATCTCTTTAGCGAATAAAAATCCCTGCCCTTTTAAGGTAAGAGCAATCCTTATCCGGGTTTATCATTATCTTCATTAAAAATTCAGAATTTTCAACTATGCTTTCTTACAATTTTATATCTCTCTTTTCAGGAAAATAACTGGCAATGGAAATTTCAGGACAAGCTTTTAACCATCTATTATGAAGAACATGGGAAGGAAAGCCGTGAGCCAACCAAAAATATTTTGATGCTGCCAAGTATTTCTGATGTTAGCACTGTTGAAGAATGGAGATCAGTAGCTGGAAACATTGTTCAACGAGTCAGTGAAATCAATTGGAGGGCTACAATTGTTGATTGGCCTGGTTTGGGTTATTCTGATAGGCCGAAACTAGACTACAATGTTGATGTCATGGAGAAATTTCTGACTGACTTCATCAATGCTTCAGATGGTCCAGTGAAGCACTTGGGTGAGTTTTGATTTTCTTTGATAATTGTTATTACTATGGTGCTTTACTCATTCTTAATGGGTTTCTGCAATTGATTCAGAAAATGATTTAGTAGTCTTTGGAGGAGGGCATGCTGCCACAATAACTCTCTCTGCTGCAAAGAAAGGTTTGGTGAAGCTAGCAGCCATTGCTGCTGTTGCACCCACCTGGGCTGGTCCTCTTCCTATTGTGTTTGGTCGAGATTCCAGCATGGAAATGAGGTATGATAAATTTCAGTGCCATTTTACTGATCCTTCTAGCTTTCAATCAGGAAATGCTGGCAGTTGCTTCTTTGTATTCTATGTTGGTTCTAGCTCCTAGGAGGATAAAACTGATCTCTATAGGTCATTGCTCATGAGTGACTTACCAGGTATGGGCTGCTAAGGGACACCTTAAGGACCCCAGGTGTGGGTTGGATGATGTATAACATGCTCGTAAGCAACGAGAAGGCAATTGCGTCCCAGTACAAATCCCATGTCTACGCAAATCCTGACAATGTGACTCCTGATGTTGTTGACAGTAGAATTGCACTGACAAAACAAAAGGGAGCTCGTTGCGCCCCTGCTTCTTTCTTGACAGGTCTCCTTGACCCAGTTAAATCCCAGGAGGAATTCCTTGAGCTTTTTGCAGATTTGGATGGGAAAGTACCAGTTCTTGTTGTGTCATCCAAAAGTTCTCCGAAGAGGTCAAAAGCAGTAATGCAAGCACTCAGAGAAGCCAAAGGGGTCAGTAAATTTGTTGAGGTTCCTGGTGCTCTTTTGCCACATGAAGAGTATCCCACTATAATTGCAGAAGAGCTTTACCAATTTTTGCAAGAAAATTTTGAATTTAATGTTTGATATCAGAAAGTACGTTACCAATCTTTATTCCGTTTATAAATACAAATTGATGAGATCAAGACACATGTGATCACCCTCTAACCTAGAGGAGAATTTGATGTTCTCTTTTCAATCATTCTCTCACACATGCTATCGTTTTGTCAAACAAATCACGAGAAAGGAAGCACTTTGAAGTCGATCAGGGAGAGAGAACTGTTCAACATTAGAAGCAAATGTCAGTTTTTGGAATGCATTTACATGATTTATATACACTTCAATTCAATACAAAAGAAAGTAAACACCTGCTCTAGCTGTTGATTCCACTGGTTAGAAAACAAACAAAAGTATGTGAGATTCCGAGACAGTTATGATTCCACTCATTCTTCCCAAGTGTTCCATGAAATGTTTCTCTTGCCTCAGAAAAGGAGATAAATATATAAGAATGGTAACAATTTCCTGGCTGGAAAGACCTGCTCTCTAGATGTTGTGTACACGTGAAAAACTCGCAAAAGAAAGACAGCATGCTTCAAGTAGGAAGCGGAGACATTTGAATTTGATCTTCCAACACCCCACTCAATGGATCAGATTGCTGAAAAGAACCCTTTTTACCATGCTCCAAGGCAGTTGCCTCATAAATACCTACAGCACGTCACAAAAACAAGGAAACAATGAGGGGTGTTTATTTCTACCAATGCCCATGCCAATGTGCTAGTGTTTGTTCTTCTTGCACTGTATTTATGTTTTACTGGTTTGGTCGATGATAATAAAAATTTATGTGATATGATTATCCTTTTCTTCTACTCTGTTTTTTAAGGGAAACCATAAGCTTCTCGAATACAATACAAGACATCTATAACCTATCAAAACCTTCTACACATTCTAGCCAACTTATCCACCAGCCTGACCATAAAAACAAAAGGTTTGTGTCTCTATTTCTGACTGGATAACTTATTTATTTATTTATGAATTGCTAGGAATTTCTAGAAAATATTGCATGGAGCAACACAATGAAAGACTTTTTAACATACCAAAGCCCAAAATCAAGGAGCATATTATGAATCCTGGAAGAGAAAAATCCATTTTGTAGACAATCTCCATGATGATGATGCATCCTCCAGCTACCATTAGGTGCCTTGGTGAAGAGAAAACCATGTGCAGTCTGCAAACAAATAAAGTCGTTTCCATCATTTATCAACCTAACAAATTTCTTTTGATCACTAGAGTGTTCTAAATATAGTTACACTTGTAGCTTCTATTTACTTGCAAGCAACCACCATCTATACAAATGTTCCATTATGAAAATGAAAACCATTCACATAATTCTTGAATTAAACACAAACAACAGATGCCATAAAAGAAATCACCGAGTGTATAGCACCCAGTCAACAAACAAGCCTAAGCATGATAGCAAAATTTATGTGACATGGGAACAAAATGAAGCCATCGTGTATTGTGGCAGTGTCATAAATAGTCCTCTTGATTGATGCATTTAGGCCTCTAGACTAGTATAAGCAACTGTGAAATAACTGAAGTGGCTGGTTCATCTTCATGGACCTCAAGAAAATGAGAACCAGCTTAAAATCTAATAGCAAAATTACTAAAAGTGTATTTAGTTAATGTACCCGATCAAAGGAACTTTATAATTATTCCAAAGCTGAAAGTAGTCAGCCATTACATGCATTAAATTTATTTCCACAAATAACTAATTCATCAAAAGCTAGTCAAAACATAAGTAAACTGAAAGGCTTTGCATCACTTGAGCAGTGATCCAGAAAAAAGGTACCTCTCCTCTGCAATACTGTCAACATAGAATATCAGGATAACTCCAAAAAGAATAGTGCTGAAAAATGCCCAGGTTGAAAATAGCAGTTCTACACTGCTGCCAGAAGTTGATCCCTGAAGTACTCCAAAAAAAGGCAGAAAATTTTCAATCAGGCCAGAGCTCCATGGGGATTTAAATAAAAATAATAATTTCCAAAGCTTGATCTAGTAAAATTAGACATGGGACTGAAACTTACGATAATAAAGTCCCACATGGCCACCGGAAACAGAAAACATGTTGCAGAAGTAATGGTTATGGCATTAAGCCTCCTTTTAAGTTGATTCTGACAACAAGTAATGGCCAACATTAATACTAGAGTTTCACATAATGCCCAATGAAAAAAGGCACATGGCTAAACAAGAGAACAACGCTAGCTGCGATTATTTTCCAACAGGGTACCGAACAATTATGTAAATGGATGAATATCAACACCTTGAGTGAAACACGCCGTGCAATAACCCTTCTTAAAGCTGATAAGATTCCAGCAAGAATTGGAACTGCCATTGCTCCCATACCCAAAACCTCCTCTGTCTGATCCTCAGTAGCTGGACTATCTTTGAATGGTATTTCACATTAAGTTAAAACAAGCTTCAAGAATTCTCCAAGAATTCACAATAAGAATAGAAGGGAAAAATGGAAAGAGAAAGGAGGAAAAAAAAAACCCATACAAGGAAACTGATGCCAGTAAACAGGAAAACCTAAAACCTATTATTACAAATTCAATGAGAAAAAAGTTGAATCTACATAAGGATATAAAATGGCGAATATGTGGCCATGGCCCACCCTTGAGATAAGAAGTAGAAAGATGCCAACATCGCAATGAGCCCACCAACCTGGAAGAAGATGAGGAAACACCCACTGAATAAGAGAAAGTAATCATTAACTTCTACATATCTTGGACTGATTGCAATTGAATGACATAGTGTATATGTGTCATCAGATTGTTATAATATTCACAAACACATGTTAAATGAAGACGCTGCTGAAAAAGGAAATGAGATGGAATACAATAAGGAGGACAAGGCATCCTCCTAGTAAACACAACTCAGTTATCTAATCTCTCTGATGCCATTAAGATCACCCTTGATAAGTATATATAAAAAACATTTAGAATCCAACATGATGAATCTCTCACTGTAGAAGTTCGATGGGCTCCATTCCAAGCATAGATAAATATAAAAGAACCACAGTAGCATCTATGTTATTAGCATCACATACAAGTTGATGCCCTCTTTTGTGAAGCAACCAATAGGATATGATCTCGCCTCACACAGTGAGAAACATGTCAATTATAAAATTCTCAAACTTATGTGCTTAAAAGTACAAGGACTATTACCTTTTTCCATACATGGCCCCTCCGTCCATATAATGCTGCAGATAATACTCCAAGAACAGCACCAGAATACTCCGCCAAGATAGCTCTTGAGTCATAACAAAGAATTAATTGACTATAAGTCTATAACTACAAATAAGTTAAAAACTACACCCAAAAAAAAAAAAAAAAAAAAACAGCAAACAAAGGAAACAAAGGAATAAGGTAAAGTCCCTTCAAATTGATACTAATAAGAGATTCTAGGTGCGAATTCTTTAGGCATCATAGCCAAGGTCAAATCAAACGCAGATCTAGGATTAGAATTGCCTCGCCAATCGCAGACTGAGCTAGAGCTAGAGAGCTTCTAAAATTTCTGTAAAATTATCCTCAAGTCCAACCAAACGAGATTGCATCAATTTATATATGAATTTCCAGTAATTTTTGTCCTAGAAATAAGCAAAATACCCCTGGTTACACAAACTAAAGAAAATTTGGAAGACCGGACAAATTCACAGCATATCCATTAGAGAAAATCCCGTAATAAGACCCTATACTACTTTGACAAGCCAGTAGATATCCCCAGGGGGCCATAAATCAGTCTTGGAGCATGATTTAAAATGAATTGGTATTTAAGCTAAGTTTTTCAGAAGCCTCTTGTATCTAGTGTTATATTCATGACAATCTACACATATACACCTATAATCATCAGTAAAAGTTGGTTATTTCTCAAATTGCCAAACATGAATCTCCTAGACCCCCACAACTTAAAGGGAAAGAGCATTTACAATTGAACAAGTCTCTAGAAACAGTTGAATACTAATTTTGCATTCTTCAAGCAGGACGAGCCTACCTTAGTGGTCCACATGACTTGAGTCCCTTTCCCCACAAGATGAAGTATAAAGCTGTTATTGCACCATTTATAACCGACGGCACTACCTGAACAACAATTAACATCATTTAAGAATCAGCTAGCATACTCTCAAATCAATATCCAAATGAAAAGGAGACACTTCTAGTCATTCACCTGCTGATTAGAGAGTGCTCTTCCCTTCCAAGGCTTTTGCAAAGCTAAAAACAGGATTGACGATGGAACCAAACAACTGAATATAAAAAGTATCACTGAAGCTCCAGTCTCAGACAAATAGCGGTACATTGAATAAACTGACCATATTCTCAAGAAGTTACCAATAACATGGATTATCTGCAACGGAGTGTGCCTACACCAAACCACAAAAAATAAAATCATCTATATGAATCACTTCCACTATATCAAGCACAGCCACATTCAAAAAGAAAGCATAAAGTACAAATAAAACAGTGTGAAGACTCAATGGGTAATCAAACAGGCTTCCAAGTTAAACTTAGAATAACCCGTTTGCAAGATAATACTTGCATCAACTCACACGAAACCGAAGCCATCTAAACCCCACCAGAAATGCACCAAATGTGTACCAAAATCATCAATTTTCATCCCATAATTCAAATCTCAAGCACTTATCAAACTATATTAGAGCAAAACCATGCACTTATTACAAACATCACATTGCTTTTATCCTCAAAATTACATTAAAAAACCCAAACAGAACTGACTTAACAAAATTTCCGAATAAACCCACCTTCATAACAACCTCAAAAATCCAAATAAATAAATAGATACTTTATTTATTCCAAATAAGAAGAAAACAGATGCATTATTAGCGTTAGGGTTTAGAGATTTTGCATACCTGAAAGGAGGAGAAGATCCTCCACCAGCTCCTCCTCGATCTTCACTCATTTGTCTCGGAGTCATCATTTTTAATCAAATTAATGATTATTATCTTATAATGTAATCCAATTCAAAATTAATCAAACAGAAAAAATTAGTACTGATCAGTGTTTTTCTTTTCTTGTGCTTTCAGTTTTTTTGCACAAAAATAAATAAATCCAAGTTGAATCTGTCTTTTCTCTTCCCTCTCTGTTTTCTTCCTCTTGAAGTTGCTGGTTTTGGGCTCAACCTGCTAAAAGAACATTTTTGGGCTTCGGAATTTTGTTTAGGTCGAGTTGTGTTGAAGCCCAATTTATCATTTTGAAAAAAGAGTAAGGTTTCAATGGACTTCAGCGGCCTCGAGCCATGGCCCATGGTCTTATGTGTCTCGGATCCCTGTTTGAATAAACTTAAATATCTCAACTATACTTGATTTTTTTTTTTTTCACCTCTTCCACTTTAATATTTTTCTAAATAAATAATCATTTTACTTTACGAATTGCATTGTCAAAAATGATATTTGATGAATTATAACTTATAATAATATAGCAATGTATTTTTGTTTTAGGAAAAAGCTCGAACTTGAAAGCCGTTGAAGGAGGATGAGATACTTATTATTGCTAACACTTGATTTTTGCCTTATTTATTGTAACTACAACCATTATGTATGCACTTTTCTATGACTTTAGGATTTTTCAAATTTATTTAAGTTAGAGATTAGTGTTCATTTTAGATCTTTATTTTATTTTATTCAATTCTCATGTTTAGTACTATTATGTTTTTTTTTTTAATTTAAAGTGAAGCTATAGCCTTAGGCTTTTTTATTTTTACTTTTCTTGAAAACTACAAGATAAATAACCCTTGGACAAGCATACACGTGTGTATATGAGCATATTAAAATATCATAAAATGACAAGAATATCTTGATCTTGTTATAAAATAACGAATGTCTATATGAATGTTCATATGTTTGTTATATTTCCATCACTCATAATTATTAATATAATTTAACTTGTCATTCAATATAAGAAATTGAAATAATAATGTAATTAATTCAATAATTTATGTACTTTTAATAGTTTATAGTCTCTTTTAATTCTCTTTCTAATCTCGAAGCCTATAAATAGATTTGATTGTTCATTAGTTTATATACAAATATTTTGTAAAGATTTATAATGAATTCATTTTATTATCATATTTCTTTTCAATTCTATTATTGTTTTCATTTTTTTTAATAACAGATACATATTTATAACTCTTTTTCTTGTTTTGGCAAATAAATCATCATGCTGGGTACGTAGATAACCCATTTGGATCCAAATTGCAAAATATGCAAAAGCTAAGCACATGGATTAACGTTATCAATCGTCAGAGTAATTAACCTGCACTAGTAAGTAACGAACAAATTCAAACTTCTAGTGATGACCAGCGCATGTAAGTATCTTGCAAAAGGACAGCAAGCTTACTACTAGTACTCCATATATCCAGTTAAAAGATAACATTTAAAACCATCAAATTCATGCACCCTGTAGTACTATAGAAACTAGAGGCATTTCATGCACAAGCCTTAAATCTTTAGGGCACATGACTACGTGATGCATTTCCTCAATGTAGGAACACTTAGATCAGACAAACAGACATACAGACAAACAGACACAACAAACAAATCCAAACAATCGAAAATGGATACTTGTATAAATGTGTATTCACACTCGCTAGCACAAACATCACTTGGGAGTCACTTCAATACCACTCTGATCTAACTCCTTACTGTAATAATGCACGTACATATCCATCCCTCTTTGCACCAAGAAAATCTGACCCCTATATTTTGATTTTGGTAGACCGTACTTTTATTATGCAGGTCAAACAAAAAAAAAAAAAAAAAAAAAGAAGCTAGTACTCACATTATTATTATTACTATTTCATTCATCACTAGCTAGCCTTACACTAACAAATGTGCAACCACTCCG
The DNA here is from genome assembly GCA_963924115.1 of Dovyalis caffra. Lineage (NCBI taxonomy): Eukaryota > Viridiplantae > Streptophyta > Magnoliopsida > Malpighiales > Salicaceae > Dovyalis > Dovyalis caffra. Next base: position 2,092,198 of record CAWUPB010001161.1, on the reverse strand, counting down.
CTTCCGATTTTGCAAACAGTAGTAGCAAATTCATAGGTCAATCCAATAGTAGCAAAAAAGGGTTACTATATATAATTGTTCTTATCAGAATTTTAAATCAAATCACAAAGATGATTGAAAAAAATAATAGTAGTTATAATTACAGATTATAAATTATTGTGATAATAAAATAAAAATTATAATATTTATATAACTCTAAATAATAATAACGATGTTTCGAAATTATTATACAATGATTATTATTTAAATATATAATTCATGTCAATTCTGAAAATTACTTTCACAAGAGGCACAGTGGAGTTTCAAATCAGAAAACTTGAGGGATATATATGTACAGAAGGAGAAAGAAGTCTTTTTCTTTTTTTGTACTCTTAGACTTGACTAAGAATAGCAGATTTTAAGATGAATTGATTGTTGACAAAGGTGCTGTCCCCAGAGACCAACAGTCTATGTCGTGAAAAGAAAATTGTTTTGAGTGTTAATTCAATAATTCAAGGAGAATTATATCAGGCAACTGGAGTATTTATCGTTGAATGAAAATTAAATAATCGAATCAAATCGTATAAAAATATTAATTTCAGTATGATTAAAAAAAATAAAAAAATTGAATCAAAATAATTTCAATTTTCGGATTCAGATTTGGTTATTTAAAAAAAAATCAATTAATTAAAATTATATATATATATATATATAGAGTCATATGGCTCACAATATTCTCAAATTGAAAAACCCTTTTTCCTTAGAAGTACTTCTTTCCACAGTTTCGTACATACTTTCTTTTTCTCTACTATAAGTTTGGATATACACAAAATAACAAAAACGTTGATAGATTTTCTATCGTCTCCAATTCAAGCCTTCTTGAATAAACAATTCATTATTTGTTTATCTACTAATACATTTGTTGTTGTTATTATTATTATTTTTTGGGTTTTCGAGCTAGTAGTCCACGAGTCGAAAAAAATCCACTCTAAACGGATATTTCAAAAACTTTAATAGAATCAGTCATTTGTAGAAAAAATAAAATAAAATAAAACGTGTAAAAATCGAATTATGGAACACCGAAATTAAAATATTTCAAAATTGAACTGAAAAACCGAGTAACATTTTGATTCAGTTTCGGTTTTTTTTTTTTTTTTTGAAAATTCAATTAATCAAAAACCGTTCAAAATATTTTGAAACGAACCCAATAATCGAATGAATACCCGTATATATATATATAACTTTTCTGTTTGCTCTAAGTTAGGTATGGGAAGTTGATGATTATCAATATTGCTAGTCTGTGTATGTTGATCATTATTCATTAGGCTCAATAGACATGTTGTCAACACTGTCAATTGTCTGTTTCATCGTGCATGCACCAACAAAAAGCCAAGTGATTAAATTTTGTTTCAAAAAGGAGTCAAGGAAAACAAGAGTATTGCAGATAATAGAAGCTTTTAAGATTCTTAAGGTCTTTTTCATTTAAGGAAATCTATGAACCCATATTGCTCTATCTTCTTGTGAGGATGATATGGCCCATTCAAGCTGTCTTCTATCTTATATCTTTGGATGCAATGCATCTGTAAATTTTTTTCCCTTTTCTTTAGTGCCATTAAATTATTCTACAATTTATTCATTACAATCATTCGAGTCTATGAATTGGCAACATCTATGAGATTATTCATCCATATGTTTGTAGGACCTGTATTTCTGATAATGCTTGCATTGTTTGTGTCCATTTATCGTTATTAATTGTTGTGCGTCACAAAGTCTATTGTATGATTCTATTTGAATTCTGCTTGTCCCTTCAATGCAAACCGCAGTTTTAATCCGATAGAAACTCATCGTAATGCAAGAAAAAAGTGCTTAAGGTCAAGTACTTATCCAAAGGATTGTGTTGTTATCCTTCCAAGATTGTACTAATAATCTTGATGTTGCTATGATTTCAATGTTATTGAGCCTTGATGATCAAGCAATTGATTATATGGTGATGCACTTCTCATTGATTAGCTTTTGCGCTGTTGTTTAGATAACCCAACTGTGTAGCTTGGTTTATCAGTATAATGGGGGGCAAGGGCATGATAGAAACCTACCACCTAGAAAAGCAAACACCAGAGAGATCATATGAGATGAACCATTTCTCGTAAACTCTATTCCTTTGAACTTATCTTTGAATCATCCCTGTAGCTAGCCTCTAACTGGGAATTGTTTTTTCTCTAGGGTTTTGATCATTATAGTAGTTTTAGATCAGCTGCAAGTAATTCATGGACAAGAATGATTTATGCAGATGGTAGTCAAGGGGAAGTCTAATTGATTTGATTCGTAGGGAAACAAACACCAATTACATTAACTCACATGTTACTCGACCATTGTGACTGCAATTGAGATTGAGAATTCAGATTGGACACACATCAAATTTGTCTACACTTTTCTGGTATATGCTAGGAGTTAGAGAATATATTGCTAATTTGCGTGTTCTCGTAAGATCATCGATTAGGTTCTGTTGACAGGGGCTAAAGACTCTCTTCTCTTCCTGTTCTCTGTCTCTTGCACAGCAAAAAAACCATGAACCACATGAAGAAGGGGTCTGGTTAAAAGAGTATAGCCGATTCACCAAGTGGCCCAAATGCCCAATTTCAAATCATAAAGTGGGTGCATGTATAATATTGTCACAAAATGGATAATGAATATACAAGCAATACATAAAACCAGGAGAACCTATTGAGTCAAATTAATGCTTAACTGCTCATGCTGACAGGGAAACATCAATACATAGGATGTTACACACCACAAATCACTACAGAAAGTCAAAAAAAAAAAAAAAAAAAAAGCCCTAAAAATGGATAAGAAAATAGCAATACAATCTCTTGTTTTTTTGTACTTTCTTTTTGGACCTTTTTGTGAAGAAATGCAAATATTATTAGCATGTCTGCCACATAAATACAGAGATTTGGGGCAAAGGATGATAGCTAGGGAGCATATTCATGTGCTTTATAGCCAACAAAGAGTAATTGCCAAAACTGCAGTCAAATGGACCAAGTAGAGTGGAAGCAAGTGATTTCTCCATATCTTTCTCTCAACCATTTTTGTGTCTCCTGTGCCTCAGTTGAATTTGTTCCCTACAGAATTAATAGTTCTGCATCAGCCATTTTTTTGCATAATAATAATGTGAAATGGAACTTCCAGCACATAGTGACCGAATTATCTAATCAACTGCAGTTCAACATTAATAATTGAGGGAGAAAAAGAAGGCAAGTCTTCTCTTGCTAGTCAATATTCAAAAAGTGAATGGAGTAGCACCTGAGCCTTCTTGGAAGATTCTGTCAAATTGTTCAGGTCATTAGAACAACTTGCAGCTGCAAGCTCCATGGAAAGAAACTGAATTTTGACAAAACCAAGGTTAATCCAAACATGTTTTGTGTATGGGATTGTGAGATGAAACTGTTAAAAAAATTTGTGCCAGATTTTGTCATAGTTGGGTTACCTCAACTTGATTCTGCAATGAATGTACATAATTGATTATCTCCTCTAGCATAACTGCCATCCCCATTGACTGTATATTAATGCAATCATGTCAGCTAAATCTTCTGAGTATAATCAACTAAATAAAACTTCATATCCAAATAAGTTGAAGTGCATGATTTTAACAATTACACAAGAATAATACATACTTGAATTGTGCTCAGAATTAAATTTGGGTAAAGGGTTCTTACCTTGTGGCATCCAGGGACAAGGTCTTGCAAGCATCTTAACTTGTTATTGATTTTCTCTCTTCTTACCTGACACAACAGATAGTAACTTTACAGTCAAATTCTTCACTTCACGACTTCGATTAGTACATTCATGTTCTTACATGTTAGAAGATAGAATTAGCCTAGCAAATGGTTAATAATCAGGCTTTATTGACAATGCAAAATCTATTCAGTCAAAAACATACAAATTTACCCTTTCGGCTATACTGTGACTGTCTGTTGCTTGGCCTCTCTTGGCTCTTACATGAACAACTTCCTCTGCTTTGTCCCCTTCTTTCTCTTTGTTTTTGCCTTTCCTACCTCTTCCTGCGTTCTAAACACGTGAAGAAAAAGTACTACTGTTATCACAAAGACTAGAAGTTCAAAACTGAAATTATAGAACAAGTAGTAAACACTTCAAGAAGCAGACAGATACACACCTTCTTTTGCTCTGTATCGTCTGTAGAGGCTATAGGAGAAAAGTTCTTGGAGCTGCTGGTTGATTGTTCCATTGCTTTTCGCTTCTTGCTTTCGTGGTAAACATTTCGATTCAAGGTGGCAGGACGAACAACTGGTTTTGTACTCAAGATGTCAGGATGGAAAGCACTTGAAAGGTTGCTGTGATTATATGTTGCTGGAAGTTCAGGTTGTTGGTGGGCCAAGAAAGTCTCTGCTGAGAAGTCAGGGATGCTGAAATTCTCCATGATGCTTTGATTCAGCTCTGGAAGATACTTGAGCATTTCCATGTTCATGCCCATCATCTCTGTCAAAGGTTGAGAAGGCCTTAGTCTCTGCAGATATTCTGCAAACTCAGCCATAAAGCTTTCAAGTAAAAAGTTTCTTAGAAGGCCTAATTTTGTTTACATATAAAAGAGTTTTGGAATCCAAGTTATAAGATATCAGCATGGTGTATTATTAGCTTTAACAATTTGTAACTATTAGTACATAAGAAAGATTGTGCATTAGTCTTGGATTTATCACTTGATTTTTGCTGAATTACGAAGTTCAACTAATTAAACACTTACACGTAAGATAAAAGTAATTACATTAAGATGATTATCAGAAATTTTAATTAAAATACCATTTTTCAATTCTTTTTTTATTGTGATAAGAATCTCATGTTTTTTCAATAAATATAAAATAATTTTTATATTATTATGCCATTGATGGACTTTTCAATTCAAAGTTGGAATGCGAGGAATAATATAGAAAAAATTGAAAAGCTTTAATGCATAATTATCAGTAACTTGGATTTTGGGCCATTAAAATAGGGGTATGAAAGTAACTTTGTTTTGCTTTACAATTAAGCAAGTGAAAATTGAAAGCAAATGAGAATTACAAGTGGAAATTTGATTTTCTGAGTCAGAATTTCAATGGTAGATAGGTCCATGCAAGGGATATACATATATCCAGTAGTGACTTGTAGGTCATATATGTTTAGAGAGTGGGGCTAAAAATATTGGAAAAAATATGATCAAAGTACACTTCTTTTTTGCCTTACCAAAAAAAAAAAAAAAAAAAAAAGAAAAGGTTAAAGCAGAAGATGAACTTCCTTTCTAGCTTGCCTTGAGGTCAACTTGGGACCTTCTATCATTTACGAAATAAGTAACATAGCTAGGCAATGTTTTGAACAGCATAAACTGTTTTCGAACACAATCTGCCACCTGTTCAACAGTGTAATGATGACAGGAACTTGTTGCAATCAATAATTCCAGAACATAACTCAGCATCAAACAATAATGTACGCTGGCAATGGCAAAAATGTTTATGTGGATAGAGTTGCAGGTTTCTGAAAAACCCGACAACCTGGTAACAAGACCGGTGAGCAAACACCACGACGCAACTGCCTTCCTTCCAGATATCGCACATAAGCAGTAACAAAACTATTCACTAACGCTTCTCTCTACAATAGAATTACTGTATGTTCTGCACAAAAAGGCAACAAGTCATGTTAGATGCAAGATTCTTTCGTAGCCAATGGTCCTAAAAATCAACCGTGAATGTTTCTTTGTTCAGAGGATTAATGATTGAAAATGTTCTTCTATTTTTTCTTTTGTCTTTATATATAGTGCCCTCTATTTTTATTTTTATTTTTTTTAATTTTAAGTTCATCTTTTTATTTTTGATTTTTATCTTTTTGTCTTTAATTTGTTTTTTATCCATCTATTTTATTTTTTCATTTTAATTTTATTTTTATACTTAATTTAAATAAATTAATGAATTTTAGGGGGAAAAAAAGAAAAATGGTGAAGATATATTTGGTCATTCTTTCTAAAAATATAAAAAATTTTAAAAAAGGATGAAGCTAAAAATATTTTTTTATCCAAAATATTTTTTATAAATTTAAATTTATCTATATGACATCAAACAAATTTTAAATATACAATGAAATATTTATAGTATTTTTTTTAACACTAAAAAAATTATATTCCCACTTTTGAGTCAAATTAAAAATTCTATAAAATCAAAATATGTAAATTATAATAGATTTGTTTAAGATATTACAAAATTATAAATACAATTTAAAATTTTAAAATTTTAACTAAAACTCTCTTCATATTTAAAGAAGAATACTATAAATATTTTATTTTATACTCAAATTTTATTTATTATCATGAGACACATTTAAAAAAAAATTATAGATATTTTATTTTATATTTTAAATTTGCTTATTATTATAGAAACAAATTTAAGCTCATGAATGATAATTTGGATAAAAAAAATATTTTTATTTTCACTTTTTTTAATTTTTTTAATTTTTTTAATTTTTCAAAAAATCATTTTTTAACAATTCTATGAAGAAAAAAAGATAAGATGAAGAAGGAAAAATAGAGTAAAGATATATGATCAACACGTAAAAAAAATTACTACTATTAATTTAAAAGTTAATAGATAAGCTAGATTAACATTAAAAAAAAATTTAAGAAGAAAAATAATAGAGATATCCGATAAAAACAAAGAAAAAGGATTGGTATATCTGCAATCATTAAGTCTTTAACTCTTAGTTCTGGTCTATGAAAGCTGGCCGAGTAAAAGCCGAAATGGCAAAGACAAGCATGACTAAACTGCCACTAGAGATTGAGAGTTACTAAATCTATCTATTACTCATACAAAACTGTAAATAACCAAGGATTTCTGGGTAAAAAAGTCATATAAAATTAGAAGGAAGCTGTAAAAGGCCAAAAATTACAGTGGTAAACAAAGATTAAAAAGAGAGGAAAAAAACGAAGGTCAAATGAGATTACAAAAGCTTGTCAATGAATGAGTGAAAAACTGAAATTTTTGTTGGTTACCCAAGCTGGATAGCAATGGCTGCCTTTGCTCATCTCTCTCCATTCCAACCAATCTCCTCCCCCAGAATGACCATAAAACCCCTTGCTGTCCTCAACAAATCCTACAAAATGCAGGTCCCTTATGAATTGAAGCAGGGACAGACACGACTTTTTCACCAACTCCCGTCTGGTCTGAAAATGGAAGTGATTGAGCAAAAGGGTCTTGTTCTAGCCGATAAAGAAAATAATAGAGACCCAAGAGAGAGTCGAAAGAACCCACCTTTGGTTTTTGTTCATGGAAGTTACCATGCAGCTTGGTGCTGGGCTGAGCATTGGTTGCCTTTCTTTTCAGGGTTTGGCTTTGATAGCTATGCTATTAGCTTGTTGGGTCAGGTCTCTGCCATTTCTCTCTCTCTCCTACAAATGTTTATGTTTGTTGATGTTTGATTGTTGAATTATAGGTTTTTCGATTATTTTTATTATTTGAGTATTGAGTGTGCCATTTTCTTGAAAATTTGATACCGTAAGTTGGTGTATAATAATCTAAAAATATAAATTATACATGGAAGAAAGGCTGGATTTTGGTGGAGCTTTATTCTTCTTGCTGTTTCTCTTATCTTTCATAGTGCTTTGGTCGACTATTGAGAGAAGTGTGATATGGAAAAAAGTAGAAATGTAAATACATTCTTCATTTTTGGGATAAATTAGTATAAAATTTACATGATTGATTAGTAAACAAAATTAAGCATTTTGGGAGGTAAAGCATTTTCCTACGACTTGCAAGTAATCAAAGAAAGATGTTACATTCAAACATCACCAATTTTCAAAACTGTGCAAGTGCTTTTCAAAACTACAAGTTTCCTGTCTCATACTTTGATGTCTGGCTTGGAATCTTTTTATTGTTTCAATCTTCTTCTTTTAAGGAATAGTAATACAGCCACTTATTGCTTAGTGGCATCCCTGGTGTATGAGCTAGAAGCACCTTTTTCCTATCATATGCTTAATTCTAGAAGGGCATTGAGATGCATGAGGAACAAATACCTGGAATTACTTCGACTGCCATTATAGCACTGATTAGGTATATGTTGCCTACACAAATGCAGGGTGAAAGTGATGCACCAGCTAGTCCTGTTGCTGGTTCTCTCCAGGTATTTTAGCTCTCCACTAGAATTGATTAAGTCCTATGCAGATTTTGATGCTTTCCTTCTGTGTAATAGTCTACAATATCTCACTATTAAAAAGCTTTTCTTATTTCAAATTCTACAGTAGACACATGCAGGTGATGTCCATGACTTCATCCAGAAAAAGCTAAAGTTGCCACCAGTGTTGCTTGGGCACTCATTTGGAGGGTTAATCATTCAGTACTACATTGCAAATATAAGGAACAAACAAAATTTAGGTAATATTCATCTTCTAGTTGATTTATTTTTATATTCAAGATGGATGAGGCATGTTTAGGATAACACAAGATGAAAAAGTCCTAATTTCCTTTATGATAACAATGTGATGTGCAAGTGGACGAAAGCCTATACTTAATGACATTAATTAGATTTGAAAAAAACAGTTGTTTCATTATTATCAAGAACAAATATTTTTCATCAATGTAATTTTCCCTGCTTTATTGGTTTGAGAAAGTCCACCTTCACTTATCTGCTATGCTCATTGGGCTTCATTCTAGAAAAGAAAGTGCTGTACCATGATCTTGCTGGAGCTGTGCTTGTCTGCTCTGTACCGCCTTCAGGTAATAGGTATGTTCACATTTTATCAATGGATTTGCTTTTCTCTTACTTGAACATAGCTAGCCAAATTGAAATTTTGTTTGAAACTTTCCAGCGGGTTAGTGTGGCGGTATCTGTTTTCCAAACCTATTGCTGCTTTTAAGGTATTTACTTTGAGATTTTGAGAGAGAAGATTAGTATGCATCTTTAATCTTTATTCCCTCTTCTTGGAACCTGGATATAGAAAAACTGGATACGTTACCTTTTTACAATCTACACTTTATCTAGAACATGACATCAGAATTCTTATCTTTATTTTTTAAACCCAGATAGTAAGATTGGCTGATCAAATAAGTCTCTTCAAATAATAGGTATGTTTATTTGAACCCATGAGCAGGTGACACGCAGCTTGGCGGCTAAAGCTTTTCAAACTGATCTTTCACTCTGTAAGGAAACATTTTTCATATCAATGATGGAGGATCATCTAGTGAGACGGTTAGTTGATATAGCTCTTCTCCAGATTCTTAAAACCTAGTTTACTCTTCATGTTGTTCTAAATGAAAATGGACAATCAACGGCAATATTTATGTGTTTTCATTTGTCCATGGTTTTGTTGATTTAAGCACATGTTGACTTAACAAAAAGGAACCTGCAGTTCAAGATATTGTATCAGACCTGAAATTAAGTTACTTTGTATTCAAATTACTTTGTGCACAACCTAACTAGAGCTGGAAGCCTACTTTATGTCAGGAATTTCTTTTTCCTTTTTAAAACTTCCAACTCACTGATTTAAAAAGGTGTTGACCATAAAGGAAATGAATCAAATGATATTTTGCATAGCTTATTGATATCACTGTTAGAAATGTGCATATATCAATCAATTGTGTTAGTGTGATTCACACCAATAGTCCTTAGGGAAGCATTTAATAGGTATGACTTCCTCTTGGACATCCTTTCAGGGTGCTCAAGACTGTCAATCAGTATACTTACCTCAGTGGTTGGCAAACTGCACAAACTCAAAATTCATCCATAAAATCCTTAGTTTAAACACTGAATTGCCAATGAAAATGTGCCAAATCATGACTATATTTAAAAGTTATGCATTTTTAGGTGAGCTTATAATGGAAATTTCTCGTGCAATTTCAAACTTGCCCATCAAAGGCAATGCTTTAGCTTTGTGGTTTTTGATTTCATACTTTGTATTTGATTAATCTATTATATTAATATTAAATATTTCCAATCAGCATGAAGCAGTTAAAATCATCTTTCGAACAAAAGAATTGCTGGGTAGTTTTTATTTTTTTCTTAGCCGTGCCAAGCTGAGAAAATTTGTTCTCTCACATTTATAGTTACATCCTTAAAAGTGCAGTCATTTCAAGGTTTCTTTAGTTGACCATTAAAGTTTGACTCATTCTTGTTTCTTTCAGTTACCAAGAACTAATGAAAGAAAGCTCAAGAATTCCATTGTTTGATCTAAGAAAGCTTAATTCATCACTTCCAGTTCCGTCAGTGCCAAAATCGTCTATCGAAGTCCTTGTGCTGGGCGCAAGTGATGATTTCATAGTGGTAAATTCATGTATAACTCATGCAATTCATATTTTCATTCAAGTATTCAGATCTAATATGTTGAAATCATTGGAGTCCTTATCATTTTGTCATTACGGGGAGTTTGTGTTTTTCCTTTACCCCTACAAAAGGTTAGCCTTGGAAAGAACCTTGGTAGAGATTCTTTTTCCTTGGTATGTGATAGGGCAGGGTATGTTGTCTACATGATGAAAAGATATACATGGCATGAATCCAATCTCAAGAACTCTGGTTCAACCATTTTGGTGTTGCTGACTCTTTCAGACCCTCTAGGATTCAAAGAAAAAAATATAAAATAAAATAAAAATTCCAGCTATTGCTGCTGGTCTTAATTGGTTCTCTTTTCTTATCAGATCATGGCATGTATCACACTCATTTATTCTATATTCAAAGCAGGAGCCCATCCTTAGCAGTGTCAGTTGTGATGTTTGTGTTTGTGTTTACTCTGAATTTCTTAGTAGGACCGTTCCTTGTGATGCTTGACCCAAGACATGAGTGCTCTTAAATGGTAAGGTACCATCAAGGACCTTTCTTGATAAGGGTCATCCGTATTATACTTAATAGAAAGAACTCAAGACTCAAGATCAAAATCACCATCACCTTGTTATGCTCAATGGCAGTCCTCCTCCCTCGAGCCCAGTTTACATTTTTGTCCTCTAGCATCTTATGATCAGTTCCCAAATATTCTGTATCTTTGGCAAAGCATGCAGTTTTGTGACCTAACTTTGTCTTTCATGCATGAATATCTGTCTGTTCTCATTATCATATTGAACTCTTTGAACAGTGATCCTCCTTTCTGGCAGAGTAATTTCTGCTTCAATTTCAATGCTGGAGATTTCCCTATGCTGTCATTTTATCAGTTTAGTAGGAATATCCCAGCCATTCTAGACAATTTACCTTATTTACCGAAAAAACTTGCAGCTTGAACCCAGGAGAACAATAGAATTGCCTTTTCCCAGTTATCATTGCAATTTTCAATTTGTTTGTAGTCTGGACCTATATTATTATATAAAAATGTTATGTTTCTAAGTAAGTTTCTTGTTTATTGCTTAACAAAATTGTTAGGATGCCGAAGGACTCAATGAAACTGGCAGGTTTTACGACGTATCACCAATCTGTGTTGAAGGGGTTGCCCATGACATGATGCTAGATTGTTCGTGGGAAAAAGGTGCTAGGGCTATTCTATCATGGTTAAATAGTTTAAGAAGATAGTAATTAAGACCATTGTTTGATTTTGCTTGAAACTTGCATATCTGGCAAGAGATACTGTGTGGTTTTTAAAGCCAAAATGAACTTCTAATAACAAAGAGAAAGAAAACCCAGTTGTGGGTTTTATATCATACTACTTTGTAGTTACAACCATCATGGACATTACAAACTAATGGCATTAGGTCATGATGTCTCATACTACGTAAGATCCCAAGTTAAACTGACATTACAAACTAATGGCATTAGGTGGCTTTTGATGTTGTAAAAAAAACTTGAGGCTAATGGGAAAGGCATGCGATGATGCATTCAATAAAATAGTTCTTGAATGTCCTGAATTTTAAGCACCATAAATCCCAGGCTTCGGGAGTCAACAACTGTGGGCTAGCTGTCTCGCCAGCCTCTTCTCCTCACTGGTCTGCGGAAAAAATTGGATATTTCATTTGTGTTGCTTCGATTCTACCTGAAGCAAAGAGTTACATGAGATATGAAATTTTCTGATATGTATATTTGCTGGTACATGTGCCTCATTCCCCTTGTGAGATCAAACTCACAAAAAGCAAACAAGATGTAAAAGATTGATTACCATGTATCAGAAAACTTAAACTGATCATAAAATGAAAAGTTGTGAAGAACATGACTCCCAAAGAAAGTCAATTTGGTTAGTATATTAATTTTATGAATTGGGAATAGCACCACCCAAAAAAAAAATGTTAATATAATTATTTTTATTGGGCGATATACTCAAGCCATTTTATGCAATAATTTAAGTAATTTTTTTGTGGAAAATCTTCAAAGCACATAAACTTATTATAAGATTTCTAGTAGCTAATGCCATAAAGGCTAATTACCATATTACCACTATTTTAATTTACCTACGAAAAAGAAAATAGACGAAAATAAATATCATATCAATTTTAATGTGATAAATCATTTATTTCACATGGCTCAATTTCAATATAAATATCTTCTAAAAATCGCATAAAATAAGGTAAAAAAGGATTGGTAAAAAAAAAAAACCTAAAAGAACCGAGAGTGGCACAGTTCACTTCAATTTATTGTAGCAGTGCTTTTTTTTTTTTTTTCACTGCAGGCTTCCTCTTTTTTTTTTTTTTTTTTTTAAGGGTTGGGCTACTCGTTCTTTCCTTCACCGTAGAAGTAATTTTTTTTTTTTTTAAAGGGTTGGGTTGCTGGAACTTCACTGTACCATTCCTCTTTTTTTTTCCTTTTTTTCTTTTTTAGTTTCTATATGTTCTCATGTGGTAATTGTTCCCCTTCTATATAAATAATTTATTTTTTGATTTTTTTATCATAAAATTAGGTGTAAAAATACAAAAAAAAAAGATCTTTTTTTTTAACATACAGTTTGATAAGTAATATATATATATATATATATTTTAAAATTTTTGTTTGAACATATATATCCGATTATATTATTTTTATTATTTAAAATTTATTTCTTCAGTTGTTTGTTTCTTATTAAAATTCTCATCAAATTAATTTTAAATTTTATATAATTTTATTTGTTAATAAATTTGATTTTTTTATATATGCCTTTTGAAATAAAATTTTAGAACATGATTGTCTTATTTTTTAAAATATATTATTATAATTTATACGATTGATTATTTTTATGATTTTTTAATGAAAATGGCATTGTTACATATATAAATTATGATGTGAGAGAGAGAACTAAAAGTTTGTTTTAGATAATTTGAAAAATAATAATCGGTTAAAAAAATAATTTGGCTTAGTTTTTTTAAAAAATTAATAATTAGTTAAAAAAATTCACATGTTTTATTTGGGTTTATATATATATAATCAAAATTTATCAAAACTAATTTTATAGTAGTTTTGATTTAAATCTATTAACTTTGATATATTCCATGCAATTTAAGTGGGTTTTTTTAATATATTTATTTATTTATTTTATATACTTTGAGTTTCTAAGTACGATATATATATATATATATATATATATATATATATATAGAGAGAGAGAGAGAGAGAGAGAGAGAGAGAGAGTGTGTGTGTGTGTTAAAAATTAATTATATCTACACATATAACATCAATTATTTTTTATTTATTTATATACTCGACTCAATTTTTTTAAAAAAAAATTAGTTAAAAAATTCATAGGTTTTATTTGGTTATATATATAATCAAAATTTATCGAAACTAATTTTATATAATAGTTTTTATTTAAATATATTTACTTCGATATATTCCATGTGATTTAGGTGGGGTTTTTTATATATTTATTTATTTATTGTATATGCTCTAAAACTATAAAGTATGATATACGTATATATATAGAGAGAGTTTTGTTAGATATTAATTATATCCGCACGCATAAAATTAATTATTTGTTATTTATTTTTTTCATGTTTTTAAATTTGTATTTTTAAATGAAATAATTTAATTAATGTTCGAAAGAACCTCTTAATTTTTGGCATGAGTCGTTATTCCTTGATAAGTGAGGAGATTTTCTAGAGTTTTATTTGCGAGCATATGTCAAACCCGATGGATATCTTTTACTTCCTAGAATAGAACTATATAATGTATATCTTTTACTTTCTAGAATAGGACTCTATACTGCCTATATAAGCATGGCTTCTTTACGTACGAACATTGAAAAATTATATTGAAAAACATGAGTTCGACATGGTATTAAAGCATAGACCTTAGGACTCGTAGAATTACAAGAAAAAAACACAGAACCGAAAGCTATGGGAGATCAAACTCTCACGACAAATACTCAAGGAGGGAACTCAATCCTTGTTGACCTAACATCCAAAATGTCTCGGATGTTAAAACGGACACAAATTGCAGCAAACCACGACACGATTCGTCGCACCAATTAGTATTAAGTTGGAGACACCAATTATGGCCTTTGGTCCTAAGTTGTGGAGATGTACATCTCCGGCAAGGACAAGTTGGGATACATTAATGGAGATTTGCCACAACTAGAAGAAACGGATCAAAAATTTCGGAAGATAGAGAACGAGAAAATGCAATAGTGAAGGGATGGCTAATCAACTTTATGGACCCTAAGTTGATTAGTAACTATATCGGATACTCAACAACAAAAGAGGTATGAGACGCCATTTCCATGACATACTTTGATGGAACTAACATCTCATAGGTTTATGATTTGAAAAGGAAGGTGACAAGGCTAATGCAAAACGGAAGGGCCATTGAAACATACTACGATAATGTTCAAGGTTTATGGAGGGAAATAGACTTTCGTCGTCTAAATCCTATGAGTCGTGCAACCGACATACGAGAGGTATAACTCCATGGTGCGGGAAGATAGAGTGTATACGTTCTTGGATGGATTAGATGATCGGGTGGACAAAATTTGAGGAGATGTGCTTCGAATTATACCATTCCCTACCGTGGAACAAGCCTATACACATGTTCGTAGGTAAGATCTCCGACAAGCGAGTGATGTTGACAAATGGAGAAGTCATACACAGTGCGGCTATGATCTCAAAAAGAGGACAACGATCACAGCAACCTTCACTTCAATTATCATCCGAGTGGAAATTTTAACATGCCACAAAAATAGCGATCCACAATAGGAGGTGAAGGTTGTACGCACTTGTGGAAATATGAAATATACCAAGGATACATGCTTTAAATTGCATGGATATCCAGAGTGGTGGCAAGAACATAAGGGAAAAAAGAAACATGAAGCGAGGGCGGTGCGTACGGATGCAACTCCTGGTCGAGTCGCATTCATGAAAATCGAAAGTCTCTCTCTCGTGGTAGAAAACACCGAACATCACCTATCCCTCATATCACAAAGGAAGTCATCGTTTGCTGCAACAAACAAATATATGGCCCTTAACAGTTCGAGTAACAACGTGTGGATAATTGATTCGGGAGCAACAAACCACATGACCTTCGACCCATAAGATTTGATCGAAAATACTCGACCAAAACGGACGCATATTGCCAATGCTAATGGAGTAACTTACCCACTTACAAGGGCTAGAAGAGTGGCTTTTTCATCTTCTTTTTCATCGCCTCATACCCTATTAGTGCCATCTCTTTCAAGCAAACTAATATCGGTTAGACAAGTTACTCGAGAACCGAATTGTTGTGCACTAATGTATCCTAGTTTCTATTTATTTCACAATATTCTCACGAAGGAGATTATTGGTCATGGTATTAAAAGGGAAGGGTTGTATTACCTGGATGATATCAGCACTAGTCGAGCAAATAATATCCGACAGATTAGTGAGAAAGAAAGACAAATTTGGCTATGGCATCGTCGACTAGGACATCCATCTTTCTCATACTTAAAGCACTTATTTCTAAGTTTTTTTTCAACTTACATGAATCATTGTTTAAATGCATAACGTGTATTCTAGCCAAAAGTCATCGTGTACCTTATCCAATAAGTTTGAAGAAATATGAGATTCCATTTATGCTAATTCATTCGGATGTTTGGGGTCCAATTTCTATTGCAATTTCCTCGGGCATTAGATAGTTTGTGTTATTTGTAGATGACCGCACACGTATATCTTGGTCGTATTTGATGAAAAATAAGAATGGGGTGTTTGGAATATTTCGTTCATTTCATAATATGATCAAGATCCAATTTTTGACCAAACTCCAAATTCTACAAATTGATAACGATAGGGAATATGAAAATAATGCACTATCGAGTATTTCCAAGCACATGGTTTATTTCATGAGACTTTCTCGCTCTCAAACACCACAACAAAATGGTGTTACCGAGAGAACACACATGCACATCCTTAAAATAGCTCGAGCCCTCCTCACAGCAAGACATACACCACGTCGCTACTCGGACGAGATGCGGTTATTAATGTTGTTTACTTGATGAATCGGATGCCATCTCAAACCTTGAACCTTAAAACACTACTTCAAACCCTTGCTAGCCATGTAATATTGCCTTTTATCTTAATGCTACCACCATGAATATTTGGGAGTGTAGCATACATTCATCTTCATAAAAATCAACGAACGAAGCTTAACCCGTGTCGTTGTCCGATGTATGTTTTTGGGATATGCTCGCTCATAAAAAAGGTTATCGATGCTATGATCCAACTACCAAACGTTTGTATGTTACCATGGATGTCATATTTTTTTAGTCGAAATGTTCTTTACAACACCGGATTCTTCTCTTTAGGGGAGCGATTGAATGAAGAGCCAAATATGGATAACTGGGAAAACTAGCCGAGGCTTGGAGAATACAAACAGTGAGGGAGTGAATGGAATGGATAACATGATCGAACCTAATGGAACTCAACCATCACTCGTCACCATTGGTTGAAAATCAACCTACCAATTCAATGATAAATATAACTAGGCAGGAAGAAGATATAACTGGGCAAGAAGTAGATACGATAACGAAAGAGGAGATAAGCAAGAATAGCCCGAGTCCTAATGTTTTAGTACCACATGACCACACTCTCGAGAATACTTCGAGGTATAGTTTCTAAACTCGTCGTCTTCCAATAATATTATAGATAAGTATGTTGGTTATAAATTACCTTTCGGACGTGAATCGAGGCAAGCCACCGATTCGATATTCATCGGATCATGAAGGAAAGAAGTCTAAATATCCAATTGCTAACCATGTGTGCACTCGGAGATTGTCACCACCCCTCAAAGCATATGTGCATAGAATATCCACCGAGCATATTCCGGGTACGAGTACATGAGGCACCTAACGACCCCAAATGGACCCAAGCTATAATTGAAGAAATAACAACCTTGTAGAAGAATGACACATGGAAACTTATGACCTTGCTCGAAGGAAAGAAAACCATGGGATATAGATGGGTGTTCTTTATCAAATACAATACGGACGGTTCGATGGAGAGATACAAGGCAAGACTTGTAGCAAAGGGATACACCCGGACATATGGCATAGATTATCGGGAGACTTTTTCACCGGTATCAAAGTTAAAAATTATCCGAGTGCTATTGTCTCTTTCTATAAATTTAGATTGGCCACTACTTCAATTTGATATGAAAAAAGTATTTCTTCATGGGAATCTTAACGAATTGTACATTGATGTTCCTCCATGTTTTACTTGTCTCATCATAAGTCGAGGTCGTATGTAAGTCGCAAAAGTCATTGTATGGAATAAAACAATCACCGAGAGCATTGTTTGGATGGTTTAGTTTGGTTATGAAGAAGCATGGTTTCAAACGAGTAATTCGGACCATACTGCGTTTTGAAACATCGACAACGGATGGTGATAGCATTGATTATTTATGTTGACAATATAATAATTACTAGGAATGACAAGGAGAAAATTTCTAGTTTATATAAACATTTGGAAGCTAAGTTTGAAATGAAGTACCTTGGGGGTTTAAAATATTTTTTGAGCATCGAGGTATCTAGATCAAGTCAAGGCATCTTTTTACCACAACGAAAATATATGTTTGACTTGCTTGCTCGAAACGAGGAATGCTAGAGTGTAAACCGGTCGATACACCGGTAGTCCGGAACCATGGATTGGGAGAATACTCAAACCAAATCCCAACAAATAGGGGTGTTCACTATTCGGTTAAAATCAAAATATCGAACCAAATTAACAATTTCGGTTCGGTCTTTTTAAAAAAAAAAACCGAAACCGAAAATCGAAATTATTTCGGTTCGGTTCGGTTTCTTTTTTTCAAATTCGATTTCCACCGAAAACCGAATTAGTTTTTTTTAACACATACTCAAACTCTTTTTTAAAAAAAAAATCAAAGAGGCACCTATGGGTTTAACTAAAAGAACAATAGCTTTAATGATTTTTTTTCCTACTTAAAATAGAAATATTTTTCATTAATTATTTATTGAAATAAAAAATAATTGATTATATTATATTGACTCACAAAAAAATAAAAAATAAAAAGACTATGATAAAGAAATTCTTATGAAAACACAAATTTATAGGTGAATCCTAAAACCTCATGAAAAAAAAATTATCTCCTTCGATTAAAATTGGCACAAACATAAATTAAAAATTATATTTTTCATATTATATATTCAAAAATAAAACATGCACAAAATAAATAGATTAAAAAAAGAATATGAAAAAATAATAAAAAACTAATTATAGCGTGATTGAAAAAACAATGAGAAGCCCAACTAATTTAGTTTATAATATAAATAGAAACATATTTATTATAGAAAAATAATAATAATCATATATAATTTTCTTATAAAATCAAATGTGAAATATGCAATCTTTGATTATGCAAGTTTGATATTTTTTAAAAGAAAAATAATTTGATTTTTAGAAGAAAAATGCAAAAAAAAAAATTCGGTTTTTAACCGAAAACCGAAAAACCGAACCAAAAAAATTTGGTTTTTAATCGAAAAATCAAACAACAATTCGGTTCGGTTTCGGTTTTTGTTTTAGCCAATTTGGTTAATCGAAAACCGAAAAAAACACCGAAACCGAACCGAAAAACCAAATGAACACCCCTCCCAACAAATAAAGAAAGGTACCAACGACTTGCGGGAAAGCCGATTTATTTGTCTCATACCTGACCGGATATTACATATGCTCGTGAGTTTGGTGAGTCAATTCATGCATAATCCTAGTGAAGATCATATGAATGTTATTTTCGAGTCTTACGATACTTAAAGTCATCTCCAAGAAAATGGATTATGTTCGGAAAATATAATCATTTGAATATTAATGGTTATACGGACATCGATTGAAGTTGGAAGCATTACGACGAGAAAATGTACATCCGAATAATACACCTTTGTGGGCGGAAACCTAGTCACGTGGAGAAGTAAGAAACAAAAGGTGGTCGCATTATCTAGTGCGAGGTCGAGTTTAGAGGCATGGTTAAAGGTCTTTGTGAGCTTCTTTGGTTAAAGGAGTTATTGAGAGAACTTGGCTACTTATTGGAGTCCGCAATGAATACGTTACGTGATAATAAGTCTACTATAAAAATTGCACAAAATCCGATTCAACATGATCGAACTAAACATGTTGAGGTAGACTAACATTTTATCAAAAAGAAACTTGAAGCAAAAATAGTACGGTTTCCATTTATGAATTTCGAAGATCGGTTGACGGATGTTCTTACAAAAGCGAGTCTCAAGCATGGTCTTTTATAACTCACTTGACAAGTTGGGCAATGGCGATAACTATGCACCAACTCGAGGGGGAGTCTTGGTGTGAGTCGTTATTCCACGATAAGTGGGGAGATTTTCTAGAGTTTTATTTACAATACATATCAAACCCGATGTATATCTTTTACTTTCTAGAATAGGACTCTATAATGTATATCTTTTACTTTCTAGAATAGGACTCTATACTACCTATATAAGCATGGCTTCTCTCCGTACGTAACGTTGAAAAATTATATTGAAAAACACGAGTTCTAACATTAATTATTCAAATATAAATTTTTATACTAATATTAGAAATTATTTTGTTAATAAATATATATAAATCAAACAAGTTCGTTAAATATATAGATTCGATTTATATTAATCTCTAAAAATAAAACATCTACTCATATCATATCATGTGAATCATTAACCCTATGCATATAATGGTTGTCTTATCATAGCGTAACGCGAGTATTTAACTTGTAAATAACTATTACATATTGGAGGAATACAAATTTTGGTTGACCCAATCAATTTATTGAATTTAGTAAAAAGAAAAATCATAAAATATTTTATTAATGTGATTTTTTATTGAATGATTTAGGTATCGAATAAAATCAACTTAATTTCTAATAACAATTACATACTTAAATGACGTGAGGGATTGGTTAAAATGTAAAACTACTGTTAGATATTTCAAAGGTTTAGTAAATTATAAATCAATATCACTAAAAAACAATTCATAGATGAAAGACTCGGTAATTTATTATTATTATTTTTTGTTAGATTATACATTCATTTTTAAATTTTCTTTTTAAAAGCGTATATTTTTTTATATTCTTCCCAAACTAACCTTAAACATTGCGTTACCAAATAAAAATCCTCATTTTTTTCTCAATAATTAAAAACATATATCTAAATTTTCATTGAGAATATTTATTTTTTAAAGATAAAGAAAAAAATAAAATCCTACATTTTAGTTGTTGGAATTTTGAATTTAAACGCATTTTAAAAAAACTTTACTTTTTTATTTTTGAATTTTTAAATTTAAATACATTCTTAAAAACTTTTGTCAACCAATCCTAACCTTAAAAATATGACAAGTGTATCTTCATACATTCCGCTTCTAAACCCAAAACACAACCACCTCATTTTTTTAGGTTATATAAGCCTTAACTATCTATGATATTTCATTTATAAATGAAATGTTAATTGAAAGCAATTTTGAATTTCTTTTGTGGAATACATTTCAGTATTATTTTAAGAAAGCAACTATTTTTCCAGTTCAATTTCTCCTTTGTACCCTCCTATACCTCAAAAATTTTGTTGAGTAATTCTTCATTGCACAAAAATAGTTTATTTCTTCAACTAATTATTTAATATAATAATTAGGTATATGAAGAATAGCAATGATAGAAAGCTATGATTTGTGTAAAATAAATATAGAACGGAGGTAACAATATAATAGTGTGATTGAAGAATCATGTCTTTTATGAATCTTAAGATCACGCAAAACAAGTGAAAAAACATAAATCCTTCAGTACTTATTCTCACTACTAATCAATTATACAAATATAAGAATTTTTTTTAAGAATGTCTTAAAATTTTAAAATTAAAAAATTCTCTTACGTGTATGTCATTTCATTAATTATATAGATCTTTGATGGAAGTGCAAGTGTGTAACAAAAAAAAAACTAAATAACTATTAGCATATAATAATACAAGTTAGTTAAACCCAAATAGTAAATAATAATAATAATAATAATAACATTTAATTTACACAAACCCAAATATCAAATAAGATTTTGAGTATACAAATTTTGTTAGCCTAACATAATTTATCTAATTAGTTTAAAACAATTCAAATTTCATATTAATTGGATAACCATAACCTCATTTTATTATTAGGCTTAATGTATCATTAAATTATGAATTTAATACTTTTCAATCATTTTAACATGTTTTTTCAATATTGGATAGAAAAAATATGAACTAAGCTTTCAATAATCATATTAGCATAATTCTAATTTCAGCTAATATGACGAAACAATAGGATGATGACAAGGACTAAATGTCATATAGGATAAGACATGCCATGTTTCATAATTCCAATTGAATTGAAATCCTCATTCCCTAATTCTTTCTTAATTCTCTTCTCAATTGAATGGAAATCTCTCTTCCTAATTAAATTGAAATCCTTTGGACCAACCAATTGAATAGAAAAATCCTCCCATCTGAATTCAATAGAAAAGGTTTCGACTTGGTTTGAATGTTAATAATAAGACCTATTTAATCACCCATAAACTCTTCTTATAAAATGAAATTGCTATCGTGCATCACTATGCACCAGTACCATTACAACATAAAACGAACCAAAACCACCACCATCCCATTGCCAACCTCCACCATACTATAGATTTATTTCATCAAAACCCATTTCCATCATTTTTTACCTTGTATGCACTAAGGTCGCTCCATGCTTGTAAACAAATCATAAAGAATCATTTTTTTCATTGATGAGTGGTTGGTCCGTGATGGTTACACCAATGTTGGGGTTGTTGTATGTTCGTGGAGAATGAAAATAGAAGCCAAAATAAATGCAAAATCGCCTTCTTTCAAATGGATTTGATTCCTAAGTTGAACCCTCTTACTAATACTATTATCGGTTATTATTGCATTTTTGGATTTTGAGAAATTGGGGTTTATTTTGTAATCAAGAAAGAGTGGTAAACAATTACGAAAGCTTTGTTTTTTGAGATTTTTTAATGGTCATTAATTGAACTGGCATAATTTGGAATTCATGTGGCTTATTATCAAGATGGTCATTTCTTTTAACAACAATAAATTACAAGTTTATGGAAGAAATTCATATATATATATTTTCAATTAGGGTAAAACATTATTTATTAAGAAGAAAGTTTTGTTGTTTGGTGAACGACGGACTACTATGGGTTTTAGGTGGTCGAGGATGATCGGGGATGGAGGTTTTTGGTGAGAGAAAAGTCGACGAAGTATTGTTGCAATGGAGGAAATGTAATATTTTGGGATGATTAAATGGGTTTTGGTGAGGGGAGAATCATGACGGTGGTAGGTGGGGTTCGTAGAAGAGAACGACGACAGAGGCGGATGGCGACTATCGATAGTGACGGTGGTGGTCGGAAGAAGTTCCTAGTGTAAGGGGTTTCAACTCGGTTAGAAATATGGATCTCAATTCAATTGGGAAAAGAATTGAAAATAAATTGGGGGAATGAGAATTTAAATTTAATTGAGATTGTACTTGACATTTACGTAGTGTTTGATAAAACTGAAAATTAAATGATGAATTTGTTAATTACTAAATTTTAATTCTCGAATAATTAAGTACTAAATATGTTATCGATAAACCTGTTTAGTAGTTACTAAAAATTAAGCCCTAAATATAATAAGGTTGTTTGATAAGTACTGTTATCGAACATATTAAGGCTATATACATGATAATTTTAACTTTATAATTATAACATGATATTTTTTAACACAAATAAAAATACATACATAGATAAAAGATGTATTCGAAATAAGAAATTTTTTAGAACCAATTTCGATGCAATATTAAAATCATTTTTAAAAAAATTTACTTTTTTCATTTGTTTTGTACATGTAAACGTTAAAGCCATTGGATGTGACCTAACAATGTGGTCTAAACCACTTGAAATTTGGCCTAAAAGGTTTTTAGGATATTACCATTTAATGCTTGGGAGATGCACTTGCCCAGCCATGTAGCTAATCATCAATGTAGTCACATCTATGATAGGTCATCTATTGCATCATTGCAATTGGGATCCACCCCATGGTGTTTTACAAGAGGAGATTGACATGTCTAGAAGTCTAGTAATTGTCAATTTTATGAAAATGGCAAAGCTTGTTGAAGTGAGTGTCTTGATTTGAGAGATCACATGTAGGAAGGGATAATATTAATTTTAAACGTTTTCATGCCTCATATTTGATGGTTGCCTTTTTCATTTGCAAGGATATGTTTCTAAGTATGGAAAATCATGAGATGCTAGGCTATGTGATTTTCTTTTTGTATAGTTTTCTACACATTTTGTTTATTTAAATATCCATAATAGTCTTTATAAGGTGGGATGTGGGTTTTGGCTACTGATAGAATGACTACCATTGAAGGTTATGGGTGTTAAACAATATGTGGTGACTTCGGTAACATGTAAATATAAACAAATTTTATGTCAACATCACCATTAAAACTAAAAAGAACCCACCCCTACACTTTTTCCCGGATAAAATTAGGGGCAAAATACGAACCATTAGGCGAGCTTCTTATTTGTATTACTATGATTCATCATGCATCCTAAGGTGTTATTCGGACTTCAAATTACGAAAATTTGTTTTTTTATATACTTGTTTTGTAAAGTACATGATATCCGATATTTCTCAATACACGAAATAACCTTCTCATATTAATTGATACGATTTTAAAACATGCCTATTATGTACCTTTTTGCATCTTAAAAGATAAAAGAGATGCTTACTTGGTTTTCTTCTAACTAGTAGCTTGTTGACGATGATGGGATGTAAGCAACGATAATGAAGGTCTCCTCTATTTCGGCAATGTAGATAGTAGAAATCATTTCTCAATCAGTTTGTATAAATAAGGTTATAAGAATATATGAGAGCTATATAGTCATTTTTTAAAAGTTTTAAAAATCTTTCAAGCTGAGCGTGTTAATAAAAAAGTTTTAAATTAAAAATTTTAACTTCTCTAATTAAGTAAATTTTGTTTGAATTTAACTTTTAAATATGAGATTATCTAGATTACCAAACAAATTTTTTATATTAAGTACTATAACTTAATTTTTTAAGCTACTTAAATAGGTTATCAAATACCTATTTAGTCTTTGTCATCATTTTTTATGTTACTGCCATGTCGGTTGAAATCGAATTTTGTTTAAAAAATTTTTCT
The DNA here is from genome assembly GCA_963924115.1 of Dovyalis caffra. NCBI lineage: Eukaryota > Viridiplantae > Streptophyta > Magnoliopsida > Malpighiales > Salicaceae > Dovyalis > Dovyalis caffra. The sequence continues at coordinate 2,067,644 of CAWUPB010001161.1, read as the reverse complement.
TGTATTAATATGATTACTAAAACCGTAATTCATATTTTTTATGTCTAATATTAAAAGAACATATTAAAATAATTAAAAAATATTAAGTTTGTAATTTAATGATACATTAAGCCTTATTATTATTATTATTCCCAAAGATAATATATTCGTTAATAAAAAATAGGATGAAAGACTTCCATAACATATTTTGAAGCCACTCCTAAAACATAAACTAGCTTGTTTTTCTCTTGTTGTGGTGACTTATTGTGCGAGTGGAATGTATCCGGATCCATTTTAGTCGCTCATTATATAATATTTTAGACATATGAGAGATTCTAAATACAACATATGATATGATACATGCACAAGCAACACTTGAAAGTTTTTTTTTTTTTTTTTGGAGAAACCTACTTAATAGAAATTGCAACAAACCAAGCTTGTTAAATAATAATAATAATAATGAAAACGACATATATTTGGTAAAAGGTTCATATCATGGTCATCCAAAATACATTTATCCTTTAGTATATGACTTTTTTCTTCTTTTTTTTGCAACATAAATGTGAATTCCAGTGAGAATAAGTTATAAATTAGTCCCTTTCATTTTGAGAAATGAATTAATTAGTCTCTCTTATTTCAAAAACTAATTATTTAGTCCCCATATTTTGAAATCTACTTATAATTTAGTCATATGATATGATACATGCATAAGCAACACTTGAAAGTTTTTTTTTTTTGGAGAAACCTACTTAATAGAAATTGCAACAAACCAAGCTTGTTAAATAATAATAATAATAATAATAATGAAAACGACATATATTTGGTAAAAGGTTCATATCATGGTCATCCAAAATACATTTATCCTTTAGTATATGACTTTTTTCTCCTTTTTTTTTGCAACATAAATGTGAATTCCAGTGAGAGTAAGTTATAAATTAGTCCCTTTCATTTTGAGAAATGAATTAATTAGTCTCTCTTATTTCAAAAACTAATTATTTAGTCCCCATATTTTGAAATCTACTTATAATTTAGTCATTTTTACTCTTTTTAATTTATTTTTATTTTTTTGTTTTGAAAATAGAAAAATGAAAAAATATGAAAAATATAGAAAGGTTGATGAGAAAATAAGAGATTTTATGGAATAAAAATAATATTAAATTAAGCATGGTTAACACCGATTAAAGGACTAAATAATTGTTTTTGAAAAAAGATAGACTAAATAATTTGTTTCTTGAAACTTGAGGGACTAATTTATAATTTTATAACACTCCTACCTAGGACCTAAATAGGTCGAGAGTATTATTGGCGAGTGCCTTACATTCTTAGTGCTATGAATGAGAGACACTAAGTCTAATGTCATTATTTGCTTAAATATTTATCAATTGCCATGGAAGCTTATTCAATTTTTATAGTTTAGTCCATTCTCATTAAACACCTAGCTAATTTTTTTTTAATAAACATCTTAAAATATTTATTTATTCATTCATTCAGTTCTAAATTAACAAAGATACCTAGACCATTTATAATAGAATAGGTTAAACCTATATTGATTTTTACAAGTAAACTTCGATAAGCTCCCGTAGCACTTTTCCTTCCTATTCGTCATCAAGTTCACATTCAGTCTTTACTTGTTCTTAAATACCTACACGACAAGACAACTTGATGAGTTTCCGCTTAGTAAGTGTAGTCATGTATGCATGATGCAATGAAATGCATTTTCATGACTTTGAAATATATTTTCTATGATCCAATGCATCTTTCCGAATATATATATATATCCGACTATCTATGAAAAACCATGTCCGTGAAAATCACGAAAAGCACTAAACATGTCCTCTTTGAAGCTTATGACATTCACAAGGAGTATATACCAAATCATTCTCCTTTATAAACCATGATTGAACTCGTGACTATGACGCCCACAAAGAGTTGACCATTCTCTAAGTGTGCCATGATTAAGCTCATGATTGTGATTAGGATATGCCTAGCTATTTCCTTGAAAATCCATGCTTTTGATTTTATCTTTGAAAACATGAAATATGATGAAAACCATTTCATGACGTGAATGCGTAACACATGATCCATGATTATTAATAAACATTTATCTATTAAACATAAAAGTAATATATACTAAGTTCATCCAATGACATACCAGATCACATAATCAATAAATTAAAATATGAAAATATCATTTAATCATTCCCTATAGTGTTGCTCGAAACATCTAAATTCAATACTAATAATTAATCATTAAGAATCCAATTGTTTTAGGTTTAGTCATTTGATCGAATGATCCTTAACATAAACACAATTATTATTTTGCCTTAGAACTATCCATATCACATTAACTAATGGCATAATAAACATTTACATGAGCATGATATGTGAACAATCACCAAGGAAAATTAAATTTACCAATAGGTTGAATTTGTCAATAAGTTGAATTTGTCGAGAACATACCAAGGTATATCCAAGCATGAAACCTATTGATTTCCACCTAAATTGTCACCATAAATAAACTAGAACTAGCATTGTTATCAATAAACATATGAAAATTACATCAATTCACTTAAAATTCAGATTTGGCACATCAATTCACCAAAATCCAGATTTGCTCCAAACACATTAACAAAAAATTACTTTATCAATTCAACAATTTTAAAGTTCCTAAATCTTGTTTAAACCTAATTCCATCCTTAATACATTGATGTAACACATGACCTATCATAATCAAACATCAATTGACATTACCCATTCAATAATTAACCATCATTTCAACCAACCAAACATGAACTTTAATCAAGCGTAAACACACAATCAAATCAATTTCATCAATTCATCCTAATTAACCAATTACTTCCCAATTCATCAATTAACTTTATTAGCCTAAGTTCAAAGTTTATGACCAAAATGATCAACAAAGGTAATCAAGCCAAGTTTTTCAATCATCCACCCTTAAACATACCAAATCCACCTAAAGAACACCTAAAAATACAAAATTATGGAAGTTAACATTTTCTCTTAATTTCACTATGTTTAGCAAAAACTTTCAACTTCTTTTGCCCAAGTTTAATTCTTCAATCCAACCTCAACCTCAATTGAACCTTCAAATATGTTATTTCAACCTTCAAAAACATGTTTCCACCATCAATTCATCAAGATAGATCGATTACATCAAAACCCATCAATTTGAAAAATCAATTCACAATCTCTCGTAACCTCAAAACGTAAACAATCAAACATCAATTTGATCATTTTCTTGTGGTGTAGTGAGGACTACACTTACCTCACTTGCTGCTTGATCAAATTACTTCTTGGTTGCTTGAAGTTTTCTCTTCCTCCTCCTTCTTCAATATTTCGACCAAACCTCCATTTTTTCCTTCTTTGTTCTTCTTCTTCAAATGATTTTAAGGTGTTTTTGGGTATATAGTTTAGGTGGTTTTTGATGGTGGATAGACTTAATTTTTCTTAAAATTAAAACAATACAAGAATAGCTTTGCCAAACAATTGAGTGATTTTACTCACAACACAACACATAATTTCATTATCAAATAATTTATTTTGTTTAATTTTAGAGTATAACACAACACAATTTAGCGACTTCAGTCTCGGACTAATAGCTTGTTTGGCCCTTGATTATCTAGCTTTTAGTGGTTTGCCTTTGGTTTAAAGCAAATGGGTCAAAAGTTTCAACTAAGTTTTTGGTTAAAAAAGCTTTATACTCAATTGATTAACCGGTGGAAGTTGATTCCACTTATTAAAATATATTTGGTTATTGACAATTCTAGCCTTTTGCTTTAAAGCAAAGCAAATTAAAACTATCAAATAAGTGTATGTTAAAAATTATAATACTTCATTGTTTTAACTTTATAAATTGAAGGTGATTTTGCTCAAAAGTATATTGACTTGCACTTTAAAAACATGGGAGAAGTGATGCTTTTTGGAGTTGAAAAGTTGGAAACTTCATTCAAAAGAAAAAAATAATCTCAAAACAATTTTAATAACAAAAATATAAATAATCCATATATGGATCTTAATTAAATTATACAGTATTTCATTTTGCTTAACAAAAACCTATGATATTAGTTAATGTTTCTTCTTCTTCTTCTTTTACTTATATTATTTAAAAATTTTCAGATTATCAATGAAAAAATTCATCAAATTTTATAACATTTCTATTTATTAAAAAAAGGTATGTAATGTTTTAATTCTTATTTTTCATTTACTTATATTATTTAAAAGGTTTCATTATAATAGTAAAAAAAAATTGTTTCAAGTAATTCATTTTAATGTCTTTAAAGAAATCTTAAATTTAAATTCCATATTTAATAGTAATTTTATTTCAAATAACACATCAATAAAGTGATTTTAGTTCCAGTACAACACAACAATTTATAACCAAAGAGTTTAATATATTTAGCATCAAAACTAATATATTAATCACAATATAACACAACGATCACAAAATGGATCAAAAAAGCTCTAAGATATATGAGGTTACACTTAAAAAAACACGAAGAATGTGTTTTTTGAGATGGAAGGTTTATTATTATTTTTAAAGAAAAAACTAGCTTTAATTTTTTTAAGTTACAAAATTATCAATAGTGCATATTTACTTTAATATCTATTATAATATTTCGAGTATCATTATTTTATGTTCTCAAATTCACAAATACAAGTACTGTAATTTTTATTTAAAACAAACTTGCATTTGTTTCTTTTTTATCATAAATATGCATATAATTATGAAAAAAAAATCATTAAAAAAATGATATCTTATCCTGTATATTTTCATGATATGCAATATATAAATAAGTTAATTTTTAGAGGTCTTTAAATTTAAATAAATACAAGTATATAAATCATATTTAATCACTATGAAATTTAAGTTTAAAATGATAATGTGCTTTTTTTATTTAAAAAATACAAGTTGGATTTTTTTTTTAAATTAGCAATTGGATAGATTTAAGTTACAATAGAAGCTAGACAAATTCCCATCAAAATAGAAAGAAAAAAATGAACAAATATATATTTAACGGCCCAAATTAAAAATCAACCCAATAAATATCAACAGCCCAAATTAAAAATCAGCACAAAAAATATTAATGGCCCAAAGTAAAAATCAGCCCATATAAATATAAGAGACCCAAAATTAAAAATCAGCCCATATCTAAAAGCCAATCCTGACCGTCCAAATTATTTATAACCCTAAATCTTTCTTATTAAACCCTACTTCAGCTCATCTCGTCTCCTCTCAGCAGCAGCAGCAGCACTAGAAGCACAACCCCTAACCAGAACGTCTTCTTCTCATTGCTGCTTTGGTAAGCCTCGAAGAACCCCAGCGAATTCTCTTTAATTTCTCCTTTTATCAAATGTCAAATTTAAATCTGAGATTTTTGCTTGTAGTGATTCTTTTAGGTTCTCTGTTTTGTTTTTCTTGTTCATCAACTGCTTCTTCGTTAAAGATTGAATCTTGACATCTGTTTTCTTATATGGGTGCGTTTTGTCTCTAAAGCAAACGGGTTGTTTTTATTTTTCTTTTTTTGCACTTATTTGAGATAATAAAGCTGCTGTCTTGCGTGTGCGTTTCGTTGCACGTACAGTATAGAAACACTAGATTAGGCTGATGCATTAACTTTGTCTTTTGCTTATGTGTGTGTGCTTAGATTTGTTGGTTTTGTGATGGAACTTGATCAGTTTGTTAGTAATTCGAACGAAGAGAATATATAGGAGAGGTGAGCATGGGTTGTTTAGATGATGAAAAAGGGAAGTTTTTTCATATCAATGACTTGTCTGCATTGGTTTTAATTTTTGAATTGCTATGCTTTAGGTGTGTATTTGTCTACTAGGCTACTGATAGGCTACTAATGGCCGTCTTAAGGTTGTGATATGAACATTCATAAATATTTTCTGCTGTATCATCTGTTGTTATGTTGGGTTATTTTAATTTCTTTATGAACCATCTGTTTGCTTAGGCATAGGCATAGGAAAAGTAAACAACCTTTGGTAGCATTGGAGTTTGCTAGAAAAGTTGGGAGTTTGGTTTTCCTTTTATCATTATACAACTTGAAGGGATTCAGCATTTATGGATGTTTTGTTCTCCAACTTTTAGTTCATTCCTGAAAAGTAGAAGGAAACTTACTAATAGATGTATGACTGGAATTTATGTGCCATTATGTTGAAAACTTGTTAGATAATGTGCCGATATCTATTCTGATGAATTTGAATTAAAAATTCTAGTTCAATTAATGAATATAATCCTGTTGCTATCTAGACCTGTGAAGATGTTCACCACAAGGAAGAAGATCCAAAAGGACAAGGATGCTGAACCCACTGAGTTTGAGGAGACAGTTGCTCAGGTTAGTTCCTTAGGTTTCTATCTCGATACTTTGGATTCTTGACTTAAATGAGGTAAGTATGATGAAATCTAAATGCTTTACTTCTGCAGGCTTTATTTGATTTGGAAAATACCAGCACGGACTTGAAAAGTGATCTAAAAGATCTCTTCATAAATTCTGCAGTGTATGTGCATAACTATACGTGTTCTATGTGAAACTTTTCATCCTCTTCTTTCAATTTTCTGTTTTCCTTCTGGTGCCATATCTATTTGCTAAATTTGAATTTTGTAAATTCTGCAGTCAGATTGATGTTGCTGGAAATCGCAAAGCTATTGTCATTTATGTTCCCTATAGGCTGAGGAAGGCTTATCGCAAGGTTCATCTTCGCCTTGTTAGAGAGCTGGAGAAAAAGTTTAGTGGGAAGGTAACATTATCTCATATTCTTAGTTTTCTACCTGTGTAATGGAGGGGTCATGTAAAGTCTTGAACTTGCAACTTCAAGGCTGCAGGTTCAAGTCCTTAGAAGAAGGTGCTTGGCATTTGTAGTTATGGTTAATATACAAGTTAATACCAGTTTCAGCTGAATATTTGCTTGAATCTGAATCCTGAATTATGTTTCATACTCTCTTCTTGTAATCTGGCAGGATGTTGTTCTGCTTGCTACTCGAAGGATTGTGCGTCCACCCAAGAAAGGCTCTGCTGTTCAGCGTCCCCGGTCCCGCACCCTAACTGCTGTGCATGAAGCCATGCTTGAGGATTTAGTTTATCCTGCTGAGATTGTTGGAAAGCGCACTAGATACAGGATTGATGGATCTAAAATTAGCAAGGTATGTGGAGGAAAGAAAATTGTATTTGGAATTGTTCTCTGTCACCATAATCTCTGCCCTTCTCATGAATTCTTCTGTTTTTATATTTTTGTTGTGTCAGATCTTCTTGGATCCCAAGGAGCGCAACAACACCGAGTACAAGCTCGAGTCATATGCAGGAGTTTACAGGAAGCTTACAGGGAAAGACGTGGTTTTTGATTTCCCTGTGACAGAGGCCTGAAGAGCTGCTGTCTATGGGTTTTTGTACTGTTTTTTATTCAGGGGTTCTATAATTGCAGCAGACAGATAGGATAGTATTTAAATTTTTGACTCTTGAATTCTGTTGAATGTCATTTTGAACAGGACAGAACCTTCCAAGGTTTCTTATGAAAAAATTCTTGCGGGTTGGTTGTAGAACATGTCACTTTCTAAGTTTGGTTTTCTGTTGAAATGGTTCTGGGTGATTTTATGGGTCTGGTTCTCGTATCCATTGTATTTTGGTTGATCTGCTGTTTATTATTGTGTAATTAATGGATGCATGAGATCCTCCTTTCCTCTGACGTGGATGTCTATTTTTGCATCTCCCTGGCATGTGATAGCGTAATTCTGTAGACATGTTCTTTCTTTGACATTATTGTGTGGCGAAACATGAAAGTGAGAAGAAGCAGTAGGTTTAATGATTAATGTGAGAGATCCTTGCTTTACTTCGACGTTTTACTGTCTATAATGGTAAGTTGTACTGTTTATAATGGTTAGCAATGGCATATGTCTGCATTTAGTCACCGGCGACCCAGGTTTCAAGTTTGTAGATTACTCTTTTGTACCATGACTAGGTTTTATTTCTACTCAGTGCTTCCCTGCGATGGACCTATAGTTGTGATGCTCTGCTGTCAACTGACTGGTGTAAAATAAGACTCGACTGCTGGTTACTAGAGAGGAGCTTTGGTGGTTGGTCGTGTTGTTGAAGATGGAAATCCGGTTATATAGCACACTAGACTTGAAGATACCCATGGCAGATGGCTTTTTGGTGCATGCGTTTGATATAATACGAGAAGTTGAAATTTTATTCGAGGGAGAATGATGAGAAATCAAGGATACGGTGGTGATTAGTATCAGTTTCAATGCATGATTGTGAATCATAACTTGTGATTCAACTTAAATAAATAGATTACGGATTGGTGTACTTCTTCCTAATAAATTATTATACGAACATGGTCAACCACCTAAGATCATAAGCAAAACAAATAAAATTTTTACATATCACTAAAATTATCCACATCATTTTGTGCCTATATCTTTATGCTTTTCGTGCAGTTCGGAACTTACCTAACAAGAAATTTTGTAATTAGTGAAACTATGAGAGTTTTTTCTAATTATTTTTTTTTCTATCTATTTATATAGTTTCATTAGTTAATAACACAACAGAATTATAAACAAAGGAGCTTGTAAAGAACATTAACTTGTATGAGAAGTTAAAATTGTTGATACTAAAGCATGATTTGAAATATGATTTAAGTCGCTGGTATATACATTGAACTAAGATTAGATATTATAGGTGGCATAGAAAGATAAAAAGAAATTCATTAAATTCAAGTTGAAATTTGATCAAATACTAAAGAAATACAATAATATAAATTGTCCATATTATAATCTATCTGACTTTTATTAAGAAAATCAAAAGATGTATGATTGGAAAGAAGAAGAAGAAGATATTAGTAAGGATGCCAAAAACATAGTTGGTTGAATAGGTACAAAATATTTAATTACAAAAGTTTTTAGTATTCAAAAGACATTACAGAAAATAAAGCTTTGAGCGATGGGAAATTCTATAACTAAACCTATATATTCTATTGTTATTTTCTTTTAGTAATGGAATGGCGACGAAACCAGACTTTAGTTAAAATGCATGTCGTTAATAATTTTATCAACGAAAGTTATCACCCATCGTAAAATTACCGACGAATAACTTGTCGCTATAGTGAAGTACTTCCCATCACTAATGTGATGTAAACTCGTCAATTTGTAATTGTAACATCTATTGCGAGTATCGTTGGTGAGTTGTTTTACTTCCATTGCTATATTGAGAAGGAAATACCAACAAAAATTTATACTATTTGTCGTTTATTTGTTGATCGAATTTGTCGCCATTGGTCGGTTATATTGCGACGGATTCCATAGTTGTCCATAAATAGTTAATATAATTTAATCTTTTTTTTCCTTTGCTAGTCGATCATGGATCTGCCGCTAATGAAGGAAATATTTTTTTAATTAGTTATTAGTGGTTTAATGTTTAATTGTAGTAGCAAACAACTAAACATGAAATTATAACACAAAATATTATTGTGTAAAATAAAAATAATATAAAATCAAATCAAATATATACAAATACGCTTCAGTAATAACATTGGAGCACATTTATATATATTTGATTTGATTTTACATTATTGTTATTTTACACAATAATATTTTGTGATAATTTTATTATTATTATTTGCTACTATAATTAAATATTAAACCACTAATAACGAATTAAAAAAATATTTCCTTTAATAGCGATGGATCAACAATCGACTAACGACGAAAAAAAGATTAAATTATATCCATTATCAACGGACAATTACGGAATACATCGCTATATGTTCAACTCTTTACATCACATTAGTCATGGAAGTACTTCACTATAGCAACAACTTGTCCATCACTAATTTTACGATGGATGGTAACTTCTATTGTTAAAATTATTAGCAATGTGCGTTTTGCCTATAGTTTGGTTTTGTCGTCATTCCATCACCGAAAGAAAATAATGACAGAATATAAAGGTTTAACAATGAAATTTTTCGTCGCTAAAGACTTAATATTTTGAAGTGCATATTATAAGATTCTAATTTTGAATTAAATTCCTTTTCATCTCCATTTTGAAATTATATTTAATCATACTTTTCTCTTTCTACATTTTAAAATTTTGATTTATTCATAATCTTCTATATGTCTCATTTATTATTTGTTTATTCTCTATTATTACCCACTCAAATACTAATTTCATTTAAGTTATAAATTTTGAAAATCTCATAGTCTACATAATTTAATAAGACTAATTATGTGATCACACTAACTTTCACACTTTCACACACACATACACATATGTATGTGTGTGTGTGTGTGTGTTACGTGTAGTGGGATATTTATCAACCAAGACTAAGTTATTAACTCTTTAAGCTACGATTGTATCAGAACACATCTAACTTTTGGTCCACACACTAAAATATTTTTTTAGGTCAAATCAAGCACAATCTTTTGACAACACTAAAGGATAATTATAACTAGTTATCCATGAATAATAAAAATTAAATCTTAGTTTTGGCCAAATGAAAACAACCTATTTATCTTTAAACCATATCTTTTGGTGGTTTCTTTCACTTTTTTTTTTTTTTGGGTATCTATCTTCATCAATTTGGTAAGTTAATTAAAGGAAAAATCAAGACAAAAATACCTTATATATATATATATATATATTGGTCCTACTCAACTTGAAAACCAATTTTCAGTTATGAATCTTAATTTCAATTGATAATCCAATTTAACCAACATTTATCTAAGAAATTTGATTTAATAAAAACATTAAAATTTAATATTTTGAAGAAATATTGTTTGAGTTTGAATGAGAGAAAGGTTTCCTTGATTAAATTAAATAAAAAAATAAGATCACAACACATGTAATTACGAGAAATACTAAAAGAGATGAGGTTTTAACTATTCATTATGACTCATTTGCACCTGTGGACCAACACTTATCTCTACTATGTTGCCATCCTCTATGCATCCGGGTTGTTTTTTCTTTCTTGCATCCGACGTGCCTTGCCTTCAATTGTTGGATTTGGCCAAATAGTGCATTTTGCAAGTCAATGTTTTGTGTTTTTTACCTCTTTTTTGTCCTTGTCAAGTGGTTATTTATCACCTTTTTATTGTGTGCCTAATTTCTATTTTGCCATTTGGGTTGGTGTGATGTTACTTTTTCATCCTCTATTTGTTCCTTTTTTTGTGTGTGTGTATTTTATGCCCTTATTTATAACTTTACTCATTCATTTGTCGGAACCTTTGATGTACTCGCATTGATGAAGCCATGTCATTTTACTTCTTTTTCTTTTGTTTTGGATTTTTCTTCGACTCGTGGCATTAACAATTAACAAAACACATTGTATTGAAATAGAATAAAATCTTAGTGATTTTTTTTTAAGTTAGAGACATTTTATATTTATTAGACTATTTTAAGCATATTTATTTTAATGCTTAAACTAAATCACTAATTACTATATTACAAAAAGAAGATATATATTCACTATGGACTCACTTGTTCACACACCGTGTACTACTTTTAATTTTACTATTTTCTTACTATGCAATATGTCTAAAACCAATATTCATTCATTATGCTTACCATTGTTTGCACGAAAATATAAATTTTGCCCCCCCCCTTTTTTTTTTTTTGTAACACCCAAGGTTTTGAACATTTTTATACACTTGTATGTGTGTCTTCACTTAGTTGAAGTATGTGTATGTTATACTTTGTGTTTGCATGAATGTCATGTTTTGTGTTTGCATTAATAAATATTTAGTTTTGCAAGTTTAGGTCACTAAGTGTTATAAGTGTATGGGTGATTGAGGGACTTGAGTGTAACAAGTAAAAAATTGAGGACTTAAATTAGTGAAGTGATTAAGTGTAGTGACTAGTTTGTTAAGTCATGTAAACTTAATGGACTTAGAGATATGGCTTAATTAAATATTCCATGCATGCTATGACCTAAAAATAAGATTTGGCTAGTAAATTATACATATGTATTAATCTCAAAAAAATATCCTTAAGTATTAAGAATACTAATACATATGTATTAATCTCAAAAAATATCCTTAAGTATCAAGAATACTAATACAAGTGACAATTCTAGCTTCTTTAAACCTTTCAAATTTCGACTAAGAGAGAAAGAAAATGGGAAAGTGTTTCTAAACCATATTTGGGATATTTTAGCCTTAAAAAACATGAAAACAACAAGAAAAAAAATCGATTTTCTTAGGAGACCAATTCGGCCGAGAGAAAGAGAGAAAGAGTGTTGGTCGAGAGAGATGAAGGAATTAGACAACTTGGCCGAGCATAACAACAAAGAAAAAGGGATTTTAAGAGCTTTTAAGATACTTGAAACACTAATTCAACCCTAAGATAAGTATAATCTCATCTTAACTACATCACAAAACATAAAAGTTATAGGAATGTTGTGTTTATGTGCTTAATTGATGGTTAATTACTTGAGATAGTGTGATCATGAATTTAATTGGTGATTGATCAATTGTGATGTTATTTTTTTTTTTTAATTATGATTGATAAGATGATTTTATGTGCATAGAAATCCTAGGGATATTGTATTTATGAAGTAACTTAATCATTGCATAATTGTAAGAATTGTAGATAGTTTCAACTAAGCAACAACTTGAAGTTACTTGAATTTATATCCATATGTGTATTGACAATCATGATGATTTTAGATTGTGTAATTAATTGATTATGTGTTTATGTGATTAATGAATGATTATACACTTGTATTGATACTTAATCGTTGCATAATTGTGCGAATTATAGATAGTTTCAGCTAAGCAACAACTTTAAGTTACTTGAATTTATATCCATATGTGTTTTGATAATCATAATGATTTTAGATTATGTAATTAATTGATTATGTGTTTATGTGATTAATGAATGATTATACACTTGTATTGATGCTTAATCATTACATAATTGTGCGAATTATAGATACTTTTGACTAAATGACAACTTGAAGTTACTTGAATTTATATCCATATGTGTATTGATAATCATGATGATTTTAGATTGTATAATTAATTGATTATGTGTATATGTGATTATTGAATGATTATACACTCGTGTTGATACTTGGATATTTTGGTTATGTCAATACTTAATGCTACTTGGTTAAGTGTATACGAGTTTTTTAAAATTAGTTAATTGTGGTGTTAGTTAAAGCATTCGATTAAAAGCTTACTAAAGGTTATTTTATTTACATCTATGTGTTAATTTAGGATTGACCATTCACAAGGTTATGTGATTAGTTATTCATGTGTTTTATTGGATGATTGAACTTTGGAAGGTGTCCTAGGATGGTTTTGACCTATCTCGGTTGTTTGATGTCACTCGGGTTATATGTTCACATGATCATTGGTTGATTAAAATCTTGTGGTAAACTTGATCATTTTGGGTTATTTGGTTGAATGTTTATGTGTTTGATTGATGATGGCAATACTTATGAAGTCATAGAAAGTTTCAGTTCATGTATTAAATTCATGCTACATGGTTTGTTGCTTATGATTGGTTTCGACCTCATGACTTGTTTAATGTTGCTTGATTTATGTTCATATAATGGCTTGAGGAATGTGCTATAATTGCATTCATGTCGTGAAAATGGTTTATCATGATTTCAAGCATTCAAAAACAAAGTCATTTTCATGTTTTCAAGAAAGGCTTACAAATAGAATGATTTGGTATATCCTTTTTGCAAGACATATTCAAGAGGGCATACAAAAGAATGATCTAGTGTATACTCTTTGTATGTTTCATAGAAAGCATGCCAAAGGAATGATCCGGTGTACACTCTTAGTATGTTCAATCATGGTTCACAAGCATATAAAGAGAATGATCCGGTGTATACTCTTTATATGTTTCACAATCAAGCATGCCAAGAGAATGATCAAGTGTATAATCTTGATGTGTTTAATCATGGTTCATAGGGCAAGATGGCATACAAAGAGAATGATTTGATGTATACTCTTTGTATGTTTTCACAAAGAGCATGCTAAAAGAATGATCCGATGTATATTCTTGGTATGTTCAATCATAGCTCACAAAGAGAATGATCCGGTGTATACATATTTTGAAAATGATAGAAAACATATCTTAGTATCATGAAAAACGAATTTATTTACATTCATGTATGATTACACTTATTGAGCATTAGCTCACCATTTGTCTTGTGATGTCGGTGAACAAAGGGATGCATGATGGCATGATGTGAAGTTAAAGATGTTGTTGTGAGGAGCCAAGTTTATCGAGTGTGTACTATATGTATATGGGTTAAAGTTAAAGGTTAAACACTACTTCGATTTGGTCACCTTCATGTTTGTATGTTGGCCACTTTTGGTTTGTAACCTTATGTTACATTTGGATGATTTAGTTATATTAATGTATAAATGTGTTTTGATAGTTAATCAAATGGTTTTTGATTTGTGTTAAAGAATTGGTTCTAATATGATAAAACAAAGAGTGACTTTAAACTTAAAACCAAGAGTTTTTCACTATGCATTGTAATTCAAAAATGAGGCGGAGGACATGAGGCTTAGTGTCTCGCATTCATTGCGTTTCGAGTGTGAGACATTATCGATGGCATTCTTGACCTCTTTAAAGCTAAGGAGGTTATAGAAGTGGTATTAGATAAGTTGATTTAGTGGACCAAATAGTACGCATAAACTCAAGCTCCGAAAACATTTTCAACATATAAGTGTTTAATAATTATATATTATGCTTACTTGATGAATTGTATGCATATGTTGATATTCGTTGAAGCATGTGGATATATATGAGTGTTGACTTATGTAAGTTAAATTATGAGGATAAATTTTTTATAAGGAGGGAAGGATGTAATACTCAAGGCTTTGAACATTTTATACACTTGTGTATGTGTGTGTTTACTTAGTTAAAGTATATATATGTTATGCTTTTTGTTGTATGTATGTTATGCTTTGCGTTTGCATTAATAAATGTTTAGTTTTACAAGTTCTTGTTACTAAGTGTTATATGTGTGTGGGTGATTAAGAGACTTTAGTGTAACAAGTAAAGGATTGAGGACTTAAGTGAGAGAAGTGACAAAGTGTAGTGACTAGTTTGTTAAGTCATGTAAACTTGAGGGACTTAGAGATATTACTTAATTAAATGTTCCATACATATTACAACCTAAAAATAAGACTCGGTTAGTAACTTATGTCATGTATTAATTTAGAAAATCTTAATTAAGTATCCCATATATAGAAAAATCTAAAACAATATACTTAAGTATTAAGAATACTAATACAAGTGACAATTCTAGCTTTTTTTAACCTTCCAAATTTTGGCTAAGAGAAAAAGAAAAAGGGAAAGGGTTTCTAAACCATCTTAAGGACATTTTAGCCTTAAAAAACATAAAAAAAAAATAAGGAAAGAAACTGATTTTCCGAGGAGACCAATTCGGTTGAGAGGAAGAGATGAAGAATGTTAGCCGAGTGAGAGAAAGAAATTGCATAGCTTGGTTTAGAGCAACAACAAAGAAGGAAGAAGTGATTTTGAGAGCTTTTAGGGTACTAGAAACTCTAATTCAACCTTAAGGTAAGTGTAATCTCATCTTAACTACGTCACAAGACATAAAAGTTATAGGATCGTTGTGTTTATATGTTTAACTGATCGTTGAATTTAATTGGTGATTGATCGATTGTGATGTTATGTTTTCTTGATAATTGATAAGATGATTAGCACATGTTAACTCATGGCAAGAAATAGAAGTTCTAGAGATTTTGAATTTATGAAGTAGCTTAATCGTTGCATAATTATAGGGATTGTAAATAGTTTTGGCTAAGTGACAACTTGAAGTTACTTGAATTTATATCCATATGTGTATTAATAATCATGATGGTTTTAGATTTTTTAGTTGCTTGATTATGTATTTATATGATTATTGAATGATTACACACTTGTATTGATACTTGGATATTTCGGTTATGCCAATACTTAATGCTACTTGGGTAAGTGCATATGAGTTTCTTGAAATTGGTTACTTGTACATGGTGTTAGTTGATGCTTTTGGTTAAGAGTTTTCTTGAGGTTATTTGATTTGCATCCATGTGTTAATTGAGGATTGAATATTCATGAGGTTATGTGATAAGTAATCATGTGTTTAGTTGGATAATTGAAATTTGGAAGGTGTCTTAGGGTGCTTTCGACCTATATGGTTTTTTGATGTCGCTAGGTTACATGTTCACATTATTGGCTGATTAAAATCTTATGGTATATTTGATTATTTTGGGTTACCTGGTTGAATATTTATGTGTTTGATTGATGATGGGAATACTTATGAAGTCATAAAAAGTTTCGATTCACGTATTGAATTCATTCTCCTTGGTTTGTTCCTTGATTGGTTTCGGCCTCATGACTTGTTTAATATTACTTGATTTATGTTCATGTAATGATTTGAGAAAAGTGCTATAATTGCATTCATGTCATAAAAATGGTTTATCATGATTTCAAGCATTCAAAGAAAAGTCATGTTCATATTTTTAAAAAAGGCTTACAAAGGGATTGATCCGGTGTATTCTTTTTATGTTTCATAAGAAGCATGCCAAGGAATGATCTCGGTGTATATTTTTGGTATGTTCAATCATGGTTCACAACGCATGATAACATACAAAGGGTATAATCCGATGTATACTCTTTGTATGTTTTCATAAGGAGCATGCCAAGGGAATGATCCGTGTATACTCTTGGTATGTTTAATCATGACTCACAAAAGGAATGATTTAGTATATACTTTTTATGAGGATGACAAAAAACGTATCTTAGTCTCATAAAAAATAAATTTATTTGCATTCTTGTATAATTACACTTAATGAGCATTAGCTCACCATTTGTCTTGTGATTTAGGTGAACAAAGTGATGCATGATGGCATGCTTGTAAATTTGAAGATGTTGACATAAGGAGCTAAGTTTGCCGAGTGTGTACTATATGCATATAGGTTAAAGTTAAAGTTTAAACACTACTTAGGTTCGATGACCTTCATGTTTATATGTTGGCCACTTTTGGTTTGTAACCTTATGTTACATTTGGATGATTTAGTTATGTTAATGGATATGTTAATATATAAATATGTTTTGATAGTTAATCAAATGATTTTTCATTTGTGTTAAAGCATTGGTTCTAATATGATAAAACAAAAAATTGCCTTAAACTTAAAACCAAGGATTTCTGTTTTGCATTGTAATTCAAAAATGAGATAGAGGAAATGAGGCTTAGTGTCTCGCATTTATTGTACTTTGGATGTAAGGCATTACCAATGGCATTCTTGGCCTCTTTTACGTCGAGGGTATTACATTTTTAAACATTTTTTTTTATGATTTGTAACTTCATTTTCCTTTATTTTAGTCCCTACATGCTAAAAAGAGAGAGAAATGAAAGATAAAGAGAGATAAAGAGAGAGGGAGAGGGATGATAAGGCCGTTCTAGCCATTCGACGGTCGATCTTACCACCAATTTATTTGTCTTAAAGAGTAGAGTATGTTTGTAGCGAGTGACAAGCGATGAAATGATTAGAGGTAGATTGGGATCCAAAAATATTTTAATTTTTATTTTGATTTGAATTTTTATGTGCATTAAAATGAGTTTTGAGATTCTAAACAAGTTTGTTTATATTATTTCGTGATTTTAAGGTGTTGTACATAGCTGAATTTTGCTTTGAGAGGCCGTAAATTAAGAAACTCGATTTTTTAGTGATTTTTCCCGCAAAATCAAGTTCGTAAAAAGTTACGATAGTTGCTGGAAATTAAAAACAAGCAACTTTTTTCTTCTTAGGCCCATGTGGACTACTTACTCCGAGCCCGGACACGAGGGCTTGGTCCTCATTTTTTTTTTAATTATGATTTTTTAGGCAAAAATTATAGAACATCGAACATTATTTTTTGTACTTTTCGCATAGCGTAGCGATGACAAATCTATACTCGCCTTTTTATATTTTAAAATTAATATATATTTCGGATTATACTACTTTTATATTTAAACTTTATTCTTTGAATTTGTCATTTCTCATAAAAATTCTCATCCAATTAATATTTTTTATATATAATTTTATTTACTAATAAATATGATTTTTTTCTATATTTGAATTTTAGAATAAATTTTAAAACATGATTATTTTTTCTTTTCTTTTTTTAAATAAATGGATATATATATATATATATATATATATATATATATATATATATATATATATATATATATAGTGAATTCTTAGATTTTTGAAATGATAGCTACATTTATATAAATATATAATTAATTTAATCTAAATGGTTAAAAGTATATTTCGGATAATTAGTCTCGATCCACTAAGTATGGTAAAAACGTATAAAAAACTATTGAATCATCGGTTTTATTAAAAATGAACTATACATGTTCATACATAACGAGCAATTATTTGCTATGAATATTTTTTAAAATATTATAAAACTAATTTTTTTGAAATAAAATAATTAAAATATTTAAAAAAAATACCCGATAATTCAAATGCTATTTTTTATACTAATATTATTGATTATTCCGTAAATAAATATACATATAGATCAAATGCATATACTTTTAAAAAACAATCTTCTCAATAGCATTAACTAAGAATAAAAATTTATTTTTTTATTAATTAAGTTTTATACAAAGCTATACATTAATTATAACTTTAGTTTTTGGATAAATTCTTATAAAAATTATATATTTTAAAAGTTTTTTTAATTCTTGATTAATATTTTAGTTTAAATTATTGCAAGTTTTTATCTAAGAATCAATATACAAAGAAGAATAATTCTTGTTTTTTTAAGTAGAAATTTTATGAAAAACATAAAAAATTAATTAAATAAAAAATTAATGAAAAAATTATAAATTTTTGAAATAATTTTGTTCTATCCGACTTGTAGTGGATCCCATGTAATTTTAAAATTTAATCTTCTCATCAACATTAAATAAAAATAAAAAATAATTTTTTTAGTTGTTAATTTTTATACAAGTCTATCCATTAATTATAACTTTATTTTTCGGATACAATCTTATAGAAAATATATTTTTATTGATTTCTTGGTTAATATTTTAATTTAAATTATTACAAGTTTTTATTTAAGAATCAATCCATAAAGAAAATAAATTCTGTTTTTTTAAGTAGAAAAATTATGAAAAATATTAGAAACTATTAATTAAATAAATAATTTTAATTATAAAATTATAGAATGATTTTATTCTACCAGATACTCAGCATATCATGTACAACCGACTACTATAAACCTATATCATAAGGCATATGAAAATTACAACAAGAAAATGTACTAACAATATTTTGAAGAGTACAAATGAACACATAAAAAACAAGTTTAGAAGTTTATGATGGTGGTGTTATGGACGAAAAGGAAAGAAAAACGGAGTTTAACTTTTTTGGAGTTTGAGGTTGTATTATAACATTTCTACCTTGGCAGTTCATTGCAACTACTTGCACTTGCAAATTGCAATTGAATCATAGGTTCAAGTGTTCTTTTGTAGAGTTTGAGTTAAAGAAAAATGACTTATTGCAAGAGGAGGCCGTTCAGCATTTTTGCAATAATGGTCAATTCAATTTACATCCGTGAATTATTTTGGGCTGACATGATGACTATGAACCATAGAGTTCTGTCTATGACAAAAAAAAAAATTAATTGACTAAAATCTTTAGAGAATTTGAGTTAAAAATGCTTCGTTGTAAGAGAAAATTAGAATAACTCATTATTTTTACAGTAATTAAGGATACTCTCAGATAGAGCATGCCAAACCTAAGTCCTTCCTCGGTCCAGCATTATGTAGATCTGTATTCATAAGAGAAAATTTCCATCTCACAGCAATCCTCTGAATTTATTTCCTTCTTGCAGCATTCCTTTGAATTCAAACCCGAAACTGTGTAAAGAGCAAAAGCCACTTACCACCCAGCCAAGCCTCTAAGAGTAAACTCTCCTGTACTATACTTCGAAATACCATCCTAGTACACCACAAGGTCCTCGGAGAGGAGTTGAAAATGTTTGCTATTTTGCATCAGCGTGATGAGCCAAATTGGAAAGACAAAGAAACCAGTATACAACAGGTGCTCAGATGATTTTATATATGATTATGTAACTTTTACCATACGTCAGTTGCGTTTACATGCTAAGTTCGAATATGATACTTTACATAAATAAATACAATCTTGAAAATAAATAGTAGAGGGGCCGAAACTGAATCAATCCTAAAACTGAAAGCTTCCGCATCTGCCAACTCACAAGATTTGAAAGACTCTGCTATTCACTCCTGCCCTATACAGATGCAACTCGGATGCAGTTGATACCATAATTTCAGTGTTGGCAGGTGCGAATAGGACATCTCCTTCCATAACTACATCTTTGGATGATCCTGTGCACATTGCACCCTCCCCAACCATGATAAGAAAAATGGATGGACCTGGAATCGCAGGAAATACTGTTGATGCCCCTTCTGGAAGAATGCAACGATCCACCTCAAATTCATCGAAAGGGGGAGGTATCTTGTTATATATGGACTCAAAGGAAATCCTTTTAAGATTTCAGGGAAGCCCTGGATCAGAACCAGCATCATCATTAATGCAACAAAACATTGCCTAGACAAAGCCACTAAAAGCAAATTTAGGAAAAAAATCCCCCCTGCATTCTTAAAGCTAAAGTTCCTTTCTGGTACTTTATGACAAATGACAAAAGTACTGTATTTTCTTGAATGTGTTTAGAAGCATGCTGATGCAACACTATCCATAGCAGCATCTTATTAATTCTTAACCCGAGTGAAGGGCAGCAAGGAAGTGAATAGACATCACATAACCACAACGGAACAATCAAACTTCAAATACTGCTTTACGTGCAATCCATCACAATTTGGTCAAGGTTTACGACTCAATGGCCATGAGCGCCCACTTGAAAAAGAAAGTCCAGGTTCTTACGCAGAGAGGGTGTCCACAGTTCTTCTTTCTCCATGTACGAATCTCCTATTTTGCCACTAAAAAGTATATTTCTACATACTAGTCATATAAATTCATTCCTATGGTATAAAAATGTCCAGGGTTTAAAACCATTATGCTGAGAAAATTTTGTCATCTTCTTCTTTTAGCCCTTTCTAATGTATAATTTTTATTTATTTATTTATTTATTCAATGCAAGGCATATAATTTTGGGAGGACTACATGCTATAAGTGACTGCAAGAGACTTGATTAAAAAAGCCCAACATGATTATCAAATTTAAACAAAATTAACATATTCATATAGATTTTTAACAGATGAAGCACACACAGGTATGCATTAGTTACCTGTTTGTATGTGAGCATGGAACAAAGAGTTTGGATATCCCGGTGCTTGGGCGTAAGACCAGCCCTCACAACATTGTCTGAGGTTGCCATGCATTCAATACACTCACCATATAGATATGCATGGGGTACATTTGCCCCGAGATACAAAGCTTCACCAGGATTGAGCTTCACATAATTAAGAAAGAAGGCTGATATGACACCAATATCAGCTGGATATTGCTTTTCTAACTGCAAGACCAGCTGTTCCTTTCCTGTCAGCTGCCTTATCTGACAGGTAAAAAACTTGAGTTGAAAAATCAAGGGAAAATCAATAGCATGACAGAAAATCAAGAATGATATTGCTTAACAAGTCATTAATAAAATATTCTTTATTGCAATTCTTTTATTAGATGTCTTATCCTTTTTATTCAAGAAAGAGACTTTAAACATGAATTATTCTTTACTACAATTCTTTTGTTAGATGTCTTGCCTATCCTTTTTATTCAAGAAAGAAACACTTAACATGAATGCCTTTAATACTACTTGCAAAGCTATTAGACAAGTTTGTCGCAGCATTCAGATCACCTTACAAAATAGCACAATAAATTCTCAACTAACCTCGCTTTCCATAGACAATCTATTTTTTAATTTGGATATTGCTTCAGCTGTCATCTCTTTGCTTGCTGACATAAGTTGCGTAAAAGCTGATCTCAGAACAGATTTTACTTTTTCCTCATGATCTTGCTCGTTGAATTGCAAGACTTGGTTTGCTTCTGCACTGGCAACCAGTTCTACAATCTCAGGAACATCTCGAAGCACGCCTTGAAGCTCCTGGAAAACATATCAATTGCATCAAGTAGATGAAAAAATGGATATAGTTTCGACAAATATATTAATAATAATAAAAAATGCATGTGGAGATATAATAAGGAAAGTCAAGGTTGTCAAAAGGAAGTTATCATGGCCTTGATTGACTAAGAGAAACACTGGTGCCCATTCAGACCTAATAGATACAAGATAGATAGATTTGACCCTAATTTTATTAATAAGTTCCTAAATAACATTGAGAAGTCGTGGGTTTTCAAATATGTCTGCAGTCTGCAGATAACCATCTCCTGGTCAGGTAATTCTCTCACAAATTTAAGCAATCCAGAAGTGCAGCAATAAACTATAAGGAACTCAAAGTTTCTCATCATCTTAACGATGCAATCAAAACAAATCATGGTCAAATGATATTAAGTTTTGCCAAACTGATAATTATTACAATTGAGGATCATCAGGTTCTAGCCCATTAGTAATATTAATAACAGAATTACCAAAAGATACAGGTTAAGGATGGTAGAATCACATCCATTTAACTAAATCTTTAGATTTCTCATAGAATAAAAAACAAAGAATTTAAGGGGACCTATTGCTTCACATGCATCAGTATGACCTCTAAAATTCCTTCAATTTCAGCCAAGATTCACAGCACTACCAATGAACAAAAATCAACTGATAGAGTTTGCAAATTAGATGTATGCAAAAAAGAAAGAGATCAACTGACTACCTCAAGACTGATAAAACCACAGAGGGCCTCAAACTCTGTTAGGGCCAAAGCCATCTCAGGTTTATGATTGTCATCCTTATAAAGATTTGGGTGCAACTTGTGTAGAACTTTTGCCAATTCCTTGTCTGGGTGAGCCTGAATTGACAATGCTTTTGCCACAGAAAGTACCTATCAGACACCAAACTTTGAAAATCAAACAAAACTTCAGAAAAATCAAATCAAATATCTAAGTTTCTGCAGTTCATGAACTTCAAACATACCATAACCAAAAAGTCCTTGAACATATGATCATTACACAAACAAGCCATTTGAACTGAGAAAAGAATTAGAGAAAAATCGACCACATGATAGTCCAAATCTTTAGTTTAAACAGTAAAAGATAAAAGTAAAAATAAAAATCAGGAACGTAAATGTGAAAACCACTAATTTCTAGTCAGTACAATCAAACAACCTAAAACAAAAAGAGGAAGCAACCCACTTGCTTCCAAGCACCAATTTGATTATTCAAAATCCAGGACGTAAAAATTTAAAGTCACCATACGATCCAGAACTCTGCAGAGAGCCCTTCCACTTCATCTTCAGCCACAGAATTCAACGCAAAAAATGAAGCAACCAGTAATTCTAAATAATTCTCCCAATTATAATTTTGAACAAAACATCTCTGCTTTTGAAGCCTTGTTTCACTCACTACCAATCACAGGTCACCATGAATTCTAATTCAGATTTTGAAAGGGTGATATAAAGCAAAGTGTGAAAGAGGTATGTTATATGCTATTGACAAGTGGAAAGGGTAATGCCTTTTGTTTTTTGATAAAAAGAAGGCGAGTGAAAAAAGGAAAATTAGATTTAACTGCCACTAATGACAATTTGCTGAGTAGAAACAAAACGGACATAACAAATCACAACTTTCCAATAAATGAGGGCCCTCCAATTGTCAACAGCCTTAGACTGGATTCTCAGAGCAACCAATTCTATTACAGAAACATAAATTGCAATCATGAAGAAGGATGGAAAACACTCAATCAATACACACATAAAGAAGGTTTTTTCTTTTAATCAAACACAAATAATAATTTAATCAAATATACAGACGCAAAAACCATAATTCACCCAAATCATAAAAGAACCAACTACAAGAAATCACACTCATGACTCAACCAAAACATAAATTCAAACACAAGATTGTACCTTGAACAAGAAAGGGAGATCACAACCCCACTTCTCCAAAACCTTATCACCAAGCACATTAGGATTCTTAAAAATCCATTCTTTCAAACTCAAACTTCCAGACCCAGTCGAGTCCCCATTCTCCACACCACTTTCCACCACAAAAGAAGGCCCGGAACCATGTGTACCCATCCAAAACTCAGCAAAAGGCTTCTTCTTTTCCAATTCTATATCAGACCCAGAATTCAATTCATACAGCCTTGCAACCTCAGACCCCTCTGTCCCTTTTTTACCCCAATCATAGTTTTGAACTGAACATCTCAGTCTCTTCAGTCCTCCTCCTTGGTGGCTCTTCTCCAATTCAGTCTCCATTGAATCAAAGACAAGACCTTTACTATATTATATCAAACAAAAAGACGAAAACTTTAAAGATGTGAACATAACAAACGCCATGAAGAAAAGAGCATGTGTAAATATATAGATATTGCTGGTTTTTGAAGTGTTTGAAAGGGTAAAAAGAGAGAGGGAAACAAGTTGAGAAAAAGAAAGAAAAGGAAACTTGAGAGAAAAGATAGAGGAAACCATACGTGGTGGGGTCTGATCTGACTATGCATTTTTCGTTTCCTTTCCTGCCTGTTAAATTCTTATCTCCCAAGGTTTTCGTTCTTGCTCAACAGTGTTTCTGTTTTGTCAGCAATTTCTTGTGCTAGGGGTAGAAAATGATTTGGACACGGTTAAATAGGCAACAAGATTTCTTATTTAATACTATTTAAAATTAATGGTGAGATTTGAAAGTAGAATCAATCCAATAGAAACTAGAAAAAAGCAAAGAAAATTTAAATAGGCACCCACGTTCTCGGCATAGAACTGTACATAGAAGTTTCTTAAAATCTAACATTAGATATTTGAATATTTTTGCCGATCAAAAGTAAGAAAATTTACTAATTTTACTTGAATTTAAGAGGTTATTTTAATTTTAGTATGAAAAACTGACAGATCACTTTGCTATAAAAAATACCAACAGATTCCTATAATAGGTTTTTACATTCCACAAAATAGCATGCGTGATGAATAATTGGATAATTATGAAAACCTATCCTTAAAAATAACATTACTGACTGCAGAGAGATGTAACATAATAATATAATGTAGGCCGCATTTTTCCTATTTTTGTTTTTTCTTTGAGTTGATAATAAATTATAAAAAAAAATAAAACAAAATGAGAAAGTAATCTAGTTTTTTCACTGTTCATTCACTAGTCATGTTTTTTTTTATTCCTTAGATCGGTTTTTTTTTTTTTCTCTCTTTATCATGCTGCTTTAAGCCTCTCTTTTGACTTTAAATAAATATTATATTTTAGTTTCTGTTTTATAATTTTTTTATTTTAGTTATTAAAATTTTATTATATTTAATTTTTAACCTTATAATAAATCATTTTTCTCTCTTGTTGCGTTTTTTAAGCTCTTCTTTTGGGTTTTAGTGAATTTTATTTTTATTTTAGTTTCTATTTTGAAACTTTTTATATTTTGGTTATTAAAATTTTATTGTATTTCATTTTTGTACCTACAATAAATATTAGAATTTTATTTTATTTTTATTTTAGTTCCTGTTTTGTAACTTTTTTATTCGATCATTAAAATTTTATTATATTTGATTTTTGTCCCTATAATAAATAATTTTTTATAGGCTTTTAGTAAAACTCGTTCACAATCTTATTGTTTATAAGATTTTTTTTTTTTTAGCTTTTAGTGAAAGTTTTTTTTTATCCTTCTTTTATGATCTTTATTTTGTTTTGATCATTTAATGTTTATCGTTTGTAATTTTATCTCTATTTTTTGCCAAATTTTCGATTTGACAAAGTTTTTTGTCTTTTTGTTTTGAGTGGTTTTTCTATCTCATTAACAAATTACGGATGAAAAATATATAGTAAAAATTAATCATCTAAAATTCAAAAAACTACCACATCATTATTTTTAATTATAAGTTATTATATATATATTTCTAATAAAATACATATTTATATCAAACAATATCTAATTAGCAATATTATATTGCTTAACTTTGTAAACTTTTCGTTTAGCTAACCCAACAGTAAAATATGAGATATATGTTTTAGGTTTTTTTTTTTGAATTTCTTTTGCGTGATCTTTTTAAATTTTTTATTTTATGTGAATGAATACATAAGAATGTTGTATAACTCATCTCAATTTTTTTTTCATAAATAATTATTTTTAAATTTTATATTCATATGAATGAACACATATGAATATTGTATAGTTCATCATGCAGCAATGCACGAGACATATGCTAGTTCTTTTTAAACAAAAGTTAAACATTTAAAAAAAATAATTTGCAAACAAAAAATTTTTGTTCTAAATTTAATTTAAATTGATGTGTCAAGTTATCAATGAAAAGTATGTGGTTGTATTTGATATTTATTTGTATAGTATTATTTTGCTCAAAATATTTGATAATTCATGGCTGCTTTGTGATATGAAACCCTAGCATAGTCAAGAAGGTTTGTGTCCTTTATTGATTTTTTTAATTGGAATTTTGAAATTAATACAAAAGAATATATTTTTCTAAACATGTACACCAGCTTAATGTTGAAATATATCTTTAAAATCTTTTGGTAGAAAACAAAAACAAAATCTCTAAACGAATATATTCTTGACAAAAAAATTTGATTTGAAAAAAATAAAATTCAGTATTTCGTTCTTAATTTTAAATTAATTTATTTAGAAAATGTTTTTTTTTTCATCAAGCCGTCTAAAATATCTATCTATTTATTATTTCTTAAAACAAAAAAAAACTTAGAATAAAATATAAAATTGATGAAAAGAACTAATCAATTAATTTTTGAAACTTGAAGGATTATTTGATTCATTTTAAAAAAACTAGAAAAGACTAATTTAAAATTTACTCAATCTTCTCCGCACATGCGTTGAAAAACTTGTAGTTACCGTCACAATTGACAGCTTTCTAGAGAGATTAAAAAAAAAAAAAATCGAATCTTATCTCTAAGACTTACTGTAAAAAATAAAATTTCACGAGTATTTTAATTCTCTCATACATTGAATGTTTTAAGGAACTTGAAAAGAAATTTTAGCTTCGATATGCAAATTTAACTGAAAATATCTTTGATAATTAAATAAAATATTAAAATATAAGATTTCGCTGATAAAGTAAATTTGTTTTTTATATTATTATCTCAAATTTGGACGGGGATCATGAAAAAAAATTACATGTATTTATTAGTTTAAGCTTCAGTAATTTATCTAAAATATTCTTTTTATTTAAAAAAAACTTTTTTTTAACTTTCATACAAATTAAAAAATATAATTTTTATATCATATCAGTATTTGTTAAAATTGTATTTGAATCTTTTTTTACAAAATTCATTTTAATTACTGGTATTTTGAAAAAATATCAATGGGGCAGGTCCCTTGCTTGGTGGCTCTCGATCAGGCAGTTGTCGATCAGGTAGAGACCATTATCACTTTAAGAAATTCTTTTAAAATTTTAACGATAGACAATTTAAAAAGAAAAAACTACGAATTAAATGATAAAATTCACACCATATTTTATATTATTTATTTTAACTTTATATTTATTTTTGACACATGACAAATTTTCAACTCTTCAGAGTTAAACAAACTTTTCATATAATTTTATTAATTATATGTCATTATATAATTAGTCAAACGTTAAATAAAATAATAAATTTAATTTAATCAAATAATGTTTTATCCCATGTTTGAATAAAAATATTAAATAAATAATATCAAATAGTACAGGGATAATGAGAGTAAATTTAATCGGTGACTTAAAATAAAAGGAAAAAAAGGAGAAAAGCACAAAGCGTTGGATATCTCGTACTAGAAAATGTCGAACACCGTTAGAATCAAGGATTTGTCGGTGAAGAACGTCGGTTTGTGTTACGTGGGTTTGGCGTGGAATTAGTAAAATGCTAACTTTTTCAGGCTTAGCGACACAAAAACTTATCAAGACCATGTGACTTGGATACGGGGTCGCCATCCTATGATGAGAACATCCAGCTACCTAATTTAATAAAAATAAATACCTGTCATTTTCTTCTCCAAAAAGAATTTCTGTAGTTATCATTTCAATATCGTAAAAAGGTTGCACCTTTATTAATAAATGAATAACGTTTGACTTCAATAGTGTTCTGTGTTAATTAACATTTTCTTTCATCAATTTCTGTGAAAAAACTTTTATTTTATTTGGATTTTGTAAAGGTCAAAAAAGTCCCTTATATTGTACAGTGTTTCGCTTTAGGACTATTTCCGTCCTTTACTCTGTCTAATGTCTCCAACTTGAACAACATTTCTCACCCCCGTACTCTTCAATCTATAATATCCATTTGATGAGCATTCAAGTTCAATCCATAGGAAATAAGTTGTCAAGTTGTGTCTTGATTCCAATTTTATCCTTGAATTTATGAGGATAAAATACTTTTGCACCTGCCACAAAATTTATGATAAGATAAAGAAAAAGTCGTAGGCCCACCAAGAATAGAATAATACAAGATGATAGATTATTACAAAGTGGAGAAGGTTCCAACTTTCTACTATAATTATGAAAAAAAAGGACAATGTTAGAGATACTAAAAAAGCTATCTATTGAATATCCATCAAGTAATAAATAAATATATCATATAATTATATTAAAAAAAACTATCTATTGAATATCCATCACGTAATAAATAAATTTATCGCATAATTATATTTAAAAAATACGATCATCTATTAAACACCGTTAAACTTTTTTTTTTTAATGACGTGATGATATCAATAATTAGATTAGTTGTAAACTTTTATTCAAAGAAGAAAAAGCAACACAAACATAAAATTTATTTAAAAGGATTTAGAAATCTATAATTGTTTCAAACAACAGTTTTATGCAATTTGATCATCTACTCCCAAAATAAAAGTGAGAGAGGTAAATTTTTTAGTTTTATGATTTGTAAAAGGCAAGATGTCCTAAAGTGAAACATTGTGCAATACATGGGACTTAAATGAATTTACTCCTTCAATTATTCTACACCGCTTGAGAAAAGTCTTCTGTTATGAACACGTGAAACTCACAGGGCATGGGTGGATCGTGTGGATGGATTCCATTCCCAATCCACATCGTGCCAGATGCCACCGCAGCTAAGATCTACTTTTGTTTTGTACACTCCACAAAATTAACCCCTCTTCTCTTTATTTTTTATTCTATTCTAAAAGCCTGTCCTTTACACCTTGTTCTTATGATTCCATTTTCTGACCTTACTGAAAATGTCACTTTCAATTCTTTGCTGCATTGGCATATTCTCATTTCAAGTTGGAAGTAGTAGGCAGGCTAGTGCATTGCTTTTGGGAATCACGATCGAGGAAGTTCCATAACCCAAAAAAAAAAAAAAATTATCTTTTGTGCTAGACTATTGGATAAAAAAAAACAAATTGTTGTTTTTCTTTACTCCAATCAACCAGGATAACATGTATATTTATGTCCAACTACTTGGGATATAATAATAATACATGGATGAAATTTTGTATGAAATAGAACAAATATATTTTATGATTAAAGTAATCATTTGGGCTATAACCTTAATCCTTTAGTCAATCCAATGATTGCAAGTTCCTGCTTCATGGGTTTGGTAAGAGTCACAATCTGCCCTTTTGATTTTGATTTGCTACTCGTAATTTATTTGTAAGAGTCACAATCTGCTTCATGGGTTTGGTAAGAGTCACAACCTTAATCTTTGTCTTTGTTTTATTTTATGTTTTTTTAGGTTTATAATTTCTAGCTACTTCTTTATATTTTCATGATTTTTTGTTAAATATTCATAGCATATGTAAAATATAAATATTCCTAAATTAACAACTAAAACGAAAGACTAATGTTATAAGAGAGTTTTTGATAAAAGATCTAATGTATAAAAAATAAAAAATACAAGAACATATAAGATCATTAATTGAGTGTTATTACGAAATGTTGTTTGGTAATCGAGAATAGAGCGATAGGAATGAAAATGCATAAATCAAAATGAAAATTAAGGAATCGAATAACATTTGTATTTTTATACTGTGTTTGGAATATTAATGAGAAATAAGAATGCAATTTAAATTTTTTAATATCCGATTTTTTATACAAATAAAAATAATAATTAAAAAAATAATTTTATCAAACTATAATAGATATAAAAATAATAAAGATGATGGTGGTGGTTATGACGAGTGGTGATTTTAGTGGTGGTGGTGATAGTAAAAGTAGTTAATAAACAATAAATAAATAAAATATATTATTATTTTGAAGAAAAAAATTCATTCTTATTCCTTGTTTTTATTCCCACATCTTATGTGAGAATGAAGTTGTGTGTAAATTTTCATTCCTATTCACACTTCATTCATTTTAATCAAACGAGTTATAACGTGGAAATAAAACTTTCATTCTCATTTTCAAGATTCTATTATCGATTATCAAACGAACACCGGGTTTATTTGTAGAAAAATATAATTAATATAAATAAGCATATTGCAAATGAGATAATTATATGTACAAGTTACCTAATTAATCCATGCAAATTATATCATTCCAACTTTATTAATAGGGTATTATTGATCCGTTTTCACATATATAAGCTAATTCTTCACATGTTCGATTTCAAAATAGAATCAACACTTAGATATTTTTACAATTATTATTATTAGGTTTCTCTAGAATAATTAGATAAACAAATATGAATGAATAAATTCATTTAATATGGGAGCCAATACCTCATATAAAAAATAATTTAACTCACAATAAAATCAAATATTACAAAATAATTCAGTTTTTTTATTTTTGTTTCAGACATTTTATTTATTTATTAAATCTCTTATGCACGTATGGCCGTTGTACTCTTGGAAAAAATATTTTCTTTTTTATAATGGACTAAATAATTTGTACTCATTTTGGTATATAAAAAAATACATGCAGCAATTTTGTGAGAAATAATGGTTTTAACAAAGTACACAAATAAAAAATAGTCGAAAATCCCAAATCCCAAATCCTGGGTCATTTAGCAATAACATAAAAATTCAACAACCTAATCACAAAACCCGCCAAAATCTTTTCAAAGCCCTAGGGTTTTCCTTCCAACTTTCGAAACTCTCCAAATCACTGACATTCAACAATGGCAGAATCAATGTGTAGAACTCTCCGAGACGGATCATTAGAAGGAGAGCAAGCACCAGCTCTCACAATCAAAGACACTACAGCTTCTCCTTTCGGTTTCCACGTCTTTTCTCACGTGCTCTCCCAGCTCTCCTCCTTCATTTTGGCCTCCAAATCCCAGTCCCGGTCAGTCCAATTCAAAACCACGCCTTTTTTGGTCTTTCATGT
Organism: Dovyalis caffra; assembly: GCA_963924115.1. NCBI lineage: Eukaryota > Viridiplantae > Streptophyta > Magnoliopsida > Malpighiales > Salicaceae > Dovyalis > Dovyalis caffra. The sequence continues at coordinate 2,036,267 of CAWUPB010001161.1, read as the reverse complement.
TGTTCTTATTAATTTTATTAATTGATTGATTGATGTTGCAGTGGTTTCGTGATTGTTGCGTTTTCACGGAGCCCGTCGTTTTACACGGATTTACTGAAGAGAAGAGGAATTGATGTAAATTCATCTCATAAATGGTAACAAGTTTTTAACTTTTTTTTAGTAATACACTCTGTTTGGTTACTGAGCAAGTGAAGGAAATGCAAAGAAAATTTAGTTTAAATTGTGTTATTTGTGTGATTGTAGAATTTATGAAATGATTTATGGGTGGGGCCAAGTGGGGCTGAATTATTATTGTTGTAGGATTCAGATTTTGGATTGTTATACGGATCCGCTCGGTTGGAAGGATCAGCTTATGGGGTCGGGAAATTTCACAGATGTTTCATACGAAGCTTCTTCCAGTTTGAGTAGTGTTTGTAAGGATGTGAAGGATTTAGACAAGTTGTACTCTTCGATTCTTGAACTGGGGAAAGGTTAGTTCTGCATGAAAATTTGTCGTTGCTTGGTTTTTATCAAATATGGAAATGGAAACAAATTTGGTTCTGATAAGCATTTTCCTTAGAAGAACTGTTTGTGCTGTCTATTGGGTGATTTGTGGTAGTTTTTGTGATTTTGCTTGCAGGATTGGTTGGACAAGGAAAGGATCGTTTCTCTGTTGCCATAGATTCGGTAATTCTGCAACCTGCAAATTTGAATCTCTAATAACTGTAAAAGTTCTTATTACTAATATAGAATATTCAAAATTGGGGCTAAGGCCATCGTTGTTAAGTTTAAATGAAGTTTAAGTGAACTTGCTGGTGTGGTCTAATGATATTCTAGTAAATTATTGCTTTAGGTCTGCAGCTAAGTTTCACTTTCTTATGTGGGTAAATTTATACAAATGGACCGTAGGTTGCTTTTCTGTGTGGAAACTTCTTGGCAAGTACTGGCGTGAACCAAGAAGTGTTCTGGTTTACAATATCGGATGCCTGTGTTAGATATTATCGTTCTTTTTGGGACGTGACCTGTGGAAACTTCCTGTGAGGTGCCAGTGTTTTCCCAACAAACCTGATGTGGATAGGTTTAGCCAGAGTGAAGGCATTATTAGGGATTCTATGTCTAGTGTCCTAATTAGAAGATAAGGAGGTTTATATGCTGAAATGGATGGATCCAATTACAATTTTTTGTATTTTCCTAACTCCTCTGGAATAAATTTGAAATATTTTTCTCAGATCAAAAGATTCCAAAAAGTACTTTCATAGTGCTTCTTTGTCTTGTTTTAGTTGAGCAGGCATGCTCACATTTCCAGTGCTTATTGAAGCCCAGAGAATGTGTTGATTGCTATCCAAATCATTGCCCTTATTTCTCGAGGCATGTTCTAATGCAGAAGAACGAATCCTAGGACATAGATATGATGTTGGCTTTCCTTTGGGAATGGCACAAGGCTTCATTGTTACAGTTATTCAATCAATACAAAGTATATTTATATGCTGATGAAAGAATAATTGTAATCTTTTTTTTTTTTTCATAATTTAATAGCTTTGTATAACTTATGAGATATTGAGGTTGTGGGAGTTTGTTCTTTCATAAAATTCTAATAACAGCATGACAAGTCCAGAATGCTCAGTTCTAATGTTGAGCAGTCTTTTACATCTTACAGATCATATGTTTGCTCCTGTTCTTTTCCTTTTCTTCTATGATTTCATTCTGATGGGTCCTTCACAATTTTAACCAGATAAATGAAATGCTAAGACATACATCTACATCAACAGTTGCAGGCCTTTTAAGCAACCTTCGTAGCCATGGTACAAGCATTTATGCTGTTTTCGGACTTTCTCTAATTATAGGCAGTTTTTATGCACTCTTTTCTTTTGATATATTTGTACCATCACTTGGCTGAGAACAAGCACTATAACTTTGGTGTTTAAATACATAAAAATTAATGGTTTGCCTTTCATTTTAAATAAATCTGAATCCTTTGGGATTTGCAGAAGGGATTCCATGAAATTGATGTGGTTTAATATTGGGCATATATTCTCTGTTGTTTCATGGTTGCAGAACAGATTTCTAGCATCTTTTGGTTGTTACATTCAGACCTTCATGAAGTCAAAGTTACATCTGTTCTTGAATATTTGTCCTCTGTGGTGGCCAGTGTAGAACCACTCCATCAAACTGCTATTGGACACAGAGGGGATTTGGAAAGCCTTTCTTTGTTGAAACATAACTTTGGGAAAGGAAAGCTTCAAGTCCGATTCAAGCGCCGAAATGGGCGTGTTCGTGTGATGGTGAATCTCTCTTTCTCTGTTCTTTTTTTTTTTTTTTTTTTGGTAGGGTCTGGTGGTGCCCTTGATTATGAAGCATCAAAATGCTATAATAAAGTTTTGTTCTGTTTTTAGATGGAAGGATTTCATATCGATCAGTTAGGCATCAGTTTTACATCTGTTTCATCAGAAGATGTACTGGTTAATCAAAGTCTTTTGCCAAAGGTCAGTCAGTGTGGAGTGCTCTCTCTCTCTCTCTCTCTCTCTCTCTCTCTCTCTCTCACACACACACACACACACACATACACACACACACACACACACACAAGTGTATGTTCTCGAGCAAAGCACACTGTTGTGGATGCATTCATGCACATGCCTACACTCAAGATAGCATATTTAGTTTGTCTAACTTAACTCATTATCTGCAACTGGGGCTTCATATAAACAGGTGCAGTTTAATCTAGAGTTATCAGAGAAAGAACGGATTGACAGGGCTAAGGTTGTACTGCCATTTGAGCACCAAGGTGTGGAAATATGGATTGATTAATAGATTTGATTCCTGTACTTTTATGAATGAGTGTGAGATTATTTAATCTTAGAAATTACAAAATGCTTGCTTTTCTGCAACAATTCTTAACGTTCACTTGTGCTATCTTTAGGAACTGGTAAGCCTATTCAAATCTATGATGGTCGAAGATCTCTTACAGAGAGCAAAACCGAGGCAACTCTTTCTTCTAGTGAGAATTCACAAAGAACTGAGAACTCTGGTGAAGGTGAGATAATATATTTTCGTGATTCAGATGATGAGATGCCAGATTCTGATGAGGACCCGGATGATGATTTGGATATCTAATATGTACGTGCGCTGTTCATGATTATAAATTGATGCCAAAGTGCATAAATTATGAAATATAGCATCTCATTTTTTGTAGTTTGCACATTCCTTACAACAAATCAATTCTTAGTTTTACCATCTAACCATGAAAGATGGTTCTCATGTTTGAGGTGTACCAGTTTAATTTTTTAAGAAAGGAAAGAAAAAAAAAAGAAGTTCATCAGACAAGGGAGATGTTATTTGAGAAAGGCCAATTTTATTATGACCCAAGTTTATGGAGTAATTCCTGTGGCTAGCCGTAGGGGAATGCATATTTGGCCATGCTCCTACATACATTTTTTTTGCCAAAAGATAGCTTCAAAATTAGATGTATGGCCTTGCCCAGATTTTAATAGAAAGCAACAACCTCCGCAAGGATCATACCAATTTTTTGATGGCTGGATTAACTAAACCAGCATGATCCCATTGCCATTTTTCATGTTATTCTCTCCACCCTGGACAGTAATGAAGGACACAATTACACAAATTATCGAATATCTATTATACTTTCACATTTGCTTTTGTTGCAAGTTTACTCTATAAATATGAAAAGAGCATCTGGGACTACACAGATGAGTAGTAAATTATAAATTACTAATTCTAGTTTTGAGAAATGAATTAATTAGTTTTTCAAAACTAATTATTTAATTTATTGATCAGTATTGATCTCATTTCATTTAATATTATATTATTTTAAAAAATTGTTTTCTTTTTTATCCATCTTTCCATAAATATCCATTTATTATTATTTTTTAAACAGAAAAATTTAGAAAAGAACATAAAATGAATAAAAGGACTAAATAATTACTTTTTGAAACAAATAAATAAATTAATTCATTTTTTGAAACTATAGGGACTGATTTATAATTTACCTCACAAATAAACTGAAAAATTATATTGATATTTTCTTTGCAAATCGTACCATTAAAAATAGAGGGGAAAAAAATTCTCAATTCTTGTTGTTTTTACATTTGAGCATATCAAGTCTCAATTTGTTTAAGAACTAAATTCTAACCTTATATGTAAATCAAATTCAGTTTATATTACATGCATCTATCTAAGTCAAACATCCTTACTAAATCCAATTAACAATTGATAATGTTGTTTATCGATTGAAATAAATTTCTAAAAATTTGTACCATTAAAAATGAAGAAATAACAAAAAAACCTAACAATATGTGCAAACAATCAAACCTAAGTGATCAAACATCCTTTTTAAATTCAATTAACTAGCGTTGTTTATCGATTGAAATAATTTTTTAAAAATCCGTACCATTAAAAATTAAGAAATGAGAGAAAGAGAGATACATTTTATATTTTTCATTACATATTCAATTAATTTTTTTTGTTATCAAAATTTAAGAGAAATGATACAATTTAGATAAACTTTAATAAAATTATTAAGAAAGAACCTAATTGAAGAATAATAAGGATATAAATGACACGTGTAAATTCCCTGTACCTGGTTGACGCAGGGGACTTATTCTCCTGGAAGTTCCACGCCGTGGGAAAAGAAAGAAAAGAAAGCTCATATATAAATAACAAGGTATCAACTCAGGCCATTTTGTTGGAGATTGATCCAAAACAAAAGCTCAACAATGAAAGCCCAATAATATAAGAAGAATCTAGGAAATATGAATTTTCTATTATTTGGGCCTTGAAATTTAAGCCTGATCCACTTCTTCCAAATTCAGCCCATCCTCATTCAGCCTTGCACCTGTCTTTCCTTTCCTTCTATGGACAAATCTCACTGCAAGCTTAACACATTTTCATTGCCTTGTAACGTGAAAATCTTCTTATCACTTTTGATAAATTCGAATGTAATTTTCTCTCTTTTTTATATGTATATCTCTCTTTTCAATATAAATCCATGAAATAACTATTGTACATTCTATTAACTATTCTTTGAGTATTATAAAATTTATCGTGGCTGGTAAGTGAAATAGAAAACTAGAGGAATGAAAATGTGCTTTGCCCTACTTTCGTTGATTGGGCCGAAAAGCCCAGGTGAAAACATATGATCCTCGGCCTACATGAATAAGAGGTGAAATGGAGCATGGTCTAACAATTTTGTGAAAAGTATAAGGCTTCGACCTAAATTTATATATATTATAGCCAAGCGTGAGAGAAGCCTCTTATTTATTTATTATTTTATTCATTTATAAAATAGTCAATCTTACCATTATACGAGATTAACTCTTTCTCTCGACGATTTTAAAGGTGCATTCTTCACTTCTGCAAGATACATTATAAATAATTAAATATTTTTTTAAAAAATTTGTATTTTCTTTATCCATTTTTAACTGTAATAATATGTTGGCTTTTGACAGCTTTCCATTGACTTTTTTATTTTGTTTTATGTTTTCCTCTTTTTGTACTAAGCCTTCGGAAGATGATAACATTCAGTTCCATTCCATATGCCCACAAATCCTCTGAGGCAAACTAGATCAGTGGTGAACAGTCGGCACTTGGGAGCATTTAAAAATATTCGAGTGCTCGATGGCCAAAAGTAGTTTTATTTTTTGGCCTCTCGCTGAAGGGAAATCTTAGAATGAAAAATATAATTATACCAATTTGGATGGAAAAGCTTCACTAAATGACATATTAAAGAATTAAATATTATATAAAGACATAATAAATATCATAAGAAATATAAATATATATATATTTTTTACATTTTATTCAGGAGCATTCTAAAAATAAACTTTGATCATGTGATTTATATGTGAGTTTTGTTCAAACAAAGTAATCAGAAAGATTAATTAGATAATTAAAAACTATATATAAACATAATAGATCCAAATAGAAATATAAGCCTATTATATAAGATTATATAAGGATATATACATAGAACCATTTATCAAAAAGAAAAAAAACTGCATTTTCCTAGATTTTTTTTAATTATTCTAATGTACTCTACTATATTGTGCGATTAGGTGTACTATGCTGCTTCGTTTGCAGCTGTTTCTTTTGTAAGTATTTAGTTTCTTGTTGAACATCCGTTGCTTCTTGCCCTAATGCTTTTCAATTATCTAATCTTTGACTTATCAAAAAAAAAAAAAAAAAAAACTTTGCGGTAGTGATATATAATGCACAACTAATTATTAATCATCTCATAAACAAGCCACTAACGCATTTTAGCTACTATTCCTTTCTATTATTAATCATTTCATAAAAAAGATGTCCATTTCATTCAATTGAAACAAGCAAGAACAATCCCATTGAGTAAGATACAAATATAAATTTCTTCAGTTAGGCTTATAAATAATAATAATAAATCCTGATGAAGAAATTAAAAGTCTTAAAATATTTTTTGATGAAAATAATTAAACCTAATTAGAAATAAAATGGGACAATAAAATAATTTAATAATTTATAAAAAGGAAGCAATATATGGTTACCTGAGCTCACGTGAGTCTTTGGCGCCAAGTTAATTGATATGGAAGAACGGAGAGGGCAAAGGATTCCTAACACTCAGCTACAAAATTCACAGTTAATGCAATTAATTAAGGCTTGTAGTTTTAATTGCTTTCAAGTATACTGTTTCTTAATAAACAAGAGAGATTTTTTGGTCGATGTCAAAATCTACTCGTTATAAACTTTTGCAAGAAGAAGAAGAAGGTGGTTCCTCAAGTTGCTTATAGAAACTTAATAGTGCGCATTATTGACAATATATATATATATATATATATATAGTCATTTTCTTGTGATTTTAGCTTTTATGTATTGAATTAAGTTTATTTTATGATTTAAAAGTTAAATGAATAAACATGTTTTAATTTGGGCAAAAATTCTAATTCTGAAAATTTGACCTTTAAAGGATTAAATGAAGATTTTACATTTTTAAAGCTTCGAACATAAAAGAGGCATTCTTGAGAATCAAAGTGGACATCTTAAACTTTTCAGATTGGATTTAAGCACACAAATTCATTCTGTTTTGGACTATCAAAATTAGTTGTAAAATTAGGAAAGAAATTTAAAGGAAAGTTGGATTCCATGACGAGTCCAAAATATTGTATAGTATTTGGACCATATCTAAAGTTATACATATTAGATTGAGATGATTCAAGACCATATAGAAATAAGACATCTAGGCCTACAATCTTTATAAAAGCTTGAGTCCAAATTATGCTGCCTTCAAACCCTAAATTAATTTAAAAGTTTCGAACATAACTTAGAGTCCCATTCGGAAAACAAATCTTAGTCAAATTTAAAAACAAGCTTAAATATGACTTGTTAGTTGTCATATTTATCTCTTGATATGTATAAATAACATCTAGGACTGGAAATTCAGATACCTTTAATTTTAGAGAGAACTTAATTTATTTACTAACATTTTTCTTAAAGATGCAAGACTAAACTTTTCTTATTCGAGTTTAAGAGAACGTAAGTTCGAAGAACAAGTTGTGAGACCTTTTTGATTTAATTTTATAATCTATTCATATTTATTATCTCTTATCCTTCTAAATCAATTGAATCATATTCTTGTTATAATTACTCGGGAGTACTCGCTAGGTAATTATGAGCAATGAAAAATTGTTAAATTAGGGATTATAATAAGTAATCATTGTGAAACCTATTCATAAGTAGCAATAGGATTAAGTAATTTCTAATATTGATATCATTATAATTTTAGAAGAAAAGAGTACAAGTTAAACCAACCATTTTCTCGTGTTGATTATCTATTTTGATTGTTCTTTAAATTGTTAATGTTGTTATTGAATTATATGTAAAGATCTTATTTTTTATGGTTCGATAATTAGGATTCAATTGCATATTTTATGTGTCCGATGATTAAGTAAGAAGAAGAGAGTTAATCTATGCTTCATGGTTAGTATAGATCAAATGGAAAATCATGAATAGACTCTTTAAGTGTCATCAACGATCAATTTGCAATTCAAAGGTAAAGTTTACTTTAAGGTCGATTGCCTTTTACTTCATTAATTCTTCAAATTTTCATTATTATTTTTCTTAATTATTCGTGAGCAAATTCAATTGACTCCCCCTCTTTTCCTTTTATTTAGTTGTTTGAAATGAGCATAAATGGAATCAGAATAGCAATTAAATTAGTCTCCGTAGGATCGACCTAGATCGCCACTAGCTACTGATAGTGAAATTTAGTGAATTAATTTTATGGCGTTATGGCACGCTATCAAATTTTAGCATTATTGTCGAGGACTATTCTCTATTGCTTAATCGATTTTATTTATGTTTTTATTCATTTATGTTTAATAATTATGTTTTGATGTTTTGGTTTAGATTTTTCGAGTTTTAAGTGTCATAGGCGTTATTGGTGTAGGGTGTCTCATGTGATTTTTAAGAAACTAGGCAACAAGCTCGCATTTTCTGCGAAAGAACCGATATTTTGCATAGAACCGGTTGTTTTTCCACCAGCCCCACCTCTTAAGGCTAAATTCTATTGTTTACTATGGTTTTTAGGCATTTTAGTGTTCTCAATTCTAAAATTATTTTTTTTGTCTCTTTTTTTGCATGTTTTTTATTACCTTTGATCTGTTTATGGTTCATGACTCGATTCTCCTACTCGATGAACTAGAATTTGACCCTAAAATTGAAAAGACACTTCACATATTGAAAAGAAAGGCTAGATAGAATTTAGGTGATTTTGATAGGGCATTAGTTTCTTCACTTCGAATTAATATAGCTCTCGATTTAATTTCAAATTTTTCTAGTGATTTTGAAACCGATATTGTCATGGATAATCGGAATAATAATCGTACTTTAAAAGAGTTGGTAGCACTTGTTCTTAACCATCTTTTGCCTAGTTTTCAAGGTTTGCTTGGTGAGGATCCTCATAAGCATCTTAAGGAGTTTTATATAGTCTATTCAAGTATGAAACCAAGCTGGGATAATCGAAGATTAGATCAAGTTTACCTTTTGACCTATGCAATGCTCTTGCCACCTTTCAACATTATATGATAAGTATTTTTTTAGATTGTGTTGAGCATATTATTGAGGTGTTTATGGATAATTTTACTGTTCATGGAGACTCATTTGATGCATGATTAAATAACCTAAGTTGTGTACTTGAAAGATGTATTGAAACTAACTTTATTTTAAATTTTGAAATATATCATTTTATGGTTGAACAAGGAAGAGTTTTAGGGTATATAATTTCTTTCTAAGGGAATTGATGCTGATAAAGAGTCAATGATCACATGTCCATTTGGAACATTTGCCTATAGGTGAATGCCTTTTGGTTTTTGCAATGCTCCTACCACCTTTCAACGTTGTATGGTAAGTATTTTTTCAGATTATTTTAAGCATATTATTGAGGTTTTTACGGCTGATTTTACTATCCATGGAGACTCATTTGATGCATGCTTAAATAACCTGAGTTGTGCACTTGAAAGACGCATAGAAACTAATCTTGTTTTAAATTATAAAAAAATGTCATTTTATGGTTGAACAAGGAATGGTTTTATAACCCCCGTAAAAACCCTTATCCGTAATGCGACGTGTATTAGAATAATTCTATATATATGTATATTAAGAGTAAGTATGATTATCATTTCATCATGAGAAATTAATGCTTGAAATATGTGATTTATGTTAAATTAAAGTTATTGTGCTTAAGATTAATGGTTTAATTATTAAAGAAATCAAATATGCAAAATCACTGTTTTAAGGACTATATTCTGTCCGAGTTTTGTGTGAATTATTTGAGGACTTTAGGATAATTTTTGGGTCAATCTTAAAGAATGAAAGTTGTTCATCTATGTGTTAAATAGATCTGTATAAAAGTTTATAATATTTAGACCTATACATTAAGAGTTATACCAATTATAGTGAGGGTTGTTTCAAAATGCATTCTGCTGGAATTTTGGGAGAAGAATCTGCCCGAATCTTGTGAGATTTATTTGATGCTATTAGATTGATTTTTGAGAAAAACTTAAAGAATAAAAGTTGTGTTTCTATGTGTTTACTAGCTCTCTATAAAAGTTCATAATTGTTTGATACATATAGAAAGAGTTATGCACATTTTAGTATAGATGGGTTAGGAGGAAACACTGCTGGAATTTTGGGAGGAAAAGAAATTCTGAATTTTTAAAAATGGAAATTTCCGAATTTTTATGAAAGAAAGTAGTTTTAGTTACTTGAATTAATTTAATTAATGATTTTAATTAGTCTAAATTTTATATAGACACCTAAGTAAATGCAATAAATGAATTTAATGTCAACTCACCCATTATGGATTCCAAAATAGCCAGCTTTCCTCATGACTCACCCATAACCTTTACACCTTATCCCATTAATTTCTAACACTTGTAGCTGAATAAAATTAAGTATATATATATATATAGCAAGTGTTAAAATAGGAGAAAAAATTTAGTAACCCGTAGGTACCAGAAATTGAGAGAGAAAAGGCAAGAAAGAAAGGAGAGGAAGAAAAACGTGAGGAGAGAAAGGAAAGGAAAGAAAAAGAGGAAGGGAAAAAGGAAAGAAAAAGAGCTAAGAAAACTATAATCAAACCTAAAAGAGGTAAGTAGGTTTCATTTCTTGGCTGATTAATGTCTTAAATTATTTTTTTTAAGTTATTTTGTTAGTGTTTATTTCATCTGTTGTAATAATCTTTAATGATTATATGCTTGATGCTTGGGATAAATTTATGTATGGATGCCTTGTTGTGATGATTTATGATGTTATGATTTTTTAAAAAATTTCCAAGTATGTGGCGATGGGTTGGATTGAACTTAGACTAAATTTAAGTGAACTAAAACATGTTTAAAATTGGCTTGGAATGAACTAATAAATTAGTGTTGATAAGGAGTAAATTCTGTCCGAATTTTGGGGTGTATGTTCAAGGATTTTAGATCGATTTCTAGGTGAAACTTAAAGCATAAAAGTTTTTCATCTATGTTTCAACTAACTTCCTTTAAAATTTCTTGATCATTGGATTCATGTACAAAGAGTTACACCCAATTCAGTATGGATAGCTCTAGATAAACTACTATTAGGCAGATTGCTCCCTAAGTTTCAAATTTTTTTAATTAATTGTGTACTTGGTATTTAGACCTAATTTTTGGATATTTTATAAATAAATATGTCTAGTATCTAAAATAAAATGAGTAAGATTTAATTATGTTCTGAAATTAGAAAATTATTTACTCGATTAGGAGTTGCCCGGTAATAAACCCTAAAACCAAAAAAATTAGACTTTGACAAAATTAATAGGTTTGGAATAAACTAAATGAGCTTGGACTAAATAAAATAAAATTAAATAGAGTCAATGGACCTAGGATAAAGTTAATGGGCTCGGATTAAAATAAATGGACTTGAACCTTCTTTTAAATATTAATGAAACTAATGAACAATATTAATGAGCGGAGATTGTGTTCCCACTTGTGGGTGTCATGATCGGTATGTGAGCAATGGATAAATTCCGAGTGTGGGTTGGACCATGAGTATGGCATGAGAATGAAGGGTCGGTACCTGAATTTGATTGAATGTGATTAAATATGTCATCACGTGCATCATGTGCATAGTGGGTGGTTTAAGACAAGTCAATTGATTGAGAAATGATTTATACATCTAGGTTTGATAACCTAACTGGAATAAATGGGTATTAGTAGTCTAGTACTCTAGGATGTGTGCCTGCACTATTAGACGATGGATTTTCGTTAATAGTAGTTACAACGACGGATAATTCCGTTGTAGCAGAAGATGATCCGAGGATCATCTAGATGAAATCAAGTCTGTGTGCTTGCACTCTGTTAGACGATGGATTTTCGTTAACGGTAGTTACAACGAGGGATAATTCCGTTGTAGCAGAAGGTGATCTACGGATCACCGGATGATAAATAGAGTAGATCGGCTAATACCCGTGGTACCCGAGATTAAAATTTATGAGTATGGTGGGAAGTCAAAACAACATTGCATATCACGTGCATCACCTCGCTTACCGAGCTTCGGCTCACCTCGTTGTTATTCTTTTTATGTCTTGACGAGAAAAAGACAAGTTGGTACGGATGCGGCTGGCTCCTCCTAACCGGCTCATGTGAGGCACCATATACTAGTTTTTATTTTGTCTCGTAAATTTGAGGTATGGAGTTCGTGAGAAATTGAATATCGCTCGTAATGTTTTATTAATGTATTTAATTATGTTATGTAAATTTTATCTTAAGGAGTTATATACGTAATGTACTCGTTAAAGTCCTAAGAATATCATAAGAAAACTACTTAGAGTTTAGGGTATGTCGGCGTAACGCGCTTCGTCCGATACCCTACTTAGGTAGTAGAAATATGACTAGGGCGGGGGCGTTACGGGTTTTAGGGCATATAGTTTCTTCTAAGAGAATTGAAGTTGATAAACCTAAGATAGACCTTGTGTAAAGCTTACCTTACCCTATAAGTGTGTAGGAAGTTCATTTTTTTCTTGGTCATGCGGGTTTTCATTGAAGATTCATCAAGGATTTTTCGAAAATTTCATTAACCTATGTCATTTATTGCAAAAGGACATTCTATTTGAAATTGAGGAAAGGTGAAAAGAAACTTTTGATAAATTGATGGCATTCTTGACGTTGGCCCCCATCATTCAACCACTCGATTCGAGTCAACCTTTTGAAATAATGTTTGATGGGACTAACTTTATTGTGGGAGCTATCCCCGGTCAAATAATTGGCAAGAAAACTCATGCGATTTACTATGCATCAAGAACTCTCATTCAAGTTCGTAATACTCGGTACTCATTAAAACCGTTATTTAATAAATTTAAGGATGTTAAAGGCATATGAAAAATGTTTTGTGGGTATGGAATAATCCCTAAAGGGTTGCTAGAATATTTCAAGTAGTTAAGATTGTTTTTCCATGGTCGATGAATATTTTGTTGATTTTTCGATGCATGAATAATGACTTTTTATGTGAAATAATTATTTTAATTATGTTAAATATGCATGATTTTTTTTTTTTTGCATATAATATTTTCTAGAGGGGTGTTAGATTATTCGATATCATTGGATGAATTGTTTGATGTTATGTGATTATTTTATTCGAATTTTTCGAGTGCATGAATAGTATTTTTTGAGTACATTAATTAATTTAAGTGCTTTAAAGGTGTAAGAAAATTACCCAATGGATATAGAAAAATCATTTAGGATGTGTAGGAATATTCAATAAACTTATTTGAATTTTTCTATGCATAGAAAATATTTTATATGGAAATAAGTGTATTTCTATAATTAATTACGGGCCTAAATAAAGGTATAAAAATTATGTTAATGATGAATAAATTCTTATAGGATGTGATTGAATTTATTATAAAAAGAAATTAAATTTTGAAATGGTGTGGAATACATTTTACAAAATTAAGGACCCAATTGCATGAAATTAAGGACCTAATTACATAAAATTAAAAGTTTAAACTTTCAAATTAAACTAGGAGTAAACTTTAGGAATTCAAATTTTTTAAGAAACCTTTAAAGGAAGGACCTAAAGTAATCAATTGAATAATTAAGAGACTTATGGAGGAGTAATGAAAGGAAAGATTAGTAACTTTAAGGACCAAAATTAACCAATTTTTGAGAGAGATTTTTCTCCCTTTTGCCACCACTTTCAGTTCAATTATTTAGGTACAATTAATGCATGCACAAATGAAAGGAATAGATTTTAAAAAAGTGGTTAGATGGAGGGATAAACTTTAAAGAATAAATGGATGGCCAAGATAAAACCAATTGAAAGGCTAGGATTAAAAACAAAATTAAGGGACAATATTAAATCAAATGAAGGCTTGAGATGGAGTCAACTAAGAGAAAAAGTCCACCAAATTTTGCCTATAAATATGGGAGGTAGGAATAATGAAAAATGTTGGAAAATTGGAAAATTAAGGGGAAACTCTTGCAAATTTTCCAAAAACCTCCACCTAAATTTTCTCCTACACACTAACAAACACTTTAAATCATCCAATTGAGCATAGAAATCAAGCTAGAAGATCAAAAATCACAAGGAGAAAATTTGAAGGTTTGGGTTGAAACTTTAGGGAAAAAGAGGAAAGAGGAATTTCTCAAATAATTCAACTTTTCAAGGAAAAATTGAGCTTATCTAAGTAAGCTAATCTCACCTACACTACAAGAAATTTTTAATTGATGTGAATTGATGGTTTGGTGCTCCTAATTTGTGTTTACTTGCTTTAATCTTTAAAATGAATATTAGGGTTCTTAGTTAGGAAATTTTGAGAAAAATGATCTTGAGTTGTAAATTCATGAAATTGAACTTAGAACATGTTAATTAGGCTTGAAATTGATGAAGAAAAATAAAAAATTCCTAGAGTTAGGAGAGAGAAAGCATTCGACCCAAGTTAGGGATTTTAAGGTTTTTTATGCTTTGCTTTGTTTGATGATTTATCACTTTATTATGTGTTAATTAGGTATGAATTGATGATTGAGTGTAAAAAATTACATTAAAAATGAAGAATTTTTCTTGATTTCATTAAGGGTGCATTCGGCCTAAAACTTGAAAATTTAAGTTTTGATTTCTTTGCTTACTTAATGAATTATTGATTAATTAGGAGTTTTTTAAGTATGAATTGATGAATGAGAATGAGAAATTTCATAAAAATTGTAGAATTTCACCTAATTCGCCTAGACCCATATTCGACTCAATTTAGGAAGAAATTAGGGTTTGATTACATTTGGTTAGTAATGATTTAATTGGTTAGTTTGAAGTTCAACCAATGTAAAAAATGAATTAGAAAGAGAAATTGTATTGAAATTGAAAAAAAATAACCTAAATTACCTTAATTAGGGTTTCGACCCATTAGGCCCAATTTAGGATTCTTGATGCAATTTGTTATTTAATTATGTAATTGATATTATTATGATGAAACTGGTGTGATATTGGTGCCCAAAATGTGAAATGTGATGACTATGGTATGCTTGGATATGTTTATAGATGTTTTATAATGTTTGAACGTGTGCTTGTAAAATATTGTTATTGAATCACAATGTGAAATGTGACTTGTTATGGTACTACGTGGTGATGGTTATATGATTATAATGTGAATGACAATTGATTGGTCATATTTGACAAAGTAATGGTTATGTTGCATTTATATAGTTAAGGCATATGTTGTCGTGGCATAAATGCACATCAAACGTGGCATGCATCACTTGAATTCATAATGGTTATGCATTTATATTAAACTGCATGTGCATGCTAATTCATGGAACAGATTTTATGGAAAGGTTTTAAGTTATGAAAAAAGGATTTTTCCTTTGAGGATTTTCCAATAGCAATTAGAAATATTTCATAATTTTGAGGTTTTCATGACTTACATGATTTTTATGAGGAGAGCTTCATGGGTTTTCCATACCTTTTTATGGTTCATGGGTCGGGATCGAGTAAGTGTAGACGTACACTTTTGGAGACTCGATAGGGTGCGTCCGTAGACGAGTTAGGTTCTCTAGACATATTATGAAAATCCCGAAATTCCTATAATGGGACATGTCCGAAGACAAAAAAGATTTTCAGATCGTTCATGATGATGATTTTATGACACAAAAAAAGATTTTTATGACAAACAAGTAAATGATTTTCACATGCATTTCATCTACATGCATAGTATACATAAATTAACTTACCGAGCTATCGCTCACCTATTTTCTTATGGTGTAGACAATACGAGTAAAAATGACAATGTTTACCACCGAGTCGTTCATCGAGGGGTTTACGCATCGCATAGATCTTGGATCGAGTTTCGAGTTGCATTGGACCTCCTACACGTGATTCTCTTTCTAGTGCTCGATATTATAGTTTATGTATTAGGTATGACATGTTTATTTTATGCAATAGTTAAATATATGAACAAGTAGAAAGATAGTAAAAAAATATGATGTAAATGAATAAATAAGTTATTTTTGTAGTATGTGGTAGTTATTTTGTATGTAAATAGGCATAGTCCGTATGTAACTCGAAGCTTGGAACAAATGAGGTAGTTATGGTTAGTGTTAATTTCTCTTAGTTAGCTCTTTACATATCAAGGCCGGTAGTAAAATATGATCACTAAATTAATAAAAAAAAATAATGATAATAAATGACAATTAATGTGGAGGTAAGAAATCAATAACCGAATAATGAGTAATTAATAAATAAATTCCTATCGACTAATAGAAAAGGAATTTGGGAAAACCGACCATCACAAATCCAATCCATTCAATCTAAGCATACTAAGTAAAATAATAAAATACAAAACATTTATAGTGTATTTTAGATCGAAACTTAGGACCTATTTGTTATTTATAGATTTATGCAGCGTAGTCCATACCTAGTATTGACTTAGGGATGACAAAGTGCCTTGTTGGCTTGCAATCATTACACTTCGAATATAGGTTAACGACGATAATATTTTCGACCTATGAGATCGTAGGTTAGGGATGTTACACAAGCATAATGCAATTGCTCAACCACTAAAAAAGAACTTTTCGCTATCGTATCTTTTTTAGATAAGGTTAGACCTTATTTGCTATATTTAAAAGTTATTATATATTTTGACCATGGAGTATTAAGGTATCTCTTACTAATGAAATAAGCAAAGTTGAGACTTATGAGGTGGATTTTCTTGCTCCAAGAATTCGATTTAGAAATTAAGGACAAGAGAGGTGTGGAGAATTTAGTTGTTGTCCACCTTGGTCAAGTTGAGAAAGAGGAAGATTCACTACCATTACAAGAGTTATTTCCGATGATCGATTGCTAGCACTTAAAGGTAAGGTTCTATGGTATGCCGATATTATGAATTATCTTATTAAGCATGAAATACCTTTGTATTTAAGTAGAGCTTATAGGGATAGAATAAAGAGTGATACAAAGTATTATTTTTGGGATGATCCTTATTTGTAGAAGCATTGCTCTAATCAAATAATTAGGAGATGTGTACCGAGAATGAATTTAAGTCTATTCTAACTTTTTGCGATTCTTATACTTGTGGTGATCATTTTGGGCCTACTAGAATTGCTAGAAAAGTAATTGAATGAGGTTTTTATTGGTCAAATTTATTTCGTGATTCCTATATATTGTGCAAATCATGTGAACAATGTAAAAAAAAAGAAGGTAATTTATCCCATAAAAATCAAATCCCTTTATCCCTTATACTTGTTTAAAATATTTTTGATGTATGAGGCATTGACTTTATAAAATATTTTCTTGCTTTTTATAGTTTTATATACATCTTATTGGCCATGGATTTTGTTTCTAAATAGATGGAGGCCAAGAGCACCAAAACTAACAATGCTAAAGAGGTTTTAGAATTTGTCAAATCTAATATTTTTACAAGGTTTGGAACACCAATGGCATTGATTAGTGACAAAGGTATGTGTTTTTACAATTGATTGGTAGAGACCTTGTTGAAGAAGTATCATGTCACACACAAGGTTTCAACTACCTATCATCCACAAATAAATGGACAAGTTGAAGTATCGAATAGAGATAACAAGTCGATATTGGAAAAGATACTTAACCCAAATCAAAAGGATTAGAGCTAACGACTTAATGATGCTCTTTAAGCCTATATAATAACTTACATGACACCAATTGACATGTCTTCATATTGGTTAGTTTATGGCAAACTTTGTCATCTTCCAGGTAGAGATTGAGCATAAGGCTTTTTAGGCAATTAAACAATGGAACATGAAGATGGATGAGGTAGGTAAGTAAAGGAAATGTGATTGCAAGAATTGGAGGAGCTCAAACTTGAGTCCTACTAGAATACAACAATTTACAAGGACAAGACAAAAATATCGCATGATAAGACGATTGCTAGAAAAACTTTTTTTTTGGGACAAAAAATTCTTCGAACAAAAAGTTCTTCTTTATCATTCACGACTTAAACTTTTTCTAGGTAAGTTATGCTCTAGTTGGATTAGACCTTTTATTGTAACTAATGTTTTTTCTCATAGTGTAGTTGAAATTTAAAGTTTGGAAACTAACCAATTGTTCAAAATAAATGGTCACAAATTAAAACCCTTTTATGAAGGATTTCAAGAGCAATATATAAATGTAATAGAGTTGGAGAACCCAAGTTATGAGGAGTGAGCACTTTCTACGTCGGATTAATGACGTTAAACAAATACACTACTTAGGAGGCAACCTAAGAGTGGTTAAAAAGCCACATCCGGACTCGTTCTCTTACCCTATCTCTTTTAATTTTATATGTCCATGTTATTTATAATTGTGTGCTTTGCATTGAGGATAACGTAAAATTTAAATGTTGGGGGAGGATTTTGGATTTTAGGATTTTTTCTTTAGGAATAGATTTTTTATTTTTATTTTTTTTGTTAGTTTTGATTTGAGTCTCCAAGTTCACTAAATCTCAACTAGAAACACTTGGAAAATGGATATTTTAGTTTGGTTTGATTTGGTTTTTTTTATTTAAATTGAATAATGCTCATCCTAACCCTCACCACCTTTTCTTCCCAATTTTTAACTTGCTTTATCCCACATAGAATTATAACAAATGGAAGAAAGATGGAAATTGTTATAAAAAGACTATAAAGTATGAGTGTTTTTTTTTTTTTAAGTTTTTGTTGCGGAGACCATTAAGTTTTTTAATTTTTTAAAATTTATTACTCAAACATTTATCTTTCTTATATAATTAAAATAAAAATTTCTTTTTCCTTGAAAATTCAAAAAAAAAAAACTAAAATTTATTGGTCAAAATCGAAAAACCAAATTATTATTTTATTTTAGTTTGGCTTTAATTCTTATAAATTTAGCTAATAAGCAAACTAAATTTACCAAAAACCGAATACTTACCTTTATCCCTCATACACACAAAACATATACTAAAAGCATACTTAATTAGAAATGAAGCAAAACCCCGATGCAATGCTCAAGCATTTTGCTAGGAAGCACCCGAGTAATATCATGCGGCATAATTGTGAAGGGATGTAGGCTTGATAGCCGACAAAAGAAGAAAAGGATCACCCTTTTTGGGGTGACATGTTGTTTGACACTTGTTTGATCATGATACACACGATCATTTTGACACACATCTAATTACATTCCTTATTTCTTGATGATGAGATAGAAGAGATGGTATTGGTATTACATTCCTTGCCTTTAATTCCCACGAGATATATAGTTTTAAAAATTGATTTGCCAATATCATACATGAAATTACCGCTTTCTATTATGCAAACCCTAAACATTGAACTTAAGCCATTACCTAAGCATTTGAAAATGTGTTTTTTAGAGAAGAAGAGACAATTTTGATAATCATAGCAAAGAACATTACAAAACTATAAAAAGAGAACTTAATTAGAGTGCTTAAGGACCACAAAATAGCCATAAGGTGGACTATTGCTAACATTAAGGGCATATGCCCTTCTACTTACATGAATTGAATTTTATTAGAGGAGGGTTCCAAACCAACTAGGACGACACAACAAAGATTGAATCCTTCTATGATGGAAGTGGTAAAGAAAGAGATTTTAAAGTTGCTAGATGTCGGTGTGATATACTCAATTTTGGATAGTAGATGGGTAAGTCTAGTTCAAGTTGTACCAAAGACGACCGTAATTACGAGTGGTGGAAAATAAAAATGATGAGCTTGTTCCTACTTGAGTTGAAAATGGGTGGTGTGTATGCATTGATTATCGAAAGTCGAATGTCGCCACTAGAAAAGATTACTTGTCATTACATTTTATGACCAAATGCTCGAGCGTCCGATAGATAAGTCACCTTATTTTTTTCTTGATTGATATTCTAGATATAATCGAGTTATGATAGCCCTTGAAGATCTAGAAAAGATAACGTTCGCATGTTCATTTGGAGCATTTGCTTATAGGCGAATGCCTTTCGATTTGTGCAATGCTCTTGTCACCATTCAATGTTGTATGGTAAGTATTTTTTCAGATTATATTGAATATATTATTGAGGTTTTTATGGATGATTTTATTGTTCATAGAGACTCATTTGATGCATGATTAAATAACATGAGTTGTGTACTTGAAAGATGCATTAAAACTAACCTTGTTTTAAATTCTAAAAAAATATCATTTTATGGTTGATTAAGGAATAGTTTTAGGGCATATGGTTTCTTCTAAGTGAATTGAAGTTGATAAAGAGACAACGTTAACATATCCATTTGGAACATTTGCTAATGCCTTTGGACCTTTGCAATGCTCTTGTCACTTTTCATATTTATACGGTAAATATTTTTTAGATCATGTTAAGCATATTATTGAGGTTTTTATGGATAATTTTATTATTTATGAAAGCTCATTTGATACATGATTAAATAACCTATGTTGTATACATGAAACATGCATTGAAACTAGCGTTATTTTAAATTCTGACAAACATCATTTTATGATTGAACAAGAAAAACTCATGCGATTTACTATGCATCAAGAACTCTCAACCAAGCACAATGCAATTAGTCCACTGGAAAAAAAAAAAAAAAAAAGAAACTTTTAGCTACTGTATCTTCTTGAGATAAGTTTAGACCTTATTTGCTTTATTCGAAAGTTAGTATATCCTTTGCCCATAATTGTGAAGCAAAACCCCGATGCAGCGCTCAAGCAATTTGCTAGAAAGATCCATGCAGCATAATTGTGAAGGGATGGAGACTTGGCATGTCGGCCAGCAAAAGAAGAAAAGGATCACCCTTTTTGGGGTGACATGCCGTCTGACACTTGTTTGATCATGATACACATGATCATTTTGACATAAATCAGTAAAGCATAAATGTTTCTGTCTCCAAACTGACTCGAGATCTAACAAATTTTCAAACATGCAATAGTTGAGAATATCACTTTGTGAGATACTGCTTATCCATATCCAAATAAAGTTTTTATAAGGCCACTAGTGGCGGGCAGAAAATCTGTGCAATTGATTTGGACTTTGGCTTACTTCTATGGCACTGCCTAGTGACCACTGAGACATCCCTGCTGACAAGCAGGTGCACATTGTCCCATCTGGGTGGGCCAAACGTCAGACATAGTCAGTATTATAGGTTACCACCACCTATATTTAAAGTTTCTGAATTCCAAGGTCTAATGGACCATCGTTTTGGGAAGACCAATTGTTGCCTACACGAACAAAACAATTTTTGGCAATGATATGAGTAAACTGTAACTTACTCGCTCTCTTTGTATAAATGAATTGATTAATCTTTTTATTTTTAAATATTAATTATTTTAATTTTACTTTCATTATTAATTTAATTTTTTCATTAATTTTTTATTAAATTGATAATTTTTAGTTTCAAACTGTCTTTATTTTAATTTTTATTCAAGATGAGAGAAAAAAATAAATGAAAGAGTTAAATAAAGTATCCAAGTAAGGAAAACTTGGAAAAAAATTCAATAGTTTAATAAAAAATAATGAAATAAATAAGTTATTAACTGAATTAAAATATGAAAAAGTAAATAATTAGTTTTTAAAATGAAAAAGTTAATTGATTTATTTCTCAAAACGAGAGAGATTAATTTATAATTTACTTATAATAATATTTTTTTCACATAAAAAGAAAAAAAAAACGAAATTTACTTCTGGAAAGATCCAAGTCACTGGACGAGTGAGAATTATATTTTTACTAAGTTAATTACTCCTATGTAAATTGGTAAAAATAGATCTATTCAAAATTGAAACCTGCCTCCTCAATTGTGTTGTAATGTTGTCTGAATGTACACGTGTTATAAGTTTCTCAGTAAAATACAATAACTCCTGAAATATAATGAAATTACAAAAACAATTCAAAATTTTAAAAATATCATAAAAATTTTATTTTTATCCAAAAATGTTATTAATGTTCTTATTATTAAAGATGATAGTTTTAAAAATGCCGAAGATATTTGTTAAAGAATAATATAAATCATATCATGGGTTCTCACTTAACAACTTAAGTTTTTAGATGAGATGATCATTTGACATGATATCAAAATGCTTTGATGACCAAACGATCATGAGTTCGAATCCTAACACTTTCACTTTCTTTTTTAATTAATTAAGCATAAGATAATGTTAGCTTGTAAAAATTATTAGAGAATAATATAAAATATAAATCATATTATGAAGATATCCTTTGACAATATTTTTAATATAAAATTAATTTTATTTAATATTTTCTTAAAAGTGGAAAGAGTTTCTATCAAATTTTTAATTTTTTAAATAGTTTATATAACTTTACAATTTTTTGAAAAGTAAAATATAATGTACTTTTCTTATAATGAATATAAGCACTATTAAGCTAATTAAACACTCATTCGTAAACTTTATTCACGATATAGCACCTTTAACTCACATATGATAAAAATTGATTAGAGACATCCATAAGACAAGAAAATAATAAGTAAAATCCAAGCAGGCGTCCATAATTCACCCTCAAAAGTATAGCCTGTAACCTACACCACAACAAAAATTTAAACCTCAACTCATAGGTGTAGCTAGACAAGCAGGGCTAGTTCAGATAGCAATTATAATACTCGTAACAGTGGTTCTGCCTACCTACAAAAGCAGCATTTGGGACCCAAAACTGTAAGTAAACCACACACTAACATATTGAGTCAGCATGTCATGATTCATTGATATTTGGTTATTTATCAAAAATAAGTGTTAGGCATTCGTTAGTCCAAGTTCATGAATGAGTTTCCTCCAAGACGAAAGGGTAAAAGGTAGAAAATGGCAAATTAATTTGGGAGGAAAAGTTTCCTCCAAGAATGAAGGAATTAAAGAGTAGAAAATTATAAATTAATTTGGGAGGAAAAGTTTCCTAAAAAATTGAAAGAGCTAAAAGGTAGGAAATAGCAAAGTAATTTGAGAGGAATAATTTTCTTCAAAAATAAAAGAGTAAATCATAATTTAGTTGTTGGGAGCAAAGAAAAAAGATAAAAAATAGTAATTTGGAAGTAAAACTTTCCTCAAAAAATGAAAAAGTAAATCATAATTTAGTAATTTGGAGAGAATAAAACATCATCAAATAACAAAATAATTGATATAAATCAAGACGAAAATATTTGATTAATAATTTTATAAAAATTAATTAACGTATTTTAAAAAAATTATATATTCAGCTGAAAAAAACATTAAAGATTAATGTATTTATAATGTAATTATTATTTTTTAATTCATGGACCTTGCTTTGCAGTTATTATAATTTTGTTTTTTACAATGATAAATATATTTTTAAATTAATTTACATATCAAAGATTTTTTTTTTCAAACAATCTAGATGATGGGAGTCCTTTAGCATTAGATTCCAACACTTAAAAATTGATCTCCTCGAGTGCTATATACGGATGGTTTAGGTGGCGCGCGGGGGCTATGTGAATGTCAGAATGACTGAATGAGACATTTTTTTATGGCGTCGAAATTGTCTTGGCCAGACGATTCTTACTCGCCTGTGGGTGTTTTTGGAAAGCCGACAGGTAGAGAGCAACGGCGGTTTCTTCTCAACTGCTGTTTTGGCGCTTTTTTTTTAATTGTTATTATTATTATTATTATTTTCTAAGTTACAGCGTGTATCCGAATGTGGGTAGAATAGTATGTACTGGTGTTGCTTAACAATCACAATTATATATTAAAACTTGATATATATCGAATATAATATGGTTAGCATTTATATAAAACCATCAATGGATGGATCATAAACATTAGAAAATAATAAAATATATAAAAAAAATTATTTTTTTCAAGCGTAACCGTTGCAACATAATGACGAATATCATTATTTAATAGTTATAACTAATTAGACACCCATGTTATGTTGTTATTAGATAACCGATGTATAAGTAGAGTTAATGATTCATATGGTGTGGTGTGAGTAGAAGTTTTGTTTTTTGACGAATCGAATCTATATATTAAACGAAATTATTTGATTTATATATATTTATTAATAAAAATAATTCATAATATTAGCATAAAAATAAATTTTAATACAAAACAAATAATTAAAAAAATAAATTTTAATCAATAAAAATATTATATTCGGATATATATATTCAAATTAAAATATTAAAACAATATTATATATATTTCATTTTTTAGTTTTTTTGTCAATATGTAGGAAACCTTAAGTCAGTTTAAATTTTTTTTTCCTATTCTAATTTGGAAAAATTGGGCTGGACAGCTTGGCGTGCATGGGCCTAGCGCAAGGCCCAGCTTGTTCCTGGTTGTCTAAACTTTTTTAAAAAAAAAAAAAAAAAAATAGTTTTTTGTTGTATTTTTTTTTTTTCTGATTTTTGGTATGTATGTGGGGGTAAAAATAAGGTGATGGTAACTACCAAAACAACCTCTTGAAATTTGAATCATTTTGAGTTAAATGTTTGTAAGTGCCAAAAAAAAAAAAAAGTAAAAAATAATTGTGTAATAATTTTTGAGTGATTAATATCATGCTAACATTTCACATTATATTAAAATCACTTTCTGAATGATCTAAAATATTCATTTCGAGTGAGATTCAAATATTAATAAATCAGCTAAATTCTCTTCAATGATTTTATTTGTCAACGCACCCATTTTATTTATTGTTACTTCAAATAAATAGTAAAATATTTGACTAAATTAGTTATCTTTTGCAATCGGTTATTTCTTCATTTTTTTAATACACAGTAAAATATTAAAAAAATCTTTGTTGTTTATTAAAAAAAAAGTGTTGGAGGAAACTAATTATCTTGTACGTAATAAACGTAAAAGAATGAAGCAGAATGCAAGGTTGACAGAAAGATCAGTAAATCAATAAATCAAAGTAGGGTGTTTCAAAATTTGATGAAATGACAAAGAATAGGAAATATCCTCCAACAGATAATGACTTGGAGTCCGTTTGGCATGATCTTTTAATTATATATTTTTTAAGTCATAATTCAAAAGTTGTTTTTTTATATATATATATAAATAAGTAAAGTAAAAAATAAGCTAACTTATTTTAAGTTTGAAGAATGTTTCGAAAAAATAATTTAAAACAAAATTTTCAAAAATTGGTATAAGTTAAAAGTTAAAATTTTCAATTTTAATTAAAGCAAAAATTTGACTCAATTTTCTAACAAAGTTTTGATTTAAGTTAAAATTTATTTCTAACAAAAAATATTTATAAATTTTATATAAATCAAAAGTTTAAAAAAAAATTTGTAAAAATCATATCAAACATAAAACCTGAATCATAAGTTTGAATTAAAAAATATATAAGACGTGTTAAAGAAACGAGGAGAATTCCAAAATATGAATTATGGTGATTCGACAAATGTTTTATTAGGCACTTTAAAGATCCAACTAACTTGAATTCAACAAGCAAATTAAACTTATTGTCACTTAAAAAGCAAGAGAAAAAAAAAAAAACAAGAATGCTTTCCATGTAGATTTTATGAAGAGTACGCAATCTACAAGGCATGAGTTAAAACTCTAAAATGAAGAAACTTTTTCTATATATCATGTAATGTAATTCACATATTTAACCTTCGGTTAATTTTTTTCAACATTCGTAGGAAATCAGTCGCTAATTTGATGAAATTAACAACAAAAAAGTTATCGCTATATCGACGTCAACCCATCACTAATGTGATCAAATTAGTGACGAAAATTTTCATTGTTGATTAACAATCGATAAATTTCATTGCTAATTTGTCGCTAAAAGGCATGTAATATATTCATTTTTTCTATTGTTATTTGATTGTTGATCTATCGTTAACGTAAAAAATGTAATTTTTTTTTAATTTCATTATTATTTATTTAATGTTTAATTGTAGTAGAAAAAAATTAAAAATAAAATTGTAATATAAAATATTATTGTGTTAAATAAAAATAATATAAAATTAAATAAAAAATAGATAAATGTATTTCAATGTACGAAAATAATAAAAATACTACAAAACAGCCTAGTCTATACAATCATTGTCATCATCTTGTAGTTGTTGGGTAGTGGGACGGTAATGAGGAAGGATGGATGGGTCAATGGGTTTTGCATCTCCCATAATAGTTGTTGCATCATCTGCTTCTACTTAAAGTCAATCAATAAATTCATCATCACTAACTTTTTTTGTCGTAGCAGCTGATGTTGTGGGATGTAGGTTACACAAACATAATTTTTTTTTTATTAATAGATCTCTTTGCTCATCAAAAGTAATGTTCTAATATTATCAATGTTATAATTCTTTTGACGTAGTACACAATTAATTTTATCCAAAATTATTTTTTTTCATAATCTATGTGTTTTTCATAATTTTTCCAACTTAAAAAAAATGATTTATTTTTCTTATGCTATGATTCTAAAATAAAAATTCATAATAATATAAATTAAAAATTTTATCCAAATAAAAAATGCATCAAAATATATTTTTCATAAGATTTTATCGGAAAATATTTTTTATTTTATTTAATACTAATAATAAGATTAGTTTTTTGAAAATATATATATTTGATTTATATATATATTTATTCATAAAATAATCAATAAGGTGAGTATAAAAATATATTTAAATAATTTGATGGTTCTTTTAAAATATTATTTTAATTATTTTATTTTCAAGAAATTAGTTTTATGATATATATAAAAAAAGTAACGACAAATGGTTGTGGTTATGTGTATGCATGCATAATTAATTTTTTATAAAATCAATGATTTAATATATATATCATGTCTATACTTAGTGGGTTGAGAGTGAGAAGTATAAAATGAAAAATATTTAAAAAATTAAGAAACAAATTATATAAATTGCACTCTTAACCTTTACATTGAACATATATTTATATCCATGCAACCATCATTTTAAATTTCTAAGAATTCATGATATAAATTAGATAATTTTTATTAAAAAAAAACAATCATGTTCTAAAAAGATATTTGAAAATCCCTATGTAGAGAAAATAAATCAGATTATCAAGAAATAAAACTTCATCGGATGAAAATTTTCAAAAGAAATGAGAAATTTTTGAAATAAATTTTAAATAATAAAAGTAATATGATATGAAATATATGCTTATTTTGCAATAAAAAATATCATATATATTTCATCCTCACAAATTTGCATGGAAAACATAAAAAAATAACGTTGGATATTTCATAATTTTTGCATGAAAAATTTAAATAAAAATATTAAAATAAATAATCAAAGAAAAAAAAACATAAAACAACCAAAGCACATGCCCGCATGCTTATGTCCAGTTCCAAGCTTGTGGAAGGCAAAGTGTACTAAAAAAAAAACAAAACAAAATAGAAGACAAATGATATGTCGTCTTCTCTAGGTGCGACGAGACGACGAGTCGTCTGTCTACAACTTCCGATCGACTTTGATCGGTCGAAAAACATGCCAAAAAACGGGTTTTAAAGGTTTTTGGCCTTTTTAACCCAAACTCAACTTCTTTTTGCTAAAAAAAAATTTAAGGAACACAGAAATAAGGTCTAGAAACTCTTTTAGTGTCTCAAAATGCATTTCGATGCACAAAAAACATATTAAAATTCAAATCAAAATCTAAAACTTCAAACAAAATTGGAACCCGATCGGCCTCTTTTAATTACTTTATGATTTGTGACCACTATAAATAGATTATCTTCTTAAAGATAAAAAAATTGAATATAATTTAGATCGCCCAAGTGGTCGGAATGGGCCTCACCGGTCCAGTCTCTCTTTCTCTCTCTCTCTCTCTTTGTTCCTCTTGCTTATGGGAATCCAAGAATCGAATAAAAAGAAATGAAGTTCTAGACCAAAAAAATTCTTAAGATTAGAGGACCAAAGTGTAATTTTTTAGATAAACGAGTTGAATTGTAATGTCAAAAAGAGCTTAAATCTACGAGTGACAATGCATGTGTTAGAGGTCATTAGAGTTATAGTTGAAGTTGTCAAACTTCATTTAGTTAATAATTCCTATTATTTAGGACATGTAGGTAGAATTTGACTATTTCCGTAGTCATTTACCATGTAAAACATGGGTTATTTGTTTACATTTTATTTCTTTGTAAGGCTTATATAAGCCAACGACTTGCTTTGAATAAATGACGCTTTTTGTGCTAAGAGATTATAGCAATCTAGTATTAGAGCTTGATCACGAGACTTGATTGTGAGAGAAAAGAAACCACGGTTTCTTAAGAAGAGAGAGTGAAAAGAAGAGAGAATCGAAGTATGACGAGTTGAAAATAATTTCATTTAACTCTGTATTTCCTAAGTTTAATGGCCATTACGATCATTGGTCCATGCTTATGGAAACTTTTCTTCATTCAAAGGAGTATTAGAGTTTGGTGGAGAATGGAATCCTCGCTGCAGCGAAGGAATGAAGCTTACCGAAGCACCACAAAAATCAATTGCGTAAGAGAAGCTGAAAGACTTGAAGGTTAAGAATTATCCGTTCCAAGCCATTGATTGAACCATTATGGAGACCATCCTCGATAGAGACACCGCCAAGCACATCCGGGACTCTATGAAGCGAAGCACCAAGGTTCCACAAAAGTCAAAAGAGCACGAACTGTAAGGTCTTCGGAAGGAGTTTAAGATTCTACATATGAAAGAGGGTGAGAGTGTTGATGAGTACTTCGTTCGGAAACTCACCATAGCACACAAGATGAAGATTCATGATGAAAAAATACAGCAAGTGGTGATCATTGAAAAGATCTTGAGATCAATGACCTTAAGGTTCGACTATGTTGTGTGTTTGATTGAAGAGTCAAATAACTTAGACACTTTAACCATTGATGAGTTATAGAGCGACTTGTTGGTACATGAGCGAGAGGATGAACATGCATTGAGGAGTTGAGCGAGGCATTAAAGGTGACTTACTATGATAGTTTTGGTAGAAGAGGTGGCGGTCGAGGTCGTGGAGTTTTTCAAGAGAGAGGTAGAGGACGAGGCAAACAAAGCTATAATTGAGTGTTATAAGTGTCATCAATTAGGGCACTTTCAATATGAGTGTCCTAAATGGGAGAAAAAAGAAAATTATGCCGAGCTTCGAGGAGAAAGAAGAGATGCTTATTGATGTCATATGTAGAGTTAAATCAATCAAGGAGAGAAGATGTCCGGTTTCTTGACTCGGGTGTAGCAATCATATGTGTGCAAATAAGCGAGTGGTTCTTGGATCTTGATGAGGAATTTTGAAAATCAGTAAAGCTTGGGAATAATTCCAAGATGGTCGTGATGGGAAAGGGTAACATTAGGTTGCAAATTGTAAGAGTTATTAAGGTAATCATTGATGTTTTATATATACCCGAGTTGAAAAATAATTTATTAAGTATTGGACGATTGCAAGAAAGAGGTGTAGCTATTTTGATACAACATGGGGTATGTAGAATCTATCATCCTAAGAAAGGACTTATTATGCAAACAACGAATGTCTGCAAACAGGATGTTCATACTGTTTGCAAGAGTTCTATCGAAAGCTCCCACTTGTTTCCAAATAACTCTTGAAAACAACACTCACCTTTGGCATTGTAGATATGGGCACCTAAGTTTCAAGAGTCCGAGAACATTACGAGTATAAGCAAATGGTGAGAGGATTACCACGATTGAAGGCATCATCTAGAGTATGCACCGATTGCATGGTGGGAAAGCAACACAGGGATGGAATTCCAAAAAGGGGTTTATGGAAAGCATCACAAAGACTATAATTGGTACATGCTAACATCTACGTGACCCAGTAAACTTCTTTCCAACAAGTAAGAAGAGGTATTTCATAAGTTTTATTGATGATTATAGCCGTACGGTGTGGATATATTTTCTTGTTGAGAAATCGAAACTTTTACTATCTTCAAGAATTATAAAAATTTTGTTGAGAAAGAGACATGACCTTTTATTTGTTATCTACGCACGGATAGGGGTGGAGAGTTCACATCTCTTGAGTTCAATGCCTTTTGCAAAGCTAATGGTATTAGCAGGCAACTCACTACGGCCTACACTCCCTAACAAAATAGAGTAACCGAACGCAAGAACAGGACAATCATGAACATGGTTAGAAGCATGCTATCGGAGAAACAAGTTCTAAAGAATTTCTAGACGGAAGCACTAAAATGGACATCACATGTGCTTAATAGAAGTCCCACATTAGCGAGTGAAAGATATGACTCCCGAAGAGGCTTAGAGTGGTGTTAAACCCAATGTTGCTTATTTTTGAGTTTTTGGATGCATTAGTCATGTTCATGTGTCGACAAGTAAGAGAAAGAAGCTGGATGATAAGAGTTTTCGAGTGTGTCGTTGCTAGGGATGAGTGAAGAGTCTAAAGCATATAGACTTTATGATCCAACATCATAAAGTTGTAAGCAAAGATGTGTTTTTTGAAGAAAATGAGTTCTAAAATTGAGGGAAGAGTAATGAAGAAGTAAGACTTGATGTCCTCGAGTGGGGAGATAGTAACGAAGAGGGAAGTGAACATGATCAAAGTGAATAAGAATCGAAGAGGAGGTGGCAGTAGAAAGAGGATGAGGAGAGGTTAGCTTACCTTCAAATGAGTCACCTAGAGAGAATTCTCAAACATCCGAAGAAAGCTCATCGAAGGGAGGAACGGAAGAGTACCATTCCGGATGGAAGATTATGTAAGTGGAGGAGAATTTTCGAAGAAGAACTTGAGCATAATTTGGTTATGTTTACCTCAATTACGGATCCGACTACCTTTGAAGAAGTTGTTCGTAGTTCCAAATGAAGAGTCTGCAATGGACTTGGAGATAGAAACGATCGAAAGGAATGGGACTTGGGAGTTGACAGATTTTCCTAAAGAAATGAAGAAGATTAGAGTTAAATGGGTTTTCAAAACTAAACTCAACGAAAATGGTGAGGTTGACAAGTGTAAGGCTCGGTTGGTGGCGAAAGGGTATACACGAGTAGCACGGCATAAATTATACCGAGGTGTTTGCACTCGTGGCTAGGTGGGATACGATTCGAATGGTAATTGCTTTAGCGACTCGAAATGGTTGGAATGTGTATCAACTTGATGTCAAAAGCGCTTTCTTACATAGAGAGTTAAATGAAGCGAGTGTTTGTCGAGCAACCACGGGGTTATGAGAAGAAAAGTGAAGAGCATAAAATGTACAAATTGAAGAAGGCATTGTATGGCCTCAAATAAACCCCTCGTGCATGATACAACCGAATTCAAGCATACTTTGTCAAATAAGGATTTGAGAGGTGTAGTCGTAAACACATCTTATTCATAAAAACGGAAGATGAATGTAAAATTTTGATTGTTAGCTTATATGTTGATGATCTAATTTTTACTGGTAATGATGAGAGTATGTTTGTTAAGTTTAAGAATTCTATGAAACTTGAATTTGATATGACCGATTTGAGAAAGATGAAATATTTTCTCGGTGTAGAGGTTTTACAAAATTTTGAAGATATTTATATTAGTCAAAGAAAGTATGCAAAGGAAGTTTTGGAGAGGTTTAGGATGGAAAAGAGTAATAGTGTGAAGAATCCCATTGTTCCCGGCACTAGACTAATGAAGGATGAAAAAGGAGCCAAGGTGAATGCTACCATGTACAAACAATTGGTCGGGAGCCTTATGTATCTAACTACAACAAGGCCGGACTTGATGTATGTGGTGTGTCTCATTAGCGGATTCATGGCAAGTCCAATTGAGTTGCATTTGCAAGTCGTGAAAAGGGTGTTAAGATACATGAAAGGTATTGTGGATTTAGGAGTCTTTTATCAAAAGGGGGTAATGAAGAGTTGATGGCATATTCGGACGAGTGATTATGCAGGAGATGTAGATGACGAGAAAAGTACTTCGGATATATGTTTCTACTCGATGAAGGAGCCGTGTCATGGTCCTCTAAAAAGCGAACTTATGGTGACTTTATCTATTATCGAAGCAAAGTTTATGGCGACTGCTTCTTGTGCTTGTCAAGGGGTGTGGATGAGGAGAGTATTGGAGAAGCTCGGTCATTCTCAAGGCAAGTGTACCACTATGTTATATGACAATAGTTCTACCATTAAGCTATCCAAGAACCTAGTCATGCACGGACGCAACAAACACATTGATATAAGGTTTCATTTCTTGCGTGATTTGACTAGAGATGGAGTTGTTGAGTCGAAGCATTGTGGCACACAAGAACAAGTTGTAAACATTATGACAAAACCACTTAAGCCGGATATGTTCTTGAAGTTGTGTGAGTTACTCGGGTATGTGTGTGGTACTAGGAGTAAACCGAATACATTATTGCAATCGGTTTAGAGGAGGAATTGTTAGAGTCGTTAGAGTTATAGTTGAAGTTGTCAAACTTCATTCGGTTAATAATTCCTATTATTTAGGATATGTAGGTAGAATGACTATTTCCTTAGCCATTTACCACATAAAACTTGGGTTGTTTGTTTACATTTTATTTCTTTGTAAGGCTTATATAAGCTAACAGCTTGCTTTGAATAAATGATGCGTTTTGTGCTTAGAGATTATAACAGCATGTACACCTACAGTAAAATGCATAGTAACTTAAAGATTTTGTTTTAGTGTTTTTTTAAATACCATTATTCATTTAGAAATCAACATTTAATGGACAGTTGAAATAAAAGGGAAAGACGAACACGGGCGAGGAGAGGAAATTAGAAACACTAAACATAAGAGGGCAAGAAAGTAAGCGCATAGTTCCATTAAGGGGCAGAAACAAATAACGAAAGCATAATAAATAAAATAAAATCAAGGATTTAAAAGAGTAGAACTGAATCTGTTGTAACAGTAAATGCTACATTTTTTTTTTTTTTAAGTACAAAAAGAAACTTGTAATATAGAAGAATTCTATAATAGACATTTCGGTTCTTGCGTCCCATTCTCTGACAAAATTTTTATGGAAGATGGCATGGCATTCATAATGGAATTCTAAATTTAAAACAGTTGATTGAATCTTAATTTTCCAGAAAATTGAAAGCAAGTACAATTATATATCAGTTTTCTATACAACAATACAAACCAATGACAGCCTACTACGTTACCCCAGACAATAAGGGCAAAAGAATGAGGGATAAACAAGATTGGCGTTAAGAACACCAATCCAAGGTATCAGATTAATCAAATGGCAACGTTTCAAAATTGATGAAATATCATGCACAGGAGCCACTCCAAAATATGATGTCTTGGGTCATGAGTCTGGACCTGGAAATGTAAAAGGGAATCAGGAGAATTTAAAGATATCAATTATGGTAACTCCACAAACGTTAAACAGTAGGATCTATGACTGAACTTTTAAGTAAAGAACACTGAATAAGCTCATAGTGGGAACCAAAGAGCTTGTACCTCAGCAGTAGTGGTATCTTGCAACAAGAGGTCACAAGTTCAAATCCTAACAGACTACTTCTACTAGGAGCCTTGGGTGTATGAGTAAATAATAATAATAAAAAGCTCATAGTGGGAGTTTTCCCATGAATCATCCTCAAATCACCGATAACTCTACTATACTTCGCTACCATTCTGCTTTAACAGATAC
Organism: Dovyalis caffra; assembly: GCA_963924115.1. NCBI lineage: Eukaryota > Viridiplantae > Streptophyta > Magnoliopsida > Malpighiales > Salicaceae > Dovyalis > Dovyalis caffra. The sequence goes on along the minus strand of CAWUPB010001161.1, from coordinate 2,002,822 downwards.
TCAAATCTGCACAAAGAAAGCTCAATAAAAGGGCAAAAGCCACAATACTCGGCCGCATTTCTAATTCAAATGAGAGTACCAACCACTTCAAAGATCTGCCTGTGATTCCAACTCATTAAGTAAATTAAACTTATTGCCAACCAAAAACTGGAAAAAGAAAAAACTCTTCAACTCTTGCTTTCCATGGAGAACTTATTGAGACTCTTTCTGCCAGTTATTTAGGTCTCTTCCAGTTCTTCACTTAAATCAAGCATTCTAAAATGAGGTTCTTATTTCTATGACATCATATAAATCACATATGTCACCCTTAATGGAATTTTTCATAATTTGTAAGAACTTCAATTCTGTTTCTCATGACCTAGTCATAGAAGGCATGCAATGCCAAAAATTCAAATTACAAAACTCCAGCAGTCCATAAAGAAAGAAAAAGAAGGAAAACATACAGTTTGAAAAATCAAATCTTTGCAGTTATCAAAAAAACCAAATCCTTGCAAAAGCAGGCTATACCTCAGGATAAGATGACCAGTCCAAGATATATGGATGCACTCAGAAATAAAAATGAGATCATTCCCCTGCAATTGAAGTCACACATAGAGAAGGATATTAGAATTGTTAAAAGTGTGCAATCTCTCCTTATCATAAAGATTGTCTCTAACAAATGTTTATAGTAAAGCTCACCATATGATTCCCCAACCAACACCACTACAAGGGCAAGGACAAACTTCTGCAAACTTCTCAGCATCACTAGAGTGGACTCTTCGAGATATTAGATCATCATAAATATCTGCAGACCGTATATATTTGTCAGAGGGAATCTATAATTATACTAATGGCCCATAGAAGAATGAGAGAATATTTACCATAAACCGAAAACAAACTGTTCATCACACCTGCAATTGCCAGACAGAATATAAGCTACATCTCTTTTTCATTGACCTTAACAGCGACATTATGGTATAGAAGCAAGTTCAAATAGAAAGGGAAGATATAACGGGACAAGCATACCAATAAAAAGAATGACATATCGAAGAATTCGTACAGTTGTTTTTTCTTGCAATACCCAAACAACAGCCAGGAAAATAATGAATCCTGAGACATGAGTTTGTTAAATACAAGATGTGAGCATTGAAGTCTGGATATCAACAACAACATATGAATAAATTGTTGATGGATAATCATGAAAACTCTCACCAATACAAAGTCCTCGAAGAGTCCACTGCTCAAACAGTAAAAATATATCGAGTGAGGCTATTAGGAAGTTAAGGCATGAGAAATCCTTTTAAATGAATGTAAATAAGCTAATACAGAGCATCAACTTAAGGGATTATAACATATTGTGGAAAATATAATATTCTTATGTCACTATCTTACATTCTGAGCAATAAAGAGAACAATTAGCAGAGCAACAGCCAAACAAGCAGCAGCTATTCTTGCAGTAATGAGATTTGTGGATGCAAGTACCAAAGCCATCCCCCAAAATGATGAACCAAGATCTGGAAGCACAAGGCAACAGCACAAACTGTGAATGCCACAAGGAAGCAGCATTATAGAGCATGTCTAAATTTGAGTATCTTAGAGACTTAGGAACACAATGAAAATCAAACAAGTTTATAGAAAAAATATCCAAACCAAACTCTTCAGGGCTCCTGTATAAGCTTCTAATGCATAAGCACAAGGAAAGATGGCACTATCAAATCGATGCTTCACACTGGACTCATAATTAAAAAATGAGCTCCACTAAAAGTTTGACATGCATTGTACTTATCCATAAACATGTATTGATTATAGATGAAAATAAGCCTTGTGATTGAAGTAGTTCAAGAATAGACAGGTGGGTGGGTGGGGGGTTGTGGGGGGAGAGAGCGAAGGGTGCAAGGTTGTGTGCACTTTGACGAAAAGAAAAATTTTCAAGGGAAGGGATATACATCCTGCTGGTAATATCAACCAGTATAAACCGCCGCGTGTTTTTGTCACTCCACCTTCATTTGCATGAACTTCAATCCCTTCCACCTGCATATTACAATGGATAATAATAAACTGAAGATGAGCATTATCCAACCAGAGATCAAGAACATAGTAAAAAATAAAAAAAGATGGTAACTGTCCACAATTAATTATGCTATTGAAACAAATATGAAATCTATCCATATCAGAGGAAGGAAAAAACTACATCATTTAAGGCAAAAATCATGGTGAAGGGTGAATGTACAACTAAACAATCAGAAGTCAGTGCCATACTTATGGAGACCAAGCAGGATGGCCTTACTGAATATTTCAATTGGAACTAACTATAATTCTGAAGAACCATTCAGAAAGTCAAATTAAGGAATGATGGACAAGACGAGTCACATTGACCAAATAATTCACTTAGATCATCGTTTCAATCAAAGCAGTGGTACTAAAGGCAACTTTGTGATTCACATTTCGAGGAAGCCAATTACTTCACTTCATAAAAACAGAAGCTAAAATACTGTAGAACCTATCTAACAAGAGTATGTAAAGTTGTGGGTTCCTCGTACGCATAATGGCATGTTCAATGATAACGTTATGGAAATCTATGAAATAACTGTTGATGAATGAACAGGTGAATTATCTCCATATGACTCCACTACAAAGTAAACTATGTGCATTTCTGTTACACAGCTTAAGGTTGTAAATAAAAAACCCAAATTCTCGTCATATTTTTCTTAATATGACAGGGAAGAAATCACAAATTGCATTAAGGGAATTTATTTTGAAGATCACTTTTATTAGTTATAAAGAAAAATGATAAACTACACCCCTGAGTGCCTGAAAATCTCAGCTGCCAATAAGCAAGAAAGCACCAAGGATACCTCATTATGCAAATGCTTTCCCATTAAAAGCAGAAAGCAGCAAGCTAGATAATATTCTAACAAACGAGTATATTATATAGAAACCATAGAATGCCACTTAAACAATGAGTCAAATTTTGAGGGAAGCAATACGACCTAACAGAACAAAGTAATTTGTTTTCTTTCAACCTCCCCAATCTTATCTTAAAACCATACTGTTAATAAAACTTAGTGCTGAAATTGAAAGCATTAACTTCCCAGTCCTGCCAAGAACATACGAGGGCAAAGAAGCTTCTTACCTGACCACATGTGAGTTTACAAGCAACCGCATGACTTGCTTCATGCAAAAATACAGTGATAAGCTTAAAGGGTGTCATTAAGAATGTCCTCCATAACTATAACCACAAAAATTCAACAACTCCTGTGTCAAAGTACAACTCCAACACAACTAAACAGCATAAAAATGACAAGGGCATCTCAATCTAACCTCAATTAATGTACCAAACTAAACAGCAGTAGCAACATAATTGAGCCAATTTTCATGAATTTCCCAGTCCTTCTTAATTCTTGAAAATTCAAGCAATTCCCTTAATTTGCATCAATTTTACTACTTTTTATCATTTCTCGCAACAAAATTGAGCCAATTAGAACTACTTGCAACTCATTAAAGCAAATCTTTGACCAAGCTGACTTGATCTTCTAATCTCTCAAAACATAAACAAAAGCAAACTTAAAAGACCCAAGAAGCAGAAAACCGTACGTACCGCTAGGATTACAACAGAGTAGATAGCAATAGTGACCAGGAAGGCAACCTGGTCATGTTTGCAGCAGTTCTTGAGTTCCCAATTGGGCATTTTCTGGTTTGGTTATTTCGAAGGTGAGAAAATGGGGAAAAGTCCGGAAAAAAACTACAAAAAGTAAGAAACTTTGATGGGCTCTTTGTTTTTTGAAATGAAATATCTCAATTTTCAAAAAAACAAAAGAAATGGCCTTTCAAGTTTATCTTTGTTAACGTTGTATTGTTAAAATGTCAGAGAGACAAGAAAGACAAGAAGAGCCAATTGCGTGTAAGATGGATTTTTTAAAGATTTTATTTATTTATTTTTTTTTGTGGCTTTCTTTTGAGCTTAGTTGTCTTTGGTGAGGGAACTGAATCTTGATTGGGTAGAAAAAGGAGATGCCTTCTGCCTTCTACTCTTCTTGCACTATAGTTTAAATTGTTAACAGTAGGTGGCCGGGTCAAGGTTGCTAAGTACTAGTGTGAAAACTGAAAAGGTGGAAATAGGCAATGTTTGAATGATCTTTAAAATAATACTCATATTTCAATGCATCACTAGGATTTTCAATTTCAATGTTATACTCTAGGAAATTTCCTTATGGGACGTGCTATTCACATGCCTAGCCTATTCTTAAATCCATTTATGTAACCTTTCACGTCAAGTATCATTTATCCACCAAATGATAAGTTTTTTTTCTTAATTAAAAAATAATGATGTTTTTGGAGACTATTTCGAGACTAATTTTTCTTTAAACGTAGCTAAAAAATACTTTTCAATACTCGATATCGGATATTTTGAGAATAAATTTTTAAAATTAATTAAGTTTTTTATCAACCGGTAATATATATCTTCATATTAAACTTAATGTATCAATTAAGATTATGTTATTTTTTGAGAATTTTAAAAATGTATCTCTCACCAACAATTAATTAGTAAAAACAAAAGGTCAAAAGTGTTAAATATGAAACATCTCCAGAACTTTAGTCTATTTGAAAATAAATTATTAAATTTTTAATTTGTGTTTTAACTAATTTAATATATCTTTCATTTTTCTATCATTTATTTTTTTAAAAATGACAATTACATGAATGGTTTCATGATGAAAATCATTATGTGAGATTTATCTAGAACTAACAAAAAAAATTTGGGATCATTGCAAAAAAAATTTCTTATTTTTTATATTTTTAATGTTCAAAAAATAAAAATAAAATACAATTTTAACCTTAAAATATTTCTGATTAAAAAAAAAACAGATTGGATTTTTTTTTAATATATATGCAAAATTTCAAATCAAAATACTAAGAATTAAATTTTTTGAAAAAGAAGAGTATTAATCGAAAATCATAAGATTGATTATATATATAACTTCAGACAGATAAAAACATAAATTAAAAGTTTAAAAATTAATTTTTAAATGAAATAACGTTGAGAAAAAAATTGGTCTTTTTAACCAAAACAGAAAGACAAACAAGAAATCTATCATGTACTTAATCCCAAAATATCAAAACCAAAATTCTTGTACAGCATGGCGTCAAAAGAATGTTAGCAAATTTAGGAAAGGACGAACGACACATTTACACATGAACATTAAGCTTTTATTTTAAATGTCAATTTAAAATATTAAACAAGTCTGAAAACATACTAAGGATAATTTTGTACTTTCATATGAAAAAATTCAAATTCAAATGGCCGGACAAACCCTAGTCACGTGTAGAAAGCATTTAGTGTTATATATATATATATATATATATATATATATATCTCGTAAGCCCATAAATTATTGAAAAAGAGACCTCAATCTAGTTCCAAGCGTATTATCTGAATATTAGTTCAGTCCTAAATTTTTTATTTTATTAATTTTATATAATAGACTTTAGAAAATATCATTCGTCAATCCATGTAATATTAGTGATAGTTGAATATTTCATTAAATTTAGTTAAGTATTTTCATTAAAACGACAAAATAAACTTCAACACGTTATATTAAATCATTTTTTGTATTCGAATTACTTAAATAGAGGGAAAAAAATTACAATTATTTGATGCTGAAAATCGTCTTTTACAACATTTTGGAACTTATTTTAACATATTAGATAGAAGCATTTAACGAATACATATAATTTAGATAAGGATACCGTTAAATTCACTACATTAATTGTTATTCTCATCATTTGTTTCTAGACATTTATTGATATACCCTTCTTCAATGTTTCTTAGATAATAGTTCTATATATTTTACATTAAATGCCCAAAATATCCACCAATATTATTTTCTTATCTTCTTTCACGCTTAACACACAAACACAACAAAAAGTTTTTGCAGTCCACACCATTCAATATAACAAAGGGAATTATAAACAATTCGGAGACAAAGAAGACGATGATCGGTAAAATTCCCTCAATTGTCTTCACCCCTATAACTTAAGAGCACTTGATATTTACAAGGTTGAAACGGTGAAGGAATAATGCTCTTTAAATTTGTAGACTCGTAAGGTAAAGAATTGTTAAGCCTATATCTTATTAAATTTGTTTACATGTCCCAAGATGGATCGACCAAATTGGAGTATTTATTTTATCTTACCTTTCTTTTAGGCATTTTTCAAGTTGTTCCCTACCAATCAACTCCAGCTCTTTCGGAGGAATATTTGTGCTTTCAACATTCGGATGTAGTCGAACTTGCTCGCAAACATTTAGAAGCACAAAAGTAGTAGGAAATGAAAGTCAACGAAGATGCTCATTTGGCTAATACAATCTTAAAATTTAGAAAAAAAAAACAAGTTCAATTTCTTTGCGAACTAACAAAATCGGTTATTGGGTTCATCACCTCTTTTCTAACGACTTGACGAGATTAGATCGGATCGGATCAATAAGTTGTTGTAAGAAATTTTGGTATAATAATTACTTCGATCAACCTTTTAAGCAGTAACTAACAAAATTATATGATTCTCAACAACGAAACAAAAACTAAAGCGAGATAATAATTACATCAGTTTCAAAAGAATTACATAAGACAAAGAGATTGAGTACCTTCGGGTTTCCTTTCATTTTTTCTTAAGTTATGGTTGATGCTCGCGTCGCTTAAGCTTCAAGTCAACTCGCTTCTAATCTTATTATCCAAAGTTGGATTTTATTATTCGAAAATCCTTATCAAACGGAGCCTAACTATCTTCCTAGTATTTTTTCTTCAATAGCGAGGCGAAGGAAATGGATTTTATTCAATATTTTTATGTTGGAGAGACTTTTGGTATTTTGATGGAAAAACTTCAAAAACAATATAGGCTCAACTATCTTTTTTTATTTTGTCATGTGTTAATTTTAATGGGTATTTAATGTAAAATATACGTAACTATTATGTAAGAAACATTGAAGGAGGGTATATCGGTAAATGTCTAGAAAATAAATGGTAGGTATAAAATTAATGTGGTGAATTTAGCAATACCCTTTAGATAAATTATTGTACTCGTCACCGATAATGAATAGATTGAGAGATAATATTGTTTAATGTTTATTATATCTAAAACAAAATTGATAAAATCAAAAGATTTTAAATTCGAGTTGATAATAAGATAACATGTTAAAAAGATAAATTGAGCTCTTCCTTTTTTTTAAGAGAGAGAGAAAGAGAGAGAGAGGGACAAGAGGTGTTCACATAAAAATTAAAAGAAGGGTAAGAAGTTAGTAAGAAAGGAACAGAGTAAATCATGAAAAAAAAGTGACAACGAGAAGTAGCTTTTTAAAAGCTACCAATCCATGCTAGATTAATAATAAGACATAATTATCATTCATTTCAATAGCGTCGTTAATCATTTTTAACATAAGTTATCATATACTTCAAAATGTATTTTTATCTAGAATTTGTATAGATTATAGAAAGTGTGTTTGTTTTTAAGAATGACAAGTACTTTTAAAGAAGACGATTTTATTTAATCAAATGTCAAATATACCATCTATATATTGAATAATATATTTACAAAAAGTTTCTTTGACAATATTTTTCTGAATTCAAATGGAGATAATAATGAAAAAAAAAATTCTTCTTTAAATAAGGTACTTTTTAATCTATTTTCTTTTCCAAAATAAGATACTTTAAATCTTATTTATTAAAAAAGGGTTGTTTTTGCTAGCCATCTGTATCTTTTTTTTATTAAGTGGTTACCATATAATTTTAAAATAATAATTTTAAAAAATTAGAAACAAAAAAGAAAAAAGAACTTACGCTCTCTCTTTTCTTATTGTTGTCCTAATCTTTTAAAGTTCAAATACTCTCATAATTCAAAATCATAATTACTAAAAAATATTTAACATATAAATATCATCAATTTAGGTATTTTTCTAATTATTTATTTAATTTTTACAATTTTTTTCTTTTAATTTGTATATTGTACATTCTTAATTTTGAGAGTTTGTATTTTAAGAAGAATTTCACAACATGTGTTTTTAAATTTACCATAAAAAATTGTCAATCTAACCACTTGTTTTTTTTAGAATTATCAATTGTTGGCACTTCAAAATTCAAAATCATATTTTGATCGGGTATGACATCTTCTTACGATAAAACAATGAAACATAAGTGGAACGAGTGCGTTTGGACTTATAGACCAACCAAATTTCGATGGAGCATTAAGTTTTAAGTGAAACGATGCATTTGGTAGTATAACCAATCGAGTTTTGATGAAACATTGAGTCTTAAGTGAAAAGGAGTGTTTGGTAATATAACCAAACAGGGTTTCGACGAGATCATAAGACATAAATGAAACGATGCGTTTATAGCCACAATCAATCGATTTCGATGAGATAATATGCCTAAGGGAAATAAAGAGACAATTACCAAATAACTCGTTCGCATTTAAATTTAAAGCAAATGCAATTATCAATTGAAAGCTACTTAAAGAAGAAGGACTAACAAAATGGGACACGATCAATAAGATAAAACTTTTTCAATACAAGTTTATTCAATTTCTATAGTTTACCCCGTAACGGTTAGATTCTATTTTCCTACAAATAGTTCAATAGCTTTTTACCGCCTTTAGCATTTTCATCTTTGTACTTTAAGAAGTGTTGATTGTCAATAATTGTGAACAAATGGCTTCGAGTGACTCGATAGCTAATGATGCAAGTGTCATATTTTTCGATTTATAATATTTACATTCTTTTTAATGAATTTTATCTTTTTTTTATTGATAAAATTCCTTTTACTTTATTACTCTTTCTTTAAATTAAGTACCCACATAAAGTCCTAGTGGCTTATTAGGCAAAACTAAACCCCAATCATTTTATCGTGAAGGACTTAATCATAAATTAAAGCATCAATACACTCCACTTTAAGATTAAATTTGATAGGCAATAATAAGTTTTGGTGACCATAATGGGAGAGTAATGTCAAAATGTGGTACTACTAGAAGTATGAAGAGACGTCAACTATCTTAAGAGGACTAAATTAACGAAACACTTCCATTTCGTGAAAGAAATGGTCCAAATTTTGAAAATGAACCTTTGATGGAAATCATGGAAAAACGCAATCGCAAGGAAACCAAGGATAATGACAAAGCAGAACCTAAACATGTGATCGATAAAGAGTAGTCCGGCGATTGAAACCGAAAACATGATGTAAGGGAACGGATACTTGAGGAGCAGATTGTTGATTTTTGATAGATCCTGTCAAATCGGACCAAAGAGTTGATAAAAAGGCTATATGATCCATCCTTAGATATTGGTAGTAAGATAAACCGACAAATACAATTGATATCACATCAATTTGAAGAACATATCAATAGAATAAGAACTTCCATTGCTAAGTCATCAAAGAAAAGTAATGAAAAAACTATTAACCATACTACCAAACTAAAAGATTGTATGTGTTATCACAATGACAGAGTGATTACGGATGTAAATCGGATGTTTCATGAGACTATTGTTCCATTTGCAAGATAGGTTGCCAAAGAGGTGGCGATTGACATTCAACCACGGTTTGAGATAACTGCAAGTGTTACATGAATGATGAGAGAAGCTATCCAATGGCTTGTGGTTTTGGTAGAAGGAAAAGGGAAGGAACTAGTAGAAGAAAGGAATTTCAACATTAACGGAGAAATGAGATCATCGACATTCAAACTAATTGAAGTTCCTTTAGGTTATCTGCCTTTTGTTCCTAATAAATGATTCGATAATTGAAATGTCATGACATGCCATAAAATACTTACGGACATGCTCATTATGGCCAAACTAATAGCCATTCATTTTAGGCACCTCCTATGATTATGTCAACACAACCCATGCTTTTATGCTATGGTCCTCCTTTAAACATACCTCCAGGGGCACCGATCAATTTTCCACCACGGAATGAGCTAACTATGGTAATAGGCTGGAGAAAATGGTTTGGCATCACATTCAACCCTTGGAAATACACTTCGAGAATTCAATCAAGAGGTTTTGGCCGATATGATTAAGAGGAAGTATGGACCACGAATCTAAAGGGTCAATCATCCTATTTACCGAAAGCCATATCCAGATTATGTTGGCAAGGAATATCCCTTCCCCATAGGATTTTGAGCTCCTAAATTCACTCTATTTTCCGGTGAAGATAACGTTTTTGCTTTAGAACATGTTGCTAGATTCACTTTTTTAAGTGGAGAATTATCGGGAGATGATTTCCTCAAGCTAGAACTCTTTCCTAGTTCCTTAAATACCACAACATTCACTTGGCATATCGGTTTATTACCAAATTCTATCTTCACTTGGTGGGATATACATGATGCATTCTAGGCATAATTTTGAAGAACGAGACCCTAAGATTTTAGTGGTAAACTTAGCAAGGTTAAGGTAGTTTCAAGGTGAATCTGCAAAATAATTTTCCTCAAGATTAAAAAAAGCTAGAGTTCGATGCTAGTTCAATTTGCTTGAAAGAAAATTTTTACGTTTTACACTAGACAAGTTATATTTTAAACTTAGAAAGAAATTTAAAAGCATGGTGTTTTAGGATCTTTACGAACTAACTAAAAAGGCATCAAGGTTCGAAACAATTTTATGAGAAGAATCGTTGCAAAAAAAATATCATGGAGGGGAAAAAGTACCAAGATTCTACAATAGTCGATGTTGATTTTACGAGTATGTTAAAGGGAAGCCTTTAGTCTACAAGTCGTTGGCTTGGAAAAACATACAAGCTCTAATAATTTTTAAGTCAAAAGAAGATCGTAAATATTCTTTCGATCTTGGAAAAACAAACTCGATCTTTGATTAGCTATTAGCTAACAATAGAATCAAACTCAAAGGAACACATATTACCAACTTTAGACGAGTTGAAAAAAGGGAAATTTTGTAAATGGCATAGTGTTTCATCCCATTGAATTAATAATTACGTCTTATTTAGGAATTTAATTCAAGACTTAATATAATCAAAAGAATTAACTTTTCTAGATAAATAATAAGTTATGGAAGTTGGTAGTAATCTTTTTCCTAAAGTTATCAAAATTCGACTATTAATGTTTTCAAATTACCTAATTTGCAAGAATAGCTTGCTATATCAAAAGCCACCAAGGTGGCTAACCAAATTATCAACTCGCTTGATTGACGGAGGAGTCCTTTGATTTTCTCATTTCGAAGATCCAAAGCTCGACCACTACCGGAAGTGGCACATCAATATTCTACATACAATAGACAAATGCTTTAACTTCATGGATTTTTTGAATGGTCATAGAGACTACAACTAGAATGTCCTCACCCATGAAAAAGAAATAGCTCTAGTTCTAGCCTCATCTAGGCCGAAATATAGGTAAATAAAGTTATGAAAGCGATCAAAATATCCCAAGTTCAATTTTAAAATAGGTACTTTGGACCATAAACGAGGCCAAGACTAGTTGAATTGTCAAAAGTTGATGACTAGGGAGCATCACCAAAAAATGGAGACTAAAGAGCACTAAATGAAAGGATCATCTTACCAAATGGCTTCAAAGAATATGGAGAAAGCTCGAATTCAAAGGGTTCAAATAGAAAAGACCCAACTTAACACCGGTTCTACGACGAATTGTGTAGAGAAGATAAGGGAAATGATTGCCACTCATTAAATGACTTGGAACCCAATAATTTCTACTCGAGAAACCCTTGTTCAAGTTGAGAGGATAACAAATGATTCTCACTGGGAATACTTTTAGAAGAATTATAAATATTTTTCTCTTAATCTAGAGCATTACAAATCAAGAATTCATCCTTATCGAAGGAATGATGATTAAAGACGATCAATAGAGAGGAGACAATCCGAGGAAACTAGTAGACTTCTAAGGTTTACAAAGCTAAAGAAACTAAAAGTTAGAGTTTGGAAGTGAACTTGATTTTCTCCTCCAAGATAGCCAAAACATGGTAGTCCTTCAAGTCAACCAAAATATGGCGGTCTTTCAAGACATCTAAGATAGGATAGTTCCCCATGATAGCCAAGGTATGGCAATTCTTAACAACAACTAAAGGATGATAGCCCTCTTTCTATGTCTAGAATTAAAAAAAAAAAAGGTGATTGCAAAAAATGGTAAAGATAAAAAAAGCCCAACTATCCCAATATGAGAAGACTAAAATGAAAATCAAGATCTTGCAAAGAGGCTAGCCTAAACCAATGACTAATTTGACTGATACCCTAATTTCGAGAAAGGAAAAGAGGTCATGGAATCTAATTATGAAATTGACTTCGACGATGATGATTTTGAGATCAACTTGGATGAAGACCCTCAAAACAACGAGTCCTACCTCAAGACCATTGAATTCGAGTCAAATGCAGCATGGTTCTCACTTTGCCAATCGATTACATAACGAAGGTAAGACAGTTAGAATATCGATCCGAGATGTTCTAGACAATTCTATTATAGAGGTGGAGATGGTTGACATTCAAGAAAAGCTAATTCAAACTTCAAAGGTGTCTATTGGTAAACAAGTAATTGTCTTTGAAAAACCAAAAGTATCCAAAAGCAAGCATGTAAAATTGTTATATATTAAAATAATTATAAATGGTTTTCTAATAGGCAAAGTATTGATTGATAATGGCATGAAAATCAATATTATGCCACTTGTATGCATAAAATTCTTAGAAAATCTAGTGAAGATTTAACCAATACCGAGATTTCGGTAAGTGGCTTTACTAAGAATTTTACAAAAACAAAAGGCATGCTTGTCTATCGAGTTATGAATTAGGTAAAAAAAAATTGTTATTTTCTTCATAATTGATACTTAGACCTTCTTTTAATACATTATTATGAAGGGATTGGTTTCACCTTAACTTATTATACCTTCATCTTTCCATCAAAAACTCATTTTTTGGAATTTTAATTCTTTTAAAGTTGTACATGTAGATATTGATCGGATACGGGTCCAATCCAACATCATAGAGACTAAAATTTTTGGTGAACAAGCTGATCCCTTTCTTCCTAGGAAAGTGAAGTTTCCAACGGGAAGCTATGCCTACCATCGAGGAACTCGTTACTCTTGAAATTGGCATAATTGCCTTTATTACTTCTCCAAAAACACCAAAATGAGAACAAGTCTAAGAAGTAAAAGAGAAAAGTCAAATTGATTAGCTTTGTGACTTTAAGAAAATTTATGAATTTTCAATCGAAAATAGTTCAAGGGGAAAAGAGGAAGGTTAGTAGATGAAAGAAGGAGATGAAGAAATTAAAGAGGAGATAGTACTTAGATTTTTTAGCGAGTTTTAAGTCATAAAGAAGACTTATATTTGAATGATGAGTCAAAATAAAAAAAAGACAAATGGTTTAGAGGTAATTCAAGCTACCATCCATCATTTGAGCATTTATGAAACAGAAAAAATAGTTATTTAAGAAGGAATAATAGCCAACCTTAACACAATAGATTGCATTCATAAAGAAGATCTCAACAAAGATCGCAAAAGCAATCTAGTTAACATGTCAATAACACAACAAGCTAATGTGCTAAGACCAAGTACTTAGGATCCCCTTGACGAGGCTAATGCGGGAACAAAAGAGAAGCCAAGACTTACTTTTGTTGGTGAGTTATTTAAAGAAAAGATGATTTCGTTGTTGAAAGAATATAAAGATTGCTTTGCTTGAAAATATCATAAGATGCCTAGATTACATAGAAATTTATGAAACATCGACTACTAATAAAAAATAATGTGACTTTGGTAAAGCAAACTCCAAAAGGAATGGTTGGAGAGGTGATCGATATGGTTCAATAGAAAATTAAGAAGTTACTTCCAGCCAGTTTCATCGGAACCTCAAGATATGTCGAATGGGTCTCTAATATCATTTCGGTTATGAAAAAAAGTAGAAAAATTAGAGTATGTATAGATTTTAGAGATCTTAATCAAAGTACTCCTAAAAATAAATATACGATGCCATTAGTAGAAATGTTGATAGATGACACTTATAGATATCAAATATTTTCATTTATGGATGAATTTTCTAGTTATAACCAAATCTATATGTTTAAAGATGATATGTATAAAATAGTTTTTCGATGTCCAAGTTCTTTAGGTATATAAGAATAGGTTGTAATGCCTTTCGAACTAAAAAAATACCGGTGTAACATATCAACGAGCAATGAATGTCATTTTTCATGATCTAAGTAGTAAAAGAATCGAGGTTTCTATCGATGATATAGCCGTCAAGTCTATAAACCAAGTATCATATTTTATTGATATGGAAAAATCCTTCCAACGTATAAGGAAACATGGATTAAAACTAAATTTATAAAAGTGTGCTTTTGGTATAAGTGTAGAAAATTTTTAGGATTTTTGATTCATAACCAAGGTATCAAGATCGACGAAAATAAAGCTAAAGCCATCATTGAGGCTAAGCCACCAAACACAAAGAAACAACTATAAAGTTTTCTTAGATAATTAAATTATTTATGTTGTTTCATTTTCAATGTTGTTGGGAAAATGAAAGTTTTTTCACCTCTTATGAAATTGAAAGATTCTGAAGCATTCATATGGAATAAAGATCATCAACAACTTTTAATATGATCAAAGATTACTTATTGAGATCACCAATTTTGATTGCCCTAAAACCTTGAAAGCCTCTTAAATTATACATCGCAACAAATGAAGATTCTATTAGATGTTTCTTAGCTCAAGAAAATAGTGAAGGTAATGAACATGTGATTTTTTTTTCTTTAAGCAAGATTTTAAATACTATGAAATGCAAATATTCAATTATTGAAAGACATTTTTTGGCATTATACTTTACAACAATGAAACTAAGATGTTATTTGCTTACTTATACCGTTAAGGTTATAACATAAACTAATGTTATTAAGTATATGCTTTCCAAGCCACTCTTGAAAGGGCGAATAGGCAAGTGAAGCTCGGCTTTAATCCGAGTTGGATTTAGTATATGTACCTCAAAAGTCCGTTAAATGACAAGCATTGGCAAACTTTTTAGCTAATCATCCTAGTATTAATGCAGAACTTCCAATCAAAATAGCCTACTTAGGGTAATCCCAAAGAAGTTATTTTTCGATGGATCTAGTTTAAAAAATGATCAAGGAATTAGAGTCATGCTCCTATCATCGAGTGAGATTCTAACATGCTTGGTCTATAGATTAGAAGGACCATGTACCCATAATTGAGTTGAATATGAAGCATTGATAATTGGGCTCGAGCTTGTCTCGAATTAGAAAGTAGTAGCCATTGAAATATATTAAGATTGTTAATCGGTAAACATTTAGATATTAAGATATGCTAAATGTAACAACAACATTCTGGAACATTGTCTTGAGAGAGTTAAGAATCTACGAGTCGGATTAAAATACTCAAAATCGAGCACATCCATCAAGAAAAGAATTAGTCGGCTAATGAACCGACTTAGATGGCTACTCGGTTATCAAAGCCTTTTTATCAATTTTAAAGATTTAATTACTCTTAAAGATAAAATCATTCCAAATTTTGATAAAAGAGTAGAAATAATAGAAGTTGATATGATTTCTATCCTTAAATCAATTTCCGATTGAAGGGATGAGATCATTAAAGCCTTATCGAATCCAAAATTAGTGAATGGTAATTTCCATATGAAACATGTGATGAGAAATTATGTATTTCAAGAAGATGAGCTATTCAAGAAAGGTGCTTGATGGAATTTCATTTTGGTGTTAACACAAATGAGGCTTTAAGGATAATGGCAAAAACTCATTTTGGACGTTACGGATTGTATCGGGTAGGAGACAAAATTAGTTAGGTAATTCAACACCATTGTTTTTTTTTTTCCATCGATGAGAAAAGATTGCATTGAAATGGCTAAAACATGCGATACACGCTAAAAACATAGTAATATCCCTAAAGTATCCGCAATAGGATTACATTCAATATTCAAACCATGGCCATTTCGAGGATGGGCAATGGATTTAATTAGAGAAATCAATCCATCATCGAGTGCATCCCATTCATATATCATACCTACCACTCATTATTTTACTAAATGGGTAGAAGTAAAGACTATGCGATCGGTTACCAAAATGATTTCATTCATTTCATCAAAGAGAATATCATTTATAGATTTGGTTTGCCATAAATAATTACTATCGATCAAGCTCCAATCTTTAATAGAGCTGAAATGCAAGAGTTTATGAGAGAATTTGATTTTGGCATAATCAATTCGATGCGACATTATCATCAAGCCAATGGGCAAATAGAAGTGTCGGATAAAATCATTAAAGGAAACATAAAAAAAATGGTTAATAATAATCCTCAAAATTGGCATAAGTTGTTACAAAACACTCTATGGGCTCATCGAATTAGTTTCAAATAGAGTGTTAGGATAAGCCCGTATTAACTAACCTATAAACACAATGCAATATTACCATTCGAGATTATGGTTTAATCCTTAACGAGTGGCAAGATAAAATGAGATGTTTGGGATAAATTATACAATTGCCATTTTGTTGAAATAAAATATGTTGATTTAGAAAGAATCAAGGTACTTAACATGATTCATATTCAAAAATAGAGAATGGCATGAACTTATAATTGAAAAGTTAAAAGGATAAACTTTTCAATTAGAGATTTAGTATGGACGAGTTATACTTGCGATTGGAAAAAAGGACTATCTTCTTGGCAAATGTTCTCCTAATTGGGAAGGTCCCTTTTGAGTTAAAGGAGTCAAGCATAATAAAGGTATTAGTAAGTATTTAAAGCCATATTTTCCTTCAATTTAGGAAGCCAATAAAGGAGTTTTGGAATTTTGATTTCTAAAATTATGGCGGATGTATAAAGAATCTCAAAGTTAACCTTAAAACTAGAAAACAACCAAGTAATTCAAACAATATAGTAAAAAATAAATGCTTATTTATTTGGATACATTGGAGTTTTCAGTACAAAATTAGTCTTTAGGTATTCTACTCTAAAGAATATCCAAAAAGGTGGTAAATGCTCTAACAAGACTTGATTAACTCGCGTCTTTATCGATGAGCGAAATCAAGCCTTTGCAATCTATTTAAGTCATCACTAGCTTAAGCAATTTGGAAATCCAAAGTAGTTTGAGAGCCTTCAATCGCTCTAATTTTTATTTAGTTTCCTCAATCTCCTTGTCCAATTGGGCTTTATTGTGCTCTAAATCCACTTTGTTTTTGTTTAGAGCTACGATAGTTTTTGTTAGGATCCTTGTCATGAAGAGTTGCTCTTTTTCTTTAAGTGAACCTTGCATTTCTTTCTCTTCTTTCAACACTTCAACAATAATGCTCTTTGATGCTTCAAATATATATTATTCATTGTTATCTAAATGTGGAGTTTAGAAGAAAGCGAGTAGGTCGGTGAACTCATCAAATGTGAAAATTTAGGTTTCCATGAACCTTATAGGGCTTATCACGATCAAATGAAACACAAACTAAATTTGCTAACCTAAGACTCGTGCTTGGTTGAACAGGAACTTCTAGCAGTCGTTGGTAGTTTAGACAAAAGATCTAGTTATAGACTCACTTCTATTTCAAAATTATGAATTGAATCGCTCAATGAGCTCTTGTTATCATTGTTGTCATGATGGAAACTTAGATTCTAGGAACTAATTTCTATAGTGTGCTCTATAAAAAATTTAGTAAATGATGGTCGATAAAGGATTACGAAAGTGGTCGGATCACATGAGACAAAAGTTCTAAAAGGTTTAATTTTTATAATTGGAACTTTAGGACTTTTTTATGTTATAGCTTTTAGAATCTCACTTGCGAGGCTTGATCGAAGTGCCTTTCTATTAAGCCAACTAATGGAGTCTCGTTTTATAATTGATTTGGCATCAATTTTTTGATAGGTATTGGTAATTCTTTAGATAGTAATACCTGCCCAAAAGAAAGAAAATAAAAGAGGATCAACATAAGTGAGACCAAAGAAATGAGACGAAAAGAAGAAAATAAACGATGATCAACATAAGTGAGACCAAAAAAATGAGATGGAAAGCCATCGAGAAGACCTTTTATTGTATCTAAACGAATGAATGAACCTCAACCCCCGGATCTTTCTCAAAGAAAGAAGTTAACAAAGGCTCTAATAAGTTATGAATTATTTAGATAAAGTAAGTTTTATTAAAGTTTATGGTAAAAATGATCTTAAAAAAGAATATCGGAAGGATCTGAATTATTCTATTTTAGGCTTAGTCGGATGATGTGATCGAAGGAGTAAGTCAATTTCGGATACACTATCTTTGGGGTCCGAGGTTTAGCTAAGGATCTTTCGAAGAGATGAAGTTTATTGATGAAAATCTTTTTTGATCTCTTCAACTATGTTAAAAGCGAGTAATTGTTTCAAAATTGATACTATAGAGATTTCAATTTAGAGATTCTCAAAGTAGGGATCCTTACTACTTCTTGTACTATTGTTTCCTCTTATTCTTCTAGAGATAAATCCTTAAGATTTGAAGGTACTACATGAAGTGGTTTCTTACATTTCAATATGAAGGAAGGAGGAGGAAGAGAAAGTCTTTCCGACTTAGGGGCTGTTGAACCACCCTTCTACACCGAAGAAGGAGGAGAAAGAGAAGGAGTCTCTCTAACTTGAGGGCTTGTTGAACCAACCCTATGCATCAAAGAATGAGAGGGAAGAGAAGGAGTCTCTCTAATCTATGGACCAATTAAACTAGCGAGGTTTTGAAGCCATTACCATAGTCTTTTTATTGGTCGATATCTTTTTAAAGATAATTCCTCTTCTATAAAGTCCTCTAAAGAAGAGTGAGCTAAGTTGAGCTTTTTTTTTTTCATATGCAATTAGGCTATTTGAAAGAAAGAAAGAACAAATCAAAAAATAGTTTGTAAAATTTGAAAACAACAGGAAAGGTGAAAAACTTATGAGTTTTTTAGATGTTTTGATCGATGCGATCTTTTTGCTATAGACGTGTTACCAACATCGTAAAATTGTTTCTATCTATTAGTCATAAAAAATTTGTTTTCCCAGAATGTCAAACATATTGTAGTTAAAAAGGTCATGCCAATATTTAGGTGATAACCACTAAGGTAGTGCACCTTGCATAAGCCATCAATTCATTCTCATATTTCATGGTCGGTTGATGGTCGAGATCAATGATCTTGTCATCATTTGGATCGATCCAAATTGATGAGCATAGAGGTTAGGTTGTAAGCTTTTAGCAAACATCGGATCCCTAAGAGAGTAAGTCAAGACTTGACTCACTAAAATTGCCTACCAAATTGATTGTTCGCTAATAAAAAATTAAATCTTGCGGAGCAATTTACTCAAATGAAACCATAATGATCCATAGTTGTGCTCATGAAAGGGCATCCAACCTTCTAGTATATCTCAACTATACTTAGGGTTAAGAATGTTCCCCAAAATGTTTGAGAGATTTAGAGGTTGATAAGGTGCATATGGATGAGGGAGTGACCATAGTTGTCCGGGTGATCTTTGACATACTCGGAGTTGACCCAAGGTTGAAAAATAAAATTCTCTCCACATCTAAACAAACCAAAGAGGATAAGATAAAGTCTTGAGCCTTTTGATTGATGCATCATGGAGTCCTATTAGTCAATACATTATAACTCTACTCATCCCATCAAATGAATCTAAATTGATCGCTTAAGGCAAAACGACTTTAGTTGTGTTCGTTGACTTCGAACCAATAATGTATTTATAGATACATAAAAGGTATAAGTTAATTTTTTCATCATGGGATATTGATGTCCCCTTTCCAAAGTGATCAATTAGGTGTCGATATGCTTTGGGAAGCCTCGTTCTCTTAGATTTTCAAGTCTTCATCATTCACCCTAAAGGTTAAAGTCGGACTAGTGGGATATAAACAAGTAATGCCACAACATCAAATAAAGTCATCGACATATGCCTATTTAGGAACTAAAACTGGTTGACACAAGGGTTCTAAAAAGCATTCATGGTAGTCACTAAGCTAGGATAAGGGTCATATTTAATGTCCGGTTACGGGATAAGAGCGAGGTCGACAAGAGAATGGACTTACAAATCTCCATCGCATCTCATTTCTTACCTAGTTATGGGATAAGGGTATTCCTAACCCGGTCTTCATATTTAATGTCTGGTTTTGGCAAAATAATAGAGAAAATGTGGCTAATTGGGTCATATTTCAAATAGCTTAATAAAATTCGAGTGAAAAGAGAATGTTAGTTTCATAAGTCTTTGGAAAACCCGTATCGATCTTATTTGTAAGATGAATGAATTCGGCATTGATTATGGGACCTAACATCCGATAAGAACTCCTCTATGGGTTCTTTTTATAACCAATCATAACATGAACAACTTCATTGTTAGTAACATTCTGGAGCAAACACATGTTAATTGCACCTGTTTTCTAGAAGAGCTCATTTAATTGACGAGCAGTCTCCTTAAAAGGTAACTTTCTCTTGAATAACTTTCTTAAAAGATTTGACATTTTTTTTAGCCATTTTTAAGGAGGAAGTGAAAGAGGAAGTTAAAAAAGAGTAGAAGAAATGTTCAATTGCATGATAAAAAGAAAGTAAATTTTTGTTTTATAAGATTTAGCAAAGGAAGAAGTGGTAATGAAAATGAAAATGTTGAAAGTCACTTTTCCCTTTTTATATTATATGTTTTAAGGGTTGTCATGTTTGAGTATTAAGGTTTAATCGTTCAAATGTGGAGGGACAAAAACCACCGATTTTTGAGCAATCGAGGCATTAAAATGATTACGGATAATCATTTAAGAAATGAAACGATGTGATGTCTTATTATGTCTATCAATATTTACAATTTTTCCCATTAAAGAAAGAAATTTTTCATTTCATCTCTAAAAGGTTAAAAAAAAGGGGCATGTGTTGACACTTCAAAGTTCAAGATCATACATCAATCGGGTATGGCATCTTCTTATGATAAAACAATGAAGCATAAATGGAATGGTGCGTTTGGTCTCATAGGGCAACCAAATTTTGACGGAGCATTAAGTCTTAAGTGACACGATGTGTTTGGTAGTATAACCAACCAACTTTTGATAAAGCATTGAATCTTAAGTGAAATGATGTGTTTGATAATATAGCCAATCGGGGTTTCGACAAAATCATAAGACTTAAATGAAATGATGCATTTTGATCACAATCAACCAATTTCGATGAGATAATATGCCTAAAACAAATTAAGGGATAGTTACCAAATAACTATTCGCACTTACATTTAAATTAAAGGTAATTATTAATTGAAAGCTATTTAAGGAAGGAGGACTAATAGAATGGGACACGAACAATAAGATAAAACTTTTTTAATACAAGTTTATTCAATTACCGTAGTTTACCTTATAACGGTTAAATTTTATTTTTCCGTAAATATTTTGATAACTTTTTATTACCTTTAGCATTTTCATCTTTGTACTTTAAGAATTATTGATCCGTCAACAATTGTGAACAAATGGCTTCGAGTGACTTGATAGCTAATGATGTAAGTATCATATTTTTTTATCTATGATATTTACATTCTTTTTAATGAATTTAGTCTCTTTTCGATTGATAAAATACTTTTTACTTTATTACTCTTTCTTTCAATTGAGTACCTACGAAAGGTCCTAATGGCTTGCTAGGCGAAATTGAACCCCTTCATTTCATCGCAAATGACTTAATCATACACTAAAGCATTGATAGACTCTAATATTAAATTTGATGAGCAAGCAACATCAATACATTTTCCTTATCAATATTTATTATGTTATATGTAGAGAAAGATTAATAGTTCATCCATTGTCCTTCCTAATAAAAAAAAAGGCTTTTTTTTTTGGATTAGTTAATAATGATATTTGATGGAAGAATTTTCATGATGAAAAAATTAAAGGTGACTTGAGCTACCTTCCCTTATAGAAAAGCTAACAATGCAATTTTTTTAGCTCTTATATATTTCTTTTGCTTGGTTGGGTAGCCACTCACCTACACCCTTTAATCAAGCTCTAAAGTCGTGAAATATTAACTAGAAAAAAGTAAGGATCATGTTAAGCCTTTTATAGTTGTAACACTACCTGTTAAAGCAATTAGCTTTATTCAAAACTATAGTGAAAGTAAGAAAACATATGAAGTACAAGTATAAAAGACTTATATGTTGAGCTATAATACATTATGGATTATGTAAATAATTGGGTTATGCTCATTAAACTTGTCCATCAAAATAATGATAATTGTAAATCTTTTTGGTTTAGGTTAATATGTTCCATGCTTCCATAATGGATATGCATCTAAGTTATATATATGTGTTTATGTGTGTGTTGTAGTTTATAGATTTAGATGTAAAACGAGTGATGTATAAAGTGGATTTTTTGGAAATAATATTATTCATAAACAAATTCAAAAGCAAGAGGACCTTTTTTTTTCCTCCTATTTTAGTGCATGTTATTCCAAGATTATGTAGTACAATTATTCAAATTCGTTGTTTCTTTTATCTACTAGTACAACTTTATTAAATTTAAAGTTAACATTCAAGATAATTGATTGTTTTTAAAATTTTAAGAGTATTATAAAAATTCAAGTTAGCATCTTATTATTATTATTATTATTATTATTTTAATAGGTTTTCTTTGTTTCACTAAATGTTTTAGTATAAAAGGATCCTCATAATTTGGTGACCATTTGCTCTTATCTTTTCTAAGTATCGCAGAATCTTTCTAAGCATTGGATCACCTTTTTGAAACCCTCTTAGTTGGAACTTTTTATCGTAAACCTTGGCCATTCTTTACCGATAAGTTTATGTATAGTGGATTATGGCTAACATTTTCTAACTGATTTTGTTCAACTCGCTCATATTTGATTTCAGCCCATTCAGCCTTCTCTAGTTGGGTTTCCATAAACACTCTTAGAGAAGGAATTTTCACTTCTAAAGGCACAATGACCTCTTTCTTGTAAACACAAAACTATTGGGTGACTCGATAGATGTTCTTAAAATTGTACAGGTGAGTGTGTAAAGTAGATAGGGCATCTTATGCCAATCTTTATATGTAACCACCGTTTTCTACATAATCTTCTTAATATTATTTAGTGCTTCAACTATACCATTTATCTTAGGCTTGTATGGCAACGAGTTTAAATGCTTTATAATTTATTATCTATATAATTACTCTATCATCTTTCTATTAAAATTATAAGCATTATCAATGATTAAAATTTCAAGGAAACTATATCAACAAACCAAATTATTTTCTATAAATTGTTGGACCATT
Organism: Dovyalis caffra; assembly: GCA_963924115.1. Classification (NCBI taxonomy): domain Eukaryota; kingdom Viridiplantae; phylum Streptophyta; class Magnoliopsida; order Malpighiales; family Salicaceae; genus Dovyalis; species Dovyalis caffra. Next base: position 1,979,617 of record CAWUPB010001161.1, on the reverse strand, counting down.
TTTTTGAGTGACATGAGTATAAGACACAACTTTCATTCATTTGGTATAATCAATTACAACCAGAATAAACCGATGTCCATTTCTTGCCTTTGGATTGATAGGCCTAATAACATCCAAACCCTATATAGTGAATGACCAAGGAGATACCATGTTGTGTAAAGGTGTAGAAGGAACATTGATCATGTCTCTATAAGCCCGACATTTGTGCTACAAACATACTCATCACGATCTCTTTCCATAATCATCCAAAAATATCCACTTTGTTGTATATGCTTGGTCATTGTATACCCATTAGCATGTGTTATGTAAATCCCCTCATGAACTTCCTCAATCATTTTTCGAGCTTTCATCCCACTCAAATATTTGAGTAGTGTACCATTAAAACTACTCTTATATAACACTTCCCTTTTTAGGTAAAAATCCATAGTCATCCTTCTTAAAGCTTTACGATCTACCTTTAAAGCCCTTGTAGGATATTCTTAATTCTTGATGTCATGATACTAGTTTTCTTCATTCACCTCTTTTTTATTGTGCAAAATTGGTTGGCGAGTTTCTAGCTTCAATACAAATAGGTTGTATTCTTACTCTGCAATCAAGCTAAGTCATTGAGGCTAATAATGCTAGAACATTAGCAAATTGATTCTTATCTCTTTTAAAATAGGTGAATTCAATTTCCTCAAACTCCTCATCCAACTTAGATAGGTATGCTTGATAAGGTTCAATTTCTCATCTCTAGTTTTCCATTCACCTTTGACTTGATAGATTATCAACATTAAATCTCTCGTATATCTCTAGCTTTTTTATTCCTCTTTCTTAAGTTGTTTCTAAGTTGTGAATACAAGCTTCATATTCAATCACATTATTAGTACATCTAAATTGAAACCTAATGGCTATGAGATATTATTTGCCACTTGAAGAAATTATGAGTGCTCTTACACGATTGCTCGAGACATTCATAGCTCTATTGAAGTAAATGATCCACCTTTCATTTCCATAAGCAACAACCTTAATTTCGGATGCCATGATGTCCTCATCAAGAAAATCAAAATTTAAAGACTCATAATTATCGATGGCATTATCGACCAAATGGTCGTGAATAACACTTTTTTTTACTAAGTTTCTTATCATGTAAATAATGTAATACTCAACCAAGAGTATCTACCGTCTTGCTATCTCGCTCAATAAATACGGGTTTCAAAAATATACTTGAAAGAATTTATTTTTTTGATCAACCAAGTAGTATAATACAACATATATTGCATGATTCGTTTGGCACCCAAAACAAGAATGTAATATAGTTTCTCTAGTATGCTACAATGGGACTCGTATTTGGTGAACTTTCTCGCTCGGATAGTCAAGACATGTTCCTTTCTTTACGAATCATCGAGTTGATAAAGAACACATCTCATGGTTGTTTCGGTAATTATCAAATGTAAAATCGGAGGTTAGCTTAGCATCGAAGGGACTAACAAATTTAAGGTTTACGAGTACTACTTAATTCTATCAAAGAATTTCTAGCAATCTTCATCCTATGCTCTTAGATTCTTTTTTTCATAACAATAATAATAAAAAAGGTTCACAAGTGACTATAATTTATCCGGATGGATTTAACTTTGTCAAGATCCACTTTTATGCCTCTATCACCTATAATAAATCCTAGTAATTTTCCCGATCGGACTACGAATATGCATTTTATCGGATTCAACTTCAACTCATACTTCCTCAATCTCTCAAATAATTTTTTCAAGGTTTGTGCATGATCGTCCTTGGGTTTAGATTAGGTGATTATCTCATTTATGTATATCTTTACTTTTTTTATGCATCATGTCTCGGAATAAAGTAGTCATGGCCTATTTGTAAGTTACTCTTATTAGTGAAGGTGCCCAAGATTCAACATGTTTGGATGATTTGATACACTATATCATTTCATTTTAATATTAATAAAGAAGTCTTTTCATTAATTCTTGTTATTTATAATTTGATAGAATTACATAGAAGTCTATATGATATATAGTACATTAATGATTGATCAATAGATGTGAGATAAACATCAATGCACGTAAATGATATTATTAAATATCTCAATTCATAGCCTTATCAAGATTGAACATTGACAATATATAATTAAACTTGTGAGTGCTATGCTCTTGTTATAAGATAGCAATAAGAGATTTCACACCTAATAACATAGTGATGCCAAACCAAGCACACGAGTGAATAATGTTAAAGAACATATCACTAGATGTGACTCATCATAAGAACCCATTTGGTCTAGTCTATGATAATCTCATACGAGATGGGTACAAGTAGTTCTTTAACTTGAAGTTATCATGACTATCTCATTAGAGGATAGATATACTTTGACATTCGTTTTGATGAGCTCAATAAAGAGTTATCTATGGATAATTCTTTAGGTGTATTTTAGGAATCTAATAGAGATAGATGGATAAATAAGATAAGACATGTCATTCATTATATGCTAAAGGAGCTATCGCATTGCACTTCGATGAATGTCTATTCGGAAATTTGTGATCACAGTGGAAGTATACCAATAGAACATGATTAGTTTACTTCAAGAATTTATGGAGAACGAAGACTACTTATGTGATCAAAATCGAACAAACAACAAACCAAATTTGAGATTACACTATGATAAATTGATATGAAGATAGAATTGTATGAAAACCATACTCATAAAAGGTAATTGTAAAATAAGTAATCCTTCTAAAGAATTGGGTAGTCATAATGCCTTACTAGAAATCAATCTTGATTTATATATGGAGAGATAAAAGATGTGTCTTTTACTTCTCGATACATTATCAACATATCTAAAAGCCTATTGAATCATAGGTATAAATTTAAATATTCACACAAAAAATAGAAGCGAAGATTTTGGAAAAAATTTCTTATTTTGGAAATCAATTTCTTATTTTAGAAATCAGTTTCTTGAAATGGAAATCGATTTTCTATTTTAGAAATCAGTTTCTTAATTGGAAGGAAAATGCCTAAAATGAAAATTAATTTTTTAATTTAGGTTTAATAAATTACAAGGGTAACTTAGGAATTTATTTCTAATGTGGGCCTCACTAAAAATAGTTGACCAAACTTGTTTGAATGGTCAAAAGTAATTATTGACTATTGGGCCAAAGGAATTTAGGCTAATAGGCCTAAGTAAAAACTCGTTAAGTATTTTAAGTGGATGGATAATTTTGAGACCTAAAAAATAAAGCTCAAGGTTTATGAGGATGAGATTAGACAAAACCTATATAAGTTATAACTCCTTAATCCAAAAGGACTTGGTGCAGCTCATATAAGAGAGAGGGAAGGAGACACATAACATAATAATAAAAGAGAAAAAATTCATACATCTATCCCAAAAAGAAAAGTACTCACCACCCTCTCTCTAAATTTACGAAAACAACCTAAAGTGATTTCTTGAGAGAAAAACATACACGAGTAGAAAAACTTAGAGCTAGCATTGTAGATTTTTCGTATACTTCTTATGTGAGTATTTAGCTACATGAATCATCGGTAAAGATCATACGCTTAGACAATTTTATCCATGAATTTGATTTTATACTACAAGAGGCAACATTTAATCATTTTGTTAATATATAGTTAGTTAATTCAATAACCGATGAGCTCCCTCGATTGCCCTCAGCGGTCTTCGATTGCGAGACGGTTTTTCCAAGTTAGGCTTTTCTACTACCTTAACTTGGAGAGTATCTTTACTAGTTAGATCAATAATAGGTGTGCATTGTATCTCGGTGACCTTGTTGGCTTATTGTATAAGAAAACTATTTAGTAAGAGAGTATGTCCCGATAAGAAATATGGTTACCCTCATTGATAAGTGGGATGGTAGATGACCCGGGTTGTATATTTAGCAATGAAATGAGATATGGCATTTCTCCCCGAGTTTGATTCGACTTGAAATGCCCTCGCCACCTAGTAATGCCTACAATGTCCTTTTTAGGAAGTCAAAAAGGCAAGCAATTTCCCATTTCATCACATCAAGTTCTTATTGGTAGACTTGCTTTAACCGTGTCCTCTCTTAGTTCTCTATTTATTGTCACTAGAGTCGGTTATAATGTATTCGATGAGGGAGTTAAGTTTTAATAAGGCAACCTATATTTCAATTTAAGAAACTCAATGTATATATATATTATATAAATACACAATCAAAATATGCATTCAAAATATGAATTGGGTTGGGTACGTTGCATTGTCGCTGCAAACTTTAAATCATGATAGGATTTGTACTAAGTATATGTCAAATCATATTTTTATTACTTGTTGAGGGTACAACCCCATAGATACCTTGAGCTATTTAAGAAATATATCCACCCCATTTTTTATCTCTTTTGGTTAGGATTTGGGTAGTTGCAAGTCTTATAATAGTGAAATAGAAATTGTAATTTAGACATCTAGCATATTCTAAATATGACTTAAAACCATTTTTCATTGAAGGATAAAAACAATATAGTTGTTTGATTTATATTACAATAATTTTTTGAAAACAAAAAGAAAACTACAACCATTTAAATCCTGTTACAAAAGTTCATATCGCTTTATTACAAGGCGATTCTTATTCTAACTCTTACCATAATCTTAAACCCTCATATGAGGCGGCACTAACTATAAGATTCTCGGGCCTTTCATATCAAATTTAGAGCTCTTCCGTAATGTAGCGCTCATAGTAGCTAGACACTTAATTGTGTTATGCATTCTTACGACATAGTTTATGGCATTTTAAGTTTTGAGATGATATTCCCTAGTTCGAGACCTATTCGACCATATCTCTCTTTAAAACATCTTTTTCCTTAGCCACTACATGGATCGCCAAATCATGCTCCCCTCGATCCTCGTACTTTGACCATTTCTTCGTGGTTAGCTCTGATTTTTCCTTTCTAACTCCCTCGGACAGGTGTTCAAATATCGGATTATCTAAGCCTAATTTATGATATGATCCTCGGTGGCGGCCTTAACTTCTTTGAGATCTTCTTTCTTAATCTTGAGTTCTTCTATCTCATCTTGAAGTTCCCTTTTCTCAAGATCAAGCTCGATCAATTCCTCAATCATTAAGGAAGTAAATTCAATTAAACCATTATATTCTAAACCCGAGTGCATGATGATCGATCCTTAATTATCTTAGAGCATTCTTAATTTGTTAGAGTCGAACTCGTAGTTCCTCTTTCTCTTTTCTAAAACATTTACCGATAGGTCTCACACTTTTGAGTTTTCTTCTAACATATTTTTATTTTTCTTCATCTCTTTTATTTAGGAATTCAGACTTTTATGGTAGAGCACATGTTGGGCATTTACTTCGTAGTAGATGTCCTTCGAGGTCTCACCCATCAAACTTGTCGGATCTCTAAAAGGTGAAACTCAATACCCCTTCCTTCTAGTTTGTTGTCATTTTGAATAACCGAGAAAATTATTTCAATTAACTCTTCTTATTAGAGTAATAATCCATTTGCACCTCAAAGCTCTTTAGCTTCTTCAGAAGTTTTTTTGTAAGTTCTAAAGTCTTCATAATATTCTACCAATCTGGTAGTTTTTGTTATTTCAACACCATAATCCTAACCCAAATCTATTCCAAACCAAGTTCAATCCTTTTCTTACTCCATAAACAATATACCCAAGGATTTAAGTAATAAAAACTTACGACAACGAGTGATAGTGTCACATCCTTTTTTTTTTTCAAAACTTAAGAACAAATAACCGAAATAAGCTAAACTAAGATAATGTAAATTAAATGATGGGTTATCTAGTGAACTTAGATGTGGAGGATAGAGTGAAAACTAAATTTTGATTGACTAAATTGTTCTATCTCCTCTCGTTTTTAGGAACCCAAGAGCGAGTAGTGATGGCTAGGTTTGTTTGCTCGTTTTTAACCTATAATCAATTTGGAAACACACCCTAAACCGAACCTAGATGCTTATGAACGTAAGGCTTCTATAAACCCAAAAAATTGCCAACTTTCTTTTACTCAAAACCCTAAAACATTTCTCTCCCTAAACTCTAAATCCATTTGTTTTTTTTTCCTTATATTAAAACCTAGAAGAAAATCCTCCCCTTTCCTTCTCTTTGCCAAGGTCTTTTTATACTCCCCTCATCGTTATTGATCGAACCCTTCATTCTTTTCCCCCTCTTCGACCTTCTATTCAATTTAAATAACCAATTCCTCGCTCCTCTTTTGTTTTCTTTCCTAGCATTTTCAACTTTTTTTCTTTTTTATGCAGTGTGTCTTGTGGCCAAAACAAAAGAAAGGATAATGAGCTGAGATGAGAGAGAATGTGTACACAGGGTAAGTTGGATAATAGAATTAGAACCCAAAATTTGTTTATGCGGGTTTTTTTTGTTAGAGGATGAAGGCGGATTCATAGTACATGACTATGTTTTTTTGTTTCTTCAATCGGACGACAAGTCGTCCACAAAGAAAAAAAAACACATTTAAATTGGTCTTTTTGTCCACGTTACCCCTCCACTCTTGTCCCTTCGTGTTTCAATATTTTGCAATTACTCCCCTATTAGCTTTCAATTTCGAGTCCCTATTTATACTATTATATCCATATTTCATTCAATTTCATCCTTAATTATTTTTCAATTGCAATCATGACTATTTCCAATTTCAATCCTTATTCCATTCAATTATACCCCTAATTAATTATGCCATGCAATTTTGATATCTTTTTTAATTTCTTCCTTTTCTTTTCCTTTTTTTTTTTTTAAGAGGGAATTGATTATATATGTTTTTGACAAAATGAAGGATGACTCGTAAAAATCCTAAAATGAAAAATGAAGCTAACAAGATAAGATAAAATAAAATAAAATAAATACAATAAAAGAAAAATAAAATGAATAATAAAAAATAAATATAAATATAACCCAAATTTTGGGTTATGACACATGGCATAACCAATGATTCAATTTTTTTTTTTTTTTGGGAATTTTTTCTTTGATCAACTATATCTTTGAGTTGCACTTATAATTATTTTTTTGGGTTAAAGATTCAAGATGTCCTTTTACTCGTTTCAAATTTCTTAATCGTGTGACTCTAATAAATTTTTCAATAATTATGTCCCTCTACTCTTAATTTGCTTCGCATTTGATCCCTTCCATCACTTTTTTCAAGCAATGGAGACAATTTTTCTCTTAAGAGTTATAAGATGTTGACACATGACATTAATTTTTTTCCCTCTCAATTTATAATACCAGCAAAGAATTAAGTGAAACGAAAAAACCCAAAATTACCCCTACTTAATAACCATACAATTGATTTATCATTGTAAAAAACAAGTTGTTAGCGGAAATCATCTCCAAAATGAATTTAAAAACTACAAGATCAAAGTCAACTTTCCTGTTTCGAAATCCATACAATTGATATTATTACTATAATTATTTAACTAATTTTGTCCAAACCAAGCAAAAATAGGTCCATCATTGAAGAGCATATCAAGCACTTTCTCATGCCTTTGTGCGATCAATGCCGATGCACTTTTCTCGGTAAGACTCGAATTCAACTAGGTTTTTGCAAAATGAATTTAAGGGGTTTCCATTTTTTTTATTTACTTTGGGAATTTAGGGTTTATTTTGGGTATGATTTATGTTTTATCGAGTCATCATTTTGTGTAAAAAACAAATCTCATTTGAGAATTCTAATAGATGGTGATTAGATTAAACCTATGAATGATGGGTTCTTTTTACTCGTAAACATATCTTTTGCATAGTTCACTTTAATGGGTTTGGTCATCCGTTATCTATCAAGGGAAGCGAAGGTGAATACATAGCTCTAAGAAAGATCTTTGAAATTTGCCGAATTGTCATCATATGTGGTTGATTATGTTCAAATTGAAAACAAGAGACATAATTTGTTTTAATGATGGGGAGTTAAAGAAAGGATGTGGTGGTTCTTAGATCGGTTGGGTTTTTTTAATGATTCGGGGATTCAATTTATGATACCGATAAACATCATCTTCATGTTTAACTTAAAAAAAAAAAATGAAAAACGAAGAAGAAGAACTAAGGGTTGTGATTTGACTTTCGATTGTTACTTGAAGGTAGAAGGAGAAAGAAAATTAGAGATAGGTTAGAATCGAGATGGAAATATTTAGGATATAAGGGTTTTTTAAGTGGGGACAATTTAAGGTTTTTCTTTTTTCATTTCACTTAATTCTTTACTCGGTATTATAAATTGAGAGGGAATTAATGCCATGGGTTAGCATCATGTTACTCTAAAGAGAAAAATTGTCTCGTTATTGAAAAAAGTGATCGAAGGGCTAAATACAAACGCAAATTAAGAGTAGATACATAAAATTATTGAAAAATTTAGTAAAGGGACACGATTAAGACATTTGAAACAATAAAGGAACATCCTAGACCTTTAACCCTTATTTTTTCATTCTTACATTCTATCTACATAATTTGTCACTTGACCTTCTTTTCTCATTTAACGTCACCCATTTCATTTCGCCTTCGGTTTGACCCTTTAATTCATCCTAAGGCCTAAACCAGCTCTTATGTGACAATTAAGTATATGTGTATGGAGATCAACATTTTATTTTCAATTGTTTAATCCTTATTCTAGTGGCCCTAGCATATTGTACCGACAAATGGGTTGGGCCATTTTCAACGATCTTTCGAGCTCCACTAATTAATTTCGATAAAGAAGGTTTAATAAGTACATGATCGTTAGGGGCTTTGTGTTGTCATCGAAGTCTTTTGCGAAGAAAAAAAAATAGAAAGAGAGAAAGAGAGAAGGAAAGTCAAAAAGAAGAACATTAGTTGATACTAAGATATGATAGTAAAATGAGAAAAGTAATTTGCAAATGATAACACAATTTTTTAGCAAAATGATTTTCTTAAAAAAATAAAAGCTAACATGTTAATATATTTAAATGAAATGATTTCTACGTGGCAAAAAATATCTTATTATGAAAAATAAGTTTAAAACTATACTATTAAATAAGATTTAAAAATATTTTGTCATGAAAAAAAAAAAAAAAAGTACTACCCTATCCCATGTTCAAATATGCAATTTTTTTGTCGGTTCTAAGGGGAAGGCAAAAAAAAAAAAAAAACATATCCATTTCTTTTACTATAGAATGAGTAAGTGAGAGCTATTGAAAGTGAACTGTGAAATCAAACCAATCACATTATTTCAATACACTATACTGATTAATTATAACACTGAAATTTCTATTGTCTTTGTCCATTTTTAACGGTAATAATATTTTGGCCTTTCACTGCTTTCCATTGATTTTTTTTCCCCCGTCTTCTTGTACTAAGCCTTCGGTATATGCTAACATTCAGTTCCATGTGCCCACAAAGTCTGAGGCAAACAAGATTAGTGGGAACACTTGGGAGGGAGACAAAGATCGCTAGCACAAAAATATTGTGGTGGCCCAAGACTTCAAATATTATACCTATTATTTTCAGTCCAATTCCATGGACTGCTTACTGGCCCAAAGTAGTTTAATTTTTGGGCCTTTAATGAATAAAAATAGGTATCACCGCCAACCTAATTCTTTGATACTCTTAATCTCACCATAAAATAGTAATTAAAAAAATACAGCAGGATCATTTGCTGTCATTTGGATTCTGTTTGTTCAGCGGACAAAAAACTTCCAATAGAAAAAACAATTCTAAAAAAACTATTTTTCAAAAAATTCTTTTTTAAAAAAATATTTTCCGATATTTGATAATTATATAAAAAATATTGAAAAATATATTTTAGCGTTTCTTGGATATAGAAAACTGAAATATAAAAAGAGATTGTAATTGTTACTTCAATGAGTTTTAAGAAAACTTCAACAATTCACAATCTATATACAAAAAGCTACCAAAATAGAACATATGAGTTACCGATATGCTAGTATACCAAAACAGAAATCATTTGTTATAATTAAGAATATATCAAGACAAAGACTTATGGTGTCGAAATATCATTTGGATCATTTCTTTTTTAGCATTTGGATGTAGAAAATATTTTTAAATTAATTTACAATTAAAGTAAATCTTTTTTCGAAAGATTTTAAAAATATATTTTTTAAATCAATAAGATGCATTTAGAAAAAATTAATAAATTTTTATAAATACGACTCTAAGATTTAAATTCAAAAATTAAAATGTTCATCTTTAACCATCAAACTAATTCATCAAAACTATTTGAGACAAAATCAAGTCAATATTCACATTTAGTAAAACAATTTTTAAATAATCATAGCATTGTTATTTTGGTAACTTAATTAAGATTTTTTTTTTTTGAAATTGAACTGATAATTTAGTCTAAAAAATATTTTTATAAATTATTAGTTATCATTTGTAGATAATTATTCATTTAGTTTCAAAAAATTAATATTGGAATAATTTGTAACTAATTATTGACTACAATTACCAATAAAATTTTACAACCGATTAAAATTAATCATAAATTATTGATTTAGTTACAAATGAATAGTATTTAGAAAATAACGTATTTATCAATGAATTAATTAGTTTTATTTTTTCACAAATGATTGCGGTTATGTAATAATCATTTCCAACCATTTAAGTATAGTATAGGTTGTGTTTATGATAATGGTAAAAAAAAATAGAGATAAATTATTGAAATATTTATTATAAAAAAAATTAAGCTGTAAAAATGATTTTTAAAAATATTTAATGTATTTATAAATTGAAAAATCAAATGTCGGTAGAAATAAAAAAAGTTAAATAATTAAGAATAATTGATAAGAAATAATTAAAAATAAATTTGATATATTTTAAATAAAAAAATAAACGAGAGAAAAAAATTATTAAAATATGTTGAGAGAGAGGTGAGTAATGCAAGAGCGAGACGACTCGTGAGAGAAAGAAAATTTTTTCTTTTTTTTTTAGCTAAAAAGTCACTTTTTAAAATATAGTCTATTAATTTTCATTGACTATAAATCAAATTCTGTTAACTTTTTTTCTCAAATGTGAAACAACTATCGAAAAATAGAGAAAAATGAACAAAATAAGTTCTTGAAATTTATTTTCTCCGAAACAAACACGGCTTGGTATAAGAGTTGAGGTAACCAGAGAGTAGTTGTTTGCTGTTTACAAAAAAGTGAGTGAGAAAGCTTGATTAACATTCCTGTGATTATATAATTTTATTCATTACAAATGAACCAGTTTAAAATTCTTCACTTCATTTTTTTGGGCAACTTTTACAATGGTTTTGGCAAATTAATTCAAATATTTAATCTTAAAATGCATTTTCTGATACGATTTAAATGAAGTTTTTTAAACAATAAACTCTTCATATGTTATTATTATAATAATAATGATTTTGATATTCATAGATAGTGGAGTATTTTTGGCGTAGCTTTCACATAAAAAAAAACTAAATTCATCACTTTTTTGTTTTAAATCAATACTAAAACACGCTTATCCTATATACATTATTAGATATGTAATAAACTGTATTTTTTTTTCATAAACATAATATAAAATTATTCATGAATCTTATCATTTTTATATGAAAAGAAATACATTTATTATACTGAATATTTCCTCTGACCCTTCACATGATAAGGCTCTGACTAAAACAGCAAAATGAAAAAATGGACAATAAACAGCCCATAGAGAGAATGCAACTTAACTGAAGGAAAAACTACAGAAGAAAAGTAACCACAAGTCCCAACGTGTGAAAATTTAGAACTCAGTAACTAATTCACAACTACTCTTTGTTCGTGTGTGCGCGTATATATATAAGGGATGTCCCATGCTATCTTTTCAGACTTCTTCATCCATGTGGGATAAATAATAATAATAATAATAATAAATAATTATTTATTTTTAAGCTTCGTCTCTTACTATATTTTCAGACTTCATACGTGTAGGATTAAAAAAAAAAAAAAAAAAGTATTTGGTTTATATAAACTTTGTCTCAGTCTGATCTACTACCGCTGCCGTCAATGATGGTTATGGGATGGAAATTCTTGGCTTTGGAATCCAAGTGTAACAGCTGCGCTCCTAGCGTCATGTACGAGACGAAGCTTATAAATAAATAAATAAATAAACCCTGGGATATAAGTGTATGGACACGTAGCCTATTGGCCCTAATAATTATATGGATTAAATTTCTCATAAGGCCTGGTATATTGGGTTAAAATGCTTGTATGGCCTAAACTACTATTCGGGTTTCAGCCTAAATCGAATCAAAATTAATAAATAAATAAATTTGATTCATATTTTAATAAATTTAAATTAAAAATCAAATTGAAATTGATATTTTAGTTTGGTTTGGTTTTTTATTTAAATGGAATAATGCTCACCCTAGCCCCTTATCATCTTTCCTTGCCAATTTTGAACTTGCTTTATCTCACACGGAATTATAACAAATGGAAGAAAGATGGAAAATCTTATAAAAGACTATAAATTATAAGTGTTTTTAAAATTTTTTCAATGGGTTTTTGTTGCGAATACCATAAAATTTGTTAAGTTTTTAAATTTAGTATTCACACATTTATCATTCTTATGTAATTAAAATAAAATTTTGATTTTTCACCGAAAAAAAAATAAAGAAGCTGAAATTTGATGGCCGAAACCGAATAACCGAATTATTTCGGATTCAGTTTTAATTCTTGTGGGTTCAGTTAATTTAAAACTGAATTGAATTTACCAAAAACTAAATAAAAAAACCTAATATTCATCCCTACACCCCACACACAAAAGTATATTAAAAGCATACTTAATTAGAAATGAAGCAAAACCCAGATGCGATGCTCAAGCAATTTGCTGGAAACAGCATAATTGAAAAGGGTTGGAGACATGGCATGTCGGCCAGCAAAAGAAGAAAAGGATCACCCTTTTTGGGTGACATCCACTCTGACACTAGTTTGAGATCATGATACACACGATCATTTTGACACACGTCTAATTGCATGACATATATATATATATATATATATATATATATATAAGTCAAGCTTAAATGTTTCCCATCTTAAAATTACGGATGGCAATGAGTGCCTAATCATCTATTAATTCAATTTTTTTTTAATATTTTACTAATTATTCATTAAAAATCAACATATAAACCGTTATCCTAATTATATCCAACATATATTAATTTATCCATATATTTAATAATCCTTAAAATTATTTATCAAAAATATTTATTTTAGTTCTTATAATTTTTAAGAAAAGTTTTTTAGTCGTTCAAATTTTTTTATGTTTTTATCATTTCTTTATAAGTTTTTTGAACTTCAATTTTTTTTAAAAAAATATTTTGATCCTTAAAATTTATTTTTTATATATTTTGGTCATTTTTTTATAAGTTTTTGGTCCTCAATTTTTTTAAAAAATATTTTACTCATTAATTTTTAAAATTTATATAATTAAATCTATGTATATTAAAAATAAAAATAAAATAGTGGATACTCATATTTTGAACTCAGTATTAACAAATATATCTTTTTTATCCTTAATCATTTTAATACTTATTAAATTTTTTAATAAATATTTATTAGGTTAGATAAAATCAATATAATTTTATACCGAATTTATTGTCATCCCTACCCAAAATAAACTGAAGAGATCAAATAAACTTTCAAACATGCCAATAACTGAGAATATCACTTTGTGAGACTTATCCATATATATAAAAAAAGCTTTTTAGACGCTTTTTCAAAGGTCACTAGCGCTGGGCAGAAAATCTGCGCTATTTGGATATATACCCATCCTAGCTTACTTGTAAGGCACTGCCTAGTGACCACGGAGACATCCCTGTTGACCAGTTCTGCCCCTTTTCTCTTCTTTATACCTTCCTTGCAGGAGGTGCCTATTGTCCCGTCCGTTACGCCAAACATGGGATGGAATCATCATTATAGGTTATCACCAGTCTATTTAAAGTCTCTGACTTCCAAGGACCAATTATTGACCACTGTCTTGGGAGGACCAATTATTGCTCACATGAACAAAACAATTATTGGAAACACACTGAGTAAATTATAAATTAATCCCTCTCATTTAAAGAAATAAATTAATTAATATCATTATTTTAAAATATTAATTATTTAGTTATTTATATTTTAATTTTATTAATAACTTAGTTCTTTTATTCATTTTTATTAGATTAGTAATTTTTATTTCTAAAATGTCATTCTTTTTATTTTTTTAGGAGAGAGAAAAAATGTCAAAGGGAAAAGAATTAGAATTCTTTTTAATAATCTTAAAAAAAACGAGGAAGTGATTAAGTTATTAAAGAAATTAAAACATAAAGAACTGAATAATTGATTCTTAAAATAAAAGATTCTAATTAATTTATTTTTTTAAATAAGAGGGCTTGATTTATAATTTACTCCTAATACTATTTTTCCTATATATATATATACAACAGAATTTACTTCCGAAAGATCCAATTCATTGGACGAGTGAGATTGATGTTTTTTTTTTTTTCTCCCAGAAGTTAATTACTCCTATGTAAATTGGTAAAAATAGATCTATTCAAAATTGAAATTTGCCTCCTCTGTTATGTTGTAATATTGTCAGAAAATATAAGAGTTATTCTTTCTTGAGTAAAATGTAATAACTCGTGAAATATCATAAAATTACAAAAACAGTTCAAAATTTTTAAAAATATCAAAGAAATTTCATTTTTATCGGAAATGTTATTATTGTTCTTATTATTAATGGTGATGGTTTAAAAAATATCAAAGATATTTAAAATATAAAATAAAATTTTTATAATATTTTCTTAAATGCCCGTAGAGTTTCCACCAAATTGCTTCACAATTTCTGAAAAAGTAAACTATAATGTACTTTTCTTATAATGAATATATATGAGCACTATTAAGCTAATTAAACACTCATTCATAAAGTTTATTGATGATGCAGCACCTTCAACTCTCACATAATAAAAATGGAGATTCGAGATATTCATAAGTAAAATCAAATTAAAAATCCAAGCAGGTGTCGATAATTCACCTACACCACAGCCAAAATTTAAACCTCAACTCATAGGTGTAGCTAGACAATCAGAGCTAGTTCAGATAGCAATCAGATTTGGTTTAGCTACCATTTTTTTCAAGCTTTATAGTTGTCAGCCCAAAAGTCCAATCACAGAGACCAGCAAGGACAGGGACGAAATTACAAGGTGCATGGTGGGGTTAGTTCATCTTGGGTACCAAGAGACAGCTTTTGTTGTAGTAAACTTGCGATTCCTAGCTACAGTTATAAGGGACTGGTGTGTCACATGGCAAGGGGCCATGGATGGAAAAGGAAAAAAAGGAAAAAAGAAAAAAAGTTAAGTGGAGATGATGGAAAAAGGTTGAAAAGCATTCCTTGGGTCCATTGTTGGACCATTTTTCGTTGGAACATCAACTATCAGCCGTCTTATAAAGATCCCAAAAAGAAAATAATGAAGTGAACTGAATCGTCCAACCATTGGAATTGAGAGGGGAAAAAAAGTACTACTATTTTTTAGAATGAAAATGAAAATAAAATAAAAAAGAGAGGGAGAAAATGAAAATGTAATGAAATTGATACACAACATCGATGAGTTAATTTTATTTGGCCGTTTGATATGTGGGTCTCGTAATTATGAATTTTATCACCATATCCGAAAGGTGAAATTGCCTTAAAAAATTGGCGTACTAATTTGCTGAGCTGGTTTTGTAGAAGAGAAATAAAACTTATTCAAAAGGACAATTTGGCAGCAGTGTCTTATTTTATTCGTGAAATAATTACATTAATGTATCGTTTGGTTATAAGAAATTAAAAGTTCGGAATGAGAATGCAAGAATCGAATGAAATTTAAGAAATCGAATGACATTTGTATTCTTATAATATGTTTAAAATACTAATAAAGAATCAAAATACAATTTAAATTTTTTAATATCTGATTTTTTATACAAATAAAAATAATTTTATCAAACTATAATAGTTGTAAAAATAATAAAGATGATGGTAGTAATGATAATAGTGGTGATGGTAATGATAGTGGTGATGCTTGTGATGGTTACAGTGGGGTGTTGGTGGTGGTTGTTGTTATTGTTGTTATGATGGTGATGGTAATGGTGGTAAAACCGTCAATAGACAATAAATAAATAAATAAAATATCTTATTATTTTGAAAAAAATTCATTCTTATTTCTTATTTTTATTTCCACATCTTATATGGAAATGATGTTATGTGTAAATTTTTATTCTCATTCTCACTCTTCATTTTCATTCTCACTTCATTCTTTTTAACTAAATAGCTACAACGTAGAGAATAAAATTTTTATTTCCATTCCGACCACTCAATTCCCGATTACTAAACGAACCTAAAAGTATACTAATTTTTAATATTTTTTTTAATTGAGTGAATATTTTTTTATTTGAGTATAATAATTTTTACAAAATCGTCGATTAAATATTTTATGTTCAAATTCTATCAATTGTTTTATTATTCATGATGCAACCTACTAAATTGTGATTTACTCTTTCCTTCCTGTAGGAAACTTTTCCTCCCATATTACTTTGTCATTTTCTTATCTTTTTAGAAGGTAGAAAATGACGAAGTAATTTGAGAGGAAAAGTTTTCTCCAATTATAAAATAGTAAATCATAATTTAGTAGTTTCGAAGGAAGAGAAAAGATAAAAAAAAAAAATGGCAAAGTAATTTGGAAGGAAAAATTTCCTCAAAAAATGAAAGAGAATATCATAATTTAGTAGTTTGGAACAAATGACGCATCATCAAGTAACAAAACAATTGACATAGGGATAGCAATAGGCGGAATTCAATTTTTTATCCTACCCATAAAAAAAAATACCCTACCCATTAATAATTAAGAAATCCCTATATAAATCTTTACCCAGTCTATACCTAATTCATACTCGTTTTATTCGTCCATTTAATACCCAATAAATACCCATTAAATTTAATTTTTCAAAAATATTCATTTTAATCTTTATAATTTTTTTAGAAAAGTTTTTTTATCCTTAAATTTTTTTTTTTTTTGCATTTTGGTCATTTATTTATAATTTTTTTTGGTCCTCAAATTTTTTGAAAAAAATATTTTGATTCTTAATTTTTAAATTTTATGTAATTAGATCCTTGCATGTTAATAAAAAATCTAAATAAATTAGTGAGTTTTAAGAGTGGATACCCATATCATGAAACCATATTAATGGGTATGTATTTTTTTATCATTATTTAATTCAATACCCATTGAGCATTTTTAATAGGTATTTATTAGATCGAATAAAATGGATATCCGTTTCATACACGGTTCATTGTCATCCCTAAATTAACATAAGTTAGATGAAAATATTGAATTGACACTTTAGTAAAAATTAATGTTTTAAAAAAAAATTGTATATTCAATTAAAAAATATCAAAAATTGATGTAATTATAATGTAATTATTCTTTTTATTAGTTTATAAATTTTGCTTTGCAGCAGCTTATAATTTTTTTAGATTGTAAAGATATTTTCAAATTTGTTTACATATCAATTGAAACGACACACGTGAAGGAGAGTACTTTAGTAATAGCTTCCAATATTTAAAGATTGACCTCCTCAAATGTCGGATATGAATGGTTAATAAATTTTATACAGGACTACTTTCTTATCGATAAAAGTTCAACCAAACAAATTTACTAAGGAAACTAACTTAAAAATAGGTCTCTCTCTCTCTCTCTCTCTCTCAAATACGAATCCCAAAAATAAATAAATAAATAACCACTTTTATCCTTTAATTCATTAATACACCAAAAATTCTTAAAAACCACTTTTATTAAACCTATATAAAAAAAAAAAACTCTTGTACTAAATATTCGTCTTCTTTTTTTAACCCCGTAAAAACACCACCTAAATTTAATTGTGATGCAAATCTAATCTTTCTTAAAAAAAAAAAAAAAAGTTGGGAAAATTGCAACTTTTTTTTTTTTTTTTGGGTGAGTTCTTAAAGAAAATTAATGCCCACCCCCCCCCCCCCCTTCCTCTCTTTTCCTGTGCGTAGGGTCTCGCTTGTGATCTCAAGATTTAGGAGGGAAGACAAATTAAAATTTTCCATTTCTAATTGGATTCTTAACAAACATATTATATATATCACGTGTTAATTATGGGATTTATGCTATACTTTTACCTTCCAAAAGGCCGTGGTGGATTTGACATTATACCCACTAATGCCACTTTCAGTTGAATTTAAAACCTGTTTCAGGTGATGAAACGCATCACAGACCAAACAATTATTAATTATTTTTTGAAAAATAAGATCAAACAATAATTGTTCATAAGTACCTAATCATGTGTAAGCTTCATAAATACTCTCTCTCTCTCTCTCTATATATGTATGCTAGCTAGAATGTTGACATTGCATGCAATTGATGGAAATTTAAGGAGAATGTAACTAGAGAAAAAAAGTTCCGTCCAATATATTCTCCAAACGTGGGTGTCAATCGCTATAGTATATGAGTATTTGATAACACACAAGCAACTTTAACTTATCCATTTTGTACTTTATTGATTTTTTTTAGTAAAATAATAATAATAATAAAAGAATTGGTGGGCCTGGTTATCTATTAAGTTATATTCATATGACTCTTTACGCAATCTATAAAAACTAGTACACGTTAATTCAATGCTACTAATAAGAAGATAACTTTTAATAGGTTCGATGAGTAAATTGATCAAACGTCTTTACTTAGGTTAACTAAAAATTAAAATCAGCATGTGTATATATATACATGGGAGGCGGCTTTTATAAGTAATCAAATGATCGGTGTTGGGCAAATCAGTTAAGATATAAAATATAAAAATAATGATCAATTACTCAAATAGAATATATATAAATAGTGAGACATGAAAAAAGAAATAAATAGTGCTAGCAAGGAGCAATTTGAATGGCAAACAGTGTAAATGATTAAAATCCAAATAGATAACAAGCATATGAGTGGTTAAAGTTCGAGTGAAAGAGTTTTAAGAGAAAAACAAAAAGGAGTTAAGGTGTTTTGCTAAAGTTTAAAAATTTAGAATCTCTTTGCAATGATGTGAAGTTAATATTTATAATGAATTGAAGATGATCTTTTACTACTAATATCATGTCACGTATTTCTATTGAGATGATAATATTTGAGTTGAAAAAATCAAATTTTTTAAAAACTAAATTGCTTCAATTTGTTGGCGTATACTAAAAATAAGTATCAATTGAGTTTTTTTAGTAGATCGTATCTCAATTCACCAAACTAGTCTCTTTGACATATCTCAAAAATAAATTATGAATACTCGGTCTTGCTAAAAAAATACTTATATCCTTCTTTACATGATCCAAAGCCTAATATTATACCTATTCTCAATCCAATCTATTTGTTGTATAGTTTGGATTTATCTCAAAACAAAAATTAAAAATAACATAAATTAACCCATAATAATCTAACTAAATTTACTTAATTATTTTTTTGAAAAAACATCTAGCATATATTGTATATTTAGATGAGACGTAATTAAGGACGACTTCTTCTTACCCTTATATTTTCTTAAGTTACAATATTGTTGTGCGGCACACAAAAAATAAATTTTTTTAAAGACTAATTGGAAATGCTAGATAAGCCTAAGAGCCTATGAAGCAACGAGAAAAGCCTATATGGTGTCCAAGAGAAATCTAGACATGTCTTAGAGAATTTTAGAGAATCCCTCATTATTCTAACTTGTAAATATCTAGATAGTTTCTTCTAAATATCTAGTTAAGATAATTCTAGATAATCATGTGTAGCCATTAGATCAAGTAGATCCTAGTCATCTATTGAGAAGGTGGAAGATTATAAATGAAGGAGGCATTCATTTGGCCAAAGCATCCAATCCAGGAGAGAAATACAAGAGTTGTATTCTAAGAAAGTTGTAAGCTTTAGAGAGCAATACAAAGTGTTTTTATATCTCTTATGTGTATCTTTCTTCCTAACAACTTTGTGTGAGAGAAAGATGACTTAGCTTGACTTAGAGAAGAAGTGAGCTAAGTGTTACACTAGAGCTTGGGAAAGGCTAAGTCTCGTGATAAGTGGTATCGAGCTAATTGTTTATCAAGTATGGTTAAGCTTGCAGACTAGCTAAGTATTTAAAACAAGTAAGCATGTTTAGCTTTGATATTAAGGATGTTGTTGGGGACACTAGGAATTAGACTTTACCTTCTCAACCTAAGAAAGGAACGAGGAAGTCTAATGACATGTTGGTTGCCTTGGAGGAGTTGTTAATGTAAGTGCCTAAGATCTAACTCCGATTGGATGGTTTGATTTATTATATTATTGCATTTTTAATATTAATAAAGTTTTTTTTGTTAATTTTTATTATTTATAATTTGATAGAATTAGATAGAAGTCCATATGATATGCATTGCATTAATGATTGATCAATAGATATGAAACAAATATTAATGCATTTAAATAATATCATTAAATATTTCAAGTTGTAGCATTGTCAAGATTTGACATTGCCAACATATAGTAAGACTTGTGAGTGCTATGTTCTCGCTATAAGATAGTAGTAGGAGATCTCACACATATTGGCATGATGAAGTCAAAGCAAACACTCGTGTGAATAAATGTTAAAGAACATATCACTCTGGATGTGACTCGCCATGAGAACCCATTTGGTTTAGTCTATGAGAATCTCATATGAGATGGATACAACTGGTCTTTTTAACTTGAAATCTTCACGGTTATCTCATTAAAAGATTGGGGTATTTTGACATTCGTTTCGATGGGCTCAATAAAAAGCTGCATGTGAAGGATTCATTGGGTGTATTAGGAATCTAATGGAGATATATGAATGACTAAGATAGGATATATCATTCTTTATATGCTAAAAGAGTTATCACATTGCATTTCGATGAATGTTTAGTCAAAGAATATGTGGTTATAGTGGAAGTTTACCAACATAGCATAATTGGTTTACTTTTTAGTTAAGACAATTGAAGATCGAAGAAAACTTATGTAATCATAATCGAATAGAGTATAAACTAAGTTTGAGATCATACTATGCTAAATTGAAATAAGAATTGAATTATGTGAAAACCATTCTCGTGATAAGTAATTGTGGATTAATTAATTCTTCAAGAGAATTGGGTAGTCATGATGTCTTACTAGAGATCAATCTTGATTTATGTTTCGGGAGAAAAAAGAGGCATCTTTTATCTTCTTGATACATTACTAACATATCTTAGAGTCTATTAAGTCACAAGCATAATTTTAAACATTCACATAATAAAAGAGAAGTAAAGATTTTGGAAAACGTTTCTTGTTTTCAAAAGTTTCCTATTTTAGAAAAATCAGTTTCCTAAAATGAAAATTAGTTTCCTATTTCAAAAATTAGTTTCCTAATTTAGAAGTCAGTTTTAAATTTGAAAGTCGAGTTACCTAAAATGGAAATTAGTTTCCTAATTTAGGTTTAAGGGTAATTTGAAAAAAAATTCCTAATATGGGCCTCCCTAAAAATATTTGACCCAATTTATTTGGATGGTCTAAATTATCTCGTAATTAATTAGGCAAAAAGAGTTTGGAGCAATAGGTTTAATTTAAAAGCCTATAAGGTATTTTGATGGAGAGATAAACTTGAGCACGAAAGGATAAGACTCAATAATTACAAAGATAAAGCAAGTCAAAACCCACATAAGCAACAACTCCTTTCCTAAGAGGGAGTTATTGTCACATTGATAGATAAGAGAGAGAGAGAGAGAGAGAGAGAGAGAGAGAGAGAGAGAGAGAGAGAGGGTATAAGATATCGGGAAAAAAGAAGAACACTCTCTCCCTTAAAAAAAATTTGGCCACCATCTTTCTCTCAAATAGGTTGATACGAAAACCCTATTTGATTTCTTAGAAGAAAGATTTTCTATACAAAATAGTTGGAGCTAACACATCATGATTTTTGTTGCTTTTTGTGTGAGTGTTTAAGCTATGTGGATTATCGATGGAGATTGGATATTTAGATAGCTTGTTTCCATAAAGTTAAATTCTATACTACAAGAGGTAATCACTCATTATTATCTTGTTTATGTTTATATGATTAGTTGATTCAATAGTATGATTTTGAAAACTTTAGATGTATAAAATTTTTATTTATTTATTCTATACCTTTATATGATGTATAATCCCTCGGGAGCGACTCTTAATGGTGGGGGAACACCTTGTAGATTTCAAAGAGAGACTCGAGGAGGTAGAGGGAGATAATAAAGGGGATACATTAGGCATGACAGCCTACGTGAGGTGCTCTTTAATCTTCAAGCTCAAGTGGAATCGATTGAGAGATGTGTCAAAGAGAGTGCTATAAAAAGAATGCCTTTGTGCAATAGATGAAAGAAATGTTCAAGCAACATCAAGAGTCTCTAACTAGGTATGAGCAACATTTTGAATAACTTAGAAAAGATTGAGTAATTTACCGAGAAGCCATCTCTAATGGTGTGGTCTTAAAGGATACATCGAAAGTTAAAGTGTCAAGACTAAGGCACTATGCTCGGAAAGCGGGATGCAAGGAAGTTGATAACTTCTTTTAGTAAATGGAGTACTACTTCAAGGTAGTGGACTTGAGTGAAGATAATAGTCGTGTCAAGACCGCTACTCTATACCTTACGAGAGGATGCTCGCTTTATGGTGACGTATGAAGTACTAAGAGTTGAAATAGGAAAATCAAGAGTTACCTAGTTGGGATGAATTCAAAAAAGTTATATATATTTAATTTTATCCTAAGAAAATAGATTAAAAAGCACAAGATAAGTTATGAACATTAAAGCATACGAGAACTATTCATAAGTACGTTAAAGAACATGTCTTCTTTAAACTTCGTAAATATGACAAACCCGATTATGATCATATGCATAATTTTATTAAGGGACTTCAACCATGGGCATAATAAGATATGCGAGGTCAACGACCTAAGACGTCCACCAAAGCCGTGACCATAACTAAATCCCTAATTGAGTATAAAAAAAAGTAAAATCCTCCAAGCCTAAGAAAGATTTTAAAGGTAAATGTGAGGGAGCCTACGAAAAGAAGAGGTACAAAGATGGACAAGAAAAATCACATAAATCTAAAGTCTTTGTCAAAGAGCATGACAAGAGAGAATTCAAACCCAAGGGTTGCTACTTCTACAACGGGCTATATCAATAGAGAGAGTACCCGAAGTGACAAGCCCTTAATTCCTTGATAGATGAGAAGGAATGTGCTCCCGAGCATAAGAAGCATATGATATCGTTGTGGCTTCTAAATATCTTGAATGTCAAGCCCTCGCCTACCAAAATATTGGCTTATGTATGTGGTTATGGATGTGAATAGCAAGATTGAAGGATCATGTATCTTATTGAGATGCAAAATAAAATAAAAATTTTCTCCATCTAAAGGGCCCAAGATTATGCCATTGAATCAACTAACCATATATGCATGAATTAAAGCATAAATAAAGGATTACCTTTTGTAACGCATCCTATGAAGGTGCATAATAAAATAAAAATTTTCTTCATCTAAAGGGCCTAAGATCATGTCATTGAATCAACTAATTATATATGAATAAATTAAAGCATAAATAAAGGATTATCTCTTATAGCATAGATTTTAACCTTAGCAGAAAGGAGCCATCCAAACGTTTGGTCTTTATCGATAATCCATACGGTTCAAGCACCCACACAAGAAACACTTAAAATTATTATAGTGTTAGCTCCACTTTCTCTAACTTGTTTAGTGTTTTTACTTTATAAATCATTTCAGTTATTTTTGTGACAACCCTAAGAAAGAGAAGAAAAAGTGGCATATGTCTGGGGTAGGGAGAAAACTATTTTCTCTTTGTTTTTACTCTAGGCCATATAGCCTTAATTTTTCTCACTTTCGTGTCATGTATCTCTCTCTAATTCTCTCGGCCTTTGTTGCACCCCTCTCCCATATTTATAGGAAAATTTTATTTTATTCCAAAAAATAATTTATAAAATAGGAAACTTTCTATTTTAGGAAAATTTTCATTTTCGAAAACCTTTTCCAAAATAGAAAACTTTCATATTAGAAACTTTTTTCCAACATTTTTTGTTCTCTTTTATTATTTGAATGCTTAAACTTATGTGTGTAACTCAATAAGCTCCTAGATATGTTGGCAATGAATCAAGAATAAAAGACACCTCTTTTATCTCTTAATACATAAATAAAGATTGACCTTTAGCAATGCATCATGACTATCTAATTCTCTAGAAGGATTAATTAATCCACAATTACCTTTCATGAGCATGGTTATCATGTACTTAAGTCCTCATGTCAACTTATTATAGTGTGATCTTAAACTTGATTATTAGTCCGTTCAATTGCGATCACATAAGTTTTTTTGATTTTCTAAATGTCTTAGCTCTTAGAGTAAACCAACCATGCTCTATTGGTGAACTCCTATTGTGGTCACAAATTTCTTGAGCGGACATTTATCGAAGTGCAATATGATAATTCCTTTAGTAAATAAGGAATAACATATCATATCTTAGTCATCTACCTACCTTCATTAGATTCCTAGTATACCCAATGAATCGCCCACGTGCAACACTTTACTAGGTTCATCGAAATAAGTGTCAAAGTACATAAATCCTCTAATGAGATAACCGTGATGACTTCAAATCTAATGACTAGTTGTACTCATCTCGTATGAGATTCTCATAGACAAAACTAAATAGATTCTCATGACAAGTCAAGTTCGGTGATATGTTCTTTAACATAAATTACCTAAGTGCTTGCTTTGGCATTTTCATACCAATAGGTGTGAGATCTCCTACTCGTTATCATATTAAAGGATCATGCATCCTATGGAGATGTACAATAAACATAAATTTTCCTTTATCTAAAGGGCTCAAGATCATACTCGTTGAATTAACTAACTATGTATACATGAATTAAAGCAATGAATAGAGAATTACATCTTATAGTGTAAATCTAAATTCATTAGCGGAAAATTCATCCAAGTGTCCGACCTATATTGATGATCCATACAGTCCAAGCACCCACAAAGAAGCACTCAAAATTGATAGAGTGTTAGCTTTACCTTTTCTGATTTGTGTAGTGTTTCCTATAGAAATCTAGTCCGGGCAAGTTTGCGAAAACCCAAAGAGAAGAGAGAAGAGGTGGCGTGCTAGGTTTAGGGAGAAATAATTTTTTTCTTATTTTATTTCAACTATGTGTCCTTTTGAATGTTTTTAGTGTGTTGAATTTTCTCTCCCCCAAAACTTTGTCTTTATGTTTCACCTCTCTTCTTATTTATAGAGGTAGTTTCCTTATCCTCCAAGGATAAGGAGAGGGGTAGTAAATAAGTTTTAATTGGACTTATGGTTGTTGCCTCCTAATCCTCCAAGGATTAGGCATTATTTTACAAGTGGGCTTTTGATCTTTATCTTTAAAACATTCATCCTTATCTAATAAGGTTGATGTTTATCCTTCCATCAAAATATCTTAAGACTTTTAATTAAACCTATTAGATCAAAACCATTATGGCCTAATTAATTTATTTGGACTATCCAAATAAATAATCTTAGAAAATTTTAGGTGGCCCACATTAGGAAATTTTTTTTCAAAATACTCGTTTAACCTAAATTAGAAAACTCATTTTCATTTTAGGTTATTTACTTCTAAATTTTGAACCAACTTCTAACTTAGGAAACCGATTTCTAAAATAGAAAACTTTCCATTTCGGAAAACTTTCATTTAAGGAAACTTTTAGAATTGGAAATATTTTCCAATATCTTTGCTTCTCTTTAATCATGTGTATGCTTAAACTTTTGTGCGTGACTCAATAAGCTCCTAGATATGTTGGTAATATATCAAGAACAAAAGACTCCTCTTTTATCTTTTGATACATAAATCAAGGTTGACATTTAGCAAGACATTATGACTATCTAATTTACTAGGAAGATTAATTAATTCATTATTACCTTTCATGAGCATGGGTACTATACAATTCAGTTCTTATACCAATTTATCACAATGTGATCTCAAACTTTGTTATAACTTTTGTTCGATCATGATCACATAAGTTTTCTTCGATTCCCAAATGCCTTAGCTCTTAGAGTAAACCAACTATGCTTTATTGGTGTACACCTACTATGATCATAGATTTCTTAAGCAGAAATTCATTGAAGTATAATGTGATAACTTCTTTAGCATATAAGGAATGACACGTCCTGTCTTAGTCATACACCTGCCTCCATTAGATTTCTAGTGCACCCAACGAATCACCCATGTGCAATCCTTTACTAGGTCCATCGAAATGAGTTTTAAAGTGTAAAAATCCTCTAATGAGATAACCGTGATGACTTTAAGTCTAAGGACCGATTATACTCATCTCGTTTGAGATTCCCATAAACTAAACCAAATGAGTTCTCATGAAGAGTCAAGTCCAAGTAATATGTTCTCTAACATAAATCACCTAAGTGCTTGCTTTGGCATCACCATGCCAATAAGTGTGAGATCTCCTATCGCTATCATATAGCATGAGCATAATGCTCACAAGTCTATCCGTATGTACTCAACATTCATTCTTGACAATGCTACGACTTGAAATATTTAATGATATCATTTATATGTATTAGTTTTGTCTCATATCTATCGATCAATCATTATTGCAATTGTATATCATAAGGACTTCTATTTAATTCTACTAAATTAATAAAAATAAAAGCATACGAATTAATAGAAAGACTTCTTTTAAAATAAATGATGCAATAATATAATAACTCAAGTCCATCCAAATATGGTTGGATTTTGATCACCTACACTAACAATCTCCCACTTAAATTAAAGCAACTAGTCATGTCCTTCAATCTTGACGATCAAGTAAGGCTTTCATATTTCGGTTCGATAAATGCTTCGATCAAGAGGTCGGTTATGTTGTTATCGGTATGGATCTTTTCTATCCTTATGTTGTCATGACTATTTATCTCTATAATCAAATGGTAGCGATGCGAGTATATGCTTAGACCTTTGATGAGATCTTGGTTCTTTAGCTTGCACTATGGATCCGTTATTGTAGGCCATCAAGCTATAACATTGAAATAAATCTTTTTTTGATTTTTTCATACTAAACTTTTTAGTATCATGTCATTATATCTACCTTGGGAGACTCCTTACATTTCAAATGGTCTATCTCTATAAATCTACACTCTTAGATTATAGGTTGCTCTTCCATGGTATACTTGAAAAATTGCTTTTAGATATCTTAATCTTTTATAGTTTGCAACACGATGATATTATAGCCGAGGAGTATTTTGTTTAATTTTTCATATTGAATAAACATAACTAGAGTCTTTGTTTTTGGTGAGTAATCAAACTCTTTGATTGTTTCATCAAAATATTGACTCTTATTCCTAGCGGCATGCTCAAACCCATAAATGGACTTTTGCATTTTGTAAATCTTATTTACATGTTCTTGAGAAGTATCACGAGTGTGTCATATATACATCCTTTTCGTTTGCCTTTTCTAGGAATCAATGTTTAAAATTGTAATTTCATAAGTGTTAGCTTCGTCATCCCTTTTAGGACTCACATTACCATGTGGAGATAAGAAGATCATATCCTTTTATCTTTGATGGATTTCTTTTAAACTTATGAAGTTCTTATGTTTTTTTATAGGATATTTACAACACTTTATAACCATTATACTCGGGTTTCCTAAAGTAAACTCGTCAATTTGTGAGTCTACTCGAATCTTATTGAGTTCAAATTTACTCTCACTATTTTTAGCATCCATAAATTTCTTCTCAAGGAATATAGTACGCCTAGTCATGAACAACACTTTATTTTAGTGGTAAGACATTGGCATCTTTTTGTTTGCTTTGGATTTCTCACAAATTAGCACTTTATTGATTTTAGGCTTTAGTTTATCTTTGTCAAACCTTTTTAACATATGGCTTTAGTTTATCTAAGTCATTTTTGATATATAGTTTATAGCCTTAAATCTTATGGAAAGATGAATTCATTTTCTTTCCTTTTCATATCTCATATGAGGTCTATTTAAATAGATTTAATTGGAACCTAATTCAATGTAAAGGTTGCAATAAGGAGTATTTATTCTAAAATAAAATGAGGATATTGATTCGACTCATTGTGGACCGATCATGTCTTATATGTCATGTCCATAGAGAATCTCATTCTCTTTTAGATGATCTAAAGTTTAGCATTCAAGTATTTATCTTCTTGATCTAATCGAAATGTCCGAATACTTTTGCTAGTTCGTCACTTGACTTTTAAGTCTAAACTTTTAAACCTTTCAAACGTTTTGGGCTTATGTCTTATAATCAACATATGATCTACTTCATTAAAGGTTATACGACAAGCATGTTCTTTTCTTGCTTGGGTGAAATAGGCCTACATACATCTCTAGGTAGAGGCGTTTATTAATTAGTAGCTCTTTCTCCTTTTCAACTAAAAGGGGATTCAAGTCTCTTTACCAAGTAAACAAGATTCCTTAGATATTATCAAATGATTCTAGATATCCATTTATAAGTGATTGGATACGAGATTCTTATTTATATGGCTAAGTTGATGTTGCTACAAATTTATGTTGTTTTAGATCATTTGAGTCTTTAAGTATTTATGTTACATACATTGGATTTATGTTCAAAATATATATTTATTATCAAGTTATTTTCATAAAATTAATCTTTAAAAATAGCGATTATTCTTAAAAATAAAATACTTATTCAAAATAAGAAATGAAAATAATATCTTCATTATGTACAAATAATAATAATTGAGTCTTAGTATATTTCTACTTGGTAGTGCTAGCTATAAATACCTATATCTAATGGTTCAACTCTTGATCCATCGTAGTCATGTAGGTCATCTCCCTTAAAGCTATTTTCCTTTCCTTTGTAAGCTCCTGTATATTTAAAAAATGTGAGCACCACGTATACCTATAGGGTGGAATTTAGAAGTAAAACAAATCGGCTTTAATAACGTAAATGCCCGAGGTGGTGGTAGAACTCTTCTTTTGTACCCCTTCTAAGCACTCATTGCAGTTGCGTTTCCAATGCCCTTTCTTGTTGCAATGAAAGCAAACTACATCTTTTGGGTTATTTTAAGCCTTGGGCTTTCTCACTCCTCTAAAAGGCACGGTTAGAGACTTCTTTTCTTGGGTTTTTTCTTGCCCTTTCTTGCACCATTTCCCTTATTAACCGAAGTACGAACTCTTATTCTTCTTATTAATTTCGGGTCGAGCTTCTCTTAGCATGGATAACAACTCTTCGAGAGTCTTTTTAATGTGCATCATGTTGAAGTTCATGATGACCTATCCAAAGCTATTGGGCAACGATTGCAATACTAGATCAATGGATAATTCAGCATCCATTCAAACTTCAAGCTCCACCGGTCTATCGATATAGCCTATCATTTCGGTGACATGCTTTTCAACATTGGATTCCTCATCCATTCTGGTTCTAAAGAGATTTCTCACTATCTTATAGGGCTCATGCCTAATATTTTTCTCAAATAAGCTTTTAAGCTTTGCTATGATCTCAAAAGCTTGTGAGCTTCGTGTTGGAACCTATGCTCTAGGTCATAGTAGCAAGCATGATGCTCCGAGTAATGATCAAATCATCTCTATGTTTAATCCATTCTATATGAGCTTCGACTTGATTTTGAGAAGGCTCAACTCGGGAGAGCTTTCTTTATCGTATAGAGAATTTTCTCATGTTTGAGGACTATCTTGAAATTCATTTCTTAATCGAGGAAGTTTATGCCATTGAACTTATTAATTCCATAAATTATCGATCATATCGATGTATTGGTAGTTATACCGCATAATTTAGCATTATAGAAAAATGTACGATTTGGTCAATTAAATTATATAAAATAAAACAAAGCATAAATCAAAGAAGTAAAATATATGTTCGCTCTCATTATTTTCTTCAAGTTCTATAATCTTTAATATAAGACTCGAGAAAACTTTTTGATTCGTTTTCTTAGTGGGTTAGGATCCTATCCTCTAACATGCATTAACCTTGAGTTATCTCAACAAGTCATGCATGAAGGATTAGTTAGGTAACTCCTTACTAATTATATCTAAAGTAATTTCTAATTTCATTGGTATGACAACTCCTTGTCATATCACATCTTATATGAATATCAATCATTGCCGACAAGTTTACTAGACCTCGAGCTATCTAAACAAGCCCAACTACTCATTTAAGTTACACCCAATATTCGGGGACATCGCATGGCCCATGATTTGTTTTCCTCGAGAAAGAAGTGACCTTGAGTTATCTCAACAAGTCAACAACGACTAAGAGAGTTCCCTCTTCATAACATTGAAAAGAAATTAACTTAATATTTTATCCGAAGGATTTAATTTGGTTGATCTTATCCTAGCATGCATACTAATCAATAATCATATTATTCCTAACATGATTACTAATATTAATTGCATGATATACATACATCTCATGGATGACACAAAGGACCGGTGAATGGTAATAGATCTCTAATACTAGCTCCCTCGAGCCACAAGAAGACTAGTAAGTCAAATCTCTAGGTGAATAATTATTATAAATTCTTCAAGAATATCTTCATTTCTTGGCATCTTCTCCTTGTACCTATTCTAATTCCTATTTTTTACTTTTATATTTATTTGAATAAAAACCCTCGAGTTACATTTGAGGAGAGTAAGATGAGAAAAGAAATACAATAGAATATAAAAGAAGGCGGGATCTATAAGTCCTATTTATTTTAAAAAATTACAAACATTCATTTCATAAAACTAAGTCGACTCATCCATACTATTCACTCATGCTTCAATCGCGTTGATACATGGCATGCTAAAGAAATACACTTCATTCATAAAAATATTATAAATCTAGGTTTTTGGTCATTTTATAAATTTATCAAACTTTCTCTAAATTTTAGTTTTAAAATTTTTCTAGCCTTGGGCCTACTTCGGGCCCATGGCTTTTAGGCCTCGAAGGCCCACGAGCTTTGATGCTTAAGCCCTCAAGTTGGCGTGCTCATGAGTGCCTAACCACGGCTAGTAGCCTAACGCGAGACCGCTCGGCCGGTGGCCTCGCGAGCCCAGCCTACGGCCCTAGGACGCCTATGCTTGGTCCGTGGGCCTAGCACATCCCGGAAGTGGGAGCCTAGCCCGTGCGCCTCCCACGTGGCCTAAAATGCAACACTTGGCATGTCACACACCCGATATGTGATCGACTAGACTGGTCGTGCGCCCGGTACACCACTAGCTTAGCTTACGGCGCGCCTATTGCGTGACTATCCGAGTGGGTTTTTTTGTGCACATGAGTGCCGACGTCCAACATCAACTTTGCACACCCTACTCGGTTTTAAATCAAATTTAATTTTAAATTAATATAAAATACCAAAAATATTAGATTTATAATTAGACGTAGTTAATTCATGTAGTTAATCATAATTAACATAACATATAATCAAAGATTTAACGGAGGCTCTAATACCGATTGAAGGATCATACATCCTATCACGGTGTGGAATAAATAAAAATTTTCCTCCGTCTAAAGGGTCCAAGATCATGCCATTGATTCAACTAACTATATATATACATGAATTAAAGTTATGAATAGAGAATTACCTCGTGCGGATCTAAATTCTTAAGCGAAAGGTCAACCAAGTATTTCGACCTATATTGATATTTCACGCGAGTCTAAGCACTCACAAAGAAGTACTCAAAATTAGTAAAGTGTTAGCTCCACCTTTTTTGATATGTGTAATGTTTTCTATAAAAATATAATATGAGCAAGTTTATCACAATCCAAAAAGAAGAAAAAGAAGAGAAAGAAGGTGGCATGCTAGAATTAAGGAGAAAATAATTTTGGGCTGCGAAGGTCCATGGGCTTTGATGCTTAAGCCCTCAAGTTGGCGTGCTCATGAGTGCTCGCCCACGGCTAGCAGCCTAACGCGTGACTTCCCGACCAATAGCCTTGCACGCCTAGCCTACAACCTTGCACTCTCGTGCTTGGCACCGTGGGCCTAGCACTTCTCGTACGAGGGCGTCCGGCCCGTGCGCCTCCCGCGTGGCCTAACACACAACACTTGGCCCGTCACATGCCTAATGCTCAACTGGCTTGACTTGTCGTGTGTCGAGTATGCGACCGGCCCGGCCTATAGCGTGCCTAACGCATGACTAGCCGAGTGGGTTTTTTTTTTATGCACACGAGTGCCGACGTACAACATCAACGTCACGCACCCCGTTGGTTTTAACCAAAATTTCAGTTTTAAATTAATATAAAATATCAAAAATATTAGATTTATAATCGGGTATACTTAATTCATGTAGTTAATCATAATTAATATAACATACAATCAAAGATTTAACGGAGGCTCTAATACCAATTGAAGGATCATACATCCTATAGAGGTGTGGAATAAACAAAAATTTTCTTCCATCTAAAGCGTTCAAGATCATGTCATTGATTCAAACAACTATATATACATGAATTAAAGCAATGAATAGAGAATTACCTCTTATAGTGCGGATCTAAATTCTTTAGCAGAAAAGTCATCCAAGTATCCGATCTATATTGATGATCCATGCAGTCTAAGCACTCACAAAGAAGCACTCAAAATTAGTAAAGTGTTAGCTTCGAGCTTTTCCGATTTGTGTAGTGTTTCCTATAGAAATATAATCCGGGCAAGTTTATGACAATCCAAAGAAAAGAGAGAGGAGGTGGCGTGCTAGAGTTAGGGAAAAAATAATCTTCTCCTTGTTTTTTTTCAACCATGTGTCCTTAATTTTTTTAGTATGCCAAATTTTCTCTCCCTAAAAACTCTCTCTTTACGTTGCACCTCTCCTCTTATTTATAGGGGGAGAATTTCCTTATCCTCTAAGGACAAAGAGAGGGACAATAAATAAGTCCTAATTAGACTTATGGTTGTTGCTTTCGAATCTTTCAAGACTTGGGAGTTGTTTTACATGTCGGCTTTTGATTTTTATTTGTAAAACATTCATCCTTATCTAATAAGGTTGATGTTTATCCTTAAAACATAAGGATGAATGTTTATCCTTCTACCAAAATATCTAAAGGCTTTTAATTAAACCTATTGGGCTAAAACTATTCTGGTCCAATTAATTTGTTTGGACTATCCAAATAAATAATCTTAGATAATTTTTCAAAATAATCTTAGATAATTTTAGGCGACCTACATGAGGAAATAATTTTTTAAAATACCTTTTAACTTAAATTAGAAAAATCATTTCAATTTTAGGTTATTTACTTTCAAATTTATAATCAACTTCCAAATAGAAAATTGATTTCTAAAATAGGAAACATTTCATTTTAGGAAACCTCCATTTAAGGAAACTTTTCATTTTTGGAAACCTTTTTTAAAATTGAAAACTTTTTCCAATATCTTTGCTTCTCTTCAATCATGTGAATGCTTCAAATTATACATGTCACTTAATAGGCTCCTAGATATGTTGATAATGTATCAAGAATAAAAGATTCTTCTTTTATCTCTTGATATATAAATCAAGATTGATCTCTAGCAAGACATCATGACTATCCAATTCACTAGGAGGATTAATTAATCCATTATTACCTTCATGAGTATAGTTACCATACAATTCACTCCTCATGTCAACTTATAACTTGATTATAAGTTTTGTTCGATTATCATCATACAAGTTATCTTTGATTCCCAAAAGTCTTAACTCGTAGAGTAAACCAACTATGCTTTATTGGTGTACTCCTACTATGGCCATAGATTTCTTGAGCGGACATTCATCAAAGTGCAATGTAATAACTCCTTTATTATACAAAGAATGACATATCTTATCTTATTCATACACCTACATCTATTAGATTCCTAGTGTATCCAACGAATCGCTCACATACAACCTTTTACTAGATCCATCAAAACGAGTTTCAAAGTGCATAAATCCTCTAATGAGATAATTGTGATGACTTCAAGTCTAAAGACCAGTTGTATCCATCTCGTATAAGATTTTCATAGACTAAACCAAATGGGTTCTCATGGTGAGTTAATTCCGGTGATATGTTTTCTAATATAAATCACCAAATTGCTTGTTTTAGCATCACCATGTCAATAGGTGTAAGATTTTCTACAATTATCATATAGCATGAGCATAGCAATCACAAGTCTATCCGCATATACTCAACGCTCATTCTTGATAATGCTACGACTTGATACGTTTAATGATATTATTTATGTGCATTTGTGTTTGTCTCACATCTTTCGATCAATCAATATTGAAAATGCATATCATTACGACTTCTAATTCTATTGAATTAATAAATATAAAAGTATAAGAATTAATAAAAAAAAATTTAAAAATAAATGATGCAATAATACAATAACTCAAGACCATTCAAATGTGATTAAATCTTGGGCATCTAAACTAACACGTATAGCTTGAGCAAAGCACTCACAAATCTAATCGCATATAGTCAATGTCTATTTGTGACAATGCTTATGACTCGGGACATTTAATGGTATTATTTATGTGTATTAATGTTTGTCTCACATCTTTCAATCAATCACTAATGTAAATGTATATCATATGGACTTCTATCTAATTCTATTCAATAAATAAATATAAACAAATAAGAATTAAAGAAATATTTTTTTTATTATTAACAAAATAATTAATACAATGATAAAATAACTCAAACATATCCAAACATGGTTAGATCTTAGATACCTATGCTAACAAAAGTTACACTTGTCATGCTAAACTCGAGTACTATACATAACTTTATGGCCGAGGATGAGGCCAAAATACTTGGTTTGGTGGTGACTAAGTCATCAAGTAGCATAAGAATGTTTCTCCAAAGCCTACTCGGTGGCATAATGCATGGAGTAAGGCTTGGCTTAGACGTATAAAAATGATGGATTTCATAGTGGTTGCAATAAATGGCTTTAAGATTGTGTTAGGCATGGAGTTCTTTAAACAAGCAAAAATCATGCCTACACCTCACTTTGAGCAAATGATGAGTATGAAAGAAGAGAGACCATGCATGGTACGAGCCAAGATGTTAAAGAATCATGCATCCTATGAAGGTACGGAATAAAACAAAAAATTTTCTTCATCTAAAGGGCCCAAGATTATGCTCGTTGAATCAACTAATCATATATTCATAAATTAATCAATGAATAGAGAATTTACCTCTTGTAGCGTAGATATAAACTTTTGCAGAAAAGAGCCATCCAAGTGTCCGGTCTTTATCAATAATCAACGCAGTCAAGCACCGACAAAAGAAACACTCAAAGCTAGTAAAGTGATAGCTCCACCTTTTTTGACTTGTTTAGTATTTTCTATAGAAATCTAATTAGGGTAATTTTGTTACAACCCAAAGAGAGAGAAAAAAAGGTGGCGTGCTAGGGTTTGGGAGAAAATAATTTTCTCGTAACTTTTATTTTGAGTCGTTTGTCCCTATTGTTTTATGTATGCCCAATTCTCCTCCTTTTTTTTCTTTTTACATATCACTTTTGCTATACCTCTCATCCTATTTATAGGGAAAAAGTTTTCTTGTCCTCCAAGAATAATGAGAGGGGATGACAACTAGTCTTTATTGGATTCTTGGTTGTTGCTTTATAATCTCAAAGGATTATAAATTATTTAATATATGGGCTTTTAATATTTATCCGTAAAACATTTATCCTTATCTAATAAGGTTTATGTTTATCCTCCCATCAAAATATATTTTAAGCTATTAATTAAACACATTAGCCCAATTAATTAATTTGAACTATCTAAATAAATTAAGTTAGATAATTTTAGATGGTCCACATTAAGAAATAATTTCTCATAATATCCTTAAAACTCAATTAGAAAACTCATTTCCATTTCAAGTTATTTACTTTCAAATTTGGAACTAACTTCCAAATTAAGAAACTAATTTCTAAAATAGAAAACTTGTCATTTTAGGAAACTTTTCATTTTCAAAAATCTTTTTAAAATAGAAAACGTTCATAATTGAAAACTTTTTTAAACATATGTGCTTCTCTTTAATCATGTGAATTCTTAAATTTACATATGTGGCTTAATAGGCTTCTAGATATGTTGGCAATGTATTAAAAATAAAAGACACATGTAACGTCCCCGCCCGAGTCCACTCTCTATTAACTAAATAAGGGTGGCCAAGCGAGACGCATCACGCCGACACGACTAGTCTTCGAATTAACCTTAGACACGTGCGTGCTCATATGTTAAGGATTTATCATACCATGAAACGTGTATAAAAAAATTTACATAATATTAGCAATATCGTGAAAGAAATGATAAAATTTATTTACAACACCATCAAAATGTTCCTCAAAACCCCAATCTCAAAATTACAATCAAGAGAAATTTTGATACACTTGTGTCACACGTGAACCTTTTTGGAGGATCCGATAACATCCTTGTCGGTATTACCATCGCTTTTACTCGTCTTAGCATGCAAGAAAAAACAAGGTGAGTCAAAGCTCGGTAAGTAGGGTGATGCATGTGTTATGCAACGTTTTTCCGCTCGCCCTCACTATTCTCATCAATTTGAAATGTTAAGGGTACCCCGAATATTAGTAAATCTGCTATATTCTCGGTAATTATCGAATAACCTCGGTAATCATGTACTCGTTGAATAACCTCAATAATCATTTACTCGTTGAATAACCAATCATTTACTATTGAATAACCTCGGTAATCATTTACTACTCGAATAACCTCATCCATTTTTAATTCGGGTATCCTAAGTATCGACGAGCTCGTAAGTTCCATCTCTCGATGATCACATTATCACCTACTCGCTCTATTACTCTCTCTCGGTGATCTCATTTTCACCTACTACTCATAACGGAATTATCCCTTGTTGTAGCACACGAGTTAGCGAAATCATCCCTCGCTTAACGGTGTTAGTAATAGAGCACGCACATGGTTTTATGTTGTTATCCATTTCATTCAATTCGGTTACTAAACCGTTTTATCTCATGACTCAATGATGTTTCTCGATTTCATATCACCCCCGAATGCACGTGATGCACATTGTATTATGTTTAACACATTCGACTAATTATGCTATCACTATTTTTTTCTCATACCATTTTCGTGTTTGACACATACTCGAGACTTCACGGTGTTTCATGTACCATTTAAAGTATTCAAAATAAGAATACAATTTCCATTCATCGGTAGCATTCATTACATAAATCTACTTCGTACTTATAAGTTTTTCCTTTTCGTGTGCCGGGTAAGTTTAGGCTCGGATTTCCTATGTATAACTTAGTGTATGAGACCGATTAATCCTAAGAATTTATACGTGACATACCTAAGCTAAATTTTTGCTTAATCCGAACATTTAATCTTAGTAGTCCAAGTCAACTCATAAAGGATCTAGGTTTTAATCTCGATTTTTCTTGAATTCTCTTTTTCCATTACCCTATTTATATGTCTTGTAATCATTAATCTTTACTTGCGTTCATCTTCACTTCTTGATCTCTACTTACACAAATGGGATTCAATGTTAATCACTTTCTCTCCTAAGCCAAATGGTCCCAAAATAAGCAAGAAATTGTTTTTCCATTTCTAGGTCACTTTCTTTTTAATGACTTACTAACTCATACTTAGAAGAGTTACCATGATATTCTAGGACCTTAATTTCCCCAAAAGATCAATTCTTTTCCCATTTTCCCCACTTGGCCGAATGGTTTTAGCCTAGGGAAACTCTAGAAGTGTATTCCTTTTTCTTTCCAAGTTAAGCTTACCAAACCTAGGTTAAATTCAATCCATTCGGTCCATACCCTTTTTCTTTCTTTTTTTCCTTTCCAACCCATCCACACATTTAAACCTATCAAACAAGCTTTGCATGACAACAAAACATATAAATCCATCACAATTTAGCAAGCCCTAACACCAACACAAACAACCATAGCAATCCATAGAAAAATTATTACAAAACCATGAAATAAACACTAAAAAAATAACTTAAGAAATTAATCAACCAAAAATGGAAGGTTGGTTAGGCTTTCCCCTTCTTTCTTTTCTTTCTTTTTCTTTTTCTTTTCCTTTCCTCTTCCTCTCTTGTTTACCAATTTTCTCTCCCAATTTTGGTGGCTACAATTGCCTAAAATTTCTTATCATTTGCACTCTTTCTATATATATATATATATACACATGCTTAAAGTCTTGGTCTAAGTAAATGTAGAAATGGCTAGATTTAATTTGGAAGAGTGGAAAGTTAATCGTGAGTCATGAGAGAGAGGTAGCAGATTTGAGACAAAAATGGGTGAGTTGGCTATTAATTCATTTAATGCATTGCTTCGGTGTCTACTAAAAATCTTAGGTTAAATATACACCCTAATTAACTAGATTCAAGTAAATAACATAGTTTTCTTCATGAAATTTTGGAAATTTCTTTTCTTAAAACTCAAAAATTCCTTGTCCATTCCGTTCCCAAAAATTCTAGCAGGTGATGCTTCAAGACCAATCTACACTAAAATGGCCATAACTCTTTATATATATGTCTAAAAATCACAAACTTTTATAGAGAGCTAGTAGACATATAGATGAACAACGTTTATTCTTTAATTTTTACCCAGAAACCAATCTAAAGTCCTCAAATAAATCACACACAATTCGAGCATAATATAGTCCTCAACACACTCGATTTTGATATATATGTGTGTGTGTGTGTGTGTGTGTGTGATTTTTTTAATTTTTTTTACGGGGGTTACAATTCTCCCCTCCTTAAAAGAAATTTCATCCTCGAAATTGACTCATACAAATAGTTTTGAGTATTTGTCTCTCATTTCTTCTTTCCGTTCCCAAGTTAATTCTTCGAGATCGTGATTTTTCCACGTAATCTTAACTAGACCAATTTCCTTATTCCCGAGTCGTTTCACTCATTTATCCAGGATTTGGATTGATCTCTCTTCGTATGTTAAGTCCGTGATGAGGTTCGACGACTTCGACTCCAAAATTTGACTCGGCTCTCCTATGCACTTCCTTAGCTTGGACACATGAAATACATTATGTACTCTCACTAACGATGACGGTAGCATCTATCCTTATCACATTATTAACGAGTCATACTAATCTTCCCTATATCATGCCAAGTTTATAAAATATCCCTCCTCTTAAGAGACAAGCTATAAGATATTCTAAGTACTAATGTCTCGGGTTTACCTTTTGATCAAGATAAATGTATAATATCAAATTAAATCAAAACATAAGTAATTAGGTTAAGATTGAGACCTTATCGTAATTCATTGTTGCATCCCTCCGAGCAGACCTCCTCCCGCATCATCGTGTAAACCCGAGCAAATGCCCTTCTCAATCCCGGTTTTGGTGCTTGAGGGTAATTATGGGCGATGTGTCCTTTCTTGTGACAAACATAGCAAGTTCTCCAGTCCGGTCGGCACTCCTCCGTATGGAACTTTTCACACTTATTGTATCGGGGTTGGTTACCCATTACCGATCTCGGCGATAACCCGATAAGCAACCTAGGAATGTATGGTACTAGCTCGTTGGGTCGTACATTACCGTGATCACCATCTTGACTAAAATGCCCAGGCGGGGATCGCCTTAATGGTCCGGACGAAGAGGCTTCCAACTTGAATGTTAATTTCTTCTGCCGTACTTCTTTCATAATTCCTTCCCGATCCTCGTCCGCTAACATCACTTTATCTACCATTTTTGAAAAAGGGTCAACGGTAGACATTCATACCATGCTTTAGACTCTTGGGTTCAACCTTGCTAAGAATCGATTTCTTTTCAAATTTTCATCCCCGCCGATAAATAGGATGAATTAACATCATTGTTCAAATCTCCATACATATTCACCTACGGACATCCCATCTTGCTTTAATTTGAGGAATTCTTGAATTTTCTTTGCCCTCACGTCCGTCATAAAGTATTTATTATAGAAGACCTCTTTCAATCCTTCCCAAGTTAAGGTAGGTAGGTCCACTATCAATCGTGCGCTCTCCCATCATGTACGGGCATCTTTCGTTAGCATAAAAATGGCACACAATACTTGCTCATCGTTGATAAATTACAAGCATTCAAATATCGCTTCTAATGACTTAATGCATTCCTCTTCTATCATTGGGTTAACACCTCCGGAGAATTCCCGAGGACTCATCTTACGAAACCTTCCCACCGCGTCATTCCTATGCTTTGGGGTGGTGGAGGTGAAGGTCGTTGATACATGACCGGGAGTTGTCTCATTTGCTCTGCATGGTCTTGTTCGTTGTTGTCCCATTGCTTATATTTGTTGTTGCATCATGTCTATCATACGACTTAAAGTCGTCCCGTTGATTTCTAATTTGATCATTGGAGGTCCCTTCACCTCCTACTCGTGTTAGCTCTTTTCTTGGCATACTTCGACTTCGTACATGCCATGTTATGCTCATGTTAGTTTTGGTATCGAAATGAACATATAGTGTAAACCATCTAGATATGTACTAGATTATACATATGTATCATATATATTAAACACTTCATATAAAATAGGCATTTACAAGCATTTCCCTCCTAAGGGTTTTCGTACATATTGACAACCAAAAAGGTGCTCCTATCTACATCAAAAATCATACAAAAATTACTACGTTGCACATTATATCTTCCTTGTAGTATGTCTAACATGGCACATTAACGTATCAAACACGTCGAGGAAATACGCCCTCTACCCACCACCAATTGATAGCATCAATCGATGCGTAAGTGCCATCGCACAAGCAATACCTACGAGTAGACCCCAATTATATATGAGTCGGGTAAGGGTTCGTATAACTTGCACCGATAGGAAAGTTTGAATGAGGTTTTAATAAGAATTACGATCTATTTGACTCGCCTAGACCTCATCTAGAACTGCCGGTTCCTCGATAGGAGAGTCCGATGTATGGTCGTCCTCATAAAATCTAGGTTGCGATACTCGTTCAAACATGACGTCGGTAAATACTATCTATTGAATCGAGTCATGTACTCTATTGACATGAGTCACTATATCATGATCCGTCGTCATAGTGAGGTTATTTAGTTCTACCCAATAAGCGATTGGAGAGGCCATCCGTCTGCAGGTCCTAACAACATGGGGAACACGTCGTACATATGGCATCTATAATGAGAATAATTACAATCGTCATTAATTTCTAGGTTATAATCAATACTAATTCGAATACATACAATCATGACATATATTTATTAACTACATAAAAATAATGAATCGGCCTTTTACCGTCTAGGAGCGTACCGGTCCTCGGGCTCATGTGACACTTAAGACACTACCCGACCTATGAAACCAAGGCTCGATATCACCTCGTAACGCGCTCGCCCCAATCCACTCTCTATTACCCAAATAGGGATGGCCGGGCGAGGCGCATCACGCCGACACGACCGGTCTTCGAATTAACCTTAGACACGTGCGTGCTTATACGTTAAGGATTTATCATACAATGAAACGTGTATAAAATAATTTACATAATATTAACAATACAATGAAAGAAATGATAAATTTTATTTACAACACCATCAAAATGTTCCTTGACATCTCAACCCTAAAATTACAATCAAGAGAAATTTTGATGCAATTGTGTCACACGTGAGCCTTTTGGTGGATCCAGCGAAGATCCTTATCGGCATTACCATCGCTTTTACTTGTCTTGGCATGCAAGAACAAACAAGGTTAGCCAAAGCTCGGTAAGTAGGGTGATGCATGTGTTATACAATGTTTCGCCTACCCCCATTATTCTCATCAATTTGAAATGTTAAGGGTACCCTGGATATTAGTAAATCGCTCTATTCTCGATGATTG
Source organism: Dovyalis caffra (assembly GCA_963924115.1). Classification (NCBI taxonomy): domain Eukaryota; kingdom Viridiplantae; phylum Streptophyta; class Magnoliopsida; order Malpighiales; family Salicaceae; genus Dovyalis; species Dovyalis caffra. The sequence continues at coordinate 1,937,892 of CAWUPB010001161.1, read as the reverse complement.
TCGAATAACCTCGGCAATCATTTATCGTCGAATAACCTCAATAATCATTTACTATCGAATAACCTCGGTAATTATTTAATCTCGAATAACCTCATCCATTTTTAATTCGGGTACCCTAGGTATCGCAAGCTCGTGCGTTCCATCTCTCGGTGATCACATTATCACCTATCGCTTTATTACTCTTTTTTAGTGATCTCATTATCACCTACTACTCACAATGAAATTACCCCTTGTTGTAACACACAGTAAGCGTAATCATCCCTCGCTTAACGGTGTTAGTAATAGAGCACGCACATGGTTTCATGCTATTACCCATTCCATTCAGCTCGATTACCAAACCATTTTATCTCATGACTAAATGATGTTTCTCGATTTTATATCACCCCCGAATGCACATGATGCATGTGGTATTATGTTTAACACATTCGACTAATTATGCTATCACCATTTTCTTCTCGTACCATTCCCGTGTTCGACACACACTCGGGACTTCATGGTGTTTTATATACCATTTAAAGTATTCAAAATGAGAATACAATTTTCGTTTATTAGTAGAATTCATTGCATAAATCTACTTCGTACTTATGAGTTTTTTCTTTTCATGTACCGGTAAGTTTAGGCTCGGATTTCCTATGTATAACTTAGTGTATGAGACCGGTTAATCCTAAGGATTTATACGTGACATACTTAAGCTAAATTTTTGCTTAATTTGAACATTTAATCTTAGTAGTCGAAGTCAACTCATAAAGGGTCTAGGTTTTAATCTCGATTTTTCTTGAATTCTCTTTTTCCATTACCCTATTTATATGTCTTGTAATCATTAATCTTTACTTACGTTCATCTTCACTTCTTAATCTCTACTTACACAAATGAGATTCAATTTTAATTACTTTCTCTCCTAGGCCAAATGGTCCCAAAATAAGCAAGAAATTGTTTTTCCATTTCTAGGTCACTTCCTTTTTAATGACTTAACAACTCATATTTAGAAGAGTTACCATGATATTCTAGGCTCTTAATTTCCCCCAAAAGATCAATTCTTTCCCTATTTTCCCTACTTGGCCGAATGGTTTTAGCCTAGGGAAACTCTAAAAGTGTGTTCATTTTTCTTTCCAAGTTAAGCTTACCAAACCTAGGTTAAATTCAATCCATTTGGTTCATACCCTTTTTCTTTCTTCTTTTTCCTTTCCAACCCATCCACACATTTAAACCTATCAAACAAGCTTTGCATGACAACAAAACATATAAATCATCACAATTTAGCAAGCCCTAACACCACCACAAACAACCATAGCAATCCATAGAAAAATTATTACAAAACCATGAAATAAACACTAAAAAAAATAACTTAAGACATTAATCAACCAAAAATGGAACTTGCTTACCTTACTTGAATTTCCTAAAGGTTGGTTAGGCTTTCCCCTTCTTTCTTTTCTTTCTTTTTCTTTTTTTTTCCTTTCCTCTTCCTCTCTTGTTTACCATTTTTCTCTCCTAAAATTAGTGGCTACAAATTGCCTAAAACTTCTTATCATTTGTACTTTCTATATATATATATATATATATATATATATACATGCTTAAAGTCTTGGTCTAAGTAAGTGTACAATGGCTGGATTTAATATAGAAGAATGGAAAGTTAATGGTGAGTCATGAGGGAGAGGTGGCAGATTTGAGACAAAAATGGGTGAGTTGACTATTAGTTCATTTAATCCATTGCTTAGGTGTCTACTAAAAATCTTAGGTTAAATATACACCCTAATTAACTTGATTCAAGTAAATAAACATATTTTTCTTCATGAAATTTCAGAAATTTCTTTTCTTAAAACTCAAAAACTCCTTGTCCATTCTTTTCCCAAAAATTCTAGCAGTGATGCTTCAAGACCAATTTACACTAAAATGGCCATAACTCTTTATAAATATATCTAATACTCATGAAATTTTATAAAGAGCTAGTAGACACATAGACGAACAACTTTTATTCTTTAAGTTTTTCCCAAAAACTACTCTAAAGTCCTTAAATAAATCACCCAAAATTCGAGCAGAATATAGTCCTCAGCATACCGATTTTGATATGTGTGTGTGTGTGTGTGTGTAATTTTTTTATTTTTTTTACGGGTGTTACAACACCTCTTTTATCTCCTGATACATAAGTTAGGATTGGTCTCTAACAAAGCATCATGACTACCCAATTATCTAGGAGAATTAATTAATTTATAATTATCTTTCATGAGCATGGTTACCATATAATTCGATCCTTATGTCAAATTATCATAGTGTGATCTTGAATTTGGTTATTAGTCTTGTTTGATTATGATCACATAATTTTTTATCGATTTCAAAATTTCTTAGCTCTTAGAGTAAATTAATTATGCTTTATTGGTGTACTCTTACTATGGCCATAGATTTCTTTAGAAGACATTCATCGAAGTGCAATGTGATAACTCCTTTAGCATACAAGAAATGATATATCTTATCTTAGTCATCCACCAACCTCTATTAGATTCCTAGCCATTGTTCACGTGCAATCCGTCACTCGGGTCTTTCGAAACAAGTGTTAAATTACATAAATCCTCTAATGAGATAACCGTGATAACTTCAAGTCCAAAGACTAGTTGCATCCATCTCATAGGAGATTCTCATATACTAAACCAAATGGATTCTCATAGTGAGTTAAGTCTAGTGATATATTCTTTAACCTAAATCATCTAAGTGCTTGTTTTGGCATCACCATGCCAATAGGTGTGAGATCTCCTACTACTATCATACAAGCATAAGCATAACATATAGCATGAGGTCCGAAATCTCCTACCGATATCATATAGCATGAGCATAACACTCACAAGTCTAACAAGCATATAGTCAATATCTATTCTTGACAATATTATGACTTGAGATATTTAATGATATCATTTGTGTGCATTAATATTTGTCTCACACATTTCGATCAATCACTACTACAAATGCATATCATAAGGACTTTTATCTAATTCTATTGAATTAATAAACATAAAACATAATAATTAATAGAAGTATTTCTTTATTATTCATAAAAAAATAATGTAATAATACAATAACTCAAACTTATCCAAACATGATTGGATTTTGGGCACTTATACTACCGGATGTATAAAAAAAATGAAGCATCTTTCAGCTATACAAGTGAAAAGAACTTAAAGAAAGAAAAATTCACATACTTAGCAACATTGAAAGAAGATGAGTCGATGGAAAATAATGTTACATAGCTGCCTAAAGAGATTGCCAATATGGTGGTTGATGCACTTTATAACGACCTGCATTTTTGACATAGCATATGCATGTTTGTGTGTTTTCGACTTAATTCCTAATTAATTTGCTTAATGATTGATGGTTAAATTTTTGCTAATGGTTGTGGTTGTTATCGAAAAGCCAACTCGTTTCAAGACATGCTAAATTCACTCGTCGAAAACGAGTAGTGTCTTGACGTGCTAGTTTTGCTATCAAAATTGCTTGCACCAAGATAAGCTTCATTTATCGACGAAACTCGCTACATCCAAACTTGCTTTTCATTGACGAATTTAATGTTTAACTTAGGTTTGCCACCAAATACCATGCTAGTATGCTATGTAAAATGTCCGTCAAAAATGACTAAGTTTGGACAAGCTATCTTTCGTTGATAAAAAATGCCGTGTCCGGACATTTCGGTTTACATTAACGAAAATTATCACTCGTCGTGGCATCGGTATTTCATTGACGAATTTTATGTCTAGCCAAACATGGTGACATATTAGTCCTTTTATTATAAACATCACACAAGAACATATTAAGTATTATTTGGGCTTAATTAAGGGACTTGATAGCATGGATTGGATATTTGAGAGGGACTTACTTTTTCTTAAGTTAGTGAAATGCTAGATGTCACCACTATGCCTTGTATAGGTGACTTAGCCAAGGAGGTGTTATCCTCTAAAATTTTTAGCAATTTTCTATTACATGACTGGCCTATATAAAGAGATAGTGAGACCATGGCTGGTTCTTTTAGCTATTTGAAAAATCTATAAGAGAAAAGAAAGAATTGCTTGAGTGAAAGTCGTTGTAACTTGCTGGAGTTGCTTTCAATTTTAGCTAAGTGCTAGATCAAGCGCAAGAAAGGTCTATTGAGATCTTTTAAAACATTTTCTATCTCTTAACTCTAGACCGTGTAAGTGTAATCCATACAACTACACTACGAAACTTAGGTTTAGGCATTCTAGATATGCTAAGCTTGATTGTTGCTATGTTTGTTTGTTTAATGAAAAAGGGTTAAAACTTGATGCATGTGGATTAGGACTAAGCAATAAGCCTAGAATTTCTATATAAACTTTAAATAAATATGAGCTAAACTTGGTGTGCCTTTGTGGCCAAATGGAATGCTTGAATTGCTTGATTGTATTATGCCATGCTTGGTTTGTGTTCTATCAAAATTGCTTAGCTTGTATTCCGTCGAAATTGCTTGGCTTGTGATTTTGCTGAAATTACTTAACTTGTGATTTTGTCGAAAATGCTTGGGTGTTCCGTCGAAATTGCTTGGCTTGTATTCTATCGAAGTTGCTTAGCTTGTGATTCTATCGAGATTGCTTGACTTGTGATTCTATAAAAAATGCTTGGCTTGCGTTCTATCGAAATTACTTAACTTATCATTCCGTCGAAAATGCTTGGCTTGTGCTCTGTCAAAATTCTTAGCTTATATTCTATCAAAATTGCTTGACTTGTGATTCCGCCAAAATTACTTGGCTTGCGTTTCTATCGAAATGTTGAATTATGTGACGTCATCCTTGGCTTGATGAGTTACAAATTATCTTGGATTAGCTTTAATGTGTAGAGGTTATTAGCACGGTTATGTCATCTTGAATTTATTGATGATATTTGGTTACTCAAGCATAAAAAGGGTATGTATTCATGACATGACATGACATAGTATTGGTTTTCATGACTCATGTTTTAAAAAGAGAAAAGAATTCATTGCATGAATATGAAAATATCACATGCGGGAATGATCCAGTGTATACTCGAGGGTTGACCATGAGAGGCCACCCTTAGGAATGATTTGGTGTATACTCGAGCGTTGATCCTCGGCTAGACGTTGTCTAGTTCTATGGTTTTAAGGTTTTAAAAGAGAGTCGGATCGGACATTCGATAAGGCTCGTGCAAAAGATAAAAAATGAATTTCTTCACAAAAATATGTTTCCATAAACTCATACATGGTTGCATTTGCCGAGCGTTAGCTCATTCTTTATGTCTTGTGGTGTAGGTGACCATAACGATGCTTACGAGAAGGCTACTCGCAAAGATGGTGTTGTTGGACGCTTTTGGAGTTTATCGAAAGATGTACTTTCGTCTAGAAATTTAGGTCATAGGCTATATCTAGTACATGTTTTCATGTTATAATATGCTTTTGTTATAAATGTTGAATGTAATTAGTCTTACAATCGAGACAAGTATGTATAAATTTTTTTTGAAAGAAACAAAGTATTTTATCCAAAACTAATGTTACGTATATGTACATTGCCTTTAATATTTTTGTATCCTACGTAAAGCATTCATAATGTGTTCACGTAGTTAAACCTTTATTTTTTACTACGAAGCCACTAGACGGTAGGTTGTCATGAATTGAGGTAGATATAGGTTATCGTAGACGCGAGTCGCTCGGACGTAGTTTGCGTCAATAAAATTTCTAAGGCGCAACGTAAGCATTTTATGTCAATGAAAAAATGCCGGATATGAAATGAGTTTTTTAGTAGGCTTTCAAGCCAAATGTCTTTCGTTATACATTGCATGTCTCACGTTTGGTTTTAGGTTATAGAGCATTAACGAGCATTCGATGAGCGCGAGACCGGGTCGCGACGAGCCCGATCACTACCGGCCACTTGTGCTACGGTTGCGAGCCCAACCACTGCTTGGTCGTATATGCTATACTCGCATCCGAGTGCTTCACGAATGTTCAACGTCGTTGTAGCATTCCAACTTCCTCTCGTGGCTTGGGGTGCTACACACTTAGTAGAAAGGTTAAGTTGTATTATATGACAAAGATGGATGAGAGATCATGGCTAGAATCAAATAAGGAATGAAGCACGATTCCGTTGCTAAGAGTTTAGTGGCCCTAGTTAAAGAGGGCAAGATCAAAAATTTTAAAAGGAGGATGATATTCTTTACATGAAAAAAAGGATCTATGTGCATAAGTGGGAAAACCTTTGATGTGATCTAATGAAGAAATGTCATGATTCGATGTGGGTTGAACATTCATAACAAAAGCACACTAGATTCGTGTTAGAGAGAGAATATTTTTTGCCATAGTTACGTTATAATGTGAAGTCCTAAGTAAGAACGTACTCGTTGTGTAAGCAAAACAAGTTAGAAAATTGATTGTTCGGAGGTCTATTGCAATCTTTGTCTATTGCAAAGAGAACATAAGAGACAATAACTATAGACTATATAATGTTTTTTCCTAAATCAAAGAAATTTAGGAGCTTTATAATAGTCGTGAACAAATTCTCTAAGTGTGCCACTTTCATACTAATCCTAGTGAATGTGATAGTCAAGAACACCACTAAGCTACTTTTCAAACATATGGTGAAGTATTGGAGCGTGTTGCAGTACATAATCAATGATCAAGATCCTCAATTTATTAGAAAGCAATAGAATAAGCTATTTGAGTTATTGGGCTCGAAGCTCGTGTTACTTCACGAGTTTCACCCTCAAATAGATGGGCGGACTAAGAGGGTTAATCCATTGTTAAAGATATTTTTAAGGCACTTTGTGAGTGCCAACCAATGAGATTGGGCTAGGTAGCTAGATGTTGCCTAATTGTTTTATAACCCGTAAAAGAGTAAGTCTATTGACAAGAGTCTATTCGAGATCATGATAGGCCAACAACCTCTTACTCCAAATATGATGGTGCTTGGTGAGAAGTACCGAGGAGACAATCCGAGTGCATATTTGATGGCTAAAGGATGGTAAGAGCAAGTATACTTGACTTAAATGTATTTGAATAAGGCTACTAAAAAGATGAAGAAATGGGCTAGCAAAAAATGAAGAGATACCGCCTTTCAACTGGGTGACAAAGTTATGGTGAAATTGTTGTCACAACAACATAAGGCATTTTATAAGGTGTATAAAGGCCTCATACATCAATATGAAAGATCATTTGAGATAGTGCATAAGTTGAGAGAAGTGTCTTATTGTCTAGAGTTCCCATCGAAGTTGAAGATCCACCCGATGTTTCATGTTAATATGCTAAAGCCATACCATGTGGATGAGGAGGATCCAAATCGAGGAGTTTTTCATAGACCGTCTATAGTAGTAATTGACTTGTATGACAAATAAGTTGATATCATACTTGATGATCGCGCAATTAGAAATCGTGAAGCGCCACTAAGAAAGGAGTATTAAGTGAAATGAAAGCGATTATCAAAAAGCAAGGCTAGTAGGAACTCCGTCTGAAGCCTTGTGGCAATTCATAATGAAGGTCGAAGAGTATAATGAAAGTGCACCGAGGACGTCACCAATTAGATAGAAGAGAATGTTATGCTCTACACAAAAGAGAGATTTTTCTAGAGGTCAATCGAGAATGGTAGATAATTCGAAAGCCTCTAAAAGATTATGGAGTAATGAAAAAGCCTTTAGGGTGTCTATGAGAAATTTAGACATGTTCTAAAGCATTCTAAAGAGTCCCTCATTGTTCTAGCTTGTACATATCTAGATAGTTCCTTATAAATATCTAGGTAGGAGAATTTTAAAAAATTATTTATAGTCATTAGATCAAATAGATCCTAGCCATCCATTGAGAAGGTGGAGGACTATAAATAAAGGAAGAGGCCTTAATTTGGCCAAAGCATCCAATCCATGAGAGAAATACAATAGTTGTATTCTAAAAAAGTTATAAGATTTAGAGAGTAATACAAAGATTTTTTTATATCTCTTGTTCTAGATAATTCGAAAGTCTTTAAAAGATTATGAAGTAATGAAAAAGCCTTTAGGGTGTTTAAGAAAAATTTAGACATGTCCTGAGAGCACTATAAAAAGTCCCTCGTTATTCTAACTTGTACATTCTAGATAATTCCTTGTAAATATTTCAATAGGAGAATTTAGAGAATTATTTGTAGCCATTAGATCAAATAGCTCTTAGCCATCCATTGAGAAGGTGGAGGACTATAAATAAAGGAGGGCTTCATTTGGCCAAAGTATCCAATCCATAAGAGAAATACAAGAGTTGTATTCTAAAAAAGTTGTAAGATTTAGAAAGCAATACAAAGAGTTTTTATATCTCTTTTGTGTCTTTCTTATTTAACAACTTTGTATGAAAGAAGGCTGACTTGATTTGATTTAAAAGAGAAATGAGCCAATTGTCGCACGAGAGCTTGAGAAAGTCCAAGTCCATGAAAACACAATCAGTATAACAAGTTGATTAAACTTAATCTCGTTATGGAAAAGTTTGCTCTAAAAAGTCATCCGGCCAATAAAACATATGGATAGAATAAATAAATAAAAGAAAAGGAAACCCATACATTTCGTCCATTCCACAAATGACCTTATAGCTCATCAATATTCTCAAAAAAAAAAATGATCCATATTCTTTTTGAGAGAGAGAGAGAGAAAGCGAGAATTTCATAATTATAATTTGATAGGAAATGGATCATTTCTGAACAATCTAGAATTTAATAATCTGTGGACGATAAGTTTAGCTATAAATCCTGGCAGCCAGCCAGCCTTACAGATGATAATCTTAAACAAAACGTTAGTAAGTCACTTTGGCTCTTGTTTGTTTTTCACGCTTTTGCGATCCCTCCTCCTTGGACACAAACTATATTGACCACTTATTTTTGCAATTGTTTGTAGGCAGTGACAGGATGATTTTGACTTTAGGGTCTCCAAGACAAGAGTTTGATTACCTGTATTCTATCACACATATCTGTCAGAAAACAATGGTCATTTTGTTCAAAGCTATCATGGAGGTGGTGGTGCTTCAGTCCAATTGACACCTACAAGCTGATTGTATCACTAACATATGTTGTATTTATAAAACAAATTAACTAATTGAAGGTATAAGACAATCATTTTTGGTTCCTCCCATTTTCCCTTCCCTCTTTATTTATTTCTTAGCTTAATTTTGACTTCAAATTTCCTTAACTATTACTACTCAATCAACAAAAGTTAAAAGTGACCATAATTTGTGTTAATTATCTCTCTGCACATCAAAGCAAAACAAGCCTACCAGTTTCATGGTAGCAGCAGCCTATTATTTTTTAGAACTAAATTATTTTTCAGTCCCTGTGTTTTGAGAAAAATAATTAGTTAGTCCCTCTAGTTTAAAAAGCCCAACATCACATTTCTTTGCTTTAATTTCTGTTTATAACTTAGTCTCTTTGCTAATACACCAGGCTTAACCCCTCCCTATTCGCAAGAATGTCGAGAAAAAACTTGTTTAAGATCTTATATGCTTGCTTAATAGTATAAAAACCAATTATTGTCGATTGTGAATTTATCATTTAAGATGTCGTTAATTTAATTATTTTTCTTTCTAAAATACCATTTTGTTTATATATTATTGAAAGAAACTTGAAATAGTTCATTATTTTCTAAAAAACCAACGGATCTTTAAAAGAATAACTGTTATAGATGATTAATGTGTTAAGGGAGTAAGTTACGATTTTTGAAACTATAGGGCCTAAGTTGTTATATTGCTAACAACTCATATACTAGATTATTCTTTGTTTCCTATAACTAACGCCATTCCAGCGATCAGATTATTAGAGCTAAAATCTCTGTTCACGTCCTTCTTTCATCTCCTCCTTCAAACAATAGACTCCGTCTCTATCCCTACCTAAAATCAGTTATTACATATTTAGTTCATAGGTTCCTTAATCTCTCCATTGAGTCCTGGATTAGTTATTGCCTTCTGTTTCCAAGTCCTTATCTTCACTTTTCGCTGTTCCCCAAGATAGAACTGCCCTTTTCTGATACTCTTTAGTGCTTCCTTTCTAATTTTTAGATACCAAAGTCTTCTATTTTCTGCTTGCTATTATGACTTTTAAATGTAGCTTTTGTTAGGTTCCAATTTTGAATTCTTCTTTTTTTACAAGAAAACCTCAAAGTTTGGCTGGTTGGCTGCCTTCAATATTTTATCAGACCACTGGTTCTATTTATTCTTGAGATCATCACTGTTATTGTTATTGGGTTTGAATTATTTTCTTGGTTTCTTGGAAGGGTAAATCAAGAAATGGCAATTGAACTTTGTTCAGATAGTTCTGCTGGTGTTAGTCCAAGAATTTCATTTTCTCATGATCTTTGCGTATCAGATATTGTTCCTGTTGAACAACGCCCTCTTCGACCAAGTTCATTAGGTAACATTGATTTCGACTTCTGCGTTCGAAAGAGTTTCGATCGAGATTCATCGCCCGCGGACGAGCTTTTCTCTGATGGAAAAATTCTTCCTACTGAAATCAAGAAAAAGAAAGCTTCTGCGAAACAAATCGATCCATCTATGCCCCCAGGACAAGCCCTACAAGATGATGTTTCGAGTAATGATGGTTTCAAGAAAGATTGCTTGAATGAAATGAAGAGTTCAAGTTATGAAGCAGAAGATCACAAGCACAGTTCAAAGTCATTTTGGAGGTTCAAGAGGAGTAGTAGCTTGAATTGTGCTAGTGGTTACGGAAGGAGTCTGTGTCCTTTGCCACTCCTTTCGCGAAGCTATTCTGCAGGTTCTACACCAAGTAGTAAGCGAACAACATTAACCAAGGATACTAATCATAAGCAGCATAAACAATCATTTCTCAAGCCATCACAATCGTCGTCTTCCATGAATTATCAGAAGCCTCCATTGAAGAAGAATTATGGACCTTATGGCAATGGCGTTCGCATTAGTCCGGTTTTGAATGTTCCATCAGGGAATCTATTTGGTCTAGGTTCAATCTTCTTCAATGGCAAAGATAAGAACAAGAAGAAGTGACTAATTACACAATATGTGCTTTAATTAGAAACTACTTTCAGCTTAAATTGAATGTTTTTTTGGTGTGTTGATGTTTTTTTTTTTTTCTTCTTAATAGTTGTTTACATGATTTACCATTTGAGTAGTGCTAAAGATAGGAAATTTGAAGAGATCAGTGCCATGAAGACAAAGAGATTGAAAAGTGGAAGGGGTTGAGGGTCCAAAAAATGATGTAATTCAAGGCACATGGTTTTGGAGCACAAAATGACAGGTAACCATTGCTCTCATGGTTGTCCCATTTTGTGTCTGCTTTTGGTTTTTCTCACACATGGTGTAAATAATTTGATTTTGGTTTCTTCTTTCATTTTATACAAGAAGAGATTATTTAAGTTTGTGGGTGTAATTCTAGTACATGAAATGGTGTCTCATTGTTTTCGGTTGGGGAGAACATGAGTTGGTTGTTCTTGTTCGGAAGTTCAAGATTTATGACAAAACAATTGTAATTACCAGTTTCAGGATGAATCTGAACAACATGCAATAAATATGCCTGCCAACTTGCCCTTTTTCAGCCATGGTATAAGAGAATGGCAATTATTTTTATTTGAGCCTCTTTACATGTTTCTTTTTTAGGAAGGGTTTCCAATTTTGTGCTTCGATGACTTGAGTTCATCTTTTTCAATAGCAAAGATAAGGAGATCGAAAGTAGGTGTCGTTTTTATTTGTTTGTTTTGTTCCTTCTCTCCCTGCCTGCTTGGCAACTACCTAGTTATCTTTAATATTGTCAAGAAAGCCTACTGTATCTGTATGAACTACAAAGACAGCATTTCAGACCTGAAAGAGATGGTAATATGCATGAATGGAGGGCCAAGGGATCGAAGAGCTTAATAATGGCACATGTTGTGGGGGCACAAACAAAGACACGTACCCTTAGTTCATGCTTGTCCCATCCATTTTGTATCTTTATCTCATGTTCCTGGTGTATATACTTCAACATTGCTTCCTCTCCTCCAAGTGCTCATCAATCTTTGTTATGTTTTGCCAGGTTTTGACATGGTGTCTTCAGCTTTTCAGTTCCCTTCTCAAGAAAAATAACCAATGTTTACAACAACCGTGTGGATCCCAGTTTTCAGAACCATCCTGCCAACTACATTAGAGGTAGCATAATTCAAGCAATAAAGATTCCTACCTTACGCCTGAATTGTATATAAGAAAGCTCAACAACTAATTTATGGTCTGCATTGACTTCAAGTTCTACCTAATACGGAATTCTGATTGTATAACAGTCTTCTAGTAGTGGTACCAGTGTATGAGTTGTCCCATCCACATCGTGTACAATTTACCCCTAAAACCACATCTTTCAACGATTTGAACCGCAATAATATGGGAAGAGAAAGCTGGCATCAACAGCTTTTTTTTCCTCTAAAGGGTTAGAACTTTGAATCCAATTCAGGGACTGGTAGTTCTGTAGTCTGGTCCTAGGGCATCAGTTCTGCCAATGTGGAATGGTCTAATGAAGCAGGATGTCCTGCGGCTACATCGTACGACAAATGTGGAATGGTCTAATGATGCAGGATGTCCTGCAGCTACAACATGTGAACTAAGAGGACAAGATGCCCTCTTTGTTGGTGACTTTTTGATGCAAGTAGCTAAAGGTGGACAAATCAATAAATATGGCCTTTATGATGTTTGTCAAAAATGGACCGCTTCTCCATTTATCTAGTACGAACTCATCAAAGTTCTATTACCATGCTTGTTACTGTCAAGGTTGAAACTTTTGCTCTTGTTTGAATATGACTTTCGACTGTAATGGAGTAAATAAAAATCGCAACGGACATACATAAAGCTGCCAAGGTAGAGATTGAATCTTTATCTCTCAAGGACTACCTGGATATCGATGAACTTGACAACGTAGATGGGCTTGGATCACGCAAGAAGTTTCACCCACCGTTTTACCTATTGATCACATAAGTTCTGCTATGTTACTGCTTATCTGCTTCGGAAAAGAACTTGAAAATTTTATAGTAAAAAAAACTATATTTTACCAAAAAGTAATTCTGTGTTCCAACCTAATGGATCTGTGTATCCAATGGCCACATAAAACCAAAGAATTCTGTGTTCCAATCTAATGGTTTATCCACTTGAAACCAAAGAAAAAGTTGCCAGCTCTGTACTCAGGGACCGACCAGATGGTAGCATTACATGTGAATAATTCAAATCGGCTAATGTCCATTGAACTGCAAAACAGGACTTCTCCAGTATCTGAACACTTGGATTCTCTGAAAAATTCTTATCTTCTGATTTTTGGTTTCTTTCTCTTGATTAGTTATACTTCATCCACCTTTTTGGTTTTTTGGTTTTTTTCTTTTTTCGTTTTTGGTATAATTCTAAAGCCAATTATGAGGCCTAGTCAATTTATATCTAGCATCATCCTTATTGATTCCTATCACGATGCCAAATGCAAAACGACTAAGAGGGCAGTGTCTTGTGTTCCTGTCCTACACAACAGCTCAAAACAAGACTTCCTAGAAGAAGAAACAGCTTGCCGTTCCAGTAACTCAGGTTGCCGGACTCATGACACCCTTTGTCGCAAACAAGACTTGTTCTTTTCAAATCTCTTGATATTTCCTCTCGTACTAAATGGAACAAGATTTCTTTTCAGTCTGTTTAAATAGCTCCATTTTCTACTTTCTTCAACTTGAAAAGTAATGATGTCAAACCTTTTGAACATGTTGTAAATAGAATCCATTTTCCATCTCCTAGCCAGCTTACCATTAAAGCCATTTTCTTCAACTACAGGAGAGCAACGATTGTGTTTTCTTGAAAAATTGTGAGTAATGGCTAATGAATTATGGTTGAATGATTCTTATACGAGTCCTAGAATCTCATTTTCTCGTGATTTTTCCGAAACAGACGTTGTTCCCATAGAACGACGCCCTCCCCAATCAAGTTCGTCAAATTCTGATTTTTGCTTTCGCAACAACCCCATCAATCTTGAGTCTCCAGCGGCAGACGAGCTTTTCCTCAATGGAAAGATCGTCCCCATTGAAATCAAGAATATCGTTTCTCCCTCAGAACATGCACTAGAACAACCTCTAAGTCCACCACCACAACCGTTTCTTGATGCTACTACCATAATTAGTAAAGATTCAAGGCGTGATCAGGGCTCGAAGGTAATGAAGATCAATTCAGGTAAAGAAAAAGCAAGGGTCAAGGATTTGCATCCTTGAACGAGCATTTCCTTAACGGGAAAATCATTATTCCTGTCAAAATCAAGGAAAAGAAAAATATTCCACCTCTAGGTGCATTTCTTGATGCTGATGATGACATTGATGAAGATATTAGCGAGGGTTCAAATCATGGGATGATCAAGACAGCAAAAATTGAACCGGCGGACGGCCACGAGAAACCAAACTTGATACCATCTTCACGTTTCAAGAGGAGCAGTAGCTCGAGGTGTGCTAGCATGTATGGGGGGAGAGCATGCCCTTTTCCATTACTTTTTTGTCGAAGCAATTCTGATGTGTCTGAACCAAATGTCAAGCGAATGCCACTGTCAAAAAGGTTGTCAGGATCATAAGATGAATTCACGGAAATGAAAGCTGCTGCGGTTTTCTCCTCCACTAGATCATTTAATGTGATTTACCACTGAATTAAGAAGGAAAGAATTCTCATTTCCTTCTTTTATCACTTCATATTTTATATAAGTTACATTAGCCTGATCAGTGCGTCTAGCTATTGAGTTCATAGATCAGATTCACAGGGAGAAGTTAAAAAAAAAAAACAACAATTTTAAAAAGGCAAATGTGCACTAGTTTTTTAAAGGATCATAACTTCAATTCGGATGTTAGTTGTGGAAAATCATTTAATTCTAAAAGTTTATTCAGACCACAACATAAGATAAGGGTAACAGTTGTCAAAAGCGGTTTTCAAAGTTAATATCCACTTTTTGTGATCCAAATTCGTAAAATCAGTTTATATTACTCCAGTTTAAAAATTAAAACCTTCTGTTTTGTTTATTTTTTGTAATTTTCGTACTTCAAGAGTTAGTTTCCAGTTTCTAGTTTAGTTCTTAGTTAACTAGGACAGACTACTTATATTGTTTGTAGACTTCGGCCACTTTTATCGTATTATTTATAAATATTCAAATTTATATATTTTTCACCGTTTTTATGTTTTTTTTTATATTATTAGTATGATTATCCGTAAATCCATTTTGTTTCACAATGGAAAATTCCCCATGGCTCTAAAATACACATGCCACGATGCAACTCGAATTCCCAATCACAGAATTGTTACACACAAACCATCCATTTTGATATCTAAGAAAACAAACATTTTCATAGTTTTTTTTTTCCAAAATTTCACTTATTTTGTTGCTGGGCTGATTTTAGAAAACGAGGCTTGGGCTTTCGGCCCGCTATTATAGGATTGGAATTCAGGCGTTTGATTTTATTCCTGGTGGACCGGTTGTTATATTATGGACTAACTTAATTTAGCTGTGGTCCAACTTAAGTCTGGTTGTGGCAATAAAGAAAATTGTGTGAATTTGATTTGAAATTTGGGCCTCCTGTTGGATTGCAATGTGGGCAACGTAATATTTTTTGAAAATGGACTTATAAGGCCCAATAGATAAAAGAGTAGGAAAAAAAAAGCTAGGAAAAAAGGAACTTCTTATAGAGGAACAATTTTTTTTTATTAAATAAAAAAATTGCATTTCATTGGGGATGTAAATGAGAAATGAAAATTTGAACAATGGTACAACAGCACTTATTGAAAGGCTGAAGTTGAACATTCCTACCTGTTCTGACTTTTGAGCCAAGCTGTAATAATGGGCTTTGGCTGATTCATAAATTAATTTTTTATTTGTAAAGAAGAAAAAATTCCAAGAGTTTACTTTGGGACTCACCACCTTTGATTAAAAAAAAAAAGTTACTGTTTAGATATTTCGGCTGGATGGCGTCGTAAAATCTTGACATTGAAAGAAGGACGGCATTGTAAAGTCTTCATATGGAAAGATTTAATACTGCGTCATGGGTGAATTATGGACATTAATTAATCTGAGCAAAAACACAAGTTGCAGAGAATGCAAAAGAAAAGTGAGAGCAAAGCTACACAGAAAGGTCATGGCAAATAAGAAAGTTTTAAGTATGCGTCGTCAACCTTGTTAATCTCAACCTAATGGTGATTTTAATCTCGATTGAGATGAAATTTTAATCCACTCGTCTCTATATACTTAGTAATCGGAGTAGAGTTTAGAAAAATCACTATATTAGTCAGATCCTTTTGTAATTCTATTATTATTAATAGTAAAAAAAAATATTTTTTTTGGATTAAAGTTGCGCGGTTTTTCTTCTTAATTATTAATGTAAAAAAATTCTTAATGTTGTATGTGCTTGTTTTCGTGTTTATTTTTATTAAACAAAAATTGATTTTATAGAGGAAAATTAAATTATTATGTGTGTTCCAACCCTAACAAGTATTAATAAATAATGAAAAAGAGGGAATGGATTCTAATTCTTAAAGTAGATTTTGGAACATGCATAATTCACAACCATTTCCATAGTTTTTTTTTTTTTTTTTTTTGAGACACTTGAATTCCTGAAGCTATCCAATGTTCATGTGTAAAAACAACCTTTCAATTGTCTGGATTCCAAACTTCCAATGGCTTGATCTCCCAACGGTGTGCGGGACGTATCAATGGGCTTCAGATTGTAAAGCAAGCAAACATCATTTTTATGCGAGTCATTTCTAAAATGCCATTTATTTTGTTGCAATTCAATGCAATTCCTCTGTAAAAAAAAAAAAAAAAAAAAACCAAGAGAATTGTTGAGGATAATTTGTCTTTGACTTGGACAGAATTAATAAATGAAAATATGGGCAGGAAATGCTTTTGCATTGACTTCAACGCCCACAATCGCAAGTAACACGCAATTTGTTTTCTTTTTATTTTTTATTGGGCGTTTGGAGTGCATGATCTCAGTTAGACAGCTAGATCTGAAAAATCTAGATGTTTAAGAAACTTCAGTTAGAATTTTGAGAAATCAATTAAGCTCCTGTCACGATCTCATCTTCTACTCCTATACATGTCCGTGTGTGCATGTGATGAAAGCCAGATATGAACATTTTAGATGTTTTTTATTCGGATATTAGAGCTTATCTACTTGGTCTTATACCAGAGAAGGGGGAAAAAATATTATTTAGTGGGATTCCTTGCAAAATTGGACTTTGAAAATGTCTTCGGTTCATAAAAGCCAGTCATTTCTTGGCACCAATTCAGACTTAGGTGGTGTTTGATAAAATTAAAAATTAAGTATTGAATCTATTAAGTATTGAATTTTAAATCTGAATCATAAGATCGAATATGTTCTCGATAAGTTCGTTTGGTATTAATCGAAAATTAAATCCCGAATATAATAAACACTGTTTGAAGATGATAGAATATATATGATTTTTTTAAAAATTTTAGTTTGAACATATGTATTTGATTATATTACTCTTATTATTTAAAATTTATTTTTTTCAATTATTTTTTCTTATTAAAATTCTCATCAAATTAATTTTTGATATAAGTTTATTTGTTAATAAATTTAATTTTTTAATATATAAATTTTAAAATAAAATTTTATAACCTCCATGTTTTATTTTTTTAAAATATGACGTAACAAAATAAAACATCTTTTTCGGCTCTACCTTTTCAATCAATTACATCAGAGAAGTAAGCGATTTACTGCTCCGAGTGCATCATAAAACATTGTTTATCCTATCTTCAACAATCAATTTTACTAAAGGTCCCAAGATCAGTATCAAAATGGTAATGCCTGGCATGAGTTCATGCATATCGTGGCCAATCTTCTTGCAAACAACTCTGCTGATCTCTTTTTCCTTCTCAATAGATGGAGGAAACGAGACCGACAGACTCTCCCTACTAGCTTTTAAAGCTCAAATAACTGGTGATCCCTTCGGTAAGCTAAGCTCGTGGAATGAATCCTTGCACTTCTGCGAGTGGTCAGGTGTTACCTGTGGACGTCGGCATCAAAGAGTTGCAGAGCTTGACCTACACTCCTGCCAGCTTGTGGGCAGCCTATCTCCCCACATTGGCAACTTGAGTTTCCTCAGGGTAATAAACTTGGCTAATAATAGCTTAAGCCATAACATCCCCGAAGAGTTGGGTCGACTGTTTCGGCTGGAGAGGTTGGTCCTGAGGAACAACACGTTCGATGGTGGAATCCCTGTCAATATCTCGAGCTGCGCTAATCTCCGAATCCTTGATCTGAATAGAGGCAATTTGATAGGCAAACTTCCTGCAGAACTTGGGTTTTTATCGAAGTTGCAGGTACTTATTTTTGAGCTTAACAATTTTGTTGGCGAGATACCATATTCTTTCGGAAATCTGTCAGCTATCGAGAGAGTTTATGGGTCCCTAAATAATTTGGAAGGAAGTATTCCAAATGTTTTCGGACAATTGAAACGCTTGAAAATATTTTCAGTTGGTGCAAATAATCTGAGTGGCATGATCCCTCCATCTATATTCAATGTCTCTTCTCTTACTCTTTTCTCTGTGCCAGTTAACCAGCTGTATGGGGGTCTCCCTCCTGACTTAGGCCAAACCCTTCCAAACCTTCAAGTGTTTAACATTCACACTAACCAATTCAGTGGACTAATTCCGGAAACTTTCTCTAATGCCTCAAACCTCCTTTCTTTTCAAGTTGGAAAAAACAACTTCACTGGGAAAGTTCCACCTCTGTCAAGCTCCCATAATTTGCAAGTTTTGGGTGTTGGTGAGAATAATCTGGGAAAAGGTGAAGATGATGACTTGAATTTTGTCTATCCTCTAGCAAATAACACAAGTTTGGAGGCTTTGGATACAAGCGATAACAATTTTGGGGGGCGCTTCCTGAAATAGTAAGCAACTTCTCCACAAAGCTCATGAAGATGACATTTGCGAGAAACCACTTGCGTGGTAGCATTCCAACTGAAATCGGTAACCTCATCAACTTGGTGGCTTTAGGCTTGGAAACAAATCAATTGACTGGCACTATACCAAGTTCTATGGGCAAACTACAAAAATTGAGTGATTTATTTCTTAATGGAAACAAAATCTCAGGGGGATCCCATCTTCACTGGGGAATATGACTTCTTTAGGTAGAGTTAACATGAGACTCAATAATTTAGAGGGAAGCATTCCACCAAGTCTGGGAAATTGGCAGGGATTATTGTCCTTGGCTCTCTCGCAAAATAATTTAAGCGGTCCCATACCGAAAGAACTAGTAAGTATCTCAGCCTTATCAATGTATTTAGTACTATCAGAGAATGAGCTGACAGGATCCCTTCCTGCTGAAGTGGAGAAGTTGGCGAATCTAGGATATCTAGACGTTTCTAAAAACAGGTTGTCTGGCGAAATCCCAAGAAGTCTTGGTAGTTGCAGGAGTTTGGAGAGTTTGCATTTGGAGGAAAACTTTTTGCAAGGGCCAATTCCTGACACTTTGAGTTCTTTGAGAGCAATTCAAGATCTTAATCTCTCCTATAACAACTTGACTGGCCAAATTCCTGAGTTCTTGGAAGACTTTAAGTTATTGGAGAGTTTGGATCTGTCTTTTAATGACTTCGAAGGTGAGGTGCCTGTTGGAGGAGCGTTTCAGAATACAAGTGCAATTTCTATTCTTGGAAACGAGAAGCTCTGCGGAGGAATATCTCAGTTACATCTGCCCAGATGCAAATCCCGTGACTCAACGAAGTCGAAATCTTCCAGCCAGTTGGCATTGATAATTGGAATTGTTTGTGGCTTTCTCGGAGTAATCCTGATCACCTCTTTTTTACTTCTATACTGCTTTAGGAAAAAGAAAGATAAGCCTGCAGCTCCTCAAACTTCATGGGAGGCCTCGTTTCCTAGAGTAACCTATGAAGATCTACTTGAGGCGACTAATGGGTTCTCTTCAGCAAATTTAATTGGT
Organism: Dovyalis caffra; assembly: GCA_963924115.1. Classification (NCBI taxonomy): domain Eukaryota; kingdom Viridiplantae; phylum Streptophyta; class Magnoliopsida; order Malpighiales; family Salicaceae; genus Dovyalis; species Dovyalis caffra. The sequence continues at coordinate 1,918,002 of CAWUPB010001161.1, read as the reverse complement.
GAAGGTAGTTTTGGATCTGTCTACAAAGGAATTCTGGGACCAGATGAAACAGCTGTTGCAGTGAAAGTTCTCAACCTTCTACGTAAAGGAGCCTCCAAAAGTTTTCTGGCAGAATGTGAAGCTTTGATGAACATCAGGCATCGGAATCTTGTCAAGGTCATAACTGTATGTTCTAGCATTGATTTCGAAGGTAACGATTTTAAAGCTCTAGTTTACGAGTTCATGGCCCATGGAAGTCTAGAAGAGTGGTTGCATCCAGTTCACAAATCAGACGAGGCACACGAGCTGAAAATGTTAGATCTCATTCAGAGGTTAAACATTGCAATTGGCGTGGCTAGCGCGCTTGACTATTTGCATAACGATTGTCAAATGCCAATCGTACATTGCGATTTGAAGCCGAGCAATATTCTTCTAGACACTAACATGACTGCTCATATCGGAGACTTTGGATTAGCAAGGTTCCATCCAGAAGCTTATCATCAATCATCCTCCAATCAAACTAGCTCTGTTGGTTTAAGAGGCACCATCGGCTATGCAGCCCCAGGTAACATTCACAGGTTTTCACTATCTGCCGATTCTGACATTTGCATCCTGATGAAGATTTAGAGTGTTAAGAGATTAACCATTTTCTGAATCTTATTACTAGCCTCCGAGGTCATAATAACTTTGTTCACGATCATGTTTATTGATCGCAGAGTACGGTATCGGAGGAGAGGTGTCCACTTATGGTGATGTGTACAGCTACGGCATCCTATTGTTGGAGATGTTTACAGGAAAGAGGCCTGTAGATGGCATGTTCAAAGACGGGCTGAACCTTCACAATTATGCGAAAATGGCTCTGCGAGACCGCATTGTCGAAGTTGTGGATCCATTACTTCTCAGTGAAAACACAAGTGTTGATTCCTCCTCTGATAAAATGAACCTGAACTATATTGAAACGCGCAAAATTTTGGAATGTTTGAATGCTATAATCAAGGTCGGAGTCGCTTGTTCAGCAGAATTTCCAAGAGAGAGGATGGACATTACCGATGTTGTGGCTGAACTGCATCGAACAAAGACACTCTTCTTGGAACTAGGATGCACAGACAACATGAAGTGATTTTCTTAACAGAAGGTAAGAGTTCTCTCATTAATTATGCTAATACTCAAACCAAGATTATAAAGGGTAACAAAGATAGATCCATCAATTGTATTTAATGTTTACTAGTCATCTGTTTGTGTACTGCAGGTGCCTGTGGGGATCAAATTGCCAAATCCAAAAATGTCCAAGAGGGAGTAAAGGTGCAAATATCAATAGTTATGGGCGTGGAATGACATTACAGATGCATAAAGATTTGCCTTGTTGTATATCTCTGCCGTTGTTTGCTCAAGCACTTTCATATGCGAAATAGAAGCGAAAACTGAGAACTTGTAATATAACGATAAGCAGTAAACTTTCTCATTTCCTCAAAATTTCTTGCTGTCAATCTTGGCAAAAATAAAATAATATATATATGCTATTTCTTTATTGGACTTATTTCGGAAAATGAGACCATTGAATGGTTAGGCTTCGGCCTTTTGTCATTCTAATTTCTTGCCCTCTTTTCTTGGTATTATGGGCCAATTCTGGTTATGTTTTGAGTCAACTTTTAAAGAAAATTGGGTGACTTTCCATTGCAATTTGGGCCAGTTTTGGGCGAGGAATGTGTTTTAAAACTTGACTTTAAAGCCCAAATCCAATAAACTTGACAAGAGAAAACGGATAGAAAACATAAAAACGAGAAATGAAAAAAAAATAAATAAATAACGAATGATCTTCAACTCAAATGCTATTATTGTTTTTTTTTTCAATAGATTTTCGAATTTGAATTTTTCCTTCATAACCAAGAAAAATTAAAAAAAAAGAAAAAAAACAGACATTTGTCCCAAAAAAATCCTACCATGTTTGAACAGAATTATACAAATATGAAACCCAAGTTTTCATGTTTCCAATTCCTTCGAACGAGCAATACGAAGCCAGTGTTGTCATGTCTTTCAATGTCGAAGAGTACCTAAACCTTTTTCTTGATGTGTCAATAAATAAATACATTTTCTTGTCCTTAATGCTTAAAAGTAGCTTTAACCCTAATTTCATCTGAAAGTAACTTTCTTAAGGCCCATAAAATAAGCAATTCAAGCATTGCTTTTCCAAAAGAAACAAATAGAGTATGGAGGAGCTGGATTAGTTGAATCTAACATTTGTCATGATTAGCTTTTAACCAACACGAGGAGTAGTCAGAGAAGTCTTAATTAATGACTTATCAAATCAAACAGGGGGATCTCACCATGCCGACAAGACACAGCATCTGACTCTAACCAGAGGATGTAGTGATTTTAGCTGTCTTTTTCCTTTGTGCATTACATACATGAAACAGGCCAAGCTCCTTTTTGTACATGTCTCTGTCCACACTCTTAATCCACTATCTATTTCCATATCTCTCTCTCTCTCTCTATCTCTCTCAAATAAGTAATTCGAGTTAACGCTCTTTAAATGAGTAAATTATAAATTAGTCCCTCTAGTTTCATGAAACAAATTAATTAGTTATTCTTATTTCAAAAATTATTATTTAATTTTTTAATATGTTGACCTTATTTAATTTAACATTATTTTTATTTTATAAAAACTCTTATTTTCCCATCGATCTTTTTATATTTTTTTCTTTGTTATTAGATAAAAAATCAAAATAAATTAAAAATAAAGAAAACTAACTAAATTACGAGCAGATTTCAAAACATAGAAATAAAATAATTAATTTTTAAAATAAGAAGGATTAATTTATAATTTACTCCTCTTTAAATGTATGAGTATTCTCCTATTTAGACTCCATATTGTTTAAAAAAGAAATTAATTGAGATTCTCTTTTCTTTTTTTTCTTGCTTAACTGAAATTTTTTATTTATCAAAATTTTTTGTTTCCGACCTTATATTATAATGTTGTCAATCAATAATCAATACTTAATATTATAAAATAAAAAAATTCAAAAAAAAAAATAACTTGTCCATTACTGATTGATAACTTTATAATAAAAATTCTAAAGGAAAAAATTTTCAACAATAGAAGGTGTTAATCAAGGCAAAATATATATATATATATATAGGGATTTCAATCAATCAAACTTAATGAATATAAAATTAAAATATCTAGTAAATCCTGAATAAACAGATAGCTAGTTTGGTGATGGTTCGTAAAGACGTAGAAAGGAAATCCTTGTACATTGGAAGGATCTGAACGTGGGACTTCAACCATTTCTCTTGTTTCTTTTTTTTTTTTTTATTATGTGACTCACTTAACTTTGTATTAAAAAGACAGAAGTAGGTAGGTCCTATTTACCAAACTTTGGACCAAAATATTTGTTTATCCCATGCCTCTGGGTTTCTGGAAACGGCATAGAAAATTGCTCAATGGTTTCCCTTTGCTTGGTGGGTTAACTCCATTTCAATGAGTGAACCCATTTTTCTTGCTTAGGACTTGTTTTGGCTTCAATGCAAGTGGGTGTGAATTACTCAATCATGACAAGTATAGTGCATGGAAGACATTTCAGGGATTAAGGGATTTTTTCCTAGATTTTTGCTCAAATGATGAGAGTAGTTGGTCCAATGTTTCCTAGGCTCTTATAAATTTGTGGAGTAAGATAGATGAGTGGATACAGTTTGACTTATACTTTATATAATGTCCCATTTCAAGTTCAGTATTTTCTAAAAATGGTCATATGGATAGCCTAATCATGCTTTTGATATTAAATATTTTATCTTTAATTATATTCATTCATATTTGAAAAGATTTCAATATATCTATATCGTAATAAAAATTTATAATATATTTGTAAATGTTATTAATTAATCGTGTAAATATTGTCACTTCAAAAAATCATTAACAAATTGACAAATAAATTGTTAGTCTAAAGATAAACGGACTAGTGTTCAAACGAATTTTACCTATTATGCGAGTTTGAATTATGAAATCGTATTTATTAAAATATGTTAAATTTTATAACTCTTGTTTCAAATAAGAGTAGTCATATTTCAAACATAAAAAGAAAATACTTAAAAAAAATTATTATCAAATTTAAATTCAAATTCAAATTTAAAATTAAATTGAATAAGACTATTCTTATTGCATAAATCGATAACTTAGTTAATAGCCCTTTGTTAACTGTAATGGAGATTTAAATTGTATAAACAAGACTAGAAATTTATAATTTAGAAACTATAAATTAAATTTCAAGTTATGACATAAAATTATAAATTCTCACAATTTTTCTTATCCTATAATAGATGACTTACTTTAAAGAAGATCAATTAGAGTGGCAGGCTTTATGTACCAAAACTTGATTTGAGAGTTAACACTATATATTTCACTGTCTAAATGCAAAAAATAAAAAATAAACTTGTAATGCTCCAGCGTTATTGGATTTTTGGCTGTACTCGAGCGTCACAATTCACAGTTCATGACACATTTCTATTTCAATCAAACGTGAACAATTGAGAAATTTTCTAAACTCACCTCCCACTTGAATTATCAGCAAGCAGAGGGGCTTTACTTAAATATTTGTAAAATCAAGGACGAAGGCAGAACTTTTCATATTGATTTACAACCTATTATAGATTTAAATCATCTATTTCCATGTTCTTTTGGTACATTCATGACCACCCAACATCAGAATAGATACCTTCGACACCCGTGAACTGCAAAATTCAACCATTCACAAACAAAACTATATATATATATATATATATTAATTTTTTTTTCAGTGTCCATAATTTTTGTCGTCCTGGGGGTCCAGGACCAATCAAGAAAAGTTGGTAAAAATACTACCCTACACCGCTATATATATATATATATAGTACTGTTAAACATGCAATTTACCAGTCCTTCCCCCACCAAAAACAACAATTTACAGCATTTATTTTGGTCCAAAAAAAATAAATAATAAAGAAGAAAACAAAAGATTGCAACGTTACTGTGCCCTCGTGCACATTTCCCCTCGTCCTTATCAATGTAGACGACACTCGCTTTTCCTCGGTTAATTACCTTCTCCCATAGAAATTCACGCTAAGACAACTGTTTTGCTTTATGTTTAGCATAACTTCGCACTCTAACCAAAATCATCTTTTAGTTAATTAAATTCAGATTTTACCTTCATCACTTTATTGTTTTTTATTTTATGTATAAAATTAAATAATTAAGATTAAATTTTATTTAAAAATTTAAATAGCATGACTTATAGTTCCTTTCCAATTTTATATTTAAAATGATTTAGAATCGATGTTAATTAAGGATTATTATATCTCAAGTCGAATCCGAGCTTTCTTGATAAAACAAACACGCTTTGTTACTAAACTAAGATGAAGCAACAAAGACAATAAAGTATAGAATCATCATGTATATTTAATAGGAAATATTATGATTAATAAACATCCATTCATTTGATATTGGTGTTATTTTTGTTTTTAAAAATTTTTAAATTCCAACCTATGCTTTCTAATAAAAATAAAAAAGGAAAACATTAGGTTTATTTAATACAAGTGGAGACTCGTAGTGAGTATTGAGTTTTTTGGTTGTGGTTTTTAACATTTCAATTTGCTTTTTGATCAATCGAACATACCCAAAAAAAAAAAAAACAAATAATTACCGAAATTTTATTCGGTTTTTCAATTTATAAAACCAGAATTTCAGTTTTTTTATATATAAAAAAAATTTAAAGATGTAAATAGGGCTAAAAAATTGTGTTATGAATTATGGAGTGATTTCACTAGTTCACATGGTTTAAATTAGCCTATATAAAATATAATAATTTTTATCTATATAAGATTAAATTATAAAATACATACTATAATAAGACATCAAAATTAATATATAAATCCATTAATTCACATTTAACAAATATTATAACAAAAAAAAATATTAATTGTTTAAATATACTGTAAATTGAATTATTAAAATTCAAGTAACAATCAATTCTATTTTTTTAAAAATCAGTTTTTGATAAATAAAAAAACGGAATTAAAAATTTAAAGATTAAATGGAAATCGAATAATTAAAATTAATTTGATTTCGATTTTTCAAATTAGATTTATTAAAAATCAAATCGAATTGATATTTGGATTTCGATTCCTTTCGGTAAATGATGCTGGAAGTCCACTGAGGTGGCAGAGAGTGTCGAGGGGTAGTTTGGTCCTGCGGGTGGAGAGACTGTGATTTGATCTGATATCTAACTTTGAAAAGTTTGGAAGCATTCTACTAAGCCTAAGCTAAGCTACTGTGTACTAGGAGACAAGCACATAGACACTGCGACGATGTCAGAGACACAAAAAAATATATTATGTACATATCAGAAAAAACATAAATAATAATAGATGTCATTTCATTACAACTATTTTTCATCAGTTCAAGGAAAATGGGCAGTATGTTTCAGACTAGTTTATGTTTGCGTCAAATTTAAATTCACTTTTTTTAATTAATTTATCAATTACTGATTATATAAAAAATGGGCACTAAAATTTTTTGAAGAAATTTATTTCAAACTAAAAGTATTATGATATGAATCCAACTAATGTTATCGAATATATTTTTTATAAAAAACGGTTAATTTATGGGAAACAAATGAAGTTTAATAAATTCCTTTATCTTCTTGAACCAACTGTAAATGTTTTGTCTTGTTTTAACCTTGTTTTTCTTGGTTGTAATATACTTCCTACTGTCGAGTTTTTGTTGGTAAACCAAATCAGAAAAAAGGACATGAAAATATTTATGAAATCATATGTAACATGTAACAAGTAGGCAATAATAAATCACAAAACTAAACTATTTTTGGATTATATAAAAGAGGAAATTTTAGAAAATCACTTTCCAAATTTATCCTTTCAAACTCTAAAAAATGATGATTTTTTTTCAATAGTTAAAAATATTTTAGAACCAACTTACACATCAATTAAAACTAAATATATTTTTTAGTGATTTAAAAAAAAACACCTTCTATTAATATAGTATATTAAAAAATAAATTATTTTATTTAAAAAATTTGACTAGAGTCATTCAAATAAATAAATGATTTTGGATTCATGTAATTATATTTGTCTTGTATATCCAATAAAATAATAAATAATTAGTATAAATCTTTTGTTTTAGGATATCTTAAAAATAAAAAATATATATTTTAAATATTAATTCTAAATTTCAAATACCAAAAAAAAAAATTCAAATAAAGAGAAAGCTTCCTTTTTTATCACCGTACCTAATCCAATCTAAATTTGTGTTTATCTAGCACGGTCTGAATCAATAACATCATTTTCCCTTCTATAATTTACCAAAAACACGTAGCCAGCTAGCTGTCTTAGCCTAACATCTACAAGAAACAGTGTGACATGGCAAAGAACATTGGTCCCTTTGACACAGACACAACTGTATCTATGCTCTTCTCTCCACCTCCTCTCTCTCTCCCGTTTGAACATCCACACACACAATGGTTCCACAGTGAATGTGAATCACTGGACTGCGCGTGCGTCATCTGCTTCTCTCTCTCTCTCTCTCTAGGGGCGAAAGACCAGCCCTTTTCATAGCGCAGAAGTAACAGAACGACCTTTTTATATCATTTTTTCACTCTTTCTCTGCTACATTGCCAGTTCTCGAGCTTCATTTTCTTGGTCTTTGTGCATAATCCAATCTCTCACATGATTCTCCCTTTCTTTCACACCTTTTCATTTTCTTGATTCTCAATCATCACCATCTTTCATTCATTGATCTATCTCTTTCTTTGTTCAAGAGAATCGTTTGTCATTTGCTTTAAGACATGTAAATAATATAATACTACGACTACTACTGCTGAGTAGCAGAATAATACAGGTAGACCAGTACTATTTTACTCTTCTCTGTCTACAGGGTTCTCGTGGTTGTCCTCTCCAGCTTTCTCTTCTGTCCTTTTCACTCCTTCCCGTTGCATTTTTGTAGGGCATTTGCTTTTTTGTTCTCTTCGTATTCCTTTCCTGTTTTGGGGTAACTTGGTTAGCTAAGTTGTATTATTTTGTTGGAAAGAAGGGGTTTTTTTTTTCACATGGGTTTGGCAGATAAATGGTGTTTGAGATTTGGATGTGTTTGGTTTTGAAAGAGAGGGATTTTTGGTGTAGGGTTTTTGGTTTCTTGGAGAGATGAATGAAACAATAGGGAAACCTGCAGGAACATGTTTGGCGATAACAGAGAAAAAGGCTCATAGGCCTGGTGGTTGTGTTGGTATTTTCTTTCAGTTATTTGATTGGAATAGGAGATTTGCCAAGAAAAAGCTCTTCTCAAGGAAATTGCTTTCTGCAGGTTAGTCCATTTTCTCTCAAAACCAAAAATACCTATTTGACCTAGAATGCGTAAAATTGATTGCTTTGGTTGTTTAATTCATGTGTTGTTGTTGCTGATCAGCTCGTGCAAAACAGCCATCAAAGAAGTTTGGAGGGGATGAGAAGATGCCCAAAACAAAGCTCAATTTGGTATGCATTTTGGTTTACAAGATTGGATCTTGCCGTTCAGAGATGTTTTTAAGGGAAATCTAGTTATATTCCATTAAGTAGCGGTTTAACTTTACGAGTGTGCTTTACTTGTTTATTTTCTTGTGTATTAAGAGGGTTTTTGTTTGTGCTTGAAATGTAGATTGCTGATGAGAATAAAGGGGGTTTTCCAAATGTAAAGAAAAATGGGAATGGTAATAGTGATGTTGTAGTGCACAAGCATGAAATGAGAGCTCCAAGCTTGGTTGCTAGGTTGATGGGCCTTGATTCTTTGCCAGCTGCTCATCGAGATAAGCACAAGAAAGTTTCAAATTCTGTTGCTTGTGACGTTACAGAAGAGAAACGTGTTGACAATAGTCATAGTGGATCTGATAGGGATGATTTGAATATGGAGAAATGCAGCACAAAGGTTGAATCTAGGCCTCAAAAACTTCAAAAGACAGGACAGTCAGAGACACGAGCAGTAACTAGGTTCGGAGCTGAGGCGTTGCAAATTAAGGGTGTTTTGTCAAGGTCTAGAAAGCATCATCATCCAAAACTTGCGCCTCCAGTTAAGAGTCCTAGGATTTCCTCTTCCAAGAATGCATCTAGGACGTCTAGGTTGATTGATGCTGCTACTAGAATTTTGGAACCTGGGTTGCAGGCTACCAATAGGGCAAAAAGTGCTCTTACTTATTCAAGTTCTATGAATTATTGTCCCAGGGATGAAGTTTCGACAGAGATTGGAATTATGTTACCAAATATTGTGAAACAACAAGATATTGGAGATTGTAATGAGGGTGTAGCCAAGTCTTTCATAGGGCAAACTTCTTGCAAAAATTGTGGTAATTTGTTTGATGTAGTGGATTCTGGACACAATGTGAAGGAGCAGCAGTTTGTTTGTCCATCCATTGTTTCACATTACATGTCCTCTCAAGAATCAGAAATTATTAAGCCTAGGCGCACCATATCAACTCCTGAGGAAGAGAGAAATGTAATTTATCAGAGAAATTGGGACCAACAATCCATTGCTGTGAAAGAGCAGGATAACACACCAGTACCAAGTCAAACCATCACCGTCATCAAACCTCTATCTCAAGAGGGCCAACCACGGCGGCAATTGAGAAGCCAGCCGTGCATGCCTAAATACCAAGACTCATCTTCTATTACTCACAAGCAGAGGATCCAGACTCAAAATGAGATGTTCGTAAGAAGGGATAGAACTCCGCCAAGGGCCAGATTAAATAATCTGCAAAGCAGGAGAACTTCAGCTGCAAATGCTATTAGTGGGGCAACAGATTTTGTTGCTTTGAACAGAAGCATAATCAGTCGTGGCCGGACAAGGGCGTCTACCTTAGCTGATAATTCTACATTTGATAAAGACAGAAAAGTTTGCAGCAGACAAGATGATTCATTGTCACCGCTAAGGAGCCCAGTGCGCAAAAGGAGGACAGTCAGTGTCAATGCACAAGTTGAAAGTACTGCATTTGGTAATCCGATGTCTATGAGACAAAGGAACACCAAGTCTGATGGTGTGAGTAGAAAAGAGGTTGCATCTAGCTCTAGCTCTGTCGACCGTGCATATATCAAAAGCAGATCAGTTAATGATGGAGAGCGTAATAAAAATAATGGCAGTAGGGAAAATGATGCTGTATCGTTTACATTTAATTCCCCATTGAGGCACAAAACTTTTGTTTCCGCAGGGCTGGAAGAGAGGAGTAATCAAATTGATAAGATCTCTTCTCACCGAAGAAGGCTGATTTTGGATGAAAATGATGGAAAAACATATTTGCAGAATCAATTGCCATTGAGAGGTGATGCACTGGGAACAATTTTGGAGCAAAAACTAAAGGAATTGGTCTCTCAAGAAGAGGATGAATTAACAAGTGGAGGTAGTCGACCCATGAGATCTACTGCTATGATTCTCCAAGAGCTAATACTTGCTTTGACTGCAGCTCAGCCTATGTCTCCACATGCTCATATGTTTAATGCAGACAAAACTTGCCAGGTTGGTTTGCTATCTATTGGCATGGTGCTGTCTTTTTTATTTTGCTGTTTATGGTCCAGAATCTGTGTTCTTATATTGTTTGTTTTGTGACTTAATTAAAGCATCTACGCGTAAAGTAAAAACTATAAAATGTCTTTTTCCTCTCTGATATTGGTACCTACATTATCTCTAATAATGCACTATTTTGAACTGTTTTTCATTGCATTTCTGTTTGGAGGACGCTGATTCTGGCGCTTCCTTGTATTGGGTGAAAATTTTTGTACTTTTAACCATGACAATAAAATGGAGAAATGAATGAAATCATATAATGATTGCCTTTTCATTTGACATGTATTCTCAATTGACTAATGTCCCATAGGTTGCTGTCTTTGTTTTATAGTTAATAGCTGTTTGAAATTTGTGTACCATACAGAGCATCTTAGCGATATTAGTTGCCAATGATGGATGTAGGGCAGGGCCTTTGGAATTGAAAGTTTTTAGCTTTGCCCTCTTTTTTTTTTTTTTAAGTTTTTCTTCTTTCTATTTCATGGTATGTGAGAAAACAAAATAGTCCTTGTATCAATTAATTTCAGTGAAACACATTGACCTTTCCTTTCTCCATCTCTTTCAATTGGTTTCAATGAAAATATTGTTGCACATAATAGAGATTAGGTTGAAAATAGGTATAGTCCGACTATCAAATATCTAAATTTTGGTAGTCATGTCATGTTAACTGAAGTTCAGCAGTTTCATGGGTAAATACTGGAAACTGGCAGTGGATAGGTGTAGAGAATGATAGATAAAAAGCTGGTGAAATATATGATATATGAATTGAAGGCCGGCAGTTTTTAGATGGCTCATTCCTAACATATGGTACTATTGGGGATTGGTGAAGATGGTAAATTGTAGGACAAATGGATTATGCATTTGTGGGAATTGAAGAAATGTATAGGTAGCACCCAAGTGATATCAGAAGGAGAAACATGCTTCGATTTGAAAGTTTACTAGGCAAATGGAACTCTTAAACTAGTGCAATCCTGAAGGGATTGTCTCGGGATGCAAATTATCAAATTAACGCAATGCATTATTTAGTGGTCAAAAACCAAAATAACATATGACAGAGGCCCTGGAATTGTAGTTAATGGTCGCAATTATAAGCTGTCTTTAAGAGTATTTTGAGGCAATGGGGAAGGTTCATATTGTCAAGGAAGCTAGAGACCTTGTTGAAGCAGGAATGCATTGACGGAACTGAATAGCCAGGATTCATGGAACTAGTCCTGGGTAGTTCAATTCAAGGTCATATTGAGGCTAAGCATCCTAAACCTATATGCTATGAAAATTAACAATTGCCTTTTTATGAGGCTAGAGTTTCCTTGATATTATTTTATGTTCTAGGTGTGATTCTTAAAATTAATTTTCTGGTTCATCCTATACAGCAACGTTTTGTGCTTAATGTACCTTGGTAATAGCTGAACATGACAAGAATAGCTTGTGTTACTACTCTGCTCAGATGGAAGAAAAAATCGGGAGGAATTCAGTTGGAATATCGCCTGATGGTGATCATCTTAGTCCTGGATCTGTTCTTGAAGCTTCTTTCTCAAATGGCAGTTGCTTTTCAAGCAGTCTGGATGATAGCTCAGGTAAGAAAGTAAAATTTTATGACAATTGCAGAACGAGGAAACTCATGGGTATTTTTTATCAAATTCCTGAGTACCTTGGCTATGAATTTCCTGAAATAGATGAAAATTTTTTTTTTTTATCATTCACTATTTAATCTCAAGGTTTTATCATATAGTTTGAGCTCTCTTTACAAATACAATTGTGGCTTGTGATTATGCTAGGACATAGGATGCTGCTGGACTCCATGGATTACTCTTATGATCAACCACAGCCATTCAATACTGATGCTGATCTTCTGGATTGTGCAACCTCTTTGATACAAGGAAGGACGGGTAGCAAGACGGCAACTGACCTTCTCAACCATGTCTCTAGGATATTACAGAGCATCAATCTTGCTGGTGGAGGGTTAACTGGAAACAAGCTCACTCATTCGAAGAAAGTTATTATGCATGCTGAACTGTTGTTTGGTAACTCAACTCTACGTAGTTCAGATAGAATGAAGAGATTTCTCGTCGGTCCCTTTCTGCTTGAAGGACTTGAAACCCTTGCTAGTGCCATGTGGAAAAATCTTAATTGCCTTATTGGTTTTGAAGAGAGCAAAGAGAGTAATAATCAACTCAGAAGGTTTCTTTTTGATTGTGTGATAGAATGCTTAGATTCAAAATACGTCCAGTACAGTAACTCTGGATTCAAAGCATGGAAAAGGGTACCATCGCCCATGAATGCAGAAATGTTGATTCAAGAGATCGGTGAGGAGGTCAGAAGGTGGACAGATTTTGCTGGGATGATTCCAGATGATATAATAGATTGGGAGATGAGTCATTCCTTGGGAAAATGGACAGATTTTGAATTTGAAGGATTCGAAACTGGTGCAGAAATCGACTGGGACATACTTCAGACATTGGTTGAGGAAATTGCTGTCGACCTTTGGGAGTGCAGTGTGGATTCCTTTTGAAGTGTTGACTAACATTCTGGAATCTTTAAGTGTATTTCGCTTATTATTTGATGCAACAACTTAACCTGTGTCTGCTATGAAAGTGGCATGTTCATTTCTTGTCCAAAACGATGGATGGTGTTCATTTGATAGGGCTATTAGATGTTGTAGATGAGCAAGTATATTGGTTGGGTGGACGTAACTTGTTTTCGCAAGGAAAAGCAGCTTCAAAAGGCCTGCTGCGTAACTTTTAATAGCAGCCTGTATCCTCTAAGATTGATCACTTTCTCAAATCCATGAAAAAGGCACTCTTATATATGAGAGGAAAGAATTGTAACTTTCCTTTTTAAAAAATTATAAGATTCGTGAATTTTTTTTAATAATAAATTTTATGTTTTTGTGAGAGAACGGAGTACAAACTCCTGATATTCCTAGTAATTTCTTTTTTGATTAGGTTCACGAAAAAAAGTAAAAAACAATTCTCCAGCGTTCTTCATCGAACTCATTTGTTGGACTTTATTGTCTCTATGCATAGTTGCTTCACGGCATTTACACCAAAAGAATGCATCTAAGCATTTTTTTCCTCTTTCTGGGATTAGAACCTGAGCTTGTATGGTGATTGGTTAAGTAGCAAACCTGAACCTGAACTTGCTTTTCATCGAAAAGTATAAAAAATGAATAACCTAAACATCAGCGATCGTCAAAAAACTAACTCGGTTGTTAAGGCAATGTGTGGAATCTGAACACTGAACTCAAGGTCCCATGATTATGCAAATGGAGTGAACTCTCTTAGGATGCCTTCCCTTCCATTATCATATGGAGTGTCTTCTCCTTCTTGGTTCCATAAAATAACAAAAAGGGAAGAAAAGACACAAACAAGGCAAAAGTTTGAAACGCAAATAACATACAATTTTGTCTTAGAAAAACAAAGTACCTCAAGTATTATTATAATCATATGCAAAACATGATTACATCCAGAGCTTTACAATCCCATAACCCTAATGAACAACCAATCAGAATACAACTTATGGAAATAGCAGTGTTAAGAAATTCTCACAAAATCAAATCCAACTAAGGAAAGAAAAGAAAAATAAGAACAAGAGCCCAATTAAGAGATCAACAAATCTCACACGAATGGAGAGACCACCAAAAAATTATCAAAATCAAAACTGTCTATACCCCAGAACAGTTTTGCCAGTAGCAATTCCTCTACCTCCTCTGTTTGCTCTGTTTTCCCCATTAATTGCATTTGCTGCAGCGAAAGACAATCCTTTTAATTCTTCAACATTTGCATAACTCTTCCTTGCCATTAACAACCCACCATTCTTTTTTTCTCCAGCATTTGCAGACTTACTCCCTCTCGAATTCGACAAAAACCCATTACTTATCTTTGACACAGTCTTTGATGGAGGTGTCAATTCTTGCCGTGGCTTCCGATTTTCTTTCCTCAAAGTAGCAGAGAAATCAGGCACTGATTGAGCCAAAATAGAAGGCCCTTTTCTCGAACTCCGTAAATTTTCTTGAAACTTAACTTGTTTCTTCGGTGGGATTTGTTTAAAATCAGCCTCTTCATATTCTTGTTGCCTTAACATCTTCATTTTTAGCTTTGTCTCTCTTAACTCTGCATATGCTCCATACCTTGGTCCTCTTTCCATGATATAACTCTCTGTGGTCAGTTTTAAAGGCACCGGTTGATCAGAATCTGCTGAATTTTGCGAGAGAATTAGAGAGATAGGATCAAGGGCTTGAAACAGAGATTGTATACTAGGGTTTTGTTGAAGAGTTTGGTTCAGAGAGCCGTTAGTTTCTGCCATTGTTGATGGGTGGATTTGGCTCTCTGTTTTGTTCTGTTTCTTTAATTGTTCTTCGTAGTTCCAGGGTTTTGTGTTGCTTAAAGAATTCGATTTTGCAACGGTCAAAAACAAAAGCGGAGACAAAGAGAAACCCTTTTGGTTACGAAAAGTTTACTACAACGTTATTCTTGAGGCGGGTCCCATTTAAAAGTTGTGGAATCACATTGGATTCTGCATCTACCGTCCGATTGATTTTTTATGATTGTTTTGGTTGGTGTTTTGTGGTGGATCAAGAATCATCCATTTGTCGGATCAAAATGGGATCATCGGATGGGAAGGTTCCTTGAGTAAAGGATAAGGATGATGTTATTATTATTATTTTTTTTTTGGATACAAAATACCGAATATTGTATTCTAGTCTTTAGATCCATAAATTATTTTTACAACAAATGTCATGTTTTCGTAAGAAAATAAAGTACGATATTTTATAAATCTAATAATTTTTAAAGAATATTGTTTTCTATTTGAAAGATAGTGAATATATATATATATATATATATATATATATATATATATATATATATATAAAGTTTTACACATATCGAGATTTACATACAATTCGAATTTTTTAATTGAGATCTTAAGTTTTTTTCTCGTCTAATTTAAGAGTTTTACTCTTATATTATTATCGTTTCGGATACTAATATATCGGTTCTACTTAATATCAACTTGTCATATGTGTTTATGTAGCAAATTATTATTAGTTATGGTTTAAAATAATAACAATAACATAAGAATATAACTCTTAAATTATATAGAAAAAATCTGAATGATATATAAGTAAAATCATATATATATATATATATTAAGAAAGTACATGATGATGGCATGACCAATGGCAAGCGGCCATTTGAAGGCTGTGCATACATCATTTGTGAAAATAATAACAAAATTAGACCACACATCTATAAGCAATTTAAACAAATCACCCACGGCACTGGTTTTTTTTTTAAAAAAATGTTTACAAGCAATACTACTACGTTTTGCATTTTGAAATTCTTTAAATCTCTACAACTATAACTTTACAATTTAAAACTAGTTGCATTAACTGACGAAAATCCATCTTGTTTGTTTTTTTCTACAAAAAAAGCTAAATATCTAATAAACCGCATCCACTGCAACGGTTAGTTTATTATACATAGGAATGACAATAAAGGAGTATATGATCTATTAATTTCATTTTTTACATTATCCATAAAAAAAATATTTTATCCATTATCTATTAAGAAATTATCATATAAATTTTTATTAAATTCATACCCATCTCACATTAGTTTTCACATCTATTTAATAGCTGCTAAAATTAAGTTCATTTTAGTCCATATAATTTTTTAAAAAAGTTTTGTCCTTAAAATTTAAATTTTTATTTATTTTTTTTTGTATTTTGATCATTTGTTTATAAGTTTTTTTGTTCTCAAAGTTTTGAAAAAAAATATTTTGATCTTTATTTTTTTAATTTCATGCAATTAAATTTCCGTATGTTAACAAAAAATCAAAATAAATTAGTGAGTATTAATAAAGTAAAGAGTTAGTACTTATGTCCTAAAATCATATTAATGGATATTTTTTTTTATCGTTACCGACTTCAATATATATTTAATATTCTTAATGAATATTTATTAAATCAAATAAAATAATTATTCCTTTTGTACCCCTTCTAGTACCACCCCTAGTTACAGAAGCACCAACAGGAATCTATGGATTGCTACAGTCTTCGATTTAAGTGCGTTCATCTATTTAGTTGGTTTTTTCCCTTGGCTTTTTATCCATAAATCTTCAATTTTTCTTGAACGCGGATGACAATTTGGCAGATTTAAGGTATTGCCCAATCAGCTTGAAGAGGATCCAATCTTTAGGCCGACATAGAACGAGGTGGGGAGGATTTTCTGTGCACTGACTCGTATCCACCCCGTCCCTGGCCTGATTAATTTAATAATAGTAATAGTAATTTTGAGTAAATCATAAGTTAGTCCCTCTAATTTTTTTTAAAATAGATTAATTATGTTTTTATGTTTCAAAAACAAATTATTTAGTTCTTGTATTTTAAATTTTCTTGTAATTTAATTTTTTTATTTTTTAATATTTAAGGAATTAAAAAATATAAAATATAAAAGAATTAATGAAAAGATGACATTTTTTGAAATAGAATAATGTAAATCAACTATGGTCATTAATAAAAGGATGAAATAATTAATGAAAAGATGACATTTTTTGAAATAAAATAATGTAAATCAAATATGATCATTGATAAAAGGACGAAATAATTTTTGAAGTACACTATTTTATAACCTACTGTAGTCATCTTAAATGGAAATTATTAAATCTTTATTTCTTGAGGGGGAAAAAAACCAGCTCAAATGGAAACCCGAAATTAACCCATTACCATCCCTGTATAAACGTAACCTTTTTCGAGTAGCCACAGAGAAAGCAAAAAATTTTAGGAAAAATCAACATAGAGGGTGATAGAGACAAATAATCAATATAGTACATAAATTCTAAAAAAGCTCTCAACTTTTTCTTTTTAACAGACGATTGGACAGTATTTTTATCATTAGCGAGGTTAATTATGCTAATAAACAAACCGACCTCTTTAAACCAACCAAATCAGTAGATTATCAGGTTCGGCATTCAAGCAAAGATTTCACCAGTGACCAGCCTATGACAAGCTCTGATTCAATAAAAGTGCAACACATAATCTCAAACCTGAAAGACAAATGACAAAAAATGCAGAATAACCAGAAAACTTGTACGAGATCATTTTGGCTTTTCTTTGACTTTAGTGGCGTTTTGGCTTCGTTGAGCTTGAAGTTCCCCTAAAATCATCTCATATTGTTCGACATATGAAAATAATATCACGATTAAATTGGTCTTTCTCATCCATATAACCTTTATTAACATGAGATACATGCCCTGCTAGCCAAAAAGAGCCTTGGAGGACATTGACAAAAAATTTGCTAAGCATCCATACAACAATTACTGCAAGGAAGCTTACAATAAGCTTCCTCTTTTGGCTCAAATGTCAGAAGCTCCCAACTTTTACTGAGGTGGTTTTTGTTTCTCTTCCAGCTATGCCTTTTTCTTGGATTCAAACTTTGTGATACTTGTACTTTTGGCCCAGATTAAATCTAGAAATTTTGTGGGTGAACCCACCACGAATCAAGGCCCTCACAGCCTCAACCCCTTGTTCCAATGATGCATCAATCTGTCCAGTGGAGATTAACAGTCAAAAGGTTGCAGCCGATTGAAGGGAAACACAAATGCAACCATATAAATACAGGGCGATATGAAACAAAGTCTACACAGTTGTGCCATGTGAACATGTTACCACTGAACAGTTGTGTGGACAAAAGACAGTCGAAAAGCATTTAACAATAAATGTAAGATCAATGATATCATTACTAGTAACCTTAAAGCCAGACATAACCATACTATTGGAACAGCTGAATAAATGTATATTACTAATACAAGGATGGAGTCAATATAGTTTCTTAAGGATGATTTTGCACAAGGTGTGAAGTCTGTGTCTTAAACATGAAAGGAATAGGGTGTGACAATACGCCTGAACTTTTTCATTGTATCAAATACCATTCAACATGATGCATGTGGAAGAACCTTTGTCCTAGAATCAAACAATGGCATACCTGCTCTCGCTCAGTTGGGCTAAACTTCTGCAGAAGAAAAGCTTTCATGTCCATTGTGCCAGGTGGATTTCCAATGCCTGCAAGAATGAAACTTATTAAGTTCTAAAAACAAAGACAAGAATGGCTTTTCAGCACACAAAATGTTCTGAAAACTTCGGCTGGGAGTAAGCTACTTGCCTATACATAATCGAGGAAATTCTCGGCAACCATCCAAATGGTCCATCACATTCTTTACTCTGTAACAAGAGATCACAAATAAAAATTTCTATGTATTTCTTGGTTTTTTATTCAGAACAGAGAGTTCTTTGAAATACAAAGAGCCAAATTTATACAAGGCCATCAAATTCGATTAAAAGATATTGTTCTCCAAGGAATTTCATTTGAGGTAGTTAAAAAACATGGATAAGTTTAGGACAAAGACTCCAGAACTGAAACCAATTTCTAACTATAATACATGCAGTGACTATCCATGAATAAGCTATCAACTAATTGATTTGCTCCTATATAGTTATGATATGAAGGTTCAATTTCTCACCTTTTAAAAGAAATATGTAAATACATTGTTTCTGTTAAACCTCCTCTTCACATCTTGATAATAAGCTATCCAAAGAGCAGAAAATTCCCTTCTTTAATAGAGGTACGATTCCTAATGCTCAACATTAGTTCATTAAACCCATAGGAATCATAATTTTTAATGCTTTTGACTTGTTCCATACTTTCTTTCAACTCCTTGAAAAAGGCTGGCTGGCAAACTAGTTATTTCAGATATGTGCAATGCAGTAGCTTGAGCTCTAAATCACGCCAGGAAAAGTGATCATAAATCCTCTTAAAGGAGAATGAGAAAAGCTAACTGAAGAAGCAAGTCATTGCTAAACAAATCACCTCTTTTGTAAATTTATTACGTTATTATTTAACAAATAAAGTTCTTGGTTGTTAATAAGCAGTGATGGAATCAAAATAAAGTAATACTTGGTAAAAAACGAAAGTCGTTCAATAAGTTGGGGTCTGGGAAGGTTGGTTGAACAATGAATATGTCAAACAATACCAAAATCATAACAGTAAAACATACCCATTATGATGGCCATGTCCACCTTTTGGCTGAACCCTTAGAATGCCATTTGGTAAGTTCATCTCATCATAGATCTACATGTTCAAATCCAGGACCAAAATGTCAGTATAGCTTAAATTGTAAGTAAATAAGATAATTAAAATTCTATTAAACTGAAGTGAGGTATTGAAAATGCATACCAGTAAAATATGACGAAGAGGTATTTTATAATGTGCAGCAAGTGGTCCAACCTTGAAAACATTGAAAAGAAAAATAGGTTAGGTAAAACAACAGCTGTCTTCTGAGGACAACAAAGCATATCTTGTTTACCTCACGTCCGAGTGCCTATCAATAAAGTCAGTAAAATATGCAAATCCAAAGTGAAATTTTTTTACAACGAGATAGAATCATGGAACTAACCGATTCCCCACTAAAATTCATGTATGCCTGAGGTTTGGCCAACAGAATCGGCACCTCTCCAATGCAACCTGTACTGATCACACAAAGAATCTGAATAAACCACCAAACAAATACAATAATACAAAGAAAGAAAGCAGAAAAGGCATAAACTTGAAGGGAAGTTAGCAATGAGATTTTGACAAAACTACCTATTCCAATCAAAGCCTTTGATTGTATTGTGTTCAACAAAACACCTTCTGCTTGAGCAATTCGATCAATCATTTCAAAACCAACCTGATGGTGATAAACTTGCAAAATCACTAATATAACACGAAAAAAAATTAAAGCCATCAAATTCATGTGTGCCTTTAATTACATTGTGCCTAGTGCCATGGTACTTATTTCCAGGGTTACCCAATCCAACAATTAGCCACGGTGTATATTCCACTTTAACTCCATTGCCATTATCTGGCAATGAAGCACGTGCACAAAGCCTGGTAGAAACTAAATTCCTTCGATGAAAACCAGAACTTCTCGGACAGGAAATGCAGGTTCTATGGGTAGAGGCTGCATTCAACATTGACCTACACATAAAATCACCAGCACTTAAATACCGGATATAGACAAACCAAACAGATTAGAAACAAACATTCGCAAAGAGACAATATTACTATCAAAGAAAAGAAAAGAAAAGAAAACTAAATTTTGTTGCACGAGGGTAGGTTTGGCTAGAGGATTCGGTTTTTTTTTTTTTTGATGAAATTAAACTGGAGGTTTCCGCTTCCAAATTCCAAAATTTAACTTCCTTTCTTCCAACTTTTTCACATCAAAGTTTTAAGAGAAAATTTATTTAAACTCATCATTAATCGGCCACCACAACCATTAACTACTAGTGAGCTTTTACGTTTCAAGCAACAACTACCAATAGGCAAGAACCAACGAAAATGGCCATAACTATCATAATAATCACAGAAATTTGTGAGCTAGATAACTACAATTCCTGCAACTCAACACTAAAAGGATTGAACTTTTCACAAAGCAAAACTCCAAAGAGAAAACCCATGCCCGTTAACCTCTGAAAAGGCACACACAATACACAGAGAGAGTTAACACATGGTAATTTCCAAAAGAGAGTGAAAAAGATAAGGCACTCTAATATTGAAACTCAAAAAGTAAAGCTTGGTAAAGAAGAAAAGAACTAACCCTTTATGTGTTTTGGATACTTGAATTCAGAGATAAACTTAGTTGCTGAGAGAAAGAGAGAGACCCAGTAAATTAAAGAGCTGAGCTTTGAGGAATATACGCTGAGTACTCGCCGGTTTGTAGAAGTTGCAGTCTTCGATTGATATTTTTGGATATAGAAACAAGAAAATAATAAGGGCAAAGATAAATTTGACGCATTTTGGGCTGTGGTTCTAAATGGGCACTTGTGGTTTGGGGCTTATAAGTTAAATTTGACTCATTTTGGGCTGTGGTTCTAAATGAACACTCGTGGTTCGGCTGTGCTCTTTTGTATCGTTAAGGTTTTTTATTTTTTTCCAATCCTAATAGAAAATTTGTTAGTTTGCTTTTCACTGAACCAATAATGTTTATTAGTTTATTTTATTCCACAAAAAGGGTATTACTATTATTATTGTTGGTTTTTCTATTCCATGATAAAACTGTTTCAATTTAGGTAATGTTTGGTAACAAATAATGGAACAATAGCGATAAGAATAAAATTTTATTCTTACTTTTTAGGTATTTTATTGAAAAAAGTAAGGTAAAAATGGAAATAAAGAGTATAAATGACAATAAAAATTAAACATAGTTTCATTCTAATAAAAAAGTAGAATAAAAACAAAAAATAAAAATAAAAATAATATATTATTTGTATTTATTGTATATCAATAATTTCTACCACTACAATCACTTGCCTCCCCCATCATCAACGGTGGTAATAAAAAAAAATTTAATTATTATTATTATTATTATACCATTATTCTTCTTTAGCTACTGCTATAATTTTTATTGTACCATTACTACCACCTCTTATTGTGGTGATATCAATTTTTTAAACATATGTTATTATTGTTACTATGTTACTTTTATTATCACTACCACTTCCTCCTCCTCTTACTTTACCACCATTGTCATTATTACTGCTACCTCTATTATTTTTACTATCATCATAATTTATAAAAAAGAAATTTTAATTTTTTTAAAAAATAAATATTAAAAAATTAAAATTTATTATGATTTTTTATTGCTATTCGAACAAGCATATATGAAAATATAAATATTATTTTGATTTTTGTATTTTTATTCTCATATTTCATTCTTATAACCAAATGATATTTTAATGTATTTAAAGAAATATATTTTTTAAAAAGTTGGTTTAAAAGTTTGAACTAAAGAAATGAATAAAAAAAACTATTATTATTGTTAATATGGTCATTATATAAAAAGGAAGCAATTAAGGAGGTGAAGTGGACATGTGCCTTTGTCACCCATGTAGTGGATCAAAATAGCAATCAACCACATATTACCATGCATGTATTAAAAAACAATTGTACAACGGTTCCTACCACTACTCCTTGTATGTTTATATATATATATATATATATATATTAAAAACAAAAAAAACAAAAAACAAAAGAGATGATCACACAAGGAAATTTAGTATAGCTCTATAATTTCACGAGTCTCTCGATAAATACAGATTGCTCGATTATAAAAAAAATATAATGAATCAGGACTATCTCCCTTACTTATGTAATGTATTAAATTTTTCAGTAAGTGTAAAAAAATTCAACCTGCAGGGTTCTTACAGGCAGAAATCAACAAGGAGAACTCAGGCCTGTCTTGTCCCTTCTGCTCCTCCTCCAGCCATAACCTGCTATCCAACCCACTTCTAGTCCTGAACATAAGAACAGCACAACCAGATTTTTCCTTAAACAACCACTCATGCAAATCCCACATCAGATCCACCAATAGACCATCCAAAAAAACTATCTGATTCCCTCTAAAATTCCACCTTAATCTCTTCACTTGAAGAATCTTCTTACCATCTATCCACGCAGACAGTACAGGATTCTTCGATCCATCTTCTTGATCTCCACTAAACTTGATCAAAATGTCATGAGTAGTCCCTGTATCACAGAATCGTGCCTTGGTTGAACACATAGTCTTACCTGAAAAATTCTCTCTTCGAGAAACCAACGAGGGTCTCAACGGTACCCATGTTTTCTTCAACAATTTTGTGTTGACTTCTTCATTATCAATGTCTCCGAGAACCAGAACCAGTCCTGAGTCCACCAAGACAACAACGTAAAACCCTCTGATCGGCTCAGGTCCTGCATCAAAATAAGCTGTGGAAAGATCCCAAAAGACTTCAATCCTTGAATTACAAGACTGGAATGTGCTGCTGCCCTTAATTTCTTGAACCCGGTGGCCGGAATTAGCACTACTTTTTCTTGAAGAAGAGGAAATATTGCTGTCATCAATATTGATGTTGAGGCCTCGGAATATGAATTCGCTGCACCAAGTAACGGTGATCAAGAGGTTCTTTTGAGAGGAGAGTTCCACTTTGTACATACAAGAAACCGTATCTGGGATCGAAGGGGTACAGGTTTGGGAGAGATAGGCACTGTTTGAAGGGCCTGAGCAATATGAATCGGATACTTTGATGGCATGCTCACTGTAACAACTCGCTATACTCCTCATTGATAATAGTTTGAAGATATTTTTCTCTGTCTTCGTATGGCTGATGTCTATACGGTTTGAGGCTGGTGGGGTGTGGGAGAGGAGAAGGTACCCTTCCTTGCCTGTTCTGTAAGAAATTGAAAAGGTTAATGTTAGGTTACACAAACCACGTTGACTATGGTAATGAAGAGAAGAGGAAGATTGAAGATGACAAAAGAAGGGTTCTGTCGTCTTCTATGCGTTTCCCATGTTAACTGTCCTTTCTGTTTTCTACCAACCTTCCTGATACTAAATAGTATAAAGCATAAATACGACCTTAAATCTCCTTTATAAAAATATAAATTGAAAGGGAAGACCAGAAACTTATTTCTCTCACGATTCTTCTGACAGTTCATTGGTGCTAATTAAGAGAATTAATGAAATAATTATTCTGGTAGAGTTGACCTGGCTAGCTAATATTATAAATTAAAATCAAACGTATTAAACAAAACCCCTTTCCATTTTGGTTGATCAAAGATTAACTAATAAAATGTAAGGAAGGTGATAGAACTAGTACTGGCAGATTTTGCTTGGTACATTTTGGTTAGTTATTTCTTGTTCCCACAATTAGAAAATTAAAACTATATTAATTAATGGGTTCGAATTGTTCAACGCAATCAGCTAGCTGAAGATAAAGCCAAGACGTCGAGGGGATGTTGATAGATAAGGGCGGAGTTATGGAGTTTGGAGTAGATTGGATAACGTGGATGGATGTGTGCTAGCTGACGGGGATGATGATGGATGGAAGTGATTGTTGGACCCATGAATTAAAGATAGGCTTTTGATTCACCAACTACAAACTAAAGACAACCATGTTATTTTGTTCTTAAAAAAGAAAAAAGAAAACGACAACCACGCTATTATTTATTAGTGTAAATTATAAATTAATTAATTTCTCTCCTTTCTTACTGATTATGTAGTCTTTTATGTAACAATTTAATTTTTCAACTAAAAAAAATATAATTTGAAAACAAAAAATTATTAATCTAATAAAAAAATTAAATTATTAAAACGTAAGAGATGATATGATTAGTTTTTGAAAGAAATATGAGTGATTAATTTGTTTTTTTCTAAATCAGAGGTACTAATTTATAATTTACTCGTTATCATTCTAACCTCTCCATTCTTGACATAAATTAGTGATTACTGTATGCTTCAGTTACAAATAGAAACTCTACTTTTCGGTTTCAAAAGGGTATAAACTATAAAGGACAATTCAGCTTCTCAACTCTCAACCCATTACTATGTAAATAAATCTACCTTGATTGTGGTGTTTAAGACAACAAAACCGGTAGATGCCGTGCGTAGGAAGTATGATATACGAGTAAGATCCATTTGGAAACATGGATACGTCCATTTTTAAAAATTATATTATTAAAAACGTTTTATTTATGTTTGTTCATCTTAATTTATTTTATTATTATTTGAACGGGTGAAGAATAAAAGTACTAAAGATAAATAATTTTAAATAAATTATAATGCAACTAAAAATTAGGTTAAATAAAAAGTTTGGTATTATTTACTTTTTGTATTTTTATTTCTAAATTTTTTTATTTTTTATTTTTAAATAAAAAATCAACAATCATTGTTGAAATTTTTTAAAGCCAAACAAAATAATTTTAAAGAATGGTAATGGTGGTGGTCAATGTTTCTTTTTTGCAAAATAATAATAATTATTATTATTAATTAATTAATCGACACCAAACAACTCTTACATTTATTATTTTTTCGTCCATACAAATTATTTTGATAGAATGAAAATAAAAGATGCAATGAGCATTAAAAAAATATTAAACTTTTTAAATGGTACTCACGAAACCAATTGAAATTGTTCCATATATCTTAATATCATTTAAAGTGTAAAATCCTATTTTCAAAAAATATCGATCTGTAAAAATGAGAAATAATATTTTATTATTTAATAATTTTGGATACATTTAAAAAATCATCGATCTATCTCGAAACTTCATAGATTTGGGTCAAGGAAACCAGGGTTTTCAAGTGAGTCTCCTAATTAGGATTCGGGAATCTTAATGATCTAAAATGGGAAAGCAAACCAATAAACTAATGGAGCGACTGATGAATAGAAAAATGCTTAGATATGAATAGATAACATATAATAATTAGAAAGTCAATTCAAAAACTTTTCTTTTTTTTTTTCAGAAATTTTGACTTGAAATCACCACATGCATCACAAATTTCAAGTAAAATTAATCACATAAATGAATTTTAAAATAGATGGTAAACGGCTCAAAATCAATCAATTATCAGGGAACTTTTTTATTGCCAAATGGGTTGTCCGCATGGAAATCATGTTTTAGCAATTGGAATTAATTGCTTTTATGTTCTTGAATGGCATGGTTGAGAGTAAAAGCTAATGGTACATGTTCAAAGGAAAATTATTATTCATTGTGATGAAAAAGTAGTTGAATATTTTATATAAAGAAGGATTTTTTTTTCAAGGGAAATGGCATGATTAAATATATGTTCTTAATAAGGGTATATTAGGCAATAAAAAATTAATAGCACTTGTCTTGTTAACCGAGAAATGCAATCATTTAAAAATATGATTTTACTTATAAAGTGTGTAAGTGGAGTTAGGTTGATGAATTTTAATACTCCTCAATGGTATTTTTGTTAGCAAAATTCGTAGTAAAAAAATACTTTCTTTTTTTACAAAAAATAGTTCTTTTTTATTTATATTTATCTATAGTTCTTTTTTATTTATATTTATCTTAAAATACTTGTTTAGTCATGTTTTTAATATTATATTTTTTAAATACTCCTATTTTGTAATACAGAATTAAATGGGGTTGATTTTCTTTTTAAACAAAAAAAGTATTTTAGAAAAATATTGTTGAATAATGCTAATATAATATTATAATTAATAAATTTCTCAAATTGTACGGAAAGTCAAAGAAGACTATCTCCTTTGAATAGAAAGTTTTTTTTTTTTTACTATATCAGTTTTGGTCACAGATGATGTTTTAAAACCAATTAAAAGAAATTAATATAATTGATTCAAAAATATATTTTCTTTTTTAAAAACAACACTTTTATAGTTGGGAAGAAGTACTTTGTCCACTCCATTTTTCATGAAGATTTATAACTATATTTTAGCTTTTCTCTCTCTCTATATATATATGTGTATATATGAGAGTCTCAAATTTGATCACTATTGTCACATTAATTTTTATGATTATCCTCCTCTTATCCGGTATTCTTACGAGACAATAACTCTAAGAAAGGAGTGAAAATCCAAAATTCTTGAATTATTTAATAATTTAATAATGGTAAGCCTAAGAGTAATTTGATTTGAAATCTTGAACTATTTTTATTAATATTATTACTATTTCATGAACAGATGGTGTGGTTAGCAATTAATGCTTAGAGGGTAGTTTTGGGGACCGGATTGGCCACTATATAAAGTTGAGGAACTACATTACCATCTTAAAAGATGCCGTTGTTGCTCAGGCCAAGTACTAGGGCCCATGGTTGGCGAAGTGAGAGACCCACCAGTCCACGAGCCTAACTTAGTTAGCATTCATAAGCCTAAAAGTTCCAACCGGTCCATGAGCCTAATCTAGTAAACTTACTACACTACATGCATTAAAAGCCAGGGTCCTTATAAACAATAAAGCACGGACATAGACACGTGGCAATGCTTTAGTGGAATTTTAAAAATCACATGGGATGAGTCTTCTGCTTACGCGTGGCAAATTTAGTTTAGATGGAGTTGGACACGTGGTAGGTAGCTTTCAAATTTTTTCGGTCTTTACTTCACTTTTCCGCTGTGAAGGCTCCATTTGACAGCACAACAACCAACCAATAACAAAACCCGTATTAGCTTTTAACCTCAGGTGTAAGAGAATTAATAAAAAAAATAAGTCTTTTGAACTTGAAAATTCATGTAAATCTATCACTATTTTATTTTTAATTAATTAATAAAAAAAGAAAATATTTCATAGACCCACCCGGACGCCAAAATTAATTAGAACCCGAACCTTGTTTAGGAGGCGTCAACCCCATCCCTACCCTGCAATCGTTACGTAGTAGAGTGCAATTGATAAACAAGGAGTCAATCTTATTTTGTTATTTATTATTATTATTATTTTCTTATTTCCTTTAGGTAAGTCTCAACTGCAAAATAAAATAAATTAACCTTGAGAGTGCAATTGCTTGTCAAGATGATATTTTTATTTTTTAAAAAAATCAACACAATATTCTCTAACTTAGTTAAAAATTAAAGAAATGTAAACACTATTGGTTTCTCTCCCAATCAAATCATGGCTCGAAGATTTGTTTATGGAAGTTCAAATAGAAGAGGATTTTTTAATCACTTGAAAGGTAATTTATAATATTTTTTAAAAATCCTCTATTCTTTTTAATTTTGAGATCAAGGAAGAAAGTAGAGAGAAAAAGAAAAAAAGAAAAAAAAAGAGAGATGTATAACTTTAAAAAGACAGAGTAAGAAAGTTTCAACAAATACTAGTCATGATAAAATTTCGGATTCGTTAATTGTTAGATCAAGCTCAAATTTGATGGGTACATATAGAAGAGACAAACACATATCCTAAACGGATCTAGTTTTGATTCCCAAAGAGTGAGGTATGATGCTCGTAATATTATTATTTTCCGGTGAAATCTAAACTTAAGTTCTTCTCTTTTCTTTGTATATCATCTATTGACGAGATCCGCCAATGATGTATAACTTTTAATACTTATGACTAACGTATTCCTCTAATTTAATCTAAAAAGAACTTCTTATATTACCAATTATTGTTACCGGTAAAAGTCTTTATGGACTCCGATCATGTGGTTTTTCTTTCTTAAATTGATGAGGTTTTTCACGTAAAATTCGTGTGTTTTTTATGTAATTAATATTTGATTTTTCAGATTATTAGTTACTTATTTTACCTTGGGTATTTGTTTATAATCTTTATTTGATTATTCAAGTGAGGATAAAGAGGTTTCATTTGTGTTATTTGTGTTTTTTTTTTTTTTTGTCCAAGAAAAACCAATGAAGTAGAGATGTAATTGTAGTCCGGAACAACCAATAAAAATTATCTGAGGCCATTACAGTCATCTCTAAATTAGATAATGCAAATATTATGGATAGTCTTTTAAGAAAATAAATTAGGCTACTTCAAAATTTTCAATTATCAACGAGATCGTCCTAAACAATATTTTTTTATTAATAAAATCAAGATCAACTAAATCCCTCGTCATAATAAAAATTAAACTTGATGGATTGTTGGGTTACAATAATATATTGGTAACATTTCTGTGTTAAGAAGGTTTGGACTATAGTCTATATAACGAGGATAACATCCCCAAACTCTATATTATACTTAATTCTTCCCAAAGTTTGAAGAGCTTCGAAGGAAAATCCAAATCCAAACTTGCATATATTCTGTGATTGAATGATGGAAAAAAAGTTCCCGGGAATCATACTGATAATAGTTCGAAGGAACCTACCTTGTTTAGGAGGCGTCAACCCCATCCCTACCCTACAATCGTACGTAGTAGGTCTGATCCATCCCATTTGATTTTGTCACCATTAATTTCAGAAGAAATTATTCCTGCTCAACCATCATACCATATTCCTTAGCCCCTAGGAGAGGAGATTGCTTGCTGAGAAAATCAAGTGTTGGACGAATTGGAGACACAAGAATATCGAGGACAACACAGAGAAGATTCTTTTCCACAGAAACTGGTCAGAGTATATTTGTTCTCTTCTGCAACAGGGATTTAAATTCTAGTCCCAAATGTTTAAGGATCGATCCACACATCAGCGAAATATATATAAAATAACTGTGAATTATTTAAACTTCAAATACCATTTTAATTAGTTGGCATAATTAACCTAATATTTCACGGTGCTGCTTCGATATCTTAATTAGTTGGCCCTCTTTATCCAAGTGGTTGGTTTTTATTCATGATTATGGGATGTGATCATCTGAAGTTTGATTTGCATCTATTCACAACTATTTCTTTTGCTTTTTTAGGTATTAGCTATTTATTGAAAAAATTGAAACTTTAATTTGAATACAAAACTCCTTTTTTTTTTTTTTTTGCAAGCATTGTTAATTAACTACAATTCCACTAGTCCCTTGCACGGAGATTTATTTGTGCAATTTTTGTTATGTTTTTATTTTTATGATATTGTTCAAATTAGAGCTAAATTATTGTATCTTACTTTTATATTGTTGTATTCTTCTTTTTGTTATTATCGAAATAATTATTTTTTAGAATTTTAACAATAATATGAAATGAATTTGTAACATTTATATATAGTTGAGGTATCTCCAAGTTGATATGCAAGTGCTTTTTAGAAATGAAAACATATATATATATATATATATATATATATATATATATATATATATATATATATATATGAAAAAGGTCAAGAAGAATTTTTATTTTTTTTGAAACATTAATGAAGATTTTAATATGAAAATAAAAAAAAGAAATGAAATTTGGAGGAAAAGAAGAAAAGTCAATAAGAGATTTATGAAAATTTGTTATTTTTGCTTAATTCTATATTCTCTACATGCAAAATGGTTCTCTCTCTCTCTCTCTGTTTTTTTTTTTTTTTTTTTTTTTTTGGCTCCTCATTCATTTTCTATCAAATTTCATCTTGAAATAACAAATCATCATAAATTTTAGTGACATTTTTTTAACTTCAAGTTTCATATTTTTTATTTTTTGAAACGTTAAAATTTGCATAGAAAATCTTGATTAGGTAGTTGTCCAAGTTCTTTACCTTTCATTATTCAACATGAGCACTAAAAAAAAGATGAAATTATTCAATATCATAGTTTATGTTCTGTGATATATGATCAATATATTGACATGAATGTTATATAAGTATTTATCGAATTTTAAAAATCACATACTGAAATAAAATGAACATTCTCCATGTATATTCAATTTAAATTCTTAATTATTCCTAATTTTTTGAAGCAATAATATAAACGATATCATAATTCAATTACGAAAGGCATCGATTGAAAACTAATAGGAAAATTAATATGGATGTCAATGGTACATAATTGAATCCCTATACTATCATAACGTTTATTCGACAACTTCAAAGATTTTAGTGTAAGTTGATATAATATTAGAGAGTTGTTTTTATTATTATTATTATTATTATTATTACGACTTAACAGAATATACTCAATATGCATCTAGAGTTTATAACATGAGTTTGCAATTGATTTAATAAAAAACAATTAACAATTAACATATTGTAAGAAATTGTGATTTACTTTACATTTTTTTTCATATTTTGTTTTCTTCAAACTTGATACCTATTTTTTGAATTTCTTTCTTTTTTTTATGTATACATGGAGAAAGAGAGATCCATTTACGTTTTATTTTTTAAAAAATATATGGTGAAATATTATTGCGGGTAATGAATGTTCAGACCAGTCTCTCTCAAATGACAAATACCATGCATGGCTACCAGTATATGAATGCATGCATTAAGTTGCATACGCTGCCGGCCAGCAGAAATTTGAAGAACTGTAGTAATACTGAAAGTTGGAAATGTACAAGGCTTTCCTTTTTTTTCTTTTTTTTTCATATTTTTAAGGAAACACAACACAACTTCATTACAAGAGAGGATCAAAACAGATGCATCTCTGGTCCAATTAAGGCTACTACTATAGATGCAAATCCAAACCTAATCCCTTATGATGGTCAACATCTTCTCTAGTGAATCCACTCACTGGAAAAGCTTTAGCACGAAGCCCAACCTCGCCGCCAACCAAACTCTTTCCGTCCAAACACCTTCCAGGAAAAGAAGCAGGCCCATTAAGATATGGGCTGCCATGCGACATGCGTCCCAAGTATGACGTGTAAAACCATGGAGGGGAATGGGCATGCTGTTGCATTACCGCCGGAGCCGGAGCCACCGCCGGATCAAGGAGATGAGGTTGCGTTGGTGAAAACGTCGAGAACATAGAATTTGGTAGGGTAACATATGAAGCTGCAGCCAAGCTGCGGGTGGCTTGCATCTGTGCACGTTTTAAAAGTTGTCTTTCTTTCTTGTGAGCATTTTGGTGACCACCTAGGGCTTGAGAGTTTGCAAACTCACGGCAACAATATTGACACTCATATTTTCTACCTTCGGAGGAGGGTTGGAAACTAGTCTCTGATTCTTGTGACCCAGATGGAGATTTGCTTGAATCTAAAGGTACTGTAGGGTTGTTCTCTGAAATGTTGAAGCCAAATAGTTTTAGGGTTGTGTTGTTGCTAGTGATAGTATTAGATTTTGTGTGACAACCAAAATCCATGAGAGAAAAAGAGAGAGAGAGAGAGAGAGTCTGCCTACAAAAGAATTTGAAAGATGGAAATCAATGAGCTAGGGGGTGAGTACATATGTTTGTGAGCTAAGTACTTATAAAGAGTATATAAAAAGGTTAAAACTGTATTTATATATTATCTATAGAAAAAGAATATGATCCAGAAGTTGAGACATGAAAAGAAAGGGAGATCTAGTTGGTTTTGAAAATCGCAAGGACAAGATGAGGAGAAAACAAGGACTAAATATATTCAAGAAAATCCTCAGAGCAAGAAAACTAGCTATGACCTAGCCCTATAAAGATTATTATAGCTTGCCCTGAAGGGAACCATCAGAACTCTTTATAATAATATACAGAAGCCAGACTTCGTACGATTGACTTGCTACCATGTGACATACACAAAATGATAAGGGTATTTATGCTAGAGATTCGATACAATCTAACACCACCTCCCTCTCTCTCTCTCTCTCTCTCTCTCTCTCTCTCATCAAGAATGGAAAAACATGTGTTAGATATATTTAGTTAACAATGTTTTTCATGTGTATTTAGCTAATCATTTATAGTATCTATAACCGTAGATTTGATGTATACTTAAATTAATATATAATTAATTTGTTCGAACCATGAAAGTTCAAACACTTCACCAGACATAAAGGGGTTAGGGGTTAGATTAGAAAAATGAAACCTAACATGATTTGTTGTAGAGGAAGACTTGTTTTAGGGTGGAAGGTTTAATTGTCAAACAAAAAGGGAGAGAAACAATGGTTCCCATAATTGATCAAGTGTGCATAAGGGACCACCGTGACAAATTATGCATGCCCTAAATCCTGGATGTTTGCGTGATTGACGTTGAAATCTAAGCTTTGTTTATTCAGAGAAGATCTACTCGTATCTTACTAACTACCATCATTTCTTTCTTTCTTTCTTTCTTGATTGTGGCTGCCACGATTCATTATGGAAGATTATTGCGTAAGTCTTGACTAATTATGTAATTGAGCATGAAAGAAGCATGAATTAATGCATGTGGACAGTTGGAAGTGTGAGACAATGAGAGTGTGAGATCGAGTGTTGAATTAGCTTCTCGCTCTTTTTGTCTTGACTCGCATGAACCGGAATTTTGCGATAATTTTTATAATAACAACAGGATTGATGTAGGTGCCCGGCCAATTTAAGATCCAATAAAGAAAGGACTAAATTAATCTCAATATTGTATGAAAATTGATCACAAAATTCGAGATGCAAAGGATATTCTTACCATTAAAGTAAAATTAGAGACAAAAACTCAGCTCACACATAATACGTAGGGGAATGGAGGGTTAGAAAAACCATTTTTGCATGTGCAAATTTGTCGGCGAAATCGTCCCTAAACATTTTCGGTACATTGCATGTGTAAGAGTTTGACAATTTTGTCAAGCAGAAATTAAGGAAATCTCTAAAAGACTGATCAATCCATCCAATCACAAAGTGTAGTTTTAATCCGAAATTTGCGTAATTAAAGAAGAAGTTTATATCAGTTTTTTTATTTACATGAGACATGCCAATATTAATTTGGTTCATAGGATCATAGTTGTGAGAAGTAAAACTTTCTTAAGTTCTCAAATTTTCAATATAGTTTTTATTTTAATTAATTAAATTCGAGAGATGAATTTAGTTTAATTTGATGTATGAAATTCAGTCCGAAATATTATTTTCCTTCAAAAAAAAAAATTATGAAGACCATCTAAAAATTTGGAGATATTACCGAAAAAATTCTTTATTGTTTTCAAAATGTCTTTAATACTTAAAAATTCTCCTTACTGTTGCATGCATGATTTTAATCTACTAAATAAAAATTAATGATTTTAAAAATATTAGAGGTAATTTGGATATAAAAGAAAATTTTTGTAATATTTTCTCAAAATTTTGAGTAGTCTGTATAATTTTAAAATGCTTGAATTAAAAAAGGGTTTATTGTAAATATTCGCCCAACAATGCAACAATAAATCCAATAGAAATAGCATCCATCACCATCCGTTTTCAAATAAATAAGGAAATTAAGTCTCCCAAAGTCATCATCAGAACTTCAAGCCAACGTCTCATCTTGTCTATTAATTCCTTATAGCTATATTAATTGTAGGGCTTGTTTCCGATAAACTTTCACATTTGTGCCTTTTCTTAATTATAAACCACATAACAGATGTAGTTTAGAGAAATATTCAGAGTAAATATAGTAAATTTACTCATATATCCTTATATAATATTTAAAACCTCTTAGTTATTCTTAAATTTTTAATTACATTGTATTCGTTTTTGAAAAATTTGAAAACGTTCAATCTGTCCTTCCGATCCAATTTTTCGATCATGAATTATTAATTTTTTTTACCAAAATGTCTTTTACTAAAAAAAAAAAACATTTAAAATCTCATGACCTACATAGTCTATTTTTAAAATCTTTATTTTTTTATTTTTTATTTTTTACATTTCAATTAAGAGATTTTAGGTTTAAAAAATTATTTAACTGAAAAAATTGATCAAAATGACAAATTAAACATTTTAAATATTTTTAGAAATAAATAAGATATAATTAAAAACATAAGTACATGTGAAATGAGTATTATATAAAACATATGGAAGTATTTACTCAATAATTGTTACATAGTACTATTATATGCAATAAATCAAGACACATGACTCACAGGCATGCAACTTGGAAAAATTTTCAATGCACCCAACACAGCCCTATTTTACAAGATTTTTTTTTCCATCTCCGTAGTTCTTATAAATTAATTTGAGAATGAAAAACATATATATATATATTAGAGAAGGATGATTAATGAGACTGGTTAACCATTAATTAAACAAGTGCTACTCTATGGTTGCCTAGTCAATAAAATTGTATACATCAAGGGGCTTTACATCGCATGTAAGTAATATCCAACAGCAGTTTTGATTGAGTATCGACATACATCAAGATCCCCATATATTTAAATTAATGATGGTTACTATGCCAGGGTCGGCAAGATAATTAGTTGTTTTTAAATGAAAATGGAGTACGTAATTATCACTAATCACTTCATAGAAATGCATGATATAACCCATGGATGTGGATGGTAAAGTCATGATTCACCTTCAATCAGCTTCCCTCTACCATCAATCTTCAATTTTAAACCAAAAACACTAGCTTTGTAAAATTTGGATGAAGTTGGACAAGATGTTAAGAACACATGTCACTTAAAAATGCCAATTAACTTAATTGGAAAAAAGAATTAACATTAACAATGTGGCGACTAACAACTGAATAATTCACCTGTCTGTTTCATGAAATGGTCTTTGGTCTTTGTCGTGAAGTAGTGTGATAATATATGTCTCCCACCTAATCAGTAAAATACTCTTCGAGAGGTCATTGTTTGGCTTTTCTTGTAGTACTTCGATTGAACTGAAGCAGATGTTAACTTAAGAAGATTGCCCAAATCACAGCATGTCCCACCATGTTATTATTGGTTCTCACAAAGACCAATTTCTAGCTTCTTATGGAATGTGCCATGTCCGTCTATACAAATTTGTTAGCTTGCTAGGCTAAGCTAGCTACTAACATCAAACACGCACAGTGATAGCCTACTGCTTATTCTAATCTGTAGGATTGCCACATCGCTCTTTGTTTCAAAGTAAGTATTGACATTTTGTTCTGATCCTTTGGACATTGGATTCTTTCTAATATTTCTCTATAATTGATTCAGTTCCACAGTATTCACTATTTGCATAATGTTATAGTCAAAGTTATTGAATTTATTATTCTATTTAAATGCATTGATTTTCAAACCATTAATGTTATTATATATGGACATCTAGATCTTAGATATTTTAGTACCTCTCTCTCTCTCTCTCTCTCTCTCTCTCTATATATATATATATATATAATAAAAAATTATAATTATTACAAAAGAAAATACATCAATTCGTTTTTATATAATAATCTGAATATCTAATATTATGTTTTTAAGTTTTTAATTATATTTATTAAATATCTAAATAATGTTTAATTTTTTAATTTGACTTTTCAATCAATTTATCTGACCGTAAGTAAATTTTTTGATTAAAATGCAAAGGAAAAAAATAAAAATTACAGATTTAAAAAATAGAATAGGTAAATCATATGATTTTAAATAGATTTTTTTATTTATATTTTAATTAATGATATTTCGACTTAAGCTTGCTGGTTGTTGGTGTTGCTTGTGTGAACCCGTGTATATAGTAGGTACAGTACTGTTGGTCCAATAATTTAGAGCTACTAAAGCTAAAACAAGGATCCTAGATCAAGGTTCTAGAAGCATAAGGGTGGGTGAAGCTGTGGTCACACACAACATATACATACATATATATATATATATATGTTTCAGATTGAGGGCAAATGCAAGAAAATTATGTATGCACTTACACAATAATTAATAATAAATTGTTACCAACACGAAACACTTGGATCAGTAGAGTTTGATGGCATCATGATTAGAAAATGATGAAAAAAAAAAAAAAAGCACGCAGTGATTGGGAATTTGCGAGGAACATAGTGTGTGTTATTTTAATAGAGAAGCTTAGAAGTAGATTTGAAATTTGGAAGAACTTGTCTTTTAAAGAATTAAGAAGTAGATGCAAATGGTTGTGACAATTAATGCTCATAATTATACTAAGTTGTTGGGACAACGATTTCAAGTTTATGTCATCCTACCACAACCTTCCAAAGACTTAGTTGGATCGATCTGAGTTCTTTGTTGTTCCTTCTACTAATATTTCTACTAAACCCACACGCATTGCAATACTTGCAACATTCCTATCAAAACAGAAGAAAAACAAAATACACTTTCAAAACTATTGGAAACATAGTTGTTTATTGGTAGGAGATATGCTTTTTTTAAGATCAGGTCGAACCATCCAGTCGGATCATATCGATGACTTTGCACTTGATTTTTCAATTTTTTTAATGGATTTTTTTTTATGAAAAATTAAATATAATAATATTGTGAATTAAAATTTTTTAAATATTAATATTTGGAAATATAATAAATATATCGATTGCATCTATATATAACTACAAAATGGTTAAAAAATAAACAATAATATTGGGCCCTGTTGGTTTAATTTGGAAACTGTAAACTAGAGTTCTTGCCAATTTTCTATATGAATCAGGTCTAATCATCGATTGCAAAATCAATTTACAACGTTGTACACAAATTTAATTGCATATTTAGATATTTGATTGTGTTTTTTATTTTCAATTTCACAAAAATATTACCAATGCTTGATAAATTATTGACTAGGCATTCAACTATTTTTTATAAAGTTTTACGCATACCGAGAATTTATACAATTTGAATTTTCTTTATAAAAATTTTAAATTTTTTCTTGTCAAATTTAAGAATTCTACTATTATATTATTGTTATTTCAAACTCTAGCTAATAACGACTTACCACGTAAGCACACGTGATAAGCTTTAACCAATCATAGCTTGTCATGTCATCAATCCAATCACTCAATTTGGGCTATTATGACTCGTGGCAAGTCTGTCATTGGCTAGAGCTTGTCATGTCACAAGTTCAATCACTCAATTTGAGCCATCATAACTCGTGACAAGCTATCATTGGCTAGAACTCACACGTGGCGAGCTTTAGCCAATGACGAGTTGCCACGTGTGCTTATCATGTGTACTTACGTGGTACATTAGAGTTTAAAATAATAACATAAAAATAGAATTCTTAAATTGAATTAAAAAAAAATTAAGATCTCAATAAAAAAAAAATTCAAATTATATGAGATCTCGATATATACAAAACTCATTTTTTATATATAGGTATTCTCGAATCAAGAATACCCTTATGTTATGTTACCATACCTCTGTGTTAACATAAAAATATTTACAATCCACGTGAAAAAAAAAAAGCACTATGTTGATGTTGAGCAATAGTCACACTTTGAAAACTACTAAATCATGTCATTTGTATGTTGTTTTAACACTTACAAACTCAAGACTTGGATTATTAGGTGTATAGGCATAACCATAGTTGTTATATTTGATCAAAGATTAAACCCAACTAAGTACTTAGATTATTGGGACAATTTGCAAGTCATTAGGTTAGATTAATAGGTTTG
The DNA here is from genome assembly GCA_963924115.1 of Dovyalis caffra. NCBI lineage: Eukaryota > Viridiplantae > Streptophyta > Magnoliopsida > Malpighiales > Salicaceae > Dovyalis > Dovyalis caffra. The sequence goes on along the minus strand of CAWUPB010001161.1, from coordinate 1,879,871 downwards.
ATGTATTCATTAAATAAAAAACAAAAAAAAATCTTATTTTTATTGTTGTTGATTCATTTAAATTTTGATTGGGTTAAATAGAGCTATCATTTGATCAAATAGATTTAATCAGTCCAGAGTTTATCTGATTTAATTACTAGCTCGATCCGAGTTGAAGTTCAGATTGTCAAGCTTTCTAATCTATCTATCAGATTAGATCGGATTTGATGTTCAAATCCCTTCATCTTAATATAAGAAGGAAAGAGAAGGGGAAAAAGAATCATAAGAAAACAAGGAATCCATAACGGGCTAGCCCATTTCCTCCGATCGAGGCTTACTTTAGAATGCAGAGAGTGGCTTTCTTGGGGCATCCAAATGTTTGGCCTGTGAATAAGAAAGATATCCACTCTTGTTTCTTGCGTTGGCTGCTACTCGGGCTTCTATTTTAAATCCGGTGCAGATCAGGTTGTACTACTGAACCCAGAATGTTTTCTTTTTTTCGTTTTTATTTTTATTTTTTAGATTGCACTGACCTCTGCTTAGCAATTCTTTCTTTATTTGAATGGAAGTTTTATATCTCTAATTTTTTTTTTAAATAAGTTTTAGATAAAAGTTTTTAAATTTTATCTTGTGCTTTCAAAGGAACTAACATTCATTAGGAGCGATGGAGGATTCAAATCTTCAAGTAACATGATCTTATACTACGGTATATTCTCCAATTGATTTATGATAGCAAAAGATTTATCTATATATATATATATATATATATATATATTGTTTTAAAAAACTTTAGTTTGGAAGTTTCAGAAATCTCTATTTTTCATTAAAAAAAAAAAACCCTCATATATGTACAATCTACATTAACATTTGACATTTGACTTGATATGAAAAGAACAAATAGAAAATTTGGCTAATTTGATTTTAGCATTCATCAAAACACATGATTTTGGTGTAGTTTGTATCCAAAGCAGACAAAGAAAATCTATTCGATACGAGAAGGAAACATTCGCTTCCAAAGTATGTAATTGGATGAGTTTTAATGGTGCAATAAATTAAATAAGTATATTATCCATGGATCCTTCTAGTGGATTACTTGATGAGCTCTTAGTGGATCTAGTACGTAGATATTTATAATATATAAAAAAGTTAGCACTTCCCACTTAAAACTAAAATTGACAATAAGATTAAATCCGTTTTGATTTTTTTTTTAATTTTCAAGATTAATTTCTTTCTTTCTTTCTTTTCCGAAACAATCTTTCAAATACACATTAAGATACTGGTAAGTTTTTCTTTATTTTCTGATTAGATTAAAGGTACGAGATGTTCCTCTACTCGTTTTATTTATCTTAATTGTTTCCTTCTTTTAATGTTTTCAATAATTGCATCATTCTATTTTTAATTTGTATATTAATTTCATCCCTCCAATCAAATTTTTTGATAACTATATCAATTTTTGATAATAGACTCACAAAATGCTAACATATAACATTTAAAAAAAAATTATTAAAAAAAATAAAAAATCTTAAAAATTTGAAAAAAATAAAAAAATTTCAAAATGCCGCTCTTTTTTCTCTACCTTTATATATAAATATAAATAATTAATTTCATTTTTATTTTTTTTTGTTCTCAAATTCTGAAAAAAAATCCTAAAATGTCTTTTTTTATCTGCTTTTTCCTTTTATTCTTGTGTTATAAAAAAATTTGATAAATTTTTCTTTTGGGTTTGGATTTGAAATAAAAAAAAATAAAATTTGCACCTGTTCTTTTCTATACATAAAAAAATTTCTTTTTTGATTTGAATTTAAGAGAAAGCAAAAAAAAAAAAAAAGAGAGAGAGATGAAATTAATTTATTTATTTCTTTTTTTCGTTTTTATTTTTTAGATTGTACTGAACTCTGCTTAGCAATTCTTTCTTTATTTGAATGGAAGTTTTATTTCTCTAATTTTTTTTTAAATTAAGTTTTAGATAAAAGTTTTTAAATTTTATCTTGTGCTTTCAAAGGAACTAACATTCATTAGGAGCGATGGAGGACTCAAATCTTCTAGTAACATGATCTGATAATACGGTATATTCTCCAATTGACTTATGATAGCAAAAGATTTATCTACGTTCATGATTTTTTAAAAAATATATATTGTTTTAAAAAACATTAGTTTGGAAGTTTCAGAAATCTCTATTTTTCATTTTTTTTTAAAAAAAAACACCTCATATAGGTACAATCTACATCAACACTTGACATTTGACTTGACATGAAAAGAACAAGTAGACACTAACTTGATTTTCCGCATTCATCTATAAAGAAATTTTGGCTAATTTGATTTTAGCATTCATCAAAACACATGATTTTGGTGTAGTTTGTACTAGGTTTTTTTTTCTATGCTACGCTGCGGATTGAATAAAATATATAAAATCGTTTAGAAAAATTATTTCAGTTTGATTGTTTGTTTTATAATGTGAATCTATAAAAATATATGAAATCAAATATGTAAAAATTATTTAATAAAAAATTTTGTATTTAACTATTTCTTATTTGTGTTTTTCATAATTTTTTCTTTGGAAAGAGGATTCATCCTTGTTAATTCATGGATCATTAACTAAAAAGAAAATTAAATAATTTAAAAAAAAAGTTTTAGTATTTCATAAAATTGTGTAAAAAAACATAAATAACAATTATTAAAAGCTTACATATTATTGAACAAATAAATTTCTTATTTAATATTTGATGAGAATATTGATTTTTTAAAAAAATGTGAACTTAATTTTTATATATTTATTTACAAAAGAATGAATAATATTAAAATAAAAAAACTATATTAATTTGAATCATTAAGTGGTTAAGCCAAAACATTATTTTAATTATTTAATTTAAAATAAGTTAATTTTAAAATATTCAAAATAAATAAATAAATAGTAAATGCTTAGTGTAGTAGTAGTTGCACAGTTGATTTTTAATAAAACAACGATTCAATATTTTTTATACATCATAACTATACTAAGCGAGTTTAGAGTTTTTAATCTAAAACAAAAAATACTATAAAAAGTTAACTTGCAAGAAATATATTGACTAAATTTGAAGTTAAAAGACTAAAATAAAAATTATTACAAATCTGATTTCAAATAATTTTGATTAGATAAAGAAGAAACAAATTAATAACACATGTGAATTATTTTTCTTTTTTTTCCTCCTTCTTAAACATTTTTTTTTTATTTCTATGTTATGCATTGCTAGTCCTTGAATATAAGCCTCACGCATAGAGCAATCATCTTCTTTTTATTTTTCACATTTGACTTTCAACTATTAATTAATTAATTTGAGTTTTTTTCTAAAAAAACCGAGAAAAAATTATTTGATATACACTTTGATCTAAAAATGTATTTTAGACAAATTATATATATTAATCATGCCACTATAATTTACAAGTTATCTAAATCTATTTTTGAAAGGAAAAAATAATCATGTTCTAAAAATTTATTCCAAAATCCATACATATAGAAAAATAAATCAAAACTATTAGTAAATATAATTTTAAATTAATTAAATTAGAATTTTAAAAAAATCACATAAAGTAGTAAATTTTAAATAATAAAAATAATTAATAAAAAATACTAAAACAAAATAGGACGAAATCATAATATAATCAAAGTTTGAATTTAAAAAAAAAATTTTAAAAATTAATGAAGTAATTTTTAAATAATAAAAAAATCAAGAAAAAATTATTTGAAAAAAAAGTTAATCTAAAAATGTATTTTAGACAAATTATATGTATTAATCATGCCACTATAATTTAAAAATATGTAAATATATTTTTCAAAAAAAAAATAATCATGTTCTAAAAATTTATTTCAAAATCCATATATATAGAAAAATAAATAAAAAATGTCAATAAATATAATTTTAAATTAATTAGATGAGAATTTAAAAAAAAAGACAAATTAAAGTAGTAAATTGTAAATAATAAAAATAATTAACAAAAAAATAAAAAAAAAGGTACAAAATCACAATATAATCAAAGTTTGAAATCGAAAAAGAAGAAGAGAATTTAAAAAAAATGACAAATTAATTTAGTAAATTTTAAATAGTATAAAAAACTAAGAAACAATTATTCGAAATATACTTTTAATCTAAAAATTTATTTTAAAAAAATTATATCTATTAATTATGCCACTCTAATTTAAAAATGATCTAAATCTATTTTTCAAAATAAAATAATAATCATGTTCTAAAAAATTATTTCAAAATCCATATTTATAGAAAAATAAATCAAAATTATCAATAAATATAATTTTAAATTAATTGAATTATAATTTAAAAAAATGATAAATTAAATTAGTAAATTTTAAACAATAAAAATAATTAACAAAAAATACTAAAATAAAATGGTATCAAATCACAATATAATTAACGTTTGAAATTGAAAAAAAAGAAGAAGAGAATTTTTTTAAAAAAATTAAAGTAGTACATTTTAAATAATAAAAATAATTAAAAAATTAAAGTTTGAAATTGAAAAAAGAAGAAGAGAATTTAAAAATGGCAAATTTAAATAGTAAATTTTAAATAACAAAAATAATTAAAGAAAATGGGATCAAATCACAATATAATTAAAATTTGAAATTGAAAAAAAAGTTTAGAAAATTTGAGGATCAAAGTGTTAAAAAAAATGACATGAATAGTTAAAGGAACCGTGGTTTGTGAGTATATAAATAGTGATTTGTGAGTGTGTAAATAATATTTCAATTAGCGAAATGAATAATAAAAGAATGTTTTATTAGTTTTTTGTCCTGCGCTATACTTGCGAGTTGAATAAAATATATAAAATTATTTAGAAAACTTATTTCAGTTTGATAGTCTATTTTATGGTGTGAATCTATAAAAATATACGAAATCAAAGGTGAAAAAAATATTTATAATTTTTTAATTAAAAATTTTGCATTTAATTATTTCATATTTGTGGTTTTCATAACTTTTTCTTTAGAAAAAAAGATTTATCCTTGTTAATCTATGGATTATAACTAAAAAAAAAAATTAGATAATTTTTTTTAAAAGACTTTAGTATTTCATAAGATTGTATCAAAAAATAAAAATAAAAATTATTAAAAGCTTACATAGAATTGAACAAATAATTTATTTTTATTTTTATTTAATGTTGATGAGAATATCAATTTTTGAAAAGAAGTGAATTTAATTATTATATATTTATTTACAAAAAAATAAATAATATTAAAATAAAAAACTATATTAATTTGAATCATTGAGTGGCTAAGCTAAAACATAATTTTAATATAAAATAAGTTAATTTTAAAATATTCAAAAATAAATAAATAAATAATAAATGCTTAGTGTAGTAGTTGCACAAATAATTTCTAAAAAAATAAATATTCAATATTTTATACTAAATGAGTTCAGAGTTTTCAGTATAAAACAAAAAATACTATTAAAAAAAATTAACTTGTAAGGCATCTATTGACTAAATTTGAAGTTAATAGATAAAAAAAAATTATTACAAATTTGATTTCGATTAATTTTAATTAAATAAAGAAAAAACAAATTAATAAAACATGTGAATTCTTTTTCTTTTTTTCCCTCTTTCTTAAATACTTTTTTATTTCTATGCTATACATAGCTAGTCCTTGAATATAAGCCTTACACGCGAGCAACTATCTTCTTTTTATTTTTCATATTTGACTTTCAACTATTAATCAGCTAATTTGAGTTTTTTTAAAAAAACAAAAAAAAATTATTTGAAATATTCTTTTAATCTAAAAAAGTATTTTGGATAAATTATACATATTAATCATGCCACTATAATTTAAAAATTATCTAAATCTATTTTTCAAAAGAAAAAAATAATCATGTTCAAAAAGTTTATTCTAAAATCCATACATATAGAAAAATAAATCAAAATTATCCGTAAATATAATTTTAAATTAATTAGATGATAATTTTTTTAAAAAAATTAAAGTAGTAAATTTTAAATAATAAAAATAATTAACAAAAAAACACTAAAACAAAATGGGATCAAATCACAAACAATTAAAATTTTAAATTGAAAAAAAAATGTATAAAAAAATTGAGGACCATAAACTTTTAAATTAATTGAATGAGAATTTTTTAAAAAAATGATACATTAAAGTAGTAAGTTTTAAATAATAAAAATAATTAACAAAAAGCACTAAAACAAAATGGGACTCGAATCATAATACAATTAAAGTTTGAAATTGATAAAAAAATATAAAAAAAGTTGAGGACTAAAAACGCATTTTAGACAAATTATATAAATTAATCATGTCACTATAATTTAAAAATTATCTAAATCTATTTTTCAAAAAAATAATCATATTTTAAAAATTTATTCTAAAATCCATACATATAAAAAATATAATCAAACTATCTATAAATATAATTTTAAATTAATTGGATAAGAATTTTTTAAAAATGAGAAATTAAAGTAGTAAATTTTAAATAATAAAAATAATTAATAAAAAATACTAAAAGAAAATGTGAGCAAATCACAATAGAATTAAAGTTTGAAATTGGAAAAAACATGCATAGAAAATTTGAGGAGCATATAATTTTAAATTAATTAGATGAGAATTTAAAAAAAATAACAAAGTAAAGTAGAAATTTTAAATAATAAAAATAATTTAGAAAAAACACTAAAACAAAATGGAACTAAATCACAATATAATTAAAATTTGAAATTGAAAAAAAAAGATTAAAAAAAGACGAATTAAAGTAGTAAATCTTAAATAATAAAAATAATTAACAAAAAACACTAAAACAAAATGGGACTAAATCACAATACAATTAAAGTTTGAAATTGAAAAAAGAAGGATAAAAAATTTGAGGATCAAAGTGTTATAAAAATGCTATGAATAGCAAAAGGAATAGATATTTGTGAGTGTGTAAATAGTAATTTATGAGTGTATAAATAGTATTCCAAATAGTAAATGAATAATTTTCAAGATTAATTTCTTTCTTTCTTTCCCGAAACAATCTTTCAAATACACATTAAGATGCGAGTAAGGTTTTCTTTCTTTTATGATTAGATTAAATGTCCAAGTATATTCCTTTACTTGTTTTATTTGTCTTAATCTTTTTCTCTACTAATTTTTTCAATAATCGCATCCTTCTATTTTTAATTTATATCTTAAGTTCGTCTCTTCGATCAAATTTTTCGATAACTACATCAATTTTCGGTGAGACTCACAAAATGCTAACATATGACATTTTTTTAAAAAAAATTATGGAAAAACTAAAAAATTGAAAAAAATTTCAAAATTTCAAAATGCCCATCGTTTTCTCTACCTTTATGTATAAACATAAATAATTAATTTCATTTGTATTTTTTTCCTTTCTCTCAAATTCTGAAATTTTTTTTTTAAAAAATCCTAAAATATCCTTTTTTTAATCTGCCTTTTCCTTTTATTCTCGTGTTATAAAAAAATTTCATAATTTTTTTTCAGGTTTGGATTTGAAATATATAAATAAATAATTTAGCTTCTATTCTTTCCTAAAAGTAACAAATTTTTGCTTTTGGTTTGAATTTAAGAGGAAGCAAAAAAAAAAAATTATTTATTTCTATGCATAAAAATAAAGACATTTTGAAATTTTTTTAATTTTTTTGGATTTTTTTTTAAATATGTCACGTATGAGTTACATATGAGTTTGTTATCGAAAATTGATATAGTTATTAGAAAATTTGACGGAAAGAATAAAATTGAAACATAAATTATGAAAAAAACATAATTATTAAAAATATTAATAATAAAATATGATTAAAATAAATAAAACACTACTGGTACATTCTCGACCTCTCCATGAAATTTGCCGTGTTACACTAAGTTACTTATTACGGATGTATTCATGCAGTCCGGGAAAACTTTGGGATGAACACCCATCCGAACTGGTAGGGTCATAGTTCAGCATTTAGGCCGTAACATTTAGCAACAAAAAAACCTCTAACCCAGCAAACGCTTTTTAGCAAAATTTTCAAAATTAATTTATTGACAGATGTAACTGTCAGAATGAAACTAAATAACAACTATTCTGTTTAATTTAAATATTTAACTGTTTTATTAACTATCGTTCAGTTTCATTGTATCGTTTTAAGTATATAAATATACCGATACAGATAAATAGGAGAGAGAAAACACATGCAACAAGAAACATAGGCCAGCAAATTGCAGTGCTGAGAGGAAACAGAAAACGCAAACAGCTGCGTGTCGTCACGTGCACCCACCTACGACACCTCCAACGCTACCCAAAATCTAATCCGAATCCCATTCCTCCCCCGGTGTCTCATCCGTACTGTCACTACTACTATTTCTCTTTTTCTTTTTCAAATATTATAAAAAATATTACAATAAAATGAGTTTTTGTTCGTAACAATATTTATATAATCACAAATTATTATTCATGTATTTATAAATTATTATTTTTTTTATTAGTCATTACAATACTTTGATCCTTAATTTCTCCCTATATATATATATTTTTTTAAATTTTAATTATATTATGATTTGTTCTTATTTTATTTTAATGGTTTTATTAATTATTTTTATTATTTAAAATTTATCACTTTAATTCATCATTTTTTTAAATTCTCATCCAAATAATTTAAAATTATATTTACTAATAGTTTTAATTTATTTTTATATAAAATCTTATGAAATAATAAAGTTTTTTTAAAATTTTTATTTAATTTTTTTAGTTAATAATTCATGAATTAACAAGAATAATTTTTTTAACAGAAAAATTATGAAAAACATAAATAAAAAATATTTAAATGCAAAATTTTGATTACAAAATTATAAATACTTTTTTATCTTTAATTTTATATAGTTTTTATAGATTTACATTATAATATAAATAATTTTTTAAAATAATTTTATATATTTTATCATAAAAAAACTAATTTTATCTATATAAACAGGAGAAAAACCCTTTTTACAAGGTGATAATCTGTGAATTTATCAGGTGATTGTTACATCTATAAATTTCTCTATGATGTAACACATATATTATATTAATTTTAAATTCATGAGTACATATATGATATGGATGGAGAGGGTCCAATCCATCGATTATTAACAAGAAATCATTATTAATGGAAGAAAAAAGAAAAAGAGTTGATTTCTCCACCAACTTTGTTCTTGTTGAGTAAGCTCTTAGTAAGCAAACAAAACTGTTTCTCACTCTCCACTCTCCCTCTTCCTCAACGGAATTTCCAAAGCCTCTCTCTCTCTAAATCCTAAACAATCCCTTCTCATATTTTTATACACAAAAAATCCACGCAAACAGAGGGGAAAAAAGGCAACTTCAGGCTCCACTGATCATCCCTTTCTCTCTTAATTCGGTAATTCCATTTCCATCATAACTTCTATTATTTTCATAAAAAAAAGACGAAGAAGAAGAGATTTCAATTTCGATGTCTCTCTGCATTAGCTTCTGCTCTTTTCAATTTGTTTTTGTAGTTATTATTATTATTTTTTGTTATTTTGTTTGTTTATTGACTTTTTTGTGATTTGAATTTTCAAAATCAGAATTAATTAAAAATGCAAGCAGTAATGTATGGAGGAGGAGTCAAAGGCAGCATTAACAGCAACACTACAAGCCTAGCAGGAGGCTTTAGAGCTGAAAAAAGCCAAAAGCAACTCGCATCCGCCATTGGTTTCAGCAAAAGAAACGGTCGACTGTGTTCTTCTTCTTCTTGCATGACGAACCGCACCTCTTGTTTTGGATTGCGTCTCAATTCTGTCTCCTCCTCCATGGGAACCGAACTCACTCGCTCCTCTCTCTTCCGCTCCCGCCCCGTCAAAGCTCTCGCTTCCGGTCTGTCCGTTTCAATTTTTTTATTCCTTTATTTGAATATTTATTTATTTTTTGTGTAGTTGCGTGTTTGATTTGGATTGGATTTTGAATTTTAGATGGAGGAGATGAGGAAGAAGTTAGGCCAATAAAGTCGGATGAAGAAGTTGGTTATGTTGTGCCGACGCAGCAGGGGAAAGCTTCGACCGGAACGGTTTTGCCGTTTGTTGGAGTTGCTTGTTTGGGAGCTACTTTGTTTGGTTATCATTTAGGGTAATTAATTGTTGTTAGTTTAATTTATCCATTGCATTGACATTTTCTACGGCTCTGCGGTTTTCTTTATTGGTTTTGGATGATGATTCAGGGTGGTGAATGGTGCTCTTGATTATCTGGCTAAGGATCTTGGGATTGTTGAAAATACCGTCATACAAGGCAAGGAACTGTTTGCTAATTCATGAATGGAATTTTGTTTGTTGTTTCTTTAAGAGTTCTGTGCTTTGACGGTAGAATATGTTGATTACTTGAGTTTATTTCAATGAAACAGAGAATTCTGTTTGCCAAACTAGTAAAAGCAGAGATGTTTTGGTTAGAGTTTTTTTTTTTTTTTTTGTTGATTTAATTGGCATTCCGATATAGTTTATAATTCTCCGGCATTCTATTGATTGAGTAGGATGGATTGTTAGCACACTGCTTGCTGGTGCTACTGTTGGTTCTTTTACTGGGGGAGCATTGGCTGACAAGTTTGGAAGAACAAGGACTTTTCAGTTAGATGCAATTCCGCTTGCAATTGGAGCATTGCTTTGGTTTGCCTTTTATCTTTTGTTTTTTGGGCTGTGATTTCCGAGATTTTTGCAAGAGCTAATGTTTTATCTGCTCCTGAAAAAATATTCAGTGCTACTGCCCAGAGTGTCCAGACTATGATAATCGGGCGTCTTCTTGCTGGTATAGGAATTGGCATTTCTTCTGCTATTGTGCCACTTTACATATCTGAGGTTGTAACTTATTTCATTTTATTATCACTTGAGTGTTCATGGTTTTTCGAGAGTTGATCTAGTAGTACTTATTGTTTTGGTCAGATCTCGCCTACTGAAATCCGTGGTGCACTAGGGTCTGTAAACCAACTTTTTATATGTATTGGGATTCTTTTGGCATTGGTAGCTGGATTGCCATTGGCAGGAAACCCTATATGGTATGTTTTACTTGCATTCTTTAATGGTTTGTGTATTTGACTGCTATGTTTAATCAACCTGAAGAAGGAAATAAGTTCTTAAATAAGACACGGTAATCATATGCCTGAGCAGCTTTTGGTAATGCTGCTTCAAGAATCCTTTCTTCCATGTGCACAAGGAAATTTTTGGATTTTATGGGTAGAAGCTATTGATGATAGACTTCAAAGATGGAGCAATGAAATTTTTTTCTGCATGGATATGTCATACTGATGCTAAATTGAAGCAGTAAATAATTATCTAGCTCATTTTTTGGTTTCTTTGTTTAGAGGTACTCATCAATTGTCTAGTTTTTAGGACTGCCCATATATGTGGTTGCCAAGTAGAATGTGATTTAGACAAGGAAAGGAAATTTGACATTTCAAATTCTTAGGTTGGCATGATATGTGACCTGGATAAAACCAGTCTGCAAGTCTGGAATTTTTAGAGTTGCAATCACTTTGCATTAGGAAAGTTAAAGATAGTTGAGCAGTCAATGCATTTTATCCTTGTTTGTCTTTGATAGCTAAATGGCTCAAAAATCAAGTTACTGATTTATGGGAATTCTAAGTTTAAAAAGTGATTGATCTTCTTAATCTTAAGCAAATCCAAGTGCCAGCAATATAATGGGTTTCAGCATGCTATTAAAAATAGGAGGAGAACAAAACTAGCATATGAGGTTGTGTAAAATTAATGAGGTCAGCCATTATGTCAGACAAGACTCTAATATGATTGTAGACATAAGCTCTATGGGAATAGAACAGGGTAATATTACAAGTGTCTAATCTTTTGATTTATGTTATGAAGAACTGTAACATAAGACCTTGTAGCCAGTTTGGGTGGGCAAGGATGGGGAGGTCTTGGAAAGTGTTATTACTTATGCTGTACAACTGAAAAGAGTAATAGAAGAATGCCAAAATCATGAGTTGCCCATCCTTAAATTCATTTCTTAAGCTTCTTCTTCTTCTTCTTCTTCTTTTTTTCACGCCTGGTAGCTCCATTCTTGATTGGTTTTTCTTGTCTTTGTTGTTTTAGATGTTCTGTGACTTGGGGTTGGAATGTCCTTTGCATCCCCCTTGTATTAATACTTTATAAAACTTTAATCTAGGCAAACAAGATAAGATAACTGCATTCAAAATTAGAGATTAATCAATTGCATTTTGGTGTGGTCCTTTTAGCTATGCGCACAAATATTTTAGGTAACACCAGGAATTAAAACGAATAGATGTTGTGAAAAGAAGTGGTAATGGGGGCATTTTCCCTATGAAAAAACCGGACTGAGCATATCTTTCACAGGAAAAGAGAAGAAAACTAAAGAGTCTAAGAAACTCATTCAGCAACTTCAAATCCCTTGTGATTTGCATTGCAAATTATTTGATATTGGAAATATAACATTGTGACGATTTCAGTTGAACACGTCTAAAGGTTACAATTTCTCTTAATTTTGTATTATCATGCCATCTTAGTTAGCTGCAACTAACTCTTCAAGCAATGCTCAATTGCACATCAAGTTCTTCGCTGAGACTCTTTCTAAGTTCATATTGCGTATATATAAGTTTGGATGGAACCTTATCAGTAAGAGTCTTATATCTGGCTTTAATTTTGTGTAACATTGAAGAATATAATGGAAGCAATTGAAATGCTTCTGTGTTATTGACTTATTGCTAGAAAATGTAACTATAAGCTGTTGTCTCGTTAGCATTCCAGATAGAAATTCAGATCACCTACGTAATAAATATTTGGGAAAATTGAAGTTGTCATGCCAATTGAACGCATGTTTTATGCATAATTGATTAATGAAAGTAAATTGAGTGGCATCGAATTAAAGTTTTGATGTTTATTTTCTCTTGAATGGCTATTAAAGTGCTCCTTACTGGAAATTGTGTTTCATGAATAATCTCTCTTTCCTTTCATCTATTAAGGACTATCTATATACTCGAGTCTATTTATATGCTTCCTTCAGGTGGAGGACAATGTTCGGTCTTTCAGCTGTTCCTGCTGTTCTATTGGCACTAGGAATGGCATTTTCTCCAGAAAGTCCTCGGTGGCTTTTTCAGGTTTAGTTGTAGTATTTAATCTCATATCATTAAGGCATGTCATTAAGGCATTTGTATATTTATTTATGTGTTGATAAGAGTTCAGATGTAATTGCACATGATTTATCTAAAATTAACCATTCGTTTAGTAGTTATTGACAAACTTCTTTACCTTGAAGCAAGGAAGATTTTCTGAAGCTGAAAAGTCCATAAAGACACTTTATGGAAAGGAAAGAGTTGCTGATGTCATGACCGATTTAACTGTGTCTAGTCAAGGTTCTTCTGAGCCAGAAGCTGGATGGTTTGACCTATTTAGCAGCCGCTATTGGAAAGGTTCTCATAACTCTTGGGTTCAGATAAAAAATGTTGATCTTGGGTTATTGGGCTTGTGTACAATAAGCTGGATCAGATGGCATAATCTCTATGGTTTCCAGAATTTTTTGCCACTTCAAAATTTTCCTAGCGTTCGTAAATTTTCTACATACTCATGACTACACCTCCGTGTTTTAATCAGTTGTTGATGCCTCGATTAAATCTACTACAGGCTTTTCTGCATAAAGGTTGACAGACTCTTTGAGGAAAATCAAAGATTGTACTTTTCCACAACCCTCCAAGCCAATATTGAAACAATAAATGGGGATAAAGAGTCAGGGTCATCAACCTGCATTCCCGCATTAAAAACTCATGTCTGAAGCATGTTTAGTGATTGGGGCTATTTGGAAAATAGTTTTTTCACAAGCAAAATGACATACTTAGATAATCTTCTATAGCTTACTGTCACTGCAACCTCTTGCTGTTATAGTTTGAGTTTAACTAATTAGTTTGATTTGTCAGGGTAAATGATTTATTTTATTAACATATTTTTTTATGCAGTCGTGAACGTTGGTGTAGCACTTTTCTTTTTCCAACAGATGGCTGGGATAAATGCTGTGGTGTACTATTCAACTGCTGTGTTTCGTAGTGCTGGTATTGCATCAGATGTTGCTGCTAGTGCTCTTGTTGGGGCATCAAATGTCTTTGGTAAATTTTTTGTTATCTTTCTTTCTGAAACCAGGTGCATGCATAACTTTACAATTTGCAACCATGTTTTAATTTGACTGGCTTCTTCCAGGCACAACTTTACAATTTGCAACCATGTTCTAATTTGACTGGCTTCTTGCAGGCACAACTATTGCATCTTCCTTAATGGACAGACAAGGAAGGAAGAGTCTTCTGATCACAAGCTTTTTCGGAATGGTATGGTTATTTGTAGTTTCAAACCATTCATTCTTCTTAATCAGATAAACATAATTTTCTGTTGCATTTACATTTTTATGGTCATCAAGATCTTAGAGCTTTTTAAACTACCTTCTCCATTTGTATTTTATAAAATAACTTGTAAACCTATTGCTCCAATATCTAATTGAGAATTATTGAATTAAGAAAGCCGAGAAAAAAATAAAAGAAGGAAATAGTGACCAATCTATATTTGAAGAAGTTATCTTGACAAGGGTTTGGTGGTCTGATCTCTTCGTACTGGTCTCCTCATGAAAGTAGGATGTGAATTTAAGGATTTTCCAATCCTAAAGTCTTATTTTGTGACCTATTATCTCACATAGGAGACAGACTAGTGATGCCATAACCCTCACTTCTTGTTTGCATCAAGTCTTTTGACCTGAACATGATTTTACAGATGTGTGGATAGTTTCTCCAGTCATGTGCTCTCTTTTCTTCTCTTTGTTTTATGTGTTTGATGAATGGCTTTATCAGACATTTTGATGAGCTGGTGGTTACATAGCATAGAAGTTAGATAAAAACATGACTGCTTGGCATGATCTGTTTGTACTGGTGGTTACATATCGATGCACTAAGTTAGATAAAAATTAGTATTTCAAGTCTGGCAACCTTTACTTCTTCCATCATGCTTGGCATAGAATTTGGTTACACAGCGTCAATTTGCCATTGCCAGAATCCCTCCACATGTCCTAGTTCTAACTACCGAAGAGAACATGACATTATTCAGCTTTTGTGTATCTTTCTTTACAAACATTTGTATTCACACAGAAAAATATTCCAAATGTGTAGGGCTAGGATCATCTTGTATCTAACACATTTCCATTTGTGTGTCTTTGGTTATGAAGGCTGCCTCAATGCTGCTGCTTTCCTTGTCCTTCACTTGGAAGGCCTTGGCACCATATTCTGGAACCCTTGCTGTTCTAGGGACAATTTGGTAAGACAATTATTTTCCTTGTGAGTTTAGTCAAGCTCTTTTCTTTTCTCCTCTTGCTTTTGAGCGTTTAGGAAGAAGGGGGTGGGGAGGGGTTAATTTCGTTATAAGATTTAATTGAGCTTCTCCTTTTCTGGTGTCTGTTATTTTTGTCCACTTGAAAGTTGAAATCGAAATGTGACTTCTCATCTCTTAATACAGCTATGTGTTGTCGTTTTCACTTGGTGCTGGTCCTGTGCCTGCTCTTCTTCTTCCAGAGATATTTGCCTCCAGAATTAGAGCGAAAGCAGTTGCTTTATCCTTGGGCATGCACTGGGTAAGTCATGAAAAATAACATTTGTAAAGTATGGTTTTCCAACTACTGAGATTTAGTAGTGTTGCTAGTTTGGAATGATTCGCATTTTGCCTATTGCCATTTGATTACCATCTTCAAAAACTACTGCCATAAGGGCTAAACGCAATGCCAACATATAGATAAGCAAATTGACTGGAATTAGATAATGGTGACTGCAAAACAAATCATTATTTGTTTTGCCAATGATGTAGAATAGTTCGCTTTGTACATATATATGAATGCACATGCATGTCCGTAGTGAGCCACACTGTTTATTTAGAGATAATACGAAGGGAATGACCTCTGTTATGTGGAGTTTTGTGGGCACTTAGCTCATATATTTACTCCTGTATTTATTTACTTGTCTTTGACTGTGTAGATGTGAATGGAACTTGTGTACGTGATTTTTTTTTCCTTTTTGGAGAATGTTTGATTGGTTGATGTTACATGAATTGGTTGTTGTTACATGCTAATATTGAATTGGCTTGCTGTGGTAACAGGCTGCAAATTTTGTCATCGGCCTGTATTTCTTGAGCTTTGTGAACAAGTTTGGGATCAGCTCTGTATATTTAGGATTTTCAGGCATCTGTCTTCTTGCTGTCTTTTACATAGCTGCTAATGTTGTGGAAACAAAGGGACGTTCATTAGAGGAAATAGAGCGAGCTCTTAACCCTGCAATTTGATCGGAATATTCGTGGAAAGTGCGTATGGTAATAATCTCATGTGGCTCATGAAAATCCACCTTAGGATAGATGGTGCTTTTTTTCGCTGGAGGGTTCATTATTCTGCAGGAACTTTTCACGGGGCTTGCTTATTGTCCTACATGTTCAAATGCTGAATCTCTGTTATAACCAGCTTAGTTAACTGGCTGTTTTTGCATGTAATCTTGGAATGTTTTTGTATGTAATCTTGGAACTGTAGCACCGATAGTCACTTGGGTCATCAAAGCTGAATGTTAAAATATTACAAAGATTTTTTTTTTTTTTAATATGAATGTTAAATATTACAAAGATTGTTTTTTTCTACATGATTCTTGAATGAAATTTTACATGACCATTCTGCTGAGTGGTTACGTCAAGTTAAGGCGTTGAGCTCATCTGCAACCGCAACTGATACATATACGGTATCCCTGTAAGGTAAGCAATTAAACAGCTAAGAGAACCTGAAAAAGATCTGTTGCAGGGAGGTTGCTTTATGGGTATATTGTTAGCTGACTGATAACATTCTGCAATCGAGATGGCGCCTGACGTTACAGCTTTTAGAAGCATCTGCGAAGGGAACGGGAAAGCCGACCTAAAAAAATACCAAGGGGGTGGCTTGTAGTCGCATCGCAACGTCAAACCTGTACTCCTGAGTGCTGTTTAACTGACCACTTTCTAAAAGACGCTAAACTTTCAGAATCATGCTTCCATAACTTGGCTGGTAAAAGAAAAATGTTGTTTGCAAAATCTTTTCTGGTCTTAAGAAAGTGAGGAAAGCACATGGAAACCCCCAATTTATGTTTTCTCATGATCAAATATAGAAGCAGCTGGCCAAAACATGGATATGTAACAAAATAATTGACATGGATATGACGCTCGAATAGAATCATTTACATTCAAACCAAACACTTTCTATTCCATCTTTTGATCTTTTCCGTATCAACTTTTCATTATATGCCAGGCCTTCAAAATATATTCCTCGTTACCTCATTAAGAGCTTGTGTATGATGATGTTGTCACCACTTGTAAATGAAAACCAATATAAGCAGCGAAACTTTCCGTGGGTTTCACTAATCTTTCAGCTCAAGAAGTGAATTTCAGATCAAGTGAGCTGCATCTCAAACGCCCAGAGATGTTTACATGTTGGCTTTTCTTTCCCATCTTTCCTTTGTGTCAAGCCTACAAACAAACTAACACCTATGAGACCATTAGGCATTATATGACCAGGAAAAAAAAAGGTGGGGGGAAGGATCATGGCAGCACTCACATCAACTTCAATGGCATTATTGCAACATATATTACAGGAAGGAATAAAAAAGAAACAGAACAATGATGTGAAAAACGAACGAAAAAGGTGACAACAGAATGGAAGGTGCGACAACCATGTTTGAAAACAGTCACATTAACTACAACCACACAAGCTAATGCATGCTCTCTCTCACACACACAGATATGTAGCCACATTACTGCGTAATTCACCATTTTGCACTCCACGAGTGGGCTCTGTTTCATACCAAAGGGTTATTGTGCATGTCAAATTAGGATAGCTAGACATTTATAATCAAACACCAATGAAACATCTCATTTTTCATTTACGAGCCTTTACATTTGCCCCCTTCAATGTTTCCTGCAAGCATGATTAAGAATTACACCCACAAAGATTCACACCTAGAACATATAATTTTATGTGCATGTCCGGTAGGTCAATGACAAATAGCAGAGCGTACCCCCAATGTAATTTCTGGCGTTTCTTTTCTGAATGATGTGCATCATTGTCTTGTGGTGCAGAGAAATTGACATTGTCATCACTGGTTTTCAAGTGAGAAACACCTGAGTCTTCAATGTTTGTGCCTGTATCTTTGCTTTTGAGGGCTTTGCCATGAGATTTGCCAGTACCATCTGAAATTCGTAAAATTTTATAAGATATGAGTAGCATAAAAATCCCATGAGAAAAATTTGAAAGTAGGTAATACAAAAAATGGTACCTTTTGATTTCTTAAAAATCTTTGATTTTATTTGTAAGCGCCTTTTGTGTAGCTCCTACATCACCAATGCAGTCAAATTTTCAGAATGTCAAACTAGGATCGAGAAAGAGTTGATTTAATTGATTTCCAGTAAGCATTCATTTTGAAGTTTATAGACGTTATCTTGATCTTAAGCATGGCTTTAGCATTGAATCCTAGAACATGATGGTAGCTTACAAATGCCTGTTAAATATATAGAAAAGCTCATAACATCAAAAAATCTCTAAAATAAGGTTACAGAATATGCAGTAAGAGTAACCCAACCAGCTCAATTTATCAAGTAAACAATAATAACTGATTCCAAACATGGATTCACAAACTGACAATGTTTTACTCCCAATTTGTAAAGCCTCTTAACCTCTTAACCCTAAAAAAATGTTTAGGAACACACAAAATGCACTTAAAAATCCATGACATTGCACTTCTCTAAGAACCCAAAAATTCTTTACATTACATTAACACCCCAACCTAATAGACACAAAATCTCAAAACTTTGCAACATCAAAGCATTCTAAAGAAACCAATCACAACTCACATCAATTTTCACTTCCACACAGCTTATTCTACAATCTTTACACAAAAAGAAATGACCCAGTTACCAAAATACATTAAAGATCCAAACTTTAGTCCTTAAACCATCAAAATAACTTAAATTGGCATATACATTTATACACACAAGCATGTTATAAAAGGAGAGGTAATTAATGATCATACATACTTGTAGCTTGGAGAGCTGGTCTTGGGTCACACGTTTTGGCTTGAAATTTGCTTGCAGAGATGGGTTTGATGCTATTGCTTCTTCTCTTCTCTCGTCTTCCTTCTGATCCATTGTCCCCCCTATTTTTCTCTTCGAATTTGATGGCGTTTCTTCTCTAGGAGATCAAGCGTCAAGCGGTGCGTTTCGAAGCCTTTTCTTCTGGATTCGCCTAAACCATGCAAAGGTCTCGCGTTTTTAGCTCTTAAGAGCTAATGTGCATATTTTTCAAAAAATAAAAAAATAATAAATAAAGTTGCAAAATTAGTAAAGCCAATTACAGATTAACTTCTAACCTTTTTTTTATTACTATTAATCTGTAAATGTGAATTTCAAAAGCTCTTCAATTGGGATTTGCTTGTTCAAATATTCTAAAGAATTAATTTTAAGTTCAAATCGAAATCTATTTTTTAAGTAATGTTATCCATTATAAAATTTCATTCACGAATTATTATCTAAATTTGAAAAACTCATTCGAAATAGATATTTTCGATCCCTTATTCAACAAAGAAAGAAAGCTAGTTCGCTAATTAAACTCGTCGAAAACTCAATTTTGAAATAAATGTATTATTTTTACTATTATTAATATACTGTGGTTAAAGAAAAAAGCTGAAAAAAAGTCGATGGTCAATTACAATAAAATAATTATAGATATTGTTTTTTTATAACTCAAGAATTGATCATTCCTCGATCTTTTTTGTGAATATAGATTGATCTTAAAATAAAATTTTTTATTTATTTTTTGAAACTAAAAAAACAAATATAAGATAATCATAAAGAGATATGAGAAGTGAAATGTGAACGTACAAATCTCCTATTAAAAATCTAAACTTTGATCACTAAACCACTCTTTGTTGTTGATTATAAATATTATTAATATTAGTACTTGGCAGTACAACTTGTGCTAATTATATATACCCACCAATCATGAAGTAAGTTAAGCTAATTAAAAATCTTATTGTGATGTGTCAATATCTTCCAAGGAAACTTTAAGGGTACATCCCTCCTAGAAATTTTCGGACTTGAGTACATAAGCAATCAGGGATCTTTCCATGAGAATAATGATTCCAAGTCTTTTTAATGAAGTTGTTGACTTCAAGCTCCAGCTGCCACAGATTATGAACCAAGTACGTAATGGCCAATGGCTCTCCGGCCTTCTAAATTCTTGACTTTGCAGCTCTAATGCATAAACAACTTGGGATATTATTTTTATTATTACCATGCAAAGCTTTTGAATGTAACAAATAGGTGCAAATCAGACACATAATCCCTAGATATTGCAGAGCATGCCCTAACCTACAGTCCATTAATGGTCTATATATCCACAAAATTGCTTCATTCGAGTCAATTTTCGAGAGGATGATCTAAGGCAAAGCAATGTGCTGTAATTAGGCACAAGGTAAGCCTACTTTGTCATCGAAGCAATCGCTGATCAATGCATTAATTAACTCATAGTGGGGTTTGTGTAGTGGAGTAGACCAGGAAGAGCTAGGACAAGAAAATGGTGGGTGCAAGTAGAGAGGTTTGAGTACAATTGTGGTTTCCTACCTAAATTCAAGCAATGGTTTCAGTGTTATGTTTCTCTGGTTTAGTCAAAGTAGTATTGCTGGCCGTTGCGTAATGATATTCAGTTAGGTTCTAACCATGTGACTAAAAAAGTAAATATGGAATAGGAATTAGATTTGTAGGGGTGAAGTGGAAATATCAATTATTATGGTGTGAGTGTAGAGCATGCAGAATAGAGAGGACCATAAAGAAGAAGAGATGAAAATCTATGGCTCAAGCAAGAGTTTGAGTATAAATGTGGCCACTTACCTAAATTTAAGCGATGGCTATCTCTAGCGTCATGTTTCTCTGGTTTTGTCAAAATAGTTCTGCTGGCTATTGCATTATCTATGATTATAGACCAAGACCAAATAGTCCATTAATTTCTTTAATTTCACGTCATGGAAATTAGACTTCTAGGAAAGAAGTGAATTACAGATCATGGTGCTAGTCTATTACTATGGGAGAAGCGAATTAGATCACATTCTAGCCACCATTACTCGCGTTTCAAGTATTTTCAACTAGCTAGTTCTTGCAATTTAAATTTAGAACCTCCTTCCTTTCGAAATTCGAACCATATCAATAGCAATGGCTGATGAGAAATATCAAGTTCAATCAACTTTGAGCCCTTTCAAAACCCATTTACAACTAAGCCATGTCTTCCACTTCATGTTCTTTGTTATTGGTTTGTCACTTGGAATGATAGTTTGTTTATATCTCAGAAGCTTCTCGTTCAATTTACAAGCCACCCTCAACCCTATATCTTCACCAATACCGTCAAAGTCATTACCCTTAGAAACAATAATTGAAGGAACACATATTCATATGAAAGAACAAGAATTCCTCAAAATGCACAATATAAGTGATGAGGAGTTGCTAAAGACAGCATCTAACGTTCCGATTCTTAGAGAATCTGCTTACAAGCATGATCCAAAAGTTGCTTTTATGTTCTTGACAAACGGGCCACTTCCTTTGGCTCCTTTGTGGGAGAAGTTCTTTGAAGGGCATGAAGGACTCTACTCCATTTATGTGCACCCACATCCTTCTTATAATGATTCGTGGCCTCAAAGTTCTGTCTTCTATGGTAGAAGAATTCCTAGCCAGGTTAGCTTCTTTCAAAAACCATTGCAACTTCAATATGAAATCCCTTGTTCAATGAGAAAGAAAGAAAGAAATTTATTAAACTTTGCTAAGTAAGTAACTTCACTCTAAAGAGAGAAAGAAATTGCACCAATCGTAAGAACACATCTTATTAATTGTTTTTCTAGTTGTGCTACATTTATTGGCATTAGAATCTTCAATGAAATTCTTACAAAAACTTCGTTTACAATTTGTGTACTTTGCAGCCCGTCTATTGGGGAACTGAAACAATGATCGATGCTGAGAGACGTCTATTAGCGAATGCCCTCCTTGACTACTCCAATCAAAGATTCGCATTACTCTCTGAATCTTGTATTCCGCTGTTCAATTTCAAGACAACATATGACTATCTCATGAACTCAAATCTGAGCTTTCTAGGCTCATTTGACGATCCCAGAAAACCAGGTCGTGGTCGGTATAACCCCAGAATGTGGCCTGTAATTAACATCACCGATTGGCGAAAAGGGTCCCAGTGGTTTGAGGTACATCGAGACATTGCCGTTCACATTGTATCCGATCAAAAATATTACCAGGTCTTTAAAGAGCATTGTCTCCCACCATGCTACATGGATGAACATTACATTCCAACGTTGGTGAACTTACTTTACCCCGAGTTAAATTCAAACCGGAGCATTACTTGGGTTGATTGGTCGAGGGGCGGTCCTCATCCGGGGAAATTCGGATGGGGTGATATCACGGATGAATTCTTGAATCAAATTCGGTACGGTTCAGAATGTGTTTATAGTGGTAATACAACCTCAACGTGTCATGTCTTTGCTAGAAAATTTTTGCCGCAGGCATTAGAACCTTTGTTAAGGATTGCTCCTTTGTTGCTTGATTTTGATCCTTGATATTCTTGCTGAAATGTTCATTATTATTATTTTTCTCTCTCAATGCTAGTGAATTGAAGTTGCAGATCATGGTTGTGAAGTACAAATTCCTTTTTCATGCTTGAAATCAACCCATGAAAAGAAACAGTATAGCTTTCCCAATCAAAATATTTTCACGAGATAAATTAAATATGCACAAGTATATAACCACAATAGAAAGCTAGTTAATAGGATATATACCTTTGGCTATGACAGAGTAAATGTTCAAACAATTTTCTCGAAAAACTAGTGCGGTTAAGTTAAAAAAAGTCTTCTATTATATGCGGATGTTTTAGGATTTTCTGTGTATTGATGGTTGATACATAATTTTACTTATTAGCTATGACAATTCCATTATAAAACCTAAAATAGCTAATAAGTAAAAACACACATATAGATCAAGAATACAACGTATTATTATAGTGATCGTACTTTACACCTAAATACTTCTTTTCATGTGTTACAATGCATTGCATTTTCAAAATAAATACTTAATGGGAAAATAAACTTTACGAATAAATTTTTAATAAATCATTCATTCTAACTTTATATATCCCAACGAGATAAAGAAAATAATAATTTATGTGCACAAAAAATCACATAAATCACATCAATTTTTAATAATAACATAAAAAAAATGTCTAGACAATCAATGAAAATAAAAAATAAAGTAAAAAATTAAATAAATTAACTAGATCCATACGATTTACATGATCTTTAAACCATCATATATGCAACTATTAGCTCGGTGCTAATATGGTTAATGAGCACTTCATGATCTTTTATTTTTTTCACCATGAGATACTTTATGTCTATATGCTTGTTTCGACTTTTATTTTTATTATTCTTATTGCAAAAACTACATCCAATTATCACAATAAATTTTTACTTGGTCTTAATATGGAATCGATAACTTTTAGATAAAAAATATAATTCTTTAACCAAATAGCTTATATTGTTGCTTCATAGCATGCAATGAATGAATTCTGTTTTAATAGCATATGAAGTAACAATAGTTTGCTTTGTACTTCTTTAAGATACAACTCCTTCAACAAAAAGAAAAATGTACCATAAAATAGAATATTTTTTTTGTATTTACACAATTAGTAAAATTTGGATCTAAATAAGCAACCACCTCACAATGATTAGTATTTTTGTAAGTCGGGTTACAATCCTTGGTTTTTTATAAATACCTTATGACTTTCTTAGCGACTTTTCAATATACTATTTCGGGATTACTTTGAACCTTCCTAACATTCCTACTACAAATGTCAAGTCATGTTTTATACGAGGCTTACGCATGCATCAAACTGCCTATTGTGGATGCATATGGAATGTAACTAATTTCATGATCTCGAGGCAATACATTTCTTGAAAAAATAATGATTTTAGAACCTAACCTTTGATTTTTTTTTAGTGCCCAATTGATAAATTTTACTATTCAATGCCCAACCTCTAGATTTTTTTTTCTATTTAGGTGCCCATACTCACTTGTATAGATTTAAATAACAATAGTTACATAACGTAATGATCTTTATATAACGAGTTTTGAAATATTAAGTTATCGTTATTTGTCTTTATATAACAACTATGACTAATATTTACAATTGCGATAAGTCGTGATTATTTTTTCAACCGCATTCGTAATTTAAAACTATAGTCACCTAAGAATATGAATTACTTGCCTTGTCTAAGATGATCCTCCACATGACATTTTAACTATTAGGTGGCGAGTTAGTCGGGACATGTAAATATTTCATACTCTTAGGTAACTCGTCAACACCAAAATAGAAAAAAAAATTAGACACCCGAAATGCATCCTATAAGCCCTCTCATCAAGAAGTATAACCATAGAATCATTTATGACAAAAACATATCATCCAATGCTAAAATTGTAACCGTTATTAACGATAACTTATGGTTATGGACACCTACTAGGTCCGATGCTCTTGTTGAAATCTAGGAGGTCGTATGTGGCATCCTTTTCTCAAATGAGCATGAAGAAGATTGTGTCTCCGGGAAGGTCACTTCTAAAGGTAAGTTTACCGTTAAAGTGCTTTAGGATACCTTGAGAACTAGAGGTACTAAAGTTGGATTGGTGTAAGCTATTGTGAAACTATGTTTACATACTAAACACAACTTCACAACCTAGCTAATTATTATAAGTAGGTTATCTTTTTAAGGTAAAAAATGCGGGATCCCTAAACTATTGGTATAATAAGTAGGTTATTTTTTACAAGTCAAACATCAAATGAGTTAGTTAGACTCATACCATATACATGATCTCTAAATTGTTTAGTTGGTAATACTTAGTTATGCTATAACTATTAGCTCGGTGCTAATATGCTCAATGAACAAATCACGTTCTTTTATTTTTTCTTTCACTATAAAATACTTTATGTTGATATACTTATTTCGATTTGCACTTTTATTATTCTTATAGAATAAAACTACGGTCGAATTATCACAATAAATATTTTTTGATCTTAGTATGGAATCGACAACTTTTATATCGAAATAAAATCCTTTAACTAAATAGCTTGTATTGTTGCTTTGTAACATGCAATGAATTCGATTTAATAACGGATGAAGCAACAATAGTTTGCTTAGTATTTCTACAAGATATAGCTCTTCCAACAAAAAAGAAAAAAATCATTAAGTAGGTTTTTTTGTATTTGCATAATCAATAAAATCCGAATCTAAATAAGCAATCATCTTAAGATGATTGGTATTTTGTAATTTGTTTTTTTATACATACCTTATGACTTTTTTAATAGCTTTTTAATGTTCTATTTTAGGATTGTTTTGCAACCTTTCTAACATTCCTACTGCAAAAATCAAATCATGTTTTTATGTAGGTTTGTGCATACATCAAACTCTACTATAGATGCGGATGAAATGTTATTAATTCCACGATCTCGAGGCGACAATTTTTTTTAAAAAAACTATGATTTCGGTTCCAAAATTTTGATTTTTTTTCTATTTCAATACCTAACTTGTAAATTCTTCTATTTCAATGCCCATTTTTTTTCAAGCTCCCATAATCACCGAGCATATATTTAAATAACGATCGTTATTTAATAATTTTATTCATTATTTGGCATCATATAACGACCACGATCGATATTTTCAATTGCGGTATGCTATGATTGTTTTTTCAACTGCATATGTAATTTAAAATTATGATCATCCGAGAGTATGAATCATTGATGTGTCTAAGATGACTCGCCACGTGACATTTTTACTTTCATGCGGCAGTTAGTCTAGACACATCAATATTCCATACTCTTAGGTAACTCTCAAAATCAAAACAGAAAAAAAAAAAAAATCAAAACTTAGATATTAAAACAGAAGAAAATACTGATTGAGCACCAAAAAAAACAAAAAATTTGACACAAAAATGCAATTTTCTAGGAATGAAAAGTATAAACTTTTTTAGCTTTTTGAAAAATTTAATTTTTTTTTCTTTTTTTAAAGAAAAGTTCACTGCATTGTGCAATTAGATATTTTATAATTTTAAAGTCCATCCAAAATATTTGGCATTTTATTTGGTATCTTTAAAGGAATCCGAGGATATCTGATGAGTATCGATCTGACCTTGACCTCTGAACAATGACCGAACCATAAAATTATTGATCCATCGCTCTTCGTCCGTGACCGGACCTTGCATCATGGCCAAAAATTCTTGGAATGAACGGCTTTCGGTATTTTTGGATTTTTCTAGAAGGTCTAAGATGGCGTCGTCCACAGTTGATGACAGAATTCTAGTGTAATTGGTCTTGGTGGCACCCAGCAATGACAGTGAAATTAACATGACAAATCATACAAGTTGGGATTAAATTATAAACACCTCAAGGATGTAATTGGAATTGATCTAATCTTTCAGTTTTATTATTTATGAACATTTGTTTATTATAAATATTTTTAGTTGTTCTTTTTTTATTATTCAAAAATAAAATAAATTTAACTTTTTAGATTTTTTTAACTCAACCACATCCATTGCACTGCTCGGGCTCCCTCGGGTCGACTAGGCTAATGTTCTATCCGATTTGATAACTAGACAATCGGTTTTTTAATCGATCTGATAAGATCTAGTTTGATTGAAAATTGTTCTTAAAATTACGTACCTATAATTGTCAAACTTGGTGTGACAATTGGTGCTAATAAACCTATATCAATCTAAGTTTTCATTAAAATCAAATAGAATATTGGACGAAAATATCGAGTTAACCCAAATTTGTCAAATGCTATGGAGCAGAATGATCTAGTTAAACTCGTCTTCCACATGTTTTTTTTTTTAAAAAAAAATTTAGAAAAAAAGAAAGCATTTTCTTCTAACATTTGATAATTTAAAAAAAATTGAAAATTATTTCAATAATTATTAGTATTGCATCATCTATAAACCCGATTATTCAATTAGTAATCAATTAGTTAATAGATCTTAGACATAGGCCAGATCTAGTAACTCTTTGAAATTGACGAGGTTGAATTTCATTCTTTATTGGTTTGTATGACGTGGACGAATTCCGCAATATTGCTCTTGGACTTGGAGAAAATTGCTGAAAATTAGGCCTGTCATCTGGGGATGGATTCATTATAATATTGGAAACAGGGAAACTGCCTTTATTTGGTGGAAGTTTGGCACTCATCGCATCCTACAGACGTACTCATCCAATGCTAAACTTGTGACAGCCGTAAAGACAACTTCCAAGGCGGGGTCAAGAATATTTGTGGCCCTAGGTAATAATTATTTTGATGAATCTCTAATAATACAAATACATAATAAAAAAAAATTATTTTCTTATCTTTTAAAATGTAAAATCATTAATAAAATTTTTATATTCGAGTCTAGAAACTAAATCTTTTTCAATGGATAATATAGCTAAATTACTTAATCTTTTTTATAATATGATTGAATACAAATAAAATTTTATTAATTTTAATTTTAAAAAATTTCTTTCGGTTGTAGCTAAAGTATCGAAATAATTGATAGTATTTTATAAGTTATTCATGCATTTGGAAAAGAATTGATCTTTTTTATAAAATCTAGTACCTTAAGTGGTGTTTTAATTTTCACGTTTATAATTTCATTTAAAACTTTTAATTCTAAAAATAAATTTAAATCATCAATATCGGAGAGCATGTCATGTTTTAGAAAGTTTTCAATTTTTAAACATTTTCTTTTTCAATTTATCATCATCAATCAATTTTAACTTTTCTACATTACAAATGAAACCATAATTATCTTCATATATTTTAAATTATTTAAAACTACTTTGAAGTGAGAAAATGACAATATCAACTATATATGTGAAATAATTTATTCTAAAAGATTTTTTAACGGACAATTTTATCTCTTTGAAGTGAGGAAATGACACGATCAACTAAATATGTGAAATAATTTATTCTAAAAGATTCTTTAGCAGTACAATTTCATCTCTTCATTTTCATTCTCATCAAATTATTTTTTTCCTTTTTATTATATGTTTTTCACGAAATTTTAGTTCTATATTCATTTGCTCTGTTATCTCTTTCGCAAAAATCATAGAAGATGTAAACTCATTTTCTCTATAGTTTTCAAAAAAAGAAAAAAGACATTTTAAGTGATATTTTGTAACAACAATGTCCATATTTTTAGATTCTAAAAATTTGCTCATCGTATTAATAACAAACAACATATCATATCAAATAATCATGCCTAATAGAAATTTAAAATTTTCAATCTCATATGTTGATAAAGAAATAATTTCACCTTTTGTCTTAGGATCTTCACTAGTTTCTTTTAATTAATATGAAACATCTCTTATTTATGGAGCTTGAAATTTTATTGTTTTAATACTTTCAACACGACTTTCCCAACATGTTTATGATAATGACTTAATAGTCAAATTAGAAACATGATCTTGTAAGATTTTCCATCGCTTTGTAGAAGAAGCAAATAATGAGTATATGGGTTATGTCACTCGAAAGATATAATAGCATTAGGACATGATTTAGGCATATCACAAAGAACTAAATTAAGATTATGACAACCACATGGTGTATAAAATGCTCTAGAATATATATATGTATATTAGACCTATTATCATATCCTTATTCTCTCACATCATTTACATCAAGTTCAAGATTTTTTAGTGTACTTGTAAGTGCATTAAAAGACCTTGACTAGAAGTATCATTCAATTTTATAAAATCTATAAATTACTCTTCTATTTTTATTGGACTTATTGAAATATCTACACATCTTAATATAAGAGACATTTGTTCTTGATGACTTGTATCTAGGGTACAATGAAGTATAACTGAAAAATATTTTGATTCTTTGATTTTTTTTTTTAATAATGATATTTCTTGTTTTTAATGCTAAAATATTTATCAACTCATTTTGTATATTATGACCAAGATAATGGTTATAGATTTCTCTGTTTTGAATATGTCTAATGTGTTCTTATATTATTGAATCAAACTTAAAAATCATTTCGATGAAACTCAAAATTTTTTCATTATTTTCTTGATAAATCTTTCCATTTGCACCACAAAATGCCAAATTATTTTTTGAAAGATTTTTACAACAACAATAATTCTTAATAGTACATTCTCTCAATGTTCTTTCTCTTTATTTATTTTTTGTTGTAAACGTTTATCAATTGTCTTATTTTTAAGCAATCTCATCTCAACATCAACCCAAATGTTCATATTTATAGCATGTTCATTACTTGTTTCGTGGCTTTTAAGTTTGCCACTAAGATTTTTTTAATCTGTATACTCTTCATTTGCTAATTGATTTGCTTTTAAACTAAATAATTTACAATAAAAAAATACTTTATCTAATTCTTTAGAATCTACTAGTCATTTTCTATCATGTTTTTCTCTATTTGGTAACTTTCAAATATAGTGAATTGTAGAAAAGTGTCTAGAATTTTCATCTCTTAGAAAACCTAAAACTTATCTAATTAGACCTTTTTTCAACTCTTAAATCACCTAATCTTATGTCTAAATTGTTCCATTGTACCGGATCATAAATATTTTTAATAGTTATTTCATCTTTGTAATTAATATTTTCATTCTTGTTGATTGGAATATCTTCTTCTAAATTTTCATGATATTCTTCACAAGTATTTGATAAATTTGTATAGTTATCTTTAAAATTTTCATCATAATTTTCAATTGATTTTTCATTTGGTTTTTCCAGCATTTGGTGTTTCGTACTAATAACAAATCTATCAAGTGCATTTTTATGGGATTGAATTAGTTCTTCCATCTTTTTTTTTCCTTACTCGTTTCAAATTCGGATTCATTATAATACCCAAAACCTTCACATGATAATATATTATGTGCATATGTGTATAAATGTGCTTTATTTGTGTATGCAATTTAATATTTTTTTATGTGTTTGAAGGATGTCATGATTAGATATGGAGTTTTAGGATATAATATATATTTTTGAGTATTATAGGTTGTATTTTTATAGATAGGAACTAGTCATGCAATCTTAGCCTAAGCTATTAGGAATTAAAGAATTAAAATAGTAATAATTATAATAGATAAAATAATAATAATAATAATCAATAAAATAATAATAAGTTTTAATAGATTTTTAAATAGAATGTTAGTTGCTATGAAAGAAGAGCAAAAGTTTTAAAACATATATTAAAATTAAAGAAGATATATGAATGGCCATGAAAGAAAAAAAAGTGGCCATAAAAGAAGAAGGTTAGTGGCCATAGAAGAAAGCTACTTAATGGTCATTTTTATTATTTTTAATTTATGCACTTAAAATTTCTAAATGTTTCAACTTGCGATGCTTATATTTAGGGTGCCATTCTCGTTATTTAGAAAAGTCACTTCATAAGCTTATACTTTAAAGAGAGACGAGAGAGAGAGAATATAATTGAGTAAGAAGTCAATTCAAAGGTATTTGAAAGAAGATTCAAGTCTTGATGATTAAATATTCAAGTTAAGATAAATTTTTATTTTAATTATTTATTTTTATATTATTTTAGGTAGAATTAAGTTGAAAATTTCATGATTTAGGATTGATTATATAAAAATTATATTTTAGTGTTAAAATCTTAAATTTTTAGAGAATATTTGATGATTAAGTGTATTTAAATAAGAATTGAAAAGGTTAAGTTAAAATTTAATAATATTAGATTATATGAATATAATTAAAGGAGAATTGAATAAATTATAGTAGAGTTGATGATTTAAGTAAGATTTTTAATTTACAAGAAATTACAAGAAAAGAATAGGAATTAATAAAAAACTAAATGATTAGAGATAAAATAATAATATTCAATTTCTTGTATTATATAGTGTGTATGTTCAAGGTATTAAATCAAGTCGAGGTATCGATTTTTAGAGAAAGGTTACGATAAACGGTACTCTTACGTAAATCAAATAAGTGTAACTCATCTATACCATAGACGTAAATACTATATGTTTTTATATGATTGATGTGATGTGATAGTTTTAAGATGCATTCATATGCATGCATATGTTTTACATGTTGATTGAAAGAAAATATTTTAAGTAAATGAATGGAGTCATTTTTTTTAATACATATTGAGGTTTAAAGGTTGAGGTTACCTATCAAGGCATAAAGATTGAGGTTTGACTCGTTAACTATTAAGATTAATATTTTTACGCATGTTTTTATTGAGGTCGACCTCGCTAACTCGGTGTTAGTATCTTCTAGCCGACTCAAATGAGGAAAATTTTTTTGAAGACCTTCATGTATAAAAAGTTTTAATGTAAAATCATACATGTTACACTTATTGAGATATTCGTATCTCACATCCATTTTATAGTGTAGGTAATGATACAAATGTTAAGGATGTTGATACTCGCTCCGGTGACCAGATGATGCATATGCCTCGCTTTGTGTGTTCCTAACGATTAGGTTATGTTTTAAATGAATAATTATTTTTAAAATAATAAATGTAATGATATTAAACTTATGAATGTTGAAATTTTTTACTTAGAGTATGAATATGAATATTGGGATAAGATTATTTATGAATGTTAATTATGGTGAAAGATGTTTTATAAATAATGAAAGTTTAGAATAACACTTCGCTAAGTTAATGAGAAAATCTTATGTTTATATATTATTAATAACATATTTTAAATTGATATATTTAAAGATAAATAAGATTAAATTAGAAACTTAATTTAAAGAAAATTAAAAGGATATAAGTTTTAGTATCGACCCATTCGATCGTGACTCTTCGAGTGAGGTGTCTCGATTGATGAGTGTTACAATATGGTATCGAGCAAAATAGATCTTGTAGACATAATGAGGAAATAAAGTTATGAATTGTTTTGGAATGAATAGATAAGTATTGAAAGTTTGATGTATGAAGGCACACACGAGTTCGAGGTCTAACAAGAACATCAAGAAGTAATTGATTTCTTTATATATATGAGGTGTATAAACTATATTTAAGTATTCTCTTGATTTAAATGCTATGATGATGACTATATGAAAGGATTTTAGGAATTTAAACCAACAATGAATGATAATATGATAGAATACTTTTAAGAAGAATAGAAGACACTAAGGCCGAAAATGGTATTGGTGATCGAACATAGAGTGAAATTTAGGTCTTGGTGCAAGCATATACTAGATATGATACAACAATAGTAAGAATGACATGAGTAGCATATAAGACAACTGGTGGCTCTATAACGAGTAAAGGGATCAAAGGCCTCAAAATCGGAGAGGTAACATGATGAAGAACTTTTGAAAGTTGAATTTGAAAGAGTTTATAGGAAACCCCGATCCTATAGTTGCCGAAGATTGGATTAAATCCCTAGAGGTTATTTTTTAACATCCTAGGATGAGAGACTTTGACTGAGTGAAAGGAGTTGTGTTTATGCTCGGTTCGCAATGGAAGAGCTTGATGGGATGTGGCTATGGTTCCTTTGGACGTACCAAATCTAACGTTAGCTCGTTTTAAAGAGATCTTCTTTGCTAAGTATTTTACCACGGATGTAAAATCTAAGAAGGTGCAGGAGTTTCTTTAGTTGAGGTAAGGAAATATGATGGTGACAGAGTATTTTAGTCGATTTGAGCATGAAAGCCGATTTGTCCCATTCATTATCGCGGACCTCGAGATGAAGAAGGACCAATTCCTATAAGGACTCACTCTCTAAGTCAAGAGCATGGTGCGGATGTCTTATGCTATCACTTATAATGACATGGTTAGTCCGGTATTGGTAGTCGAAGAGGACAAAAAGAGATTGTCCAGGAACTTCGTGCAAAGAGCCCGAGGCTTAAATTTTCTCGTAAAGGTTAGAAGTTCATCTAGGATTAAAAAAGATGATGTTACATCAAAGATGAATGAAGCTAACAAAGTTGTATGCATCAAGTGTGGAAGGATGCATCCCGAAAACTGTTTGGTAAGGACCAACACTCGCTATTGATCTAAGGAGTTAGGACATATGGCCGATTAATGTCCTAAGAGAACTAGAGGCGATTAGAGGATAACAGCTCGAGTGTATATCCTAACTCATGAATAGGCCACACAAAATGATGCAGTAGTAATTTATGGTAACTTTTTTATTTCTAGACTCATTACATATACTTTGATAGATTCATGAGCAACACACTCATTTATATTGAGGTCTTTAGTAAAAAAATAAGGTATGAAATCTAAAATGTTAGAATCTATTTATGAAATAATATTACCATCTAAGAATATAATGAAGCCTAGGGACTTGGTAAGGGATGTGAGCTTGTAATGGGATTGATGTCAATAAAAATAAACTTAATAGTGCTTAGTGTTAAGGATTTTGATATAATACTAAGCATGAACTAGAGGATATTGAGATAGTAAAAGAGTTTGTGGATGTATTTCTAAAGGGGTTAAAAAGGTTACCACTAATAAAGGACATTGATTTTGAGATAAAGCTAGAGCTAGGAACCACACCAATTTCCAAGGCTCCTTATAAAATGGCATCAATGGAATTAAAAGAGTTAAAAAAAAATATAAGAGTTAATAGATAATTGTATATAAGGCTAAGTTGTTCACTATGTGGTGCATCGATATTTTGTATGAAGAAGAAAGATGGAACATTGAGCTTATGTATAGATTACCGAGGTTTAAATTGAGTAACAATTAAGAACAAGTACCTCTCTCTCGTATTGACGACTTGTTTGATCGATTACAAAGAGACATCGATTTTCTCTAGGATCAATTTATAGTCGTGGTACAACCAGTTGGAAATTAAGGAAGAAGATATGAAAAGACTATTTTTCGAACTAGATACGATTACTATAAATTTCTAGTGATGCCTTTCGGACTCATAAATACTCCCGCAACTTTTATGAACCTCATGAATCGAGTGTTTCATAAATAGCTAGACGTTTGTTGATGATATTTTAGTCTACTTTAAGAATAGGAAAGAACATACAGAGCACTCAAGGATTATACTACAAACATTAAGGGAGCACCAACTATATACAAAGTTTAAGAAGTATGAATTCTAGCTGGATAAGGTATCTTTCATAGGTCATGTGGTGTCAAAGGATAGAATAAGAGTAAATTTAAGTAAGGCCAAGGTGGTTCAAGATTAGAGACAGACTTAGAAATGTGTCGAGGTATAAAGTTTTTTAGGAATGGTTGGGTACTATCGGAGGTTTGTGAAAGGCTTTTCGAAGTTAGCCGCTCTATTGATGAAGCTAACTAATAAAAATGTCAAATTTGAGTGAAGAGATGAATGTGAGGTGAGTTTTCAAGAGTTGAAACAAGGGTTGATTACTATACCCGTGTTAACTCTTTCAACTAGCGAGGGTAACTTTGTGATGTACACAGATGCTTTTAAGATAGGATTGAGGGTGGTATTAATATAAGAGGGAAACGTTATAGCTTATGCCTCAAGACAATTGAAAGATTACGAGAAAAATTACCTCATGCATGGTTTAGAGTTAACAATAATGGTGTTTGCATTTAAAATTTAGAGAAACTATTTATACTGGGTGAGGTTTGAGATTTATAATGATCATAAAAGTTTTAAAATACTTATTCACTCGAAAGAGTTAAACTTGAGACATAGGAGATGGTTAGAAGTGTTAGAGGATTATGATCGTGTGCTACATTATCACCTAGGAAAGACATGTGTAGTAGCAGAATCCTTAAGCGTAAAAACATGGGTAGCAATGGAAGTAGTACAAACATGTATTTTAAAAGACCTAGAGGAGCTTAATCTAGAGGTGGTGTCGAAAGGAGGGGAGTATAGGCTATATATTTTAGTAATAGAGTTGAATTTGAGGTCTAGAATTAAAAGTGGATAGTTAACCGATGATGAGGTGATTAGCGTGAAAAAAGAAATAAAGAAGGGGAAAATACTAGATTTTATAATAGATGATGATGGGGTGATGAGGTATCGGGATAGGTTATGTGTGCTAAAGGATAAGGATTTGAGAGAAGTAATTTTAAATAAGGCACACTCTATTCCTTATTTAGTACATCTTGGTGGTACCAATATGTATCTAGATTTAAAATTAATGTATTGATAAAGAGGAATGAAGAAAGATGTAGCAAATTATATAGCTAGATCTTTAACCCGTTAACTCGGTAAAGATTGAGTATCAAAGACCATCGGGTTTTTTTTCAACCTTTGTTAATACTTGAATGAAAGTTGGAATACATAACTATGGATGTTATTGTGGGATTACCAAAGTCGGAAAAAGATTTGATGCCATCTAGGTCATTATAGATATATTGATGAAGTCGGCTAATTTTCTACCAGTGAAGATAACTTTCAACAAAATCCAAGATGCAAAATTATATATGAGGGAGATAATAAGGTTATATGGAGTACCCATATCAATTATATATGATAGAGATTGAAGGCTCACATCAAATTTTTGGAAGAGTTTGCTTGAGGTAATGGGTACTAGGCTAAATTTTAGTATTGTTTTTCAACCTAGAGTGATGGGTAGTTAGAGAGAGTGATACAAGTGCTGAAGACATGCTTAGGGCTTGTGTACTTGATTGATCAAGTAAATGGAAAGAATATCTATTATTAGTATAATTTTCCTATAATAATAGTTACCAAGTAAGTGTAGGAATGCTCGCTTTATGAGGCACTCGTATTGGAGGAGGTGTAGATCATCAATTCATTAGGATGAGGTAAGTGACAGGAGATTGTTAGGACCAAAGATAGTTTAACAAATAGTTAATGTGATAGAGAAGATAAGGTTAAGAATGAAAATAACTCATAGTACGTAAAAAAAGTTATACCGATCGGAGGAGAAAAGATTTAAAATTTGAAGTGAGTGATAATGTGTTTCTTAAAGTAGCTTCAATAAAGGGTGTGATGCGGTTTAGGAAGAAGGGAAAATTGATTCCTAGATATATCGGACCTTATGAGATTCTTGATAGGATGGGCAATCGAACATAGAGATTGGCTCTCTCTCCATCTCTATCGGAGTCCATACTCGTTTTTCATATATTGATGTTAAAAAATTATATGATTGACCCAAATCATTTATTGACGATAGAATTAGTGGAGTTAACTTCGATTTGACATATGAAGAGAGACCGATACCGATATTAGATTGAGAGGTAAAAAGGTTGAGGACTGAAAAATGGTGTTAGTTAAGGTTTTATAGAGAAATCACGAGATTGGAGAAGCCATGTGGGAAGAAAAAAAGAGATAAAGGTAAGATATCTTAAATTACACGATATATAAATTTTAAGAACAAAATTTTTATAAGGAAGGAGGGTTATAATACCCAAAAACTTTGCATGATAATATATCATCTGTATTTTTGTATAAATGTGCTTTATTTATGTATGCAATTTAATATTTTTATGTGTTTAGAGGATGTGATGATTAGGTATGGAGTTTTAGGATATAATATATATTTTTGGGTATTATAGATTGTATTTTTATAGATAGGAACTAGTTCTATAATCTTAGCCTAAACTATTAGGAATTAAAGAATTATAATAATAATAATAAGAATAATAAGTTTTTTTCATAGCTTTTTAAATGGAATGCTAGTGGCTATGAAACAAGAGAAATTTTTTTGAAACGTATATTAAAATTAAAGAGGAGACATGAATGGCCATGAAGGAAAAAAAAATCACTATAAAAGAAGAAGGTTAGTGGCCATCAAAAAAGAAAGTTAGTGGTCTTTTATTATTTTTAATTCATGCACTTAAAATTCCTAAAATTTTCAATTTCCCATGCCTATATATAGGGTGTCATTCTCCTTATTTAGGAAAACCATTTCATAAGCTTATACTTTAGAGAGAGAGAGAGAGAGAATATAATTAAGTAAGAAGTTAAGTCAAAGGTATTTGAAAGAAGATTCAAGTCTTGGTGATTAAATATTCAAGTAAGAAAAATATTTAATTTAATTATTTATTTTTATATTATTGTAGATAGAATTAAGTTGGAAATTATCTCGATTTAGGATTGATTATATAAAAATTATATTTTAGTATTAAAATCTTAAATTTTTAGAGAATATTTGATGATTAAGTGTATTTAACTAATAATTGAAAAGGTTAAATTAAAATTTAATAAAATTATATTATATGAATATAATTAAAGGAGAATTGAATAAATTATAGTAGACGTGATGGTTTAATTAGGATTTTTAATTTAAAAGAAATTACAAAAAAAAGAATAGGAATTAATAAAAAAACTCAATGATTAAAGATAAAATAATAATATTCAATTTCTTATGTTGTATGATGTTTATGTTCAAGGTATTAAATCAAGTTGAGGTATCGTTTTTTAGAGAAAGATTATGATAAACGAGTGGTTTTAAGTAAATTAAGTAAGTGTAACTCGTCTACACCATGAACGTCAATGCTAAGTATTTTTATGTGATTGATGTGATGTGATAGTTTTGAGGTGCATTCATATGCATGCATATGTTTTACATGTTGATTGAAAAAAAATGTTTTAAGTAAATGAATGAGGTTATTTTTTTTAATGCATATTGAGGTTTAAAGGTTGAAGTTGCCTATCGAGGCATAAACGTTGAAGTTTAAAGGTTGAG
Source organism: Dovyalis caffra (assembly GCA_963924115.1). Taxonomy (NCBI): domain Eukaryota; kingdom Viridiplantae; phylum Streptophyta; class Magnoliopsida; order Malpighiales; family Salicaceae; genus Dovyalis; species Dovyalis caffra. Next base: position 1,842,245 of record CAWUPB010001161.1, on the reverse strand, counting down.
GTTTGACTATTAAATATTGAGATTAATTTTTTATACTTTTTTTTATTGAGGCTAGACCCGACTAACTAGTGTTAGTATCTTATAGCGAGCCTAAATGAGGAAAAGAAATTTAAAGACATTCATGTATAAATTTTTTTAATATAAATCATGCATGTTAAACTTATTGGGATATTTGTATCACATGTCCATTCTATAGTATAGGTAATGATGCAAATGTTAAGGATGTTGATGATGCTTCGATGATCGGTGACTCATGTGCCTCGCCTTTACGTGTTCCTAATGATTAAGTTATGCTTGAAATGAATATTTATTTTTAAAATAATATATGTAATGATGTTAAATTGTGAATGTTGAAAATTTTTAGTTAGAATTTGAGTATGAATATTGGAACAAAATTATTTAGGAATGTTAATTATAGTGAGAGATGTTTTATAAATGATGAAGTTTTAGAATAATGCTTTTACTACGTTAATGAGAAAATCTTATGGTTATATATTATTAATGACATGTTTTAACTTGACATATTTAAAGATAAATAAGATCAAATTAGGAACTTAATTTTAATAAAATTAAAAGGATATAAGTTTTAGTATCGACTCGTTCGGTTGTAACCCTTCAGTCGAGGTGTCTCGGTTGACAAACGTTACTTCATACTTTCTAGTAGGCATTTCTTTTTCAGAAACAAAAATTTAGAGCCCTTACTATTATTTTGCTAAAATAATATAATTATAAAAAGTGTAAGGAATTGTAGCACTTGATTTATGCTCTTTTGATTTTTCTTTGATACTCTAAAATCTTATATTATTACCCCGCAATCTGCATAAAAATAATAAAAAAATAAATATCACTATAATTATAAAAAATATCATGACAAAAACAACCCCACAAAATAATATACCGACCACTGCTCAACCTCTAACAACATTTTCAATTAAAAATCTTGTCTTGATTTTGATCGACACAATTCGACCCTATAAAAAAGGAAAAAGATTTTCAAGTAAAAATATTGTCATGATTAAATAAAAGATAAAAATTTGGCATTTGGGAAAAGTACGGACAAACATTGGGTCAAGCAAAAAAAAATATTAAAGAAAAATTGAGGGAGACCGAGCTTACGGAGAGTGAGGATTGAGGAATAGTCTTATAAGAAGGAGTAATTGATTTTTGCTTAAAGTTGCTAGAGGAAGAGAGTAAAGATATGAAAATATAAAATTTGGCTTTGTTAGAATTTTAGAGAGTAAGGATATGAATCTACCTTTGTTAGTATGAAATCTAGTTTTGTAACTCAAAACCCTAGTACTTAATAGGCTTTACAATTTTTTTGGACCCATCTTTTTTGGAGGGTCTACGACCTTGATAGACCCCTCACAAGAATGAAGCATTCTAATGCCAAATACACTTGGCTTTTGCTGTTTTAGTTTTAGAATAGATTAGCCTAAATCCAATTAGCCTCGAATTCAAGTGAATTTATGTTGAAAGGCAACTTGATTTTGTTAGAAGATGAATCAAGCAAAAAGATAGAATAGAAAAAACAAGAAACAATTACACGATATAAGATTTATGTGATTTGACAAATTGCATATACTCTATGGCTATACTAAGAGTTTTTATTCAAATTTATCAATTAATATCTATAAATATAAGAAATATTATTTTTATTTATAGTGAAATTGTCGACTCGACTCGCTTAATGCACTAAACCGCAAACCATATTCACATAAGTTTTCACAACTTAACAGATTTAAGAATAATTAGTTTTCTTTTCAAATAAAATATACCTCAATAAATCATTGTTTTTAAACCAAAAACATATGTGAGAAGTTGTGTTTTTACAAGCATAATAATATCAAACATGCATCAAAATTGTAGCTAAAACTTTAAGTAAGCTTGCTCTTATTTTTTAGAGTTTGAATACTTAAGGAAGTAAAATAAAATAATTTCTTATGAATATGTAAATTGGGTGTGAATGGACTACCTAAGATCCAATCGAGAATGGATTTAAGATGGATTTAAAAATTAAGGTTAATACCCTCACTTATTCTTAATTATTTAATAGATCAATTTTTTAATTTTTCATTAAAAAAAAATATCTCCAATATATCTTTATATTTAGAGCTGGTTGCTAATATATCATTCGAGTCAAAAATTTTGGTCGATTTTCAAAATTAATTTTCATATTAGTAGCTATATTTATTGTAACGCCCCGCCCCAATCATATTTCTACTACCCAAGTAGGGTATTAGACAAAGCGTGTTACGCTGATATACCTTAAACTCTAAGTAGTGTTCTTATGATATTCTTAGGACTTTAATAGTACATTACGTATATAACTCCTTAAGATAAAATTTACATAACATAATTAAATACATTAATAAAACATTACAGAGCGATATTTAATTTCTCACGAACTCCATACCCCAAATTTACGTACAAAATAAAAACTAATATATGGTGTCTCACATGAGCCAGCTTAGGAGGAGCCACCGCATCCGTACCAACTTGTCCTTTTTCCGTCAAGACATAAAAAAAATAACAACAGGGTGAGCCGAAGCCCGGTAAGCGGGGTGATGCACGTGATATGCAATGTTGTTTTGACTTCCCATCATACTCATCAACTTTAATCTCGGGTACCCCGAGTATTAGCCGATCTACTCTATTTATCATCCGGGTGATCCGCGGATCACCTTCTCGCTACAACGGAATTATCCCTCGTTGTAACTACCGTTAGCGGGAATCCATCGTCTAACAAGTGCAAGCACACGACTTGATTTCATCCGGATGATACTCGGATCATCTTCTCGCTACAACGGAATTATCCCTCGTTGTAACTACTATTAGCGGAAATCCATCGTCTAATAGTGCGAGCACACGACCTAGAGTACTCGGACTACTAATACCCATTTATTCCAGTTAGGTTATCAAACCTAAATGTATAAATCATTTCTCAATCAATTGACTTGTCTTAAACCACCCACTATGCACATGATGCACGTGATGACATATTTAATCACATTCAACCAAATTCGGGTACCAACCCTTCATTCTCATGCCATACTCACGGTCCAATCCACACTCGGTATTTACATGTTGCTCACATACCAATCATGATACTCATAGCGGGAACACAACCTCTCGCTCATTAATATTGTTCAGTAGTTTCATTAATATTTAAAAGAAGGTCCAAGTCCATTTACTTTAATTCGAGCCCATTAAATTTATCCTAGGCCCATTGACTCTATTTAATTCCATTTTATTTAGTCCAAGCTCATTTAGTTTATTCCAAACCTATTAATTTTGTCCAAGTCTATTTTTTTTGTTTTAGGGTTTATTACCGGGCAACTCCTAATCGAGTAAATAATTTTCTAATTTTAAAAAATAATTAAATCTTACTTATTTTATTTTAGATACTAGACATATTTATTTATAACATATCCAAAAATTAGGTCTAAATACCAATTACACAATTAATTATAAATTTTTGAAACTTAGGGAGCAATCTGCCTAATAGTGGTTTATCTAGAGCTATCCATACTAAATCGGGTATAACTCCTTGTACACGAATCCAATGACCAAGAAATTTTAGAGGGAGTTATTTTAAACATAGATGAACAACTTTTATGCTTTAAGTTTCACCTAGAAATCGATCTAAAAGCCTTGAATATACACCCCAAAATTCGGACAGAATTGACTCCTTATTAACACTAATTTATTAGTTCATTCCAATCCAACTTTAAACATGTTTTAGTTCACTTAAATTTGGTCCAAGTTCAATCCAACCCATCACCACATACTTGGACATTTTTAAAGCAACATAAACATCATAAATCATCACAACAAGGCATCCATACATAGATTTATTCTAAGCATCAAGCATATAACCATTGAAAATTATTACAACCCATGAAATAAACACTAACAAAATAACTTAAAAAAAATAATTTAAGACATTAATCAACCAAAATAAATGAAACCTACTTACCTCTTTTAGGTTTGATTAGAATTTCTTTAGCTCTTTTTCTTTCCTTTTTCCGTTTTCTTTCTCGTTTCTTTCTTTCTCTCTTTTTGTCTGTTTTTCTCTCTTCAATTTGGCTTCTCTTTTGAATTCTGGATGGCTACGATTTTTGACCTAAAAATGGCAGCCATTTAACCCTCTCTTTCCCTTATATACTCACCTTTTATCCTCACATTTATTTATATCATAAGTGTTAAAATTTAATTAGGCCAAATGTAAAGTGGAGGAAGCTTGGAAGGCAAAGCCGGCATGTTTTGGAAGTCAAAGGTGATGATTTGGCTTCTAAGCATTTAATTCAAGTGTTTAGGTGGCTAAAGAAAAGTTAGGATAAATAAAAAAACATTAGTAAGCTGGGTTAATGTAATTAGACAAATTTCTTTCATCAATAATTCAGAAATTCCATTTTTAAAATTCGGAATTTCTTTTCCCCCAAAATTCCAGCAGTGTTTCCTCCTAACCCATCTATACTAAAATGTGTATAACTCTTTCTATATGTATCCAAAATTTATGAAATTTTATATAGAGCTATTAAACACATAGAAAAACAACTTTTATTCTTTACGTTTTTCTCAAAAATAATTCTACCAAGCATCAAATAAATCTCACAAGATTCGGGCGATTCTTCTCTCAAAATTCCAACAGAATGCATTTCGAAACAACCCTCACTATAATTGGTATAACTCTTAATGTATAGTCCAAATATTATAAACTTTTATACAGGCATATTAAACACATAGATGAACAACTTTCATTCTTTAAGATTGACCCAAAAATTACTCTAAAGTTCTCAAATAATTCACACAAAACTCGGGCGTAATATAGTCCTTAAAACACCGATTTTGCATATTTGATTTCTTTAATAATTAAACCATTAATCTTAAGCACAATAACTTTAATTTAACATAAATCACATATTTCAAGAATTAATTTCTCATGATGAAATGAGAATTATACTTACTCTTAATATACATATATATAGAATTATTCTAATACACGTCGCATTATGGATAAAGGTTTTTACGGGGGTTACAATTCTTCCCTCCTTAAAAGAAATTTCGTCCTCGAAATTGATTCACTTGAATAGCTCGGGGTATTTATCTTTCATTTCTTGCTCACGTTCCCAAGTCATTTCTTCGAGGTTATGGTTTTCCCACAAAACCTTAACTAGCCCTATCTCTTTATTTTTCAATTGTTTGACCCGTCGATCGAGAATCCGGACCGGTCTCTCTTCATACGTTAAGTCCGGAGTAAGATTCGGTGGCTCTATATTTAAAATTTGACCCGGCTCTCCAATGCACTTCCTTAGCATAGACACATGAAATACGTTGTGTATTCCCGCTAAGGATGGTGGTAGTAATATGCGATACGCTTTATCTCCTACTCGCTCCAAGTATCTCAAATGGTCCTATGTACCGCGGGTTTAACTTTCCACTTTTTTCAAATCACAGTACGCCTTTCATTGGTGAGACTCTTAAAAATACATAATCACCGACCACGAACTCTAGATCCTTCCTCCGTTTGTCCGCGTAACTTTTCTCGTCTACCTTGGGCCGCTTTCATCCGTTGGCGAATCCGGTCTATTACTTCGACCGTCCGTCGTACCAATTCTGGTCCTAGCAATCTTCTTTCTCCTATTTCATCCCAATGTACCGGAGATCTACATCGTCGTCCATACAAAGCCTCATAGGGAGCCATCCCAATCGAAGCTTGGTAGCTATTGTTATACGCAAATTCAACTAAGCGAATGTGTTTCTCCCACCTTCCGTACCAATCTAGGACGCACGTCCGTAGCATATCTTCACGAATCCGGATTACACGTTCAAGTTGTCCGTCGGTTCGTGGATGATAAGCCGTGTTGAAATTGAGCTTGGTGCCCATGGCCTTATGCGGACTCTTCCAAAATACGAAGGTGAATCTAGGATCTCGATCCGAAACAACCGAGATCGAATCCGATGTAGTCTTACGATTTTGTCTAGATATAATTGGGCGTATTGGTTTAAATCATAGGTGGTTTTGACAGGAAGAAAGTGTGCCGATTTGGTCAACTTGTCTACGACTACGTAGATGGCATTTAACCCTCTATCCGATCTTGGCAATCCCATGACGAAGTCCATAATTACATGCTCTCACTTCCATTCTGGAATTGCTGGTGGCTTTAACGTTCCCGAGGGTCTTTGGTGCTCGCCTTCACTTGTTGGCGAGTTTGACACCTTGCCACAAAGTCGCCTACATCTTTCTTCATTCCCGCCCACCAATAATACTATCGTAAATCACGATACATTTTTATACTCCCTGGTGTATTAAATATGGGGTCGTGTGTGCTTCCTTCAGTATCTCATCTTTTATGTCCTCCACTACGAGAACACATAGTCTTCCTTTGAACCTAATCATTTCTTTATCATCCATCACAAAATCGTACTCTGCTCCGGCCTCTATATCTTTCTTCAATTCCTTCATCTTTTCATCCTTTTCATCGCTCAATTTGAATTCTTTCTTGCGACATCGATCGGATTAATAGTGCCGATAGCATGCTCTTGTGGCCTATAGGAACTATTTCTAGTTCCAAGTGCTTGTAGGTCCTTCATTATCAACGTCCGGGTCACTCGTATCGCAGTGATCGATTTCCTACTCAAGGCATCGACAACAACATTGGCTTTACCCGGTGATAGTTGATTATACGATCATAGTCCTTTATCAGCTCTAACCACCTTCTTTTTCTCATGTTCAACTCTTTTTGTGTGAAGATGTATCGTAAGCTCTTATGATCCGTGTATATCTCACACTTTATCCCGTACAAATAATATCTTCGCATTTTTAAGGCAAAGATTACCGTCGCTAATTCTAGGTTATGTTTCGGGTAGTTTCGTTCGTACTCCTTTAATTGTCATGACGCATAGGCTATTACTCGTCCATTTTGCATCAACATCTCTCCTAATCCATGTTTGGAGGTGTCCGTATAAGCTACGAAAGTTTCATCCTCGGACGGAATAGTTAGCACTCGGAGCCGTGACTAGCCGTCGTTTTAGCTCTTGAAGCTCTCCTCACAAGGATCCGTCCACCGGAATCTTATGCTCTTTTTTCATCAAGTTAGTAAGAGGCCTAGCTATCTTTGAAAAGCCTTCCACAAATCTCTCGGTAATAACCTCGCCAACCCTAAGAAGCTTCGTACCTCCGTTACGCTCTTTAGGGTAGGCCAATTCCGAATAGCCTCTACTTTCTTCGAGTCTACAGCGATGCCTTCCTTTGTCACCACATGGCCTAAAAAAGCCACTTGCTCTAGCCGAATTCGCACTTCTTGAATTTGGCATACAACTGTTGCTCCCTTAGCGTATGCAAGGTGGCCCTTAGATGTTCCCTATGCTCCTTCTCACTTCGAGAGTAAACCAGGATATCATCGATGAATACGATGATAAACTTATCCAGAACCCTTTGAAGACTCGATTCATCAAGTCCATGAAGGCGGCCAGGGCGTTCGTCAACCCAAACGGCATCACTAAAAACTCGTAGTGACCGTATCTCGTTCCGAACGCTATCTTCTTCACGTATTCCGATCTCACCCTTAATTGGTGATATCTTGATTATAAGTCTATTTTAGAGAATACCGTCGCTCTTTGTAATTGGTCAAATAAATCATCGATTCGAGACAATGGGTACTTATTTTTAACGATCACCCGATTTAGTTTTCGGTAGTCGATACATAGTCTTAGACTTCCATCCTTCTTTTTCACGAACAAGTACTTAGAGCTCCCCAAGGTGAGGAACTAGGACATATAAAATCCTTGTCTAGTAAGTCCCGTAACTTCATCTTTAACTCCTTTAGCTCAGCGAGAGCCATCCTATAGGGGGTTTTCGAAATTAGAGTGTACCTATCTTTAGTTCAATCTCAAACTCTATCTCCCTCTCCGGTGGTAGTGTGGTCAAACTCTCTGGAAACGTATCTATGTATTCTCGTATAATCAAAAGCACTCCTATTTACATTATAGAACATACAAAAGACACCATGTTAGGTGATGAGATCCCTATTAACTTATTTATCGGACACGTCGAGGAAAAGAACCCTCTAGTAACCACCGATCAATGCGGTTTTCCATTACCGCATGGACTATCTCACGACCAATGGGTAAAGATAGTCCCCATCCGTACATCAGCCGAATAAGGGATCGTTTGGCTCGGGTTGGTAGAAAGGTCCGAATTAGAGCCCGATAAGAGTGTTGGTCTATCATGTCTTTCTAAACTTCATCTAACAATCGTTGATCTCCCGATGGGAGAGTGCAACGTAGAGTTATCCGAAGGAAGTTCGAGCTAAAATACCGATTAAAGGAGGCATCGGCGAATGCGATTCATTGAAATAGGTTATGAAATCGCATAATATATGCTACTGTGTCCCGTTCGGAACCATAGTGAGGTTATTTAGCTTTGCCTTAAATGCAGCTTAACACCGCTCGTCGCCATCGCCTTCTAGGCACGCTTGATACTCGATAAAAAGTCGACATTTACCGTGATAGGGTCTATTGTTAATAATAACTTCAAACGAAATTTTATACATATTACACAATAAAACATACATAGTTTAAGAGAACCGTAAATTAAAATTACCCATCCAGGAGCGAGATCGGTCCTCGGGCTCATGTGGCACTTACGGTTATACCCAACTCTCTAAACCATTGCTTCGATACCATACCGTAACGCCCCGCCTCAATCATATTTCTACTACCCAAGTAGGGTATTGGACAAAGCGTGTTACACCGATATACCTTAAACTCTAAGTAGTGTTCTTATGATATTCTTAGGACTTTAATAAGTACATTACGTATATAACTCCTTAAGATAAAATTTACATAACATAATTAAATACATTAATAAAACATTACGAGCGATATTCAATTTCTTACGAACTCCATACCTCAAATTTACGGACAAAATAAAAATTAATATATGGTGTCTCACATGAGCCAGCTAGGAGGAGCCGACCGCATCCGTACCAACTTGTCCTTTTTCTCGTCAAGACATAAAAAAAAATAACAACAAGGTGAGCCGAAGCCCGCAAGCAGTGGTGATGCACGTGATATGCAATGTTGTTTTGACTTCCCACCATACTCATCAATTTTAATCTCGGTACCACGGGTATTAGCCAGCCTACTCTATTTATCATCCGGTGATCCGCAGATCACCTTCTGCTACAACGAAATTATCCCTCGTTGTAACTACCGTTAGCGGAATCCATCGTCTAACAATGCAAGCACACAACTTGATTTCATCCAGATGATCCTTGAATCATCTTCTCGCTACAACGGAATTATCCCTCGTTGTAACTACTATTAGCGAAAATCCATCGTCTAATAGTGCGAGCACACAACCTAGAGTACTCGGACTACTAATACCCATTTATTCCAGTTAGGTTATCAAACCTAAATGTATAAATCATTTCTCAATCAATTGACTTGTCTTAAACCACCCACTATGCACATGATGCACGTGATGACATATTTAATCACATTCAACCAAATTCGGGTACCAACCCTTCATTCTCATGCCATACTCACGGTCCAATCCACACTCGGTATTTACCCGTTGCTCACATACCAATCATGATACTCATAACGGGAACACAACCTCCGCTCATTAATATTGTTCATTAGTTTCATTAATATTTAAAAGAAGGTCCAAGTCCATTTACTTTAATTCGAGCCCATTAAATTTATCCTAGGCCCATTGACTCTATTTAATTCCATTTTATTTAGTCCAAGCTCATCTATTTTTTTGACTCCATGGAGCATCTTCTCATACATTTGACGTATGGAGCAAAAATAACGGGACTTGTACAATATCGATGGACGTATTCATTTCAAAGATAAATATTTTTATTTTTATTTTTTGATATTCGTTATTAATTAACTCTTGAAAATATTTGTTAAGTATAATGCATTTATAATATTATTGGAGATACCTTCGAAAATTAAAAAACAACGTTAAGAACAAAGCTAGAGTCGAAGGGTCAATATGCAACGCATATTTAGTTGAGGAAACCTTAATGTTCTGCTCATATTACTTCGAGCCTCATGTACACACTAGGCATCGAAAAGTGTCTCGAAACTTTGAGTGCCATCGAGAACCAAGTGACGATATTGAAGGGATTCTTGTAATTTTATACGAACATCGAGAACCTAAAGGTACACTACTTGGTTGAGCAAGATCACATGTCTTGACAAATCAAGAAAAAAATACATCACATATCTATATTTTGTTAAACTCGTTATGAGGTGACACCTTACATGGAGTAAGGGCTATAATTGTCAAATATTACTATATATTTATTCATTAAGTATGAACCATTTTAATAACACATAGTAAGAATTTTTTTTCTTCCTTAGATATTTTATCACCCGACTTTATAAAAGTGATCTCGACATATCGAAGAACGATGGAGATGTTCGACTTGAAACCGAATTTGCATCATGGTTCGATCGATATGTGAGTATAAGAAAGTAAGGATTGTTATTAATTATTCAAAAAATGATTTGACCAAAATTTATACTAACATTAGGTTATAATGGATTCGGTCTTTACAGTGCAAGTCAAGCACAACCTAATATAGTAACGAGCATTACATTAAAGATCCGATAAAAAGGATTATTGTGGACGACTAAGTCGTATACGGGATACATTGTGAATGGGTATAATTTCCACATTGATGTTTGTGATTCAAAGAGAGCATCAATATATAGTGGAGTGTGTGTAAAAGGAGTTAGCTACGAGTGTGGTGGAAAATGACTACTACGGTGTGGTGAAAAATAACTACTATGGTTGGTTGATTGATATACTCGAATTTGAGTATCCCGCCTTACCAATTATGAAAATCATTTTGTTCAAATGCGATTGGTATGATACTACACCTAACATTGGTACAAGAGTTCATGATCATTATCTACTAATGAAGGTCCATAGTCGTTGGTCTTCAAATAGATATGATCCCTTCATACCAAGCATCACAAGAGCATCGAGTGTATTATGTAACATATCCTATATCAAAACGCATAAGATGCGATTGATTAGCGATATGTAAGGTCAAACCTAGGTCGACGGTGGATGTGCTAGAATCATCTATTACGATCAACCAAATAATTATCGAACCATTTCAACAAAAAGAAATGGAAGGCCAACACAATGTTATCCAAGTTAATGATGATCAAGGTGATTCATTGATTGATCTAACTAGAGCGTTACTAGATTTAGAAAGGGGTGAAATTAATTTAAAGAATGAAGGTGAGTTTGAAACATATGTTGAGGAAGACTTAGATGAAGAATGTAACAATAATGACCATGATAATGATTAACTATATGGTAGATCCTATTAGATTATGTAATATTGTTTTTTATATTCAATTGATAAATTATGCACATGGATTTTATGTAATTGTAGTAGTAAATCCGGGGTTTATGCAACCTTGTCCTCTCAAGTTGTTGGGCTAGGTCTGGTTTTGTCCCTCTATGTAATTTTTCACATGATTTCAATATATCTCCGTGGTACCATCCATGGTCTATAAAATATATATATATATATATATATATATATATATATATATATATATATATATGGTTTTGTTGACCTATATATTTACATGTACTTTTTTAAGGTAACATTTTAATTTATGTTTATGTGTTAATGTTGTCTAAATATATTTTAAATTGTTCATATTAATTTGAATGTTATATGTTAGTATGTATTATATAATGAATATTTTATTTCAATACTAATGAATGTAATAATGTGTAGGTCATAATGACTCGAGGTAGAAGACGTTCGAGATGTGTTGGCTTATGTCATACGGTGAGGGTCGTGATTCAAATGCCGAGTGAGATAGTGATCGTGGACTTGGATACCATTCTCATTCCGTTCCTGGTCAAATGGGTCTCCCTATGGACATGCATCCGTACCACTCTTCTAAGTGGCCCCCCGATATACCGTTCAAAGTTTAACATGTCTCAACCTCGGCCATTTCCTTATTATGGACCTCCAAGTCCTCCTTCATCATCGTCGTTGCCTTCGTCATCATATCAAGACAACCATTCCGTCCCCGAACACGTCGCGTCGTAAAACATCTTGCGTCCATCAACTTTGGAACCTATCACATCGACGATCGACCGACGATTTAGGGTCACCGTCGTTGGTCACAATGAGTAATTTTTATGCTTAATTTTATGACACATTTTTTTATTACTCGTTATTATGTATTCATTTATTTTTAAATTTAATTATTTTTTATTTTCATAGGTTGTATCCCTTTGATGTTTGCTCTCGTACGATCGTTAAGACATTTTAGGAGTATGTTCATATTTTCGGATGGACGTGAAAGAAAATGAGTCCGGAGATAAAAGACTTCTACTAGAAAGAGTTTAAGGTACTAATTTTTTTAATTAATTTATTACATTATTTCATATTTAATTAAATAAGGCATAACAATATCCAAATAAATTTAGTAATGAATATTATTATTTTTCTTGCAAAAATCATTTATGTGGGATGATGATATGAATGAGAGCATAGTTAAGATAGCATGAGAAAGTCTCGCACAAAAATGATATTTCGACTTTCTTTGTCGTTTTAGGAAAAAATCGAAGCTAGCATTTATCTCACAGGAAATATAGGATGCATGGACTACGGAATGGGCAAAATTAGAGGCCGTTGCCCGATTTGAGATGACGACGTGGAACCACAGGAACGAGACTCGGTGGCATTAGAGCTGGTCCTTCAAGACATACGAGGGGATCAATTAGCCATAGAGAGCATGCCATACGCATGATAAATATTTATATAATTTTTTTAAATGATATCCAAAATAATTAATTAAATATTTAAGTATATTTAATGCATTTACGTTATTAATGGTTTCATCATGATGTGTTGGGTCGTCAACCTAATCCTCATGAGGTTTTCTTGAAGACTCATTAGAGAAAGGTTGATAGTCGGTTTATCTTCGTCGATCAAGGGTGTTGGCGTAAGTTATTAGTTTATAACGTTATTTCATATATATTAATTTGTAATGTTATTTCATATACATGTTTAATATTATCTCGTTTTATAATTATACAAGAGACCGTACAAAGATTAATAAATAAGGAAGAGATTGCTAGCCGACGATCGAGGGGACTACATCGAACGAAGCTAGGGGTGAGCAAACGGTTCGGTTATTCGAAAATCGAATACAACCGAACCGAATTATAAAATTTGGTCCGGTTTTTAATTTTAAAATTTATTATTTATAACCAAATCGAAAAACCAAAATTTATTTCGGTTCGGTTTTTTTTAAAAAAAATTTCAGTTCAAACCGAAAACTAAAATTTATTCCTAAATTGATTCTAATTCGATTTCTCATTTCCAATTCCAAATACCAAATCGATAAATCCCTAACCCTAACTCCCTAAGCGTCGCCGGCTTGCTTCGTCCGGCCGTCCGGACGTCCTCTCTCACTCTCTTTGTCCTCACTCGAGTCACTCCTCACTCGGATCTCACTCGTCGTGTCTCTCGACTAGTCGACTCGGTCTTGCTCCTATCTCTCACTCTTTCGACTTTAGGTCTTCGACTATTAGATTTTAGATCTCCGTCTCTCTTTCGGGCTTCGATTTCAACTTCATTCCCTTCTTCGACTCTCCTCATGTCCCGCACTCTCGCAGTCTTAGTCTCCATTCCACCGCTCTACAGTGGCGGTCCAGCTAGTCCTCCGACCCCCAAGTTCCAAGCTTCGGCTTACTCACCCATCATCGATCTCATAAAGTCATGCCTCATGAACTCACGAGTCATGGTCATGGTCATCCTCATCGATCAAGGTGCATAATCTTTTTTTAACAAACAAAGAGCAAAAGATCAAAGATGTTCGGTTCTCCTACTTGCAAACCATATAATAAAAGCGAGTGAATTGTTCTTTTATCTCTCGTTTTTAATATAGTTACAATAAATTCTTAGATACCGGATTTGGTACAAAGTGAAAATGGATCTTGATATGCTTTGTGCTCGGTTTATGGGAGAATTAAACATATGGTTAGCTTAGAAGTTATGTTCTTCAATTTATGGTTTGGTTTATGCGTTTGGAGTGTTCATATATTTTAATCGATCTTGTTGTCTTGATTTTGTTGGATATTTTTGGTATTGGAGATTAGAGGTAATTATGTCAATATTTGGTGTTAATTTTAACATCTAGGTACTTACGATTGCTATAAAATTAACTTCTCTTTATGTGTTCAAATTTTTTTCCTTATCCGAGTTTGATTGATCAATATTGAGTTTTTATTTTATTTTAATTTTGATGTATTCACTTGTGTTTTTCAAGTAATCGGTATGCATGTCTTCATTATGTTGGAAATTTAGAATTTTCCGAGTTTTGCAAAGCATGGGATCTTTCTTTAAGAGGACAACGAAAACAATATATGAGCGATTCTTAATTTCCTTATTCGGTGGAGAATATTTAGGTCCGTAATGGGTTTATGATCGCTTAAGCTATTAAATTCCTAAACTTAAAGTAGAACAAGATGTTCGGTAAGGAGTTCTAAATAAGCCAAAAGATTGCATTTTGTGGAATATTTGGTAATGGTAAAAAATGGAAAATTTCTTTGTATTTATTACATTTCAAAGGTTTTTTTTTGGTTAATAGAGGTTCTTTTTTGTAGAGTTTGATTCTGCATAACTTTGAGAAGAGCAATATTTCATTTATCCGTGCTCACAATGGTTATACTTGGGTAAAAAAATAAATTAAGAAAAGAAAAAAGGAATGGTCATCTAGTTTTATGGGACTCCTATAAATTGGTCATAAGATATTTTAAGGTAAAATGCCGATGATGTCCATAACAATTAACAATCATTCAAAGACTATAAATTGGTTATAAGATATTTTAAGGTAAAAGGTCGACAATGTCCATAACAATCATTCCACTCGAGTTATTTGATCTCATTTTTTATTATACGTAAGTCAACTTGATGATAGTCTTGTTTATTCCGTGAGAAGGATTGCTTGATATTTAACATAAATTAACAAATAAAAATAAATAAAGAGTAGACGGACAAGCTTGGTTCATTATTTCCGGTAGGCACTAGGTAGTGCCGTAGTACTAGCGAGTAGGCCTACCGCCTTGGTGCCTACTCGTGTAGCGTCCTTAACCTAATTCTTTAGAAAACCTTTGTATAACTTGGCTAGGAATGTTAACACATTATATTAAGAATATTAGGATTTTTTTTTTACGGAAAGAAGGTTACATGGCCTCCCACACGGTCGTGTACTTGCCCGTGTAATGCAAAATCTCATTTTTCCTTAGAAACGAAGGTTACACGGCCTTCCACACGGTCGTGTACCTTCCCGTGTATGTTTCGTCCAAAAAGAGGGTTTTTCGACCATAACTTTTCAGCCCAAATAAAAACAATTCTTTTCACTTGTAAAGCTTAGATACTCAACCAAAAACACTTTTATATACATTTTCTTTGTTCATAAACACATAACAAAAGACATCCAGGAGTTCATATTCACACATTTACATATACAATTCAAAAATCTCCTAGGATGCATATGCTTGGCATGATGAGAGAGAGGAGAGGGAGGTCGCCAACCGACTCGTCACTTATGTTGTGAAATGAGCAACAAAACAAGCTCGTAAGCTTCTTAGCTTTTTGTACCTAAAAAGTAATTGCATTTTTAATGAGATGCTACTCAATGAGAGAAAAATAATCCATTGAAACCATAACATGTAATTACGTCATTCGGTATCATCACATATAAACAAGACAAGTGAGTTCATATGACTCTAAGATTACATGTTTTTTTCTTCTTATCGGTTGTGACTTGAACATGTCAAGTTTTGCCCCAGTGTACTTATACACATGTATTATTGGCCGACTTTTATAACTTATAGTTGACCCATTGGGTCTTTGTAAACTTATAAACTTGTATTTACGAAACTTGGACAAGCCAATCATAACCTTAACCTCTTAATCTTGTATATATCATAAATGTTTCATATATAGCATATACAATATCCATGGCTTACATCATGATACATATCCATTTTAACATCAATAAACATAACGTTTGCATCAACTAGCAAAAGGCACCTCATTCACATCATACATCAATATCAATAAATATAATATTGTTATAACATCAATAAACACAATGTTTACATCAACTAGCAAGTGGCACATCATTCACATCATAATATCAATATCAATAAGTATACTATTAGTACTCAACAATGAATAACACATCATGGCACAACTATTATTATTCAACTCATAAAAATGATGACTTTGTTGCTCGTCAACGTGTTGCGTCTTGCACCTCATGTTCTTTGACGTCTATAAACACATACACGTATACTTTTGTAAGTTATTTTATCATGATCAAACTTCTAAATATGTTCAAGGTGCAAAATATGACTTTAGAATTAACTTATTCCTTTATGGGTACTTGACCCCTTCGTACTATTTCTACTATAAATCCTAAAATACAAGGTCAAATGACAACATTCTAGTTTCATATGAAACTAGATGCAAAGGGATCTAACATATCCAAAAATCAGCCCAATATTCCATATACAAGATTTATTCTAGATTTTCAAACTCTAACTAGTTTTCAAGCACCTCGTTACCGAGCAGTCTCCAAATAAACAACAATAACTCTAGATTGGGACATGATCAAGACCTAATTCTTTTTAAAAACAACTAGACATATCAATATAAAACATATCCAAAAATTAGATCAAAATACTCAACACCTAAAGAATACCATGTTTTTAAAGTTTCCACACTAATCGCCAAGCATCGGGGTCACCTAGAACAACATGTGTTCAAACCATCATAACCGGAAATATACATCACTAAATACCAAACCTTTTTACAGAGAGCTAGATAAGACACAAAGCCACAAATTACATTCTTACAACCTGTTCCAGATCTGACCCTAAAGTCTCGAAATCAAGAGTGCAAAATAGAGCTGGAGATGAAGTTACCTAGCTTTCGGCTTGCCTTGGAAAAACTATGGTTTTTCCTTCTTTTTCTCTTTTCTTTTCTCTCTCTCTCTGGTTTACTCCCGTTTTCCCAGCTAGGGATTGCAAAATGAAGATGAAGAGATGACTTGAGATATATATATATATATATATATATATATATATATATATATATATATATATCATATCCGACAAAGTTCATTTTGGTCCCTCAAGGTGTGGCTTGTTTTTATTCTAGTTCTCCACCTTATATTACTTCGATTAGGCCCTTATTTCTTCCTATTATTCAAATATATATATATATATATATATATATATATATATATATATATATATATCCGACAAAGTTCATTTTGGTCCCTCGAGGTGTGGCTTGTTTTTATTCTAGTTCTCCACCTTATATTACTTCGATTAGGCCCTTATTTCTTCATATTATTCAAAATACTTATTATCCAATACCCCACTAACATGTCATATGCAGGTATAATTATATGCATGTAATTCATAAGTGTGCGTGTATGCATGAACGAGTGTGTGTTTTTGAGACGGGGTTATTACATACCGCCTTGGTGCCTCCTACCTAGCTAGATTTTTTTTTTTTTGGCTTAAGCTTAAGGAGTGTGAAGCTTAATACTCTTTTTTCTATGTTTTTATATAGATATCGTAATCTCAATCCGTAGAGATGAATTATGAAACCGTGGATTCAAGCAATCCTAATCCACAATCAAGTACAACTCCAAGTAACACTCAAGACGGTGGCAAAGGATAGAAGAGGAAATCAATGAAGCCAAGATCGATGGTGTGGGATCATTTCATAAAGTTTGAAGATAAAAAGAAAAACATAAAGGCTAAATATAACTATTGTGATAAGGTATTTGTTTGTGATCCTTCAAAAAATGAGACAAGTTCACTTAGGTCTTATGTTTTGACTTGCAAAAAAAACCCTTTTAGTTGTATTGACTCTACCCAAACTTAATTAGACTTAAGAAAGCTTGAAGTAGGAGAAAAAAATCTTACCACATGGAAGTTTGATCAAAATATTAGTAGAAAAGATTTAGCTAAAATGATCATTCTAGATGAGTTTCCATTTAAGCATTTAGATGACAGGGGATTCAAAAAGTTTTTATCTAATTTACAACCTAGATTCAAGCTTCCATCTTGTTTTACATTTTCAAGAGATTTTTATCAAATTTATTTAGATGAGAAAATAAAGTTGAAGCAATTTTTTAAACAAAATAGTCAAAGAATTAGCCTTACTATGGACACATGGACATCTATTTAAAGAATAAATTAAATGTGTTTAACGACTCATTTTATTGATAATGATTGGAATTTGCATAAAAAGATCTTGAATTTTTATCCGATTGATAGTCATAAAGGAGTAGATTTAGGTATTGCCATTGAGAAATGCTTGATTGATTGGAGAATTGAGAAGGTTTTTAGTGTTACGATTGATAATGTAAGTTCGAATGATGTGGCAATTAGACACTTAAAAGATGTGATTAAGAATTTGGGTTATAGCATCTTAGATGGTGAATTCATTCATATGAGGTGTATGACACATACTTTGAATCTAGTTGTTGTTGATGGGTTAAAACATTTTAATCCTTCGATTTTTCGTATTTGATCAGCTAGTTAGGTTTGTGAGATAATCTCCAACTAGGTTGAAAAGATTTAAGGAATGCATTTAACTTGAGAAAATTGATTCTAGGAGTTTGTTACAATTAAATGTTGCTACTAGGTGGAATTCAACATACTTGATGTTGGAGTCGGCTCTAAAGTTTGAGAGAGCTTTTAAGAGAGATGTAAACAAATTGATCTTTTATATAGGAGTGAATTTGATGTAGATCATGGTGATAATGTTGTTGAGCCACCTAATGTTGATGATTGAAAGTCTTGTAAGAAGTTGGTAGGCATGTTAAAATTTTTTTACAATCTCACGTTACATATTTCAAGTTCTTTGTATGTGACTTTAAATATTTATTTTGAAGAGATTTATGCTCTCTAACATGTTTTGAAAAAATGACAACGAAGTGGGGATATAGATGATTTTACGTTGGCCAATAAAATGAAAGAAAAGTTTGAGAAGTATTGGGGGGATATTGAGAAAATGAATAAGTTGATTTATATTACGAAAATACTTGATCCTAGGCATAAACTTGTATTTATTGAATTTTCAATCAATGAATTGTATGGTGATTTGGAGAGTCAAATAATGTCAAGGCATCTATGTATGCTATGTATGATTTCTATTATCGTTCGTCAACATCTCAAGGTGAAATTAGCCAAGGTAATGGGAGTCGAAAAATAGATGTGGGTTGTGCAAATGAAGAAATGATTGATGATGAAGAAATTAGAATAAAAAAAGAGATAATGATGCGTTTTGAAAAATACAAGTGTGATATTAGAGGTGGAGGAAATAAAACGGAATTGGATAAATATCTTAGTAAAGGTGTTGAAAACAACGAGTGCTGATTTTAATATTTTAGAATGGTTGGAAAACCAATTCTCCTCGGTTTCCCATCCTTTCACAAATGGCTAGGGATGTATTGGCGGTTCCTGTTTCTACTTGTTTCCTCGTAATCAACATTTAGCACTTGAAGAACGGTTCTTGACTACTTTAAGAGTTCTTTGACTCCTAGCTTAGTGGAATCTCTTATACGTGCTCAAGATTGGATTTAAAATTCATCGACACCAATTAGCATTGAAGAAAATTTACATGATGTTGAGAAAATGCAAGATGGTAATTTCTATAACTTTTACCTTTTCATTTGTTATTTCTTTCCTCTATATTAATGTTAAAAGTTTAATTTTTTTATCTTATAATTTTTAGAGTTACCACTTGCCACTACCTCTATTACAAATGCTTGAATCTTGATGGGTTGATGACTTTATGGTGTTTTTGGCGTGATGAATGGTATGTGTAAGTTAGTAAGTTTCTATTTTCTAAGTTTGATTTTTTATTCTGTTGTTTGTGCAAGTTTAGTCGGTAAGTGGGAATTATAAATTTTCATTTTCATTAAACTAGAGAAGAGAATCATAGTAGGCGGTAGCCTACCGCCTCGATGCCTCGTGCCCACCGGCGTAGGCCTACCGATTTGGTGTCTCCTCGCTTACCTACGATGGGCGGTAGGCCTACCGCCTTTGATTTTCGTAGCATGTTAATATCCTCTTTCGGGAGTATTGAGTGTTTGTTGGGATTTCATTCTATTGCGGATCCCGAATGGGTGAAGGTATTGCAAATGCATAGAAATCATTTGTTTTAGGACATGAAGAGAGCTCGTGTCTCGTCCTCTTTGTTGAGAAATGAGAATGGCTATTCTACCATGCTTTTGTTGTTTAATGTTGATCATATTTTATCTAGATCTTTGTTTCGTCAACAATTGTTTTGCATGACTTATTTCCTTTTTCGATATATGAATGTTAAACATGTTGGGTGTTTAAATTTGACTTTCATTATGAATTTTTTTTTTTGGGTGTTGAATCCTTTTTAGAAAAGAAAATGGTTACTTGTTAGCTCGGCATTGCTAATTACTCAACTTAGGCAAAGAAAAAATAAATGGAAGTTTTGGGAGAACTGTCTAAAGTCCGAAATGGAGAAGTAATGAAAAAGTTTGGTTAAATCGAATTATTTCAAAATTGAACCGAAATAATTTGGTTACAAACCGAATTAACCGAATTAATTTCGATTCAGCTTTTGATTTTTAGTTTTCCTACTTCGCTTAACCGAAAATCGAATCGAATTATACTTAATCGAACCGTTTAACCGAATGCTCACCCCTAACTAGAGCCAATATTAATTAGATTTTTTGGAAGGTCGTTGTTGGAGGAGATAGTAAGAGAAAGAGGATGTACGGACTCGAGTCACACGCATCTCACTATTACTTTAACATTAATACGAGCCTTAAGCTCAACAACTTTGCGATTCCATGTTGCTGATGAGGCACGACTCAAAGAAGTAAATGATCAAACATTTGAAAATATGATAGATGTCCATAACCTACGGGGTTCTATCACAACACTAGAGGATTGTGTCACATTGTTGTTGGCTACAACAAATGAGTTGAAGGAGTATAGTTGACAACAACATACGAGATGTCACGGATGCAACAGATGTTCATACAACATTTTCAGCAAGGTGGTAGTTCATCCGTCGTGCCTAAGACCGAAGACTAATCCACCCAACCTCCGAGTGATCATGGCCATTTCTTTTAGCTATTATGTTTTCTTGTAACAACAACAAACTTTGTACTCGTTTTCATGAATTTAATAACCGAATAATATTTAGCGACGTTTTAATACAATTTATATTAAAATTTTTAAAATATTATGTGTTAGATATTTAGGAGATTTTTTAAATAGAATTTGGTTAATTTTAGATAATTTAAATTGGGGGTGGAAAAAAATTAAAATCAAACAATTAGCAACGGACTTAGCGACGGTATAAACCGTCACTAGTCCATAATTATTTACGACGGTCTATCGACCATTGCAAAGTCCGTTGCTAAACTCGCGATGGACTTAGCGAGGGTTTTTTACCGTCGCAAATATTCCCTCTTTTTACTACCATATTTAGTAATGGTTTTTTTATTTTTTGTGACGAACTAATTGACAACGGTTCAAAAACCATCGCAAAAATTTAACGATTGACATTTTAGCAAGGGTCTTTGCACCGTTGCTAAATCATTTTACCGACGATTTTTTTCGAATTAGCGACGGTATAGACCGTCACTAATTCAATTGATTTTTGTAGTGTATATTAATTAATTTTTTTTATTTAAGTAAAGAAAAAACTTATAATTTGTAACCTAAAACATAAATCGAAAAGAAAATATGCGTAGAATCGATTACAAGTAGTATAAAAAATTAAAATGTTGAATTACAAGCATCTTTCTATGGTGGATTTGTATTTGATAAGATCAGAAAGGAGGAGAGATATGGTGGCGGAGAGAGCCAGATTGAATGCACAGATTATTTCTAGATTTCTTAATAAATTAATCATTTGATCATGATTCGGTTGTTGAT
This sequence comes from Dovyalis caffra, assembly GCA_963924115.1. Classification (NCBI taxonomy): domain Eukaryota; kingdom Viridiplantae; phylum Streptophyta; class Magnoliopsida; order Malpighiales; family Salicaceae; genus Dovyalis; species Dovyalis caffra. The sequence goes on along the minus strand of CAWUPB010001161.1, from coordinate 1,820,221 downwards.
GGGTAATGCTGCAGCAGACAATATGATTTGGGTTTTTATGAGTAAATTATAAATTAATTTTTTTAGTTTTTCAAAATGAATTAAATAAATTTTTTAGTTTTGAAAATTAATTAATTAGTCTTTATATTTTAAATTTATTTGTACCTTATTTTTTATTTTTAAATTAATTTAAACTTATTGAGAAATATAAAAGGAATAAAATAAATAAAAATATGACAAGATAAACGAGAAATTTTTTTTATACAAAGTAATATTAAATTAATCAGGGTCTACTCTAATTAAAGAAATAATTAATTATTTTTTTAAAAAAATTATTTAATTCGTTTTTCAAAATCAAAAGAATTAATTTATAATTCACTCGGGTTTGATGGTGGACTAATTTGATCTGTAATTGACATGGGAATCTGATTTTTTTTTTAATTCTCAATTCTATATTTTATTTAAGTTTTAACTAATTTTATTATTGTTTATTTTTGCCAAAACCAAATTTAACAATAATGAAATTTAACAAATAGATCGGATAATGATTTTTTTTTGGAGTAAATTATAAATTAGTTCATTTTGTTTCAAGAAACAAATTAATTAGCCTTTTTCATTTTAAAAGCTAATCATTTAATTCCTTACTTTTTAATTTTATTAATAATTTACTTTTTTTTATTAGTTTTTCGTTGCATTACTGATTGTTTTTTCTTTCTTTTTTTATACCTTATTTCTTTTCTTCAGTCAAATTTTTTCTCTTTTTTAAATCAAAAATAAAAAGAAAAGCAATTTGAGAATAAAAATACTAATCTAACAAAAAATTAACGAGAAAACTAAATTACTGACGAAAAAAAATTATTAACGAAATTAAAAAGTGAAGAATTAAATAATTAATTTATTTTTCTAAATAAGAGAGATTAATTTATAATTTACTCTTTGTTTTCATGATCGATCAAGAAGAAGGAAAAAAAAGCTAGTTAAAATGGATGGAAATTAATCCAACTTAAGAAAAGGACCTATTTTTATTCATAATTTTATTTAAAAATTATTTACACTTAATAATTGGTGTAGTGATTATTTGTATATTTTGATAAAGAGTCTGGATACGTTTCATTGCACAAAATCTGTATAAGGCTACGTTTGTTTGGTAGAAAATTAAATTTCATAGGAAAATCAATTATGAGAAACTATTTTTCAGAAAATTATTTTGTAAAAAAATATTTTCTTACATTTGGCAATTACTTGAAAAAATTGCTGAAAAATATATTTTAGTGTTTATTTGATACGTAAAACTGAAATGCAAAAAATATTTTTTTTTGAAAATTGAACTAATAATTTAGTCTAAAAAATAATTTATAGATAATTATTTATTTTGTTTCAAAAAATTAATATTGGAATAATTTATAACAAATTATTGACTACAATTACTAAAAAAAATTTACAATTGATTAAAATTAGTAACAAATTATTGATTTAATTACAAATAAATAGTATTGAAAAAATAATGTATTTATTAATGAATTAATTAGTTTTAGAATTTTCACAAATGATTGCAGTCTTATAATAATCATTTCTAATCATTTAAGTATAATTTAGGTATGTTTGTGGTAATGGTAAAAAAGTAGAGATAAATTATTAAAATATTTATTATAAAAATAATTTTATGGTGTAAAAATGATTTTTAAGAATGTTTAATGTATTTATAAATTGAAAAATCAAATGTTAGTAGAAATAGAGAAAACAATAACTAAATAATTAATAATAATTGATAAGAAATAATTAAAAATTAATTTGATATATTTTAAATAAAAAAGAGACAAAAAAAATTATTAAAATATATCGAGAGAGAGGTGAGTAATGCGAAAGCGAGATAGCTCGTAAGAAAAAGGAAAAAATTTTCTCTTTTTTAGTTCAAATTTTTTTTCAAAAATACTTTATCATTTTTTTATTAATTAAAAATTATTTTTTATTGATTTATTTCTCAAACACAAAACAAACATAAAAAAATGAGCCAAAATGGGAAAACAAGTTGCAAACAAACGCAGCCTAAATAGGTTTTAGTACAGGACGCCAAGAAAAAGAAAAGAAAAAAAGAAAAAGAAAAAAGCGAAAAAGGAGTCTCCCACTCCCAAGTCCAAACTCCGAACTCCAAAGTACAAGTAGTTCACTTCACTACAACAAACACACAGTTTTAGTTCCTTGTTTTATCAGACAGCTAATAGTCTTTCTCTTCCACCGAATACCACCTGCATCTCCATCTCTCTCTCTCTCTCTCTCTCTCTCTCCTCTCTCTCCCTCTCTCTCCCCTATATTGCTGGCGACGTGTCGACCGTGAATCTGAAAGACCATACATAAAGATGGAGGGAGACAAGTACTTGCAGCAATTCTTGGACGAGACATCAATGTTCAACAGCATTGTTTTGGGGCATTTGTTACCGTCCAGTTGGTGGGTCACACTGCCTCATTTCTTGCAGACTTGGCTTCGTAACTACATTGCTGGAACTCTCCTTTACTTCATCTCTGGATTCCTCTGGTGCTTCTATATTTATTACTTGAAACGCAATGTTTATGTCCCTAAAGGTAGCACGCATTTCTTTTTGATGTTCTTGTTGATTTGAGATTGGTTCTGTTCAGTTCTTAGATTTTTGAATCTGGTTTTTGTTTTTTCAGTTGATTTTTTGAGTTGCTATAACTTTTTTTGTTGGTTTTATTTTTAAATCTGGTTTAAATTTAATTTGAAATCTGGGTTTGTTTGCTTAGTGTTTCATGTCAATTAAGATATGATTTGAGTCTTCTTTTTTATTTGTTTCAAAAGTTCTTCTTTTGAGATGTTAATGCTTGATGGGATTGATCTAATTTTGTTGATTTTCCATCGGGGTCTTTTTCTGCAGTTGCTATGTTTGTTCCTAGTTGAATATTGATGTTACTGGTTTTGTGCTATTTTTTTTTTTTTTTTTTTTTTTTGGAGAAAGTAACAAGAGATAAAAGCTGCTTTCAAAAAATCAAGAGTTGGTTACTGTTGAAGTTTTGCATGTTCAATGAGGTGATAGATTTGTGGCTGGCATCTTTGATGAGTTGGTATTACTTGAATCACGACCCAACTCACAAGTGTATGCCTACTTGTAAAGTTTGAATCTTTTGTATGTTTATTGTCCATTTATGACATTATTATTGGCTGCTTTTGAATATGTGCCTATGTATGGTATCTGCTGTGCTGTCAAGTTTGATTCTTGCATCATTTATACTCATTCTAAACTTTTCAAGAATATTTTCATGTGGATTTTGACTGGCTTTGTATTAAGAATTAATGTTTATGTCTGAGTTGGTTAGTGCCAGTCTTCTTTGTAATGATCTATTTTCTGTGTTATATTAGATTGTCTACTCTTTTCTTTCTTCTAATGGTTGATGTAGTGGGAAAACCTGAATCCTCCTTTTACAATTCCAAGTATTCAATATCAAATGTTCCTCATTCTTTTGAGGATAAATGTTCCTAAATTTGAATTGGAGTTTATTTAGTTATTAGTTTTCGATCTTTATGTCAAACTCCCAGTTGTTTTTTTCCCTTCTGTTTTCCTATCTGATACTGGTCACAAGGTGCATATTTTTGTCAATTTAAAGGCCATTACATGCCTTTGTTTTCTTACCTAGATTGCTTACTGTCTCTTTGGTTTTAGCCATTTGGTTAGCATGATGTGATGAAGCCCGAATGCCATGTAACATAACATTACCTCAATCCATGATTATGATGACAGAAGTTATGACGTGTAAGGAAGTTACCACTTTTCAGAGAGATTACATTTTCTTTATGTTTTTTCTTTTCCGTTCCAATTTGCTCACAGCATGTGCATATCCCTCTTTAATAAGATCGCTCCACCATTTCAATAACTAAGTGTGACGTTTAAAAGTTTCTGATTGATGTACTGGGAGATTTTTCTTATGTAAGATGGCCATACTAGGTATTCTTATGAAAGGTTGCTTTTGGATTTCATTTAGAATCTCGTATCTTTCACTTGAGATGATGTTTTGCTTGTTTCCTTACAGGCCTAAGATTACCATTTTTTTTTTTTTTTTTTTTGATCTGTTGCTCAATTCAATTGCAGATGCCATACCTTCAAATAGAGCGATGCTCTTACAAATATATGTTGCTATGAAGGCTATGCCATGGTACACTCTTCTTCCAACAGTTTCGGAGTACATGATTGAAAATGGCTGGACAAAGTGTTTCTCTAGCATATCTGAAATTGGTTGGTTTGCCTACATCATGTATTTGGCTATATATCTAGTTATTGCGGAGTTTGGGATTTACTGGATGCATAGAGAATTGCATGATATAAAACCTTTGTACAAGTATCTTCATGCAACCCATCACATCTACAACAAACAGAACACTCTTTCTCCATTTGCTGGTATGTTCTTAATCCTCTGTATTCTGTTCACTGTTTATGTCATGATTGGTCCGTTGAGCATTTATATCATTATTAGTGCAAGCAAATATAAACTTTTGGCCTCATTTAAATTAAGAAGATTGCTGGTTACAGGGAAATATAGTCATAAGGCCTTTGCTTTTCACATAGACATACACTATATTTAAGTGCAGAAGTTGCCTTTAACCAAAAAGTGGTAGACGATCAATTAGTGATCGCGAAAGACTGGACTAAGTGGTCTCAGTCTTATTATTTTTCATTTGTTATTTGGCAAATTCTAAATGCCTTAGAATTCCTTTACCTAAATCTGACTTCCTTGTGCAATTTCTCATGTCATTTCCCAAATGGTTCCTTGCTGATTTGCAAGTTTTACCAAACATGGCCATAGACAATAGTACCTTGACCAGTTCAGAGGGACAACCGGTGAACATTATCCTGGATATCATTTGTCACTGCGAAAAAAGGAACACTTTCCCTTGCAAAGTACAGTTACAGCACTTTTTTACAAGTTAGAAAAAGGTGACTGTTATAGAACTGCCTTCTTTGTTGCCGAAATTTCAGCAATAAGCAATCCATATCTTGCCAGAAGGTGACCTACCATTGGTACCAACTATGTGCACATATTCAGTAAGACTCGTGTAATATAGTGTAAAAATTGCAGATGAAGTGCAATTTTCTTGGAAATGGCATTCAGGGAGGCATTGTAGAATTTGCAGCTAAAGAAAATGTTGTAGCTTCTTGGCTGAAAGTTTTAATAAGGTGTAATTTGCTTGGTTTGCTCAATTGTTTGGGTGAAAATCTCGGAACTTTATATAATTACTAAGAGAACTGGATTAGATATAATACAAGTTTGTTTTCTGCTAATGTTGACTGCTTCTCTTTTTTCTCTTGTCTATTCACGTGACCTTTGAAATGCACTTAATTTTCGGCAAATCTTGTGTTTTTTGACAAACTTTTCAATGAACTTCGGAAAACACCACACTGAATTCCAGAATTCAGTAATATCAGTACCAAATAAAACTCACCTTCTGTGACCAAGTCACTCAATGTGTGGGACAAGAATCCACACTGTATGACTTGGTTAATGAATGTATGGGATCTAAGTTCCAAAAAAGTAGTGTAAAAGGTAGAAGCCACCTTCTAATACAAGAGGGTAAAAGTATGGAATTATTGATGAATTTGAATAAACTTTGTTAGTAATTCCATCAACATCAGGTGGCTTCTACATCAGGGGAAGACAATTCGTTTTTGGGACTTTTGTCTCGCACGTTTGGTGACTTAGTTGATTTTTGTTCTGCACATTCCGTGACTTGGTCAGGGAAAGTCAGGGAATGTAGGATCTATTCAGTAATGGTATTTCTGAATTTCAAAATTCATTGTGGTGCTTGAGGAATTTAGTGAAAAAACCATCAAAAGCACATTAAATTCTTACCTTCCTCTTTCAGGGAAGTTATTGTAGAATTTGCATTTAGCAATTGCATTTATTTGAACCAAGTCATATTAATTGTTTACAATGGTTAATTACTCGGAACTATTTTCATTTTTGTCAGATGTCTGTCCCACTGTACCTTTACGATCAGAATGTCTAATTTGTATCACTAATTAGAGGTTATCGGTCTATTTCAGGTCTGGCATTTCACCCACTTGATGGAATTCTTCAAGCTGTACCACATGTTATAGCTCTCTTTCTTGTACCAACCCATTTTAGATCCCACATAGCCCTCTTATTCATCGAGGGTATATGGACAGCAAATATCCATGATTGCATCCATGCCGACCTATGGCCCATAATGGGTGCTGGGTACCACACCATTCACCATACTACATACAAGCATAATTATGGCCATTATACTATATGGATGGATTGGATGCTGGGAACCCTTCGTGACCCTGAGGACGATTCATGCCAGAAAGCGCAGAAGGTGCATTGACACATTTGTGACGCTGAGGATGATTCATGCCAGAAAGTGCATTGACATATTTGCTCGTCTTTGCATAGTTTCTCGCACATTTTCCTGTACTTTGTTGGGTAGACTTGCGTTTTGGTTAGACTGCTTCTCATGTATGTAGCCTTTGCATATAAATCTTCTTGGTCTTTTTTATGATTTCTAGTGCCTTTAGACTCAAAAAATGGTTTTAGAGGAGACGACAAAGTTTGACAGCTTAAGGAATGTTTTCTGCTTGCTCAACTTGCAATTCACTCACAAGCACTAGAAGCCAATGTTTATTGTCTGTTTGATGTTGCTGTTTGGTAACCACAAAATAGCTTCTAGGCCCCCACTCAGCTAGTCTTTGGTACCAAGCTAGTTTTTTTTTTTTTTTTTTTGGAAAGCAACAAGAGATAAAAGCTGCTTTCAAAAAATCTTGGGGTGTTCGTCCCTAATGGCAGGTCATTAAAGTACAATCAACAGCTATGGGAAATAGATCTTCAGCAACTTTTATTCTGCAACTGTGGCAATGCATTTTGTGTTTGAAATACTGTAATTTTGTCCTCAATGGAGGAGTGCTAATCAATAAACGGTGCTGCAGAAGTGTAATCTTTTCTTCCTGTCTTCTCTATGGTCATGTTTGCATGTCTTTAAATGTTTTAGAGGAAACCAGTGCAGCTATGAAATGATTTCTATATGGTTTGGATAAACCATTGATTGTTTGGCTCGAGAGCTCAACTCTCCATCCCAGGCCTCTTCTTAACCAGCTGGCAGGCCAGTTTTTGCACTACATTTACTTTGTTATATACAATTGTCATTTTTGGTTTTTTATTTTGTTAATATTAGTTTTATTCTCTTACATCTTTCATCATGGAATTTTGAACCCTTTTAAAAATATTTTGACATCAAAATACTTTTAAATTAGAACATGCTAATTTCATTAAAAAAAAAAAATTCTTTACTAACCACCCTTCAAAAGTGATGTTGGAAAAAGGTCTTTATTGGGCTATGTTTAAGAAATCATGGTATGAAAGTTCAGAGAACTCCATTTATTCTCCATGTCCATGAAAGGATTGATGTTGTTTGGAAGATCATAGTATATCAGAAGGATTTTGTCAGTCTATTTGCAGGGGAGCAAATTTCGACGTTCATGTTTTTTTTATTATTTTTTTATTTTTTATGAAGTGTGTTAAAAATACTAGATTATTTACTGTCTTTTCTTTTTTCTTAAAAAAAGAAAAAGAAAAAAGCAACTGGACCTGACTAGTTAAACAGGCCTGCAGTTAGGTTGGGTCTGGATATAAGGAAATGTTTTTTATTTTGTAGAAAAATACAGTCTTTCGTTTCGTCAAAAGAATCCACTCTCCTAGCATTAAAAAATCCACTCCACTCAGAAAGGAAACCAACCGCTCATGGCTTCATCAGCTCTCTGTCTCAAATTATTCTCTTCTTACACTCCCATAACATCCTCTTTAAACCCGACTACAGAAAAGAGCAGTAATACTTCCTTAAACAACGACCAAACAACAACCCTTTCATTTATTTCCACAAGCAACAACAACAAAGAACTTGCTGTCTTGACAAACCCGATTTCACAATCAAATGCCACCACCAATGTTAAAGTGCCAACACCTCCATGGGTGAAGGGTCCTCTCATTCTGCAACCCCATGAACTCCTTAACCTTACAAACCCCAAAAACAAGAAGCCAGGAAAGAATGGCAAGATTGAAAAGGCTGACAAGGCATTGATTGCTAAAGAAAGTGGGGTTAGAGGCAATAAAGCGATGATAAAAATTGTTAAAAGCGTTGAAAGATTGCAGAAAGATGAAAACTTGAAGGAGACCCAAGAAAATTCTGTGAGTTTCGAGATTGGAGAGAGTTTTAAACAGCTTGGAAAAGAAGGGGTTTTGGGTGTTTTTGGTGATAGAAGGATTGTTATAAGTGTTGAAAAACTGCAAAAAGATCAATACTTGAAGGAAACTCAAGAGAATTGTGGGGGTTTTGAGATTGGAGAGAGCTTAAAACAGCTTAATGGAGAGGGGGTTTTGGGGTTTGGCGGAAAGAAGCTGCCATGGGAGAGAAAAGAGAGAGTTGGGAATTGGAGAATGAAAAAAGAGAAGGTGGTTGGTAAGGCCGAGTTGAGTCTTGATAAGGAGTTGCTTGAGAGATTGAGAGGAGAGGCTGCAAAGATGAGGACTTGGGTGAAGGTGAAGAAAGCTGGGGTGACACAGGGTGTAGTTGATGAGATAAGATTGACTTGGAGAAAGAGTGAGCTTGTTATGGTTAAATTTTATATGCCTTTGTGTAGAAATATGAATAGAGCAAGAGACATTGTGGAGGTTGGTTGTTTATTTTGTTTTTCTAGTTTTAGTTGGTTTATTGATTCTTATGAAATGTTTATTCTTTTTTCTTAGTCAGTTGAAAGTAAATTAGGAGGTAAGTGTTTGGAGAGGACTAATAATAGAATTAGAGTGATTTCTGTGATTGGTACATAGGCCAGAATTGAATTTTAAATTGGGGGCATTTATGCTTTGTCTTAAAAGCTTTTTAAGGTTACCAAATTAATGTTTACATGCAAAATGTTGTTAAAGTAGTCTATGTTTTTGCTTTTTTTTTCATGGAAAGACATGCTTTCTGTTCAGAAGCTTGATATGCACCCTGATTAAGAACACCTTGTATTTAAAAGCCTATATTTTCCTGAGAAAGAGAAGATCGAATTCTAAACTCCGAATTCAGTTATAATTCTTTTCAGATTGCTCATTCTGCTTGTAAAAGAGTTACTTGTGACTGATATTTGTAAATTATACTGCTTATTGGATAGGGGATAGAGAAGTTTTTGAATCTTAGCTGCTCATATTGTACAGGTTGTCATACTTTCTCAGATGTTCTTGTCTGTGTTTGGTGGTAACTTTAAAATAAGGCTACTTGTATAAGGGTGGTATTTTCTTTTCCAAAATTTTCTGTTACACCAGGACCAATTAAAATGCAACTTGTACATTTTTTTTATTGATTTCCTTTTTAAACAGATGAAGACAGGAGGCTTGGTTGTTTGGACCAGAAAAGATACTCATGTTGTTTACAGAGGATGCAACTATCAGTGGAAGAGAAATAATGTTGTCGCTACTGTTGACGAGAATTTTCCTGGAATGGGTGTAGGAGAGGAGTTCAAATCAGCAGGCATCTTAACGGAAGCAGATTTGAATACTCAACCAATTAATGGATCACTGTTTGAGAGAGAAACTGATAGATTATTAGATGGCTTAGGACCTCGTTTTGTTGACTGGTGGATGCGAAAGCCATTGCCAGTAGATGCAGATTTGCTTCCCGAAGTAGTGAAAGGATTCAGGCCACCATCAAGGCTTTGCCCTCCATGCACTAGATCAAAGTTGAAAGATGATGAACTGACATACTTTAGAAAGCTTGCTCAATCCCTACCTACTCATTTTGTCCTTGGTATTTTCTTGCTGTATAAAGCTTTCTATTTGATTTTTTTTCTCGGAACACATGCAGACACACTCATAGTAATATATAGGCACATGGACAATGAACACATGCATATATAAGCTGACTGAAACAATGGAAAAAGCGAAATATAATATCTTATTAAGAGACAATACTTGAGAATTGATTGAGAAAATGGGTCTACCAGGCATGTAACAGCTATTTGGTTGAAATGATGCATGACATCATACATATTGGGGTATGCCAGAGGCTTGTGTGCATGCAGGAATGTTTTGCATCATGAAGGTTTGTATATTTTTTGCTTATTTTCTGTAGGGAGGAATAGAAGACTTCAAGGCCTAGCTGCTTCCATCTTAAAATTGTGGGAAAAGACTATCATAGCTAAAATTGCTGTGAAGTGGGGAGTTCCGAATACTAACAATGAGCAAATGGCAGATGAGCTCAAGGTGAGTTTGGTACCCAGAAACCTATTAAGCCACATATATCGTACTAACTGACTTGCTGGATTATGATTTGTTTATGTTATGTCTATGTGAAAGTTGTCCTATTTTTCTTCAATCTGCTTTGTTTGCCTTGATTTTTGGGTAAGGTGGACCATTTTTGGTCGTCTTCAGTTGAACTTCATACTGACTTAGGGACGACATCTTCTGGTATCATTAGCTGCCAGGACACTGCTATAGTGATCTGAGTAGAGAGGATCACCTGTACTATTTGCGTCATTAATTCAAAACTTGGTGTCTGAAGAGTTGCAGATTGGCCCATGTCCGACAGGGCCATGCTTTCAAGTGTTGCCTTGAACATGCACTTGCCACACTTATCTATAAACGACATCTTAGAGGTAGATTTTTCTAATATTAATGTTGTAAATGCAGAGTCTCACTGGAGGAGTTCTGCTACTTCGGAATAAGTTTTTTATAATACTTTATAGAGGTAAAGACTTTCTTCCGGGCCAAGTTGCAAATGTAATTGTGGACAGAGAAATTGCAATCAGAAAATGCCAAACCAATGAAGAAGGTGCACGGATGAAAGCAATTGAAAATTTTTATATGGCTGGTGAGCCATTGAACACAAGCAGAAGCGGAACTTTATATGAATTCCAGGACATCCAAATCAAATTTCAGAAGATGGCAAAAGTAAAAGCGGATTCTGAAATTCAATTAGAAGCTGAGAAGGAAAAATTAGAGCGGGAATTGAGAAAAGAAGCGCACAGGCTTTTCATGGTAAGATTCAATTCATTATCTTATTATGATCACTGCACTGCTGGTTTCGAAAATAATCCTCATGGATTTTTCAGCTTAAAAGTAAGATAGAGAAGCCAGCGATGGACTTATTGAAGTTGAATTCTGCATGGGTACCTACTGAGCGGGATGCAGACCAAGGAATAATGACAGAAGAGGAAAGAGAATGCTTCCGGAAGATAGGACTGAAGATACGTGGTAGCTTAGTGCTTGGTAAAGAAAAGCTTATCATTATGAACCCTGAAATTTTGCTGATTTTTTTTTTTTAATGCTTCTAGATAGCTCTATCATGCAATATCTTTCTGTGTTGTTTTCTCTCAGTTAGATATTCAACATCTGAGTCATTGGTTATCACTGTTTTCTTCTGTTCCTTTTGTTTGATCTGCATGTTAGATGAGTTGCTTGGTTTCCTTTTTCTTCCTTTATTTTATCTTATCCTTAGTCAATAATAAAAAAAAACATTGTGTGAAGAAGCTCACTTTTGAGGAATAGCAGTTGGGGCATTGACATTCATATGCTGAAATAGAATTTCCTCAAGTGTTGTTGCTTGGGAAATTATTAGGTATGCAGGAGTTGTACTCCTCCCTCTGACATAAACATGGCACCCACGATGAAAATTTATTACATGTGAAAGTGAGATAAAGGTAGGGCTTATGTTGTTCTAGAAAATTAGAATTCATTACATGTGCCCAGCTCGCCATGATCTCACACTCACAAGGTGGTGGATCTCACAATCATTTTATGGTGGGTGGCGCATAATTTATGTGAGTGGACTCACGCAATAATTTATCCCAAAAAAGGGGAAGGGGTTAGTGATGGAAAACAGTAAAGCCAGTGCTCCGTGTTGTTGTTTGAAAAGCCAAGTCAGACTATATGGTTGGTTAATCAAGCTTGGTGCTTGATCATCATATAAAAATAGAATTCTAATTCCATCATTGAATGCGGTTCGGAGATTGAACTAAAATCTTTCCATCCACAAATAACATTATTTTGCTGCTTGGTCCACCCTTCCCTTCTGTGTGTGTGTGGTTACAGAGTTTTTGTTTTGATGGTGGGTTCAGGGAGGCGTGGGGTCTTTGAGGGTGTTATGGAAGGTTTGCATCAGCACTGGAAGCACAGAGAAGTGGTGAAGGTGATCACAATGCAGAGAGTTTTTGCCCAGGTCATTCATACTGCAAAATTGCTTGAAGCAGAAAGTGATGGGATCCTAGTTTCAGTGGACAAGCTAAAAGAAGGTCATGCTATAATTATTTACCGTGGAAAAAATTACAAACGCCCACAAAGGCTTCTCAAAAGGAATCTTTTAACTAAAAGAGAAGCACTGAAGAGATCTCTTCTAATTCAGAGAGTTGGGGTAAGTGGAACTCTTCTCTTCTTGCTACCATGTCACTTATGTTTGTTTTGTGATTAGCTTCGCACCAACCTGTACTGTCATTTCTTACTTGATGGAATTCAGCCTGACTTTCTTCTTCCCTCTTCTTTTGCTGGTTCTTCTCTCTCTCTCTCTCGGGGGTGGATTGGTGGTGGGTCTCAGTCATTGAAGTATTTTGCAAATCAGAGAGAGCATGCAATCTCAGATTTGAAACTCAAGCTGGTATTTTTTAATCTTTCTCTTCCCTGTGAATATATTTCAATTATTCTAGTGGATCAGCTTAAAATTGTTTTGTCAGGAGCTTGGTCTTGTCTGCAATGAAGACAGATCCCTAAAAAATATGAAACAGAATAAAAAGGTCGAATATATTAGCTTATGTTTTTGACCTAACTGATTATTTACTGATGAATTGTGCAGGCAGAGCTTCAAGAATCCAAGGAAAAGTATCTTAAAAGTGAGAAACTATGAGCTAATAGTGCATCACATAGTGATTCGTCATAATCCTCCACTCATATTTGGGATAGCAATGTAGATTTCCCATAGGAGAGGAATTCCCCATATTTTCATCACAATACTACTTGACAAATCCAGGTAAACATTCTTGGCATCATGGAAGTTTGTTAATGAAGTTGATTTTCTGCTCAATTCTTGATGGTCTATGCTCCTATCTTTACACATGTGCATCACCATTTGAATTATAGATTAGTTAGATCTTTCGGACCAGCTAGGTTGATTTGCTTGTTACCACAGGTAATGCTTTCTCATACCCATTATCAAGGCGATCTGGGTACAATCTCATGAATTGATGGCATATTTCATTAACAATTTGATTTTGGGACAATTATAGGGTAAGCTAGATGGTTTGAAGTTGAGACCAAAGTAGGTGGTGTGCATTTATTGATGGCATCATCTGTTGGCAAGTTTGCCTTCACTGAAGCATATGCTATATCCTCAGTAAATGCTAAGAGGCAGTTTAACCAATGAAGATCACCTTCTCTGTTAAGTTACTGATAATTCTTGGCACATAAGACCAAGCTAGATCCAGTTTTGACCATGTTTTGGAGTTGGTTTTTGCAGCAGATGACCCTTGAAAGTTTGAGGAGGTCTCTTCTCTCTATAATCAGACACTCACAATAGGAGTGGTCTGTGTAATTCTAGAAACAAAAAGATTAGTGATTATAGTCTAACCTTATTTAGATACTGATGCAACTTTTGAGGCAATTGCAAGGTGTTAGCACTCAGTACTTGATACTTCAATTATTTTTTTCCCTTTTGCTGGAGAAAAATTTTAACCCCTCCTCTCCCCTTTTGCCTTTCGCTTCTTTATAATATATTGCTCATAAATGTACTTTTAGGTTTTGCATTTAAAAGATTTGAGTGGCACAATATTTTACCATGATAAAGCATGTTGGTTCTTTCCATGAGTGAATTATAAATTCATAATTGGTAGGCCTGTTTTCTTTAAATTAAAGTCTTCTGAAATGCAATTTTGAAGAATGATAGGACCATGAGGTGAGTAAAGTGAAAAGAATTACTTAGGTGTGGCATTTGTGGCCTACCCATGTGTAGAATTAGACAACATTTTTGTGGAAAGTGTCAGTTTACTTCCACGTTATTGCAGTATAACTAAGCAAAATAGCTTTGAATGAAAACTTGATGAAAATTTGACGTTTAGTCAGAGAAGTGTCATCTCTTCTTTTGTTATAAGCATGATCTACAGTAAAAGCTTTAATTTCAGTGTCTTCTGAACTATTTTGTGAATCTGTAAAACACTGGCGAGGAAGTGAGATATCAGACACTTTTCCACATTATAAAATTACATGAAGATGCTATGAGTTATACACGTCATCTGTAGAAATCAGGTAACCAAAATTTCACCCCCAACAAAAAAAGAGAGGAAATGGGGAATCAAGTAGCAATCATAACATTGAGCCTGTCATTAGTGACCCTTACTCTGATGGCAGCCGTGTCCTCTTCCCTTTGTTACTGGATATAGTAGAAGTGTGCTCTTGAGATAATCTTGTGGAGGATAAAAAGGGCTTTGGTGGAATTTGCAAGGAATGAAGAGTGCCTTCCAACATCCCCACTACCTTTGTCGTTATGGTCTATCTGCTGATTTGGTTTGAATGCTCCACAAGCCCACTAATAACATCTATCTTACCACCTCTTCCTCCTCATCTGTCATAGTACTGTAAAGTTTCAAAACTTCTCCTGATTCGAGATGCCTATAAATCTGATCAGGAAAGTAGATTTCGCGGGTGCCAGATGCTCTGTCATCAATAGTTTTTCTTCCTTCAACAATTTCAAGAACCATCATTCCATAACTGTACACATCTGACTTGTAAGAAACTCCACCAAAGTTTCTGCAGAATACTCATGGAGCTATATATCTAGTTGTCCCTCTTGCACCCATCTTTAATTCTCATCTCTTTTCCAATCACCAAAGAGACTCTTTTCAGGTAGCTACTATTTCCTGCACTCCATTCCCAACCACTACACGAGGTCTTCCAATCAGATGATATCAACCATTGCATATTTCTCTTTCATCAGGATTGTGCTGCCATGCGTGAATTTTAAGACTCCACCTACAATAGAATAATTTTATACTTCGGAGTCTAACTAGCTCAACCATATTAGATTTATGTGCATCTTTCGGACATAAGCCACACCACCCAAAGTAAGGACCACTCCATCAAATTTTTTTTATTTTTACCATTCCAAGACCCATAACATCACTAGTCGACAAATCACCTAAAGACACGGTGCCAATCTTTTCTTCTCGGAACTCATCAAGATATTCTTTCTTGAAACACATGTAACCTACATGCAGAATCTAATATCCAACTATCATGAGAAAAAAATGTCAACACATTCGGAGAATGTAAGAACATCTCTATAGTCTTCTACCACCATCAAAGGATTTCCACCATCATTAGATTTATCCATCCTCTTTTTTCGACGACAGTCTTGCTTCACGTGACCAAATTCGTTGCACAGGTAACATTGATTGCCCTTTTCACTGGACTTGGACTTAGACCTGCCACTCTGAAATCCTCTTTCAGCTGATCTTCCTTTCCAATACTCCCTTCTAGTCACTAGTACAAAGTTGTATTCTTTTTCTTGATTTGACTTTCTCGCGTCTCATGAGATAAAAGTGCAGCCTATACTTGGTCTACATTCATTGTATCCTTACCATACAATAGTGTCATCGCTAGATTTTCAAATGAATTGGGAATAGAGATAAGAAACAAAAAGGCCTTGTCTTCTTCCTCAGTCTAGACATCAACAATCCTAGCATTGCATCCACGGTGTAAATACTCGAGGCCTCTTGCAATGCCAATTGCAATTTCATAGCTTCTCCATTCGAAATCGCAGTTCATTTGTGTAACACATGAATTTATCCAAAGATCCATTGGGCACGTACTCATAGATCAAAGCTCTTTTAGTCCTTTGATAGCAAAAACCTAAAAGGGTAACTAATATTTACATGGGATGTCTTGCTAATGCTTGCTACTTCATTCATAAATTCTTCTTCTTCACCTTTGGACTTGGTTACGACTTTTTTTGCCACAAGACGATTGGTAATTTTCTGTTGTATACACTACCAAATCAAAAACGCCACCAACCCACCCACCCACCCCCACCCCCCAACACCCCCTGGCCTAGTTTATGGATGAATGAGTGAATTTGAATATTGTTTTGGAGTAAGAGATTGATGGCTCATAATGAATCTCTCAACTTTTTCATCCCGTATGGTGTTCTTCCTCCAAAAGGTGATCACATTTCCGGTTGACATTCCTTTACTTCTAGTGTAATATATCACAATACTGGAGACAGTCATCATCATTGGCAGGACAGCTGTAGATGATAAAAGAATGAGAATTGATCTGTGTGTTCTGAATCCTCTCTCTTTAGATATACCATGTATGTATCGATTGCTCATTCGATTGTAAAAACATATTAAATATTCAAAGATTTTCAGAATATCTAATATTTATCCAGACATTGAGGGCCTGTTTCTGCCATTAGAATTTTACTATCTTTATCTCCGCAGCTAGGAATCTCATTAAAAGCATTCAATTCTGCTAGCATCCCATTATTAACTAATAATTACTATTGTCGGATAAAACTACAATAAGAATGGCAAGAACAGCATAACTGGTAAACATACGCCTGCTTTCTTAGCATCAGTTTCTTCTGTAGCATTCGTATCAGGATTTTTTCCGACTCCAGTGTCCATACCCATCTCCAGCAGAGCTTTCCCAGGCTTAATTGTCAATTTCAGAGGTGGCCTAAATTTCAGAACCTTCCCTGACAAATTATTATTGGAAACATCTAGTATATTAAGTTGCATTAGTTTGGTCAGGCTGTCAGGAATAGGACCTGTCAAATTAATGTTATTCAGAAGCAAAATTGTAAAAGATGTGAGGTTCACAAATTCAGGAGATTGTCCCTGCTAAATGATTCCTTGTCAAATTCAAAGAGATAATATTCTTCCTCTGTGCATCACAGGTCCAATAAGCCCAATCACAGGCATTATTCCCCTTCCAATTATCAGACAGATTCACTGGATACCCTAAAGCCCCTGCAATTTCAAGCAATGTTGTTACCTGTTGATCACAAGAAACCCCAACACCTGCACAGTATTGTTCCTGCTGATGTCATCATCTACTCGGACACTGGATCCGAAAACTGGTACAGGGCTTTGACGGAGAAACATGGAACAAAATAGGAAGTGAAAAGAATGAAGGAGGCACTACCCCAGTAGCTGATTGTCTCTCAGCTCTAAGGAGATATTGTGGCAATTTGCCAAATCTGGAATTGGCACGTGAACTTATTACCTTGTAGCTCCACCTGCAGGGACAGCTGGCTCATCGATGTGAGCACATCAATTGTACCAATTAATCCTTCCATCTGATTGTTTAACCACAATTTCCAGATCTTAGATTTTGCCATAGGAAATGGCAAAGAACCTGTCCGGTTGTTGAGCTAAGTTGCATTTTCTGCAAGTTTGAGAAGGAGCCCAATATGTCAGGAATGGAGCCAGTAATATTGGAATGACTAGCTGTGAAAAATTCAGGACCGGTACATTCAGCAAGATCAACTGGAATTGCCAAATCGAGAAGTTATTGTTCTTAATGCTTAACATTTGCAAACTGGCAAGGTCTTGAAATAAACCAGTCAGTCTAGAAAAAAAGATTGTTGTCCAGGGAAAGAATTTGAAATTTGGAGAAGTTTGCACGAATGGAACTTCCCCGTAAAGATGGTTACTTTTTAGGTGAAGGGACTTGAGCTCAGTGAGATTAGACAACTCTGGAGGAAGGGTGCCTGTCAGGTGTTGATCTACGAGATTAATGTCAATGACTCTACCAGAGGAATCACAGTCTAGCCAATGCCAGGAGATGCAGAAATTATTGGAGGATGTTTTGTTCCAGCTGGTGGGTAAGGGGCCTAAGGTGTTGGCAAGTTTGAGCATGACACTGGCTTCATTGGCAATGGCAGTACATGGAGGAGGAATAGGAGGAGAAGGTGTCTCATTACTCGAAGAGAGATGGAGAAGGATGTAAACAAATGGACCACATGAAGTTTTTTGGGTTTTTAGAGGATGGCATTTTCTCTCTCTTTCTTCTTGCGTGTTTTTTTTTTCCTTGCACCTGAGAAACTAAGAAAGAAATTTTGTTTTGAGGTTTACGGCCTACATTAGAATGCAAGAAGGTTAATCGGTTCCTTGAATATTCTTTGATACTTTTATGATATTCTCATAACATAAGAATTCAGATTTGATTCTCTGCGAATAGCTTCTGCAGCAAATAGTTTAGTTCTGAGATGCTGTCATGCTGATGTTTCTGTTTTGTTTAGTTTTGTCCCAGCATTTTTTGATTGTTTCAGATAGTTCCAGCCTTCTAGTTTTGTGGTACTTGTTCTGTCCCAACGTGGTACTTTGTTTTTTCCCTGGCATTTTGGTATGCTGTTCTGTGCTGAATCACTGGCATTGTGATAATGCTGATAAGACAAGACATTTGAGGCTTAGTAATGAAGGGAGCAAGAAGAAGAGTTAATGCAGTTGAGTCGGCGAAAGAAGTTAGAGAAAATAAGCGATAGAGAACATTCAGGCTCACAAGATTCTCGCGAGTGAGCTATCATATGATTCATAACTTGCATTTTACTTTCAGTTACAAAGAATCATGAATGATAAATCTTTAAAAAATTTGATTCACCTCACAATTTGAAAATGTTCCTCGTAATAGAACACTATTATAAAATAGCAGAACCTCGGCCTAGTGGTGATGATGTTGTTGTCCAAAATTATCCTTGAAGGAACTCTGTAGGAGGACATGCAAAAGGGAAGGATTGAACACTTCCTTTCAACATGTCTAACATCCATTTCATTGTTGGTCTATTGGAGGGATTGGTCTGAATGCACCAAAGACTCACTAAGATCATCTTTCTCGCCCCATCTCTTTTATCTTCGTCTATGTTAACCCCATGAAGCCAAGGAAACTCTCCAGAGTCTAAATGATTGTAAATCCAATCTGGAAAGCATATCTCACTGGGTTAAGATACTTCAGTGTCCAAATATTTTCTTCCTCCTACCATTTCAATAACCATCATTCCATAACTACACACGTCAGACTTGTAAGAAACTCTACGGGAATTTCTACAGAATATTTCTGGAGCTATATTTAGCCGTGCCTCTTGAACGTGTTATCAAAACCTTGCTTTCTTTGCTGTTGCATTGGTTTGCAAGACCAAAATCGGATATCTCAGGACAAAGATCTTCATCGAGAAGAATGTTATGAGGTCATTTTCTTGACATCTGAACATGGATATCTTTTCGGAGTAAGAGAATAATCGTTCACAAAAAATCTGTCGATCTTTTCATTGCTTTCTGCATCCTTCCTCCAACAGGTCAATGCATAGCCACTGGACAATCCTTCTCTTCTAGTGTAATACAAGTCGCTCAAATGAAACCGGAAATAAAGTACATTAAGATGATTAATTAATCCCCCTCCAACAAACATATTATCTAATCCAGATATATAGGAGGATTCAAAAATACAACGAAAGATGGAATCTATTAACAAAAGCCATTGAAAAGTTGTAACTATTATACAGAGAATATGGTTTTATTGTAGCTAAGCCTCTGCTATAGTAAAACCAAAAGAGTATCGTTTTTCAAATTAAAAAAAAAGTTATTTTTTATTAATTTATCAGTAGTTTACATTTTGGTCATCTAAATTATTAATTTATATAAAATAATCCCTAATTTTCATGAATATTACTAAAAGGTCCTTATCTTTTTTTTTTTGGACTAGGTTTTTTCATTAATTATTATTTAATCAAAATAATTTTTTCCCATCATCGATGGTTACCTTTTCTATTTTTATAAATATTCATGAACTAAAATTAAATATTCTTCTAATATAAATTGATTAAACACCTCCTTCTAATTGGATTTTTTTAAAATGATTAATTAATTGAATATATTTTTTATCTATCAAAATAAAAAATATTCCTAAGAAATATTTCAAAACCTTGCTTTCTTTGCTGTTGCATTGGTTTGCAAGACCAAAATCGGATATCTAATACATTCATAAATAGATTTTGTCCCCCCCTTTTTTTTTTCATTGATTGAATCCATTTATTCTTTATTTTATTTTGTTTCCATCTCTCTATTATAATGTCATTAAATGTGAGCTGATGAGACACATTCACTTTTGAAAACGTGACGCATGTTACATGTGAGATAATCAATGAAAAAAAATTCAAAGAGTATGAGACTTCAATCAAAACAATTCAAAAAATACAATAATCTAATTTTTTCTTTTATTTTCATGTTTTTTTTTTTTACATAAAATACTTCATAATAAATGCATGAAATATCATAGATAAGATCCATTATGGTAACATTTTGAAATATTTTTAAAAAATACTATAATAAGTTAAAATGAAAAATAATACATAGAAAAGAAAAAAAATCTAACATGCAATTATTAAAATTATGATGGTGTGCAATATTGATCAATTACATAATCCTAATTAATGGATCTAATCCTCCATAAAATGAAAGTAAGAAATTTTGAACATTTGACCAATACAAAGTGAAAAATAAATTTGCTCTCTTTCTAAATAATAATAATAATAATAATAATAACTTTGAGATTGCACCACATGTTTTTTCTTTAATATAGATAATTAACTCGTTAGTCAGCATTACTGTTGTTTTTATTTTAATTTTGAAAAATATATTTGAACTTTATTATTATTATTTTTTAATTGCATGCTAGGTTCCTTTTGTATGTGCTTTATTATTTCTAAATTCTTACAATAATTTTTTTTTCAAATACTCTTCAAAGTTTTATGTGATGGCATATATATATATACATGATACGTTTTGTAGAATTCAAGATGATATCTTAAAAACAGAATAACATGAAAATTTAAATAATAATAATAATTTGATCTATATATTTTTTGAATTATTTTAATTGAAGTATTATATTTTTTAAATTATTTTGATTGAATCCACTTATTGAGATCTCAAGTATGACACGTGTCATGCTTTCAAAAATAGACATATCACATCAATGACACATCAGGTCCCAACTAACATAATTATAATAGAAGGACAAAAACAAAATAAAATAAAGTATGGATAGACTCAATCGATACGAAAAAAATACATAGTTTCAATCAAAACAAATCAAAGAATAAAAAGACCATGTATGGGAAAAACCCATTGATAAATATAAATAATTTAAAACTAAACTTCATGATAAATTTATTTTAAAAGATTAGTTGTTCAAGAAATGAGAAAAGACCAAAAATAATATAGGTAAATTACAATAACCTTCATGAGGTATCATAAAAATATACAAATTAACCAAAATTTTGAAGATTTGACATAAATCCCCTATTATATCTAAATTGCTCTTAGTTACTATTTAGAGAAAAAAAGGTTAAACTAAGAAGAATTGACATAAATCCCCTATTATATCTAAATTGCTCTTAATTACTATTTAGAAAAAAAAAAAAAGGTTAAACTAAGAAGATTTAAAAAATAGAGAAAAATATTGAAAAGGAAACTAAAAAAAAAATGAATGAAAGTAAATAATAAAATTCTTATTGTTCATGTACTAAAAAAATAATGTCCTGTTTATATATATATATATATAGTTTTTTAATTTCTTAATTTAACTATCTTTTCTAATAGTAATTAAGGGCATTTTAGGTATAAGAGGATATTTAATTTTGTAATATTATCTTAAATTTAGAAGGCTTTTTTTGTTAAATCTTTAATTTTTTGAGTGATTAACTGGTTTTGGGTTTCTCATGGAACGAGAGACATTTTCTCGATTTGCATCCTCATTTATCTATTTTATGTAAATGCCCTCATACCCACCCCTAATCAAGTCGGATTTTGTTTGATACGCACTTGTCAGGATAGGTAAATTTGTCATCCTTATTAACATTTAATAATTTATATGTTCTTATTTTGTTTTTGTTTTTTTTTTCAATTATAGATATTTCCTAAATGTTTGAAATCAAGATCAAACTTTGGAAAATAAAAATTATTAGATTATTTATTATCATATTTTAATATTATCTTAAATTTATAATACCATATGATATGGTATTTAAATCCTTTTAATTTTTTATCGAAAAACAGCGTCGTTTTAATGCAAAACAGCAACAATTCTCCTTTTTTTGCGTATAACGATGTCGCCCAGTACGATGGGTTTCAATGTTAATTATTTACCATCCATTACGATGGTAACAACATTCGTAGAGATGGCTTTCTTTCTTCTCTCAAAGACCCACCCTGCCGCTTATACTCAAACCCTCTTTGGTAACCCTAACTCTCTCTGTTTCTCAATGGCACCAAAACGCCCCCTCCCTTTGAAGACCCACCTTCTGCTTCTAGCTCCGAAGAAGAAGAGGAAGAAACTTCCAGTGGTGAAAAAGAAGATGTATCTGATGATGAACGAAGTCATCCCTCTCTTCCTCAACCACAAACCAAAACCACTCGAACCGGTAAAAAACTCGAACCCACCACTCAAAAATTTAGTCAAGTCTATAATCTGTCTTCTATAAACCAAAGGAGGCAGTGAAGAGGAAGAGGAAGAGGTATCTGAACAAAGTCACCCCTCTCTTCCTCAACCATAAACCAAAACCACTCGAACTCATAAAAAACCCGAACCCACAACTCAACAATCTGAATCTGAGTTCGAATCAGAATATGGGTCGGAGTCAAAATCCGAATCTGAACCCGGATCCAACTAGACAGTCAATTCTATAATCTCTATAAACCCATGGGGTTGATCCCAACCAAGGAGGCGGCATCAGCCAAGGAATCCAGGTACGAATAGACTGTAGCTGCCACTCCGAGGAAATCAACGACAATGGAGCCGATCGCGATTAGAAAGACTTGAAACGAGTTAAGAACAAGGAATCTGAGTCTGAAAGTCCGAGGAATCTGAGTTGTATATGGATGTGGGAGAGGAGGACAGAATGGAAGTTGAGATGCAGAGAGATTCAAGTGTCAAAAAAGTGTCGAAGTTTTATGGCAGTTTGAGTGTTGGAAGGATGGATGATTATGTTGTGAGGAATCGATTGAATTTTGCGCACGGAACGAAGAAGGCAGAGATGGAACAGAAGTGGAGGTAACTGAATTTGAGCTTTTTTTGAAGCGGAATAAACTGATGCTAGAGCAAGCAAAGTGATGCTAGACTAAGCAGAGTTATTGCTGTCAGCTTTTAAAGTTGAGTTAAGCTTTTAAAGCTGAGTTAGCTGATTAGCGCGGTTGAGAAGGTACATGTAGGAGTTTTCTATTGTTGAAGTAAACGTTCTTGTTAGTAGTTCCCTTTTGTTTAGCTTTTAAAGCAGAGCATGCAGGAATGTTTTGCATCATGAAGGTTTGTATATTTTTTGCTTATTTTCTGTAGGGAGGAATAGAAGACTTCAAGGCCTAGCTGCTTCCATCTTAAAATTGTGGGAAAAGACTATCATAGCTAAAATTGCTGTGAAGTGGGGAGTTCCGAATACTAACAATGAGCAAATGGCAGATGAGCTCAAGGTGAGTTTGGTACCCAGAAACCTATTAAGCCACATATATCGTACTAACTGACTTGCTGGATTATGATTTGTTTATGTTATGTCTATGTGAAAGTTGTCCTATTTTTCTTCAATCTGCTTTGTTTGCCTTGATTTTTGGGTAAGGTGGACCATTTTTGGTCGTCTTCAGTTGAACTTCATACTGACTTAAGCATGACATCTTCTGGTATCATTAGCTGCCAGGACACTGCTATAGTGATCTGAGTAGAGAGGATCACCTGTACTATTTGCATCATTAATTCAAAACTTGGTGTCCGAGGAGTTGAAGATTGGCCCATGCCCGACAGGGCCATGCTTTCAAGTGTTGCCTTGAACATGCACTTGCCACACTTATCTATAAACGGCATCTTAGAGGTAGATTTTTCTAATATTAATGTTGTAAATGCAGAGTCTCACTGGAGGAGTTCTGCTACTTCGGAATAAGTTTTTTATAATACTATATAGAGGCAAAGACTTTCTTCCGGGCCAAGTTGCAAATGTAATTGTGGACAGAGAAATTGCACTCAGAAAATGCCAAACCAATGAAGAAGGTGCACGGATGAAAGCAATTGAAAATTTTTATATGGCTGGTGAGCCATTGAACACAAGCAGAAGCGGAATTTTATATGAATTCCAGGACATCCAAATCAAATTTCAGAAGATGGCAAAAGTAAAAGCGGATTCTGAAATTCAATTAGAAGCTGAGAAGGAAAAATTAGAGCGGGAATTGAGAAAAGAAGCGCACAGGCTTTTCATTGTAAGATTCAATTCATTATCTTATTATGATCACTGCACTGCTGGTTTCGAAAATAATCCTCATGGATTTTTCAGCTTAAAAGTAAGATAGAGAAGCCAGCGATGGACTTATTGAAGTTTAATTCTGCATGGGTAACTACCGAGCCGGATGCAGACCAAGGAATAATGACAGAAGAGGAAATAGAATGCTTCCGGAAGATAGGACTGAAGGTACGTGGTGGCTTAGTGCTTGGTAAAGAAAAGCTTATCATTATGAACCCTGAAATTTTGCTGATTTTTTTTTTTTTTTTAATGCTTCCAGATAGCTCTATCATGCAATATCTTTCTGTGTTGTTTTCTCTCAGTTAGATATTCAACATCTGAGTCATTGGTTATCACTGTTTTCTTCTGTTCCTTTTGTTTGATCTGCATGTTAGATGAGTTGCTTGGTTTCCTTTTTCTTCCTTTGTTTTATCTTATCCTTAGTCCATAAAAAAAAAAAAAAAAAAAAACCCCTTGTGTGAAGAAGCTCACTTTTGAGGAATAGCAGTTAGGGCATTGACATTCATATGCTGAAATAGAATTTCCTCAAGTGTTGTTGCTTGGGAAATTATTAGGTATGCAGGAGTTGTACTCCTCCCTCTGACATAAACATGACACCCACGATGAAAATTTATTACATGTGAAAGTGAGATAAAGGTAGGGCTTATGTTGTTCTAGAAAATTAGAATTCATTACATGTGCCCAGCTCGCCATGATCTCACACTCACAAAGTGGTGGGTCTCACAATCATTTTATCGTGGGTGGCGCATAATTTATGTGAGTGGGCTCATGGAATAATTTATCCCAAAAAAGGGGAAGGGGTTAGTGATGGAAAACAGTAAAGCCAGTGCTCCGTGTTGTTGTTTGAAAAGCCAAGTCAGACTATATGGTTGGTTAATCAAGTTTGGTGCTTGATCATCATATAAAAATAGAATTCTAATTCCATCATTGAATGCGGTTGGGGAATTGAACTAAAATCTTTCCATCCACAAACAACATTATTTTGCTGCTTGGTCCACCCTTCCCTTCTGTGTGTGTGTGGTTACAGATTTTTTGTTTTGATGGTGGGTTCAGGGAGGCGTGGGGTCTTTGAGGGTGTTATGGAAGGTTTGCATCAGCACTGGAAGCACAGAGAAGTGGTGAAGGTGATCACAATGCAGAGAGTTTTTGCCCAGGTCATTCATACTGCAAAATTGCTTGAAGCAGAAAGTGATGGGATCCTAGTTTCAGTGGACAAGCTAAAAGAAGGTCATGCTATAATTATTTACTGTGGAAAAAATTACAAACGCCCTCAAAGGCTTCTCAAAAGTAATCTTTTAACTAAAAGAGAAGCACTGAAACAGATCTCTTCTAATTCAGAGAGTTGGGGTAAGTGGAACTCCTCTTCTTGCTACCATTTCACTTACGTTTGTTTTGTCATTAGCTTTGCACCAACCTGTACTGTCATTTTTTACTTGATGGAATTCAGCCTGACTTTCTTCTTCCCTCTCCTTTTGCTTGTTCTTCTCTCTCTCTCTCTCATTTGGTGGTGGATTGGTGGTGGGTCTCAGTCATTGAAGTATTTTGCAAATCAGAGAGAGCGTCCAATCTCAGATTTGAAACTCAAGCTGGTATATTTTAATCCTTCTCTTCCCTATGAATATATTTCAATTATTCTAGTGGATCAGCTTAAAATTGTTTTGTCAGGAGCTTGGTCTTGTCTGCAATGAAGACAGATCCCTAAAAAATAAGAAACAGAATAAAGAGGTCGAATAAAATAGCTTATTTTTTTGACCTAACTGATTATTTACTGATGAATTTTGCAGGCAGAGCTTCAAGAATCCAAGGAAAAGTATCTTAAAAGTGAGAAACTAGGAGCTAATAGTGCATCACATAGTGATTCATCATGGTCCTCCACTCTTACATGGGAGAGCAATGTAAACTTTCTTGGCATCATGGAAGCTTGTTAATGAAGTTGATTTTCTGCTCAATTCTTGATGGTCTATGCTCCTATCTTTACACATGCATCACCATTTGAATTATAGCTTGGTTATATCTTTCAGACAAGCTAGGTTGATTTGCTAGTTACCACAGGTAATGCTGTATCATACCCATTATCAAGGTGATCTGGGTACGATCTCATGAATTGATGGCATATTTCATTAACAATTTGATTTTGGGACAGTTAAAGGGTAAGCTAGATTGTTTGAAGTTGAGACCAAAGTAGGTGGTGTGCATTTATTGATGGCATCATCTGTTGGCAAGTTTGCCTTCACTGAAGCATATGCGATATCCTCAGTAAATGCTAAGAGGCAGTTTAACCAATGAAGATCACCTTCTCTGTTAAGTTACTGATAATTCTTGGCACATAAGACCAAGCTAGATCCAGTTTTGACCATGTTTTGGAGTTGGTTTTTGCATCAGATGACCCTTGAAAGTTTGATGAGGTCTCTTCTCTCTATAATCAGACAGTCACAATAGGAGTGGTCTGTGTAATTCTAGGAACAAAAAGATTAGTGATTATAGTCTAACCTTATTTAGATACTGATGCAACTTTTGAGGCAATTGCAAGGTGTTAGCACTCAGTACTTAATACTTCAATTATTTTTTTCCCTTTTGCTGGAGAAAAATTTTAACCCCTCCTCTCCCCTTTTGCCTTTCGCTTCTTTATAATATATTACTCATAAATTTACTTTTAGGTTTTGCATTTAAAAGATTTGAGTGGCACAATATTTTACCATGATAAAGCATGTTGGTTCTTTCCATGAGTGAATTATAAATTCATGTGGCATTGAAAAGAATTATTTTGCTGTAGAATTAGACAACATTTTTGTGGGAAGTGTCAGTTTACTTCAACGTTATTGCAGTATAACTAAGCAAAATAGCTTTGAATGAAAACTTGATGAAAATTTGACGTTTAGTCATAGAAGTGTCATCTCTTCTTTTGTTAGAAGCATGATCTACAATAAAAGCTTTAATTTCAGTGTCTTCTGAATTATTTCGTGAATCTGTAAAACACTGGCAAGGAAGTAAGATATCAGACACTTTTCCACATTATAAAATTACATGAAGATGCTATGAGTTATACACGTCATCTGTAGAAATCAGGTAACTAAAATTTCACCCCCAACCAAAAAAGAGAAAAAATGGGGAATCAAGTAGCAATCATAACATTGAGCCTCTCATCAGTGACCCTTAATCTAATGGCAGCCGTGTCCTCATCCCTTTGTCACTGGATGTAGTAGAAGTGTGCTCTTGAGATAATCTTGTGGAGGATAAAAAGGGCTTTGGTGGAATTTTCAAGGAATGAAGACTGCCTTCCAACATCTCCACTACCTTCGTCGTTATGGTCTATCTGCTGATTTGGTTTGAATGCTCGACAAGCCCACTAATAACATCTATCTTACCACCTCATCCCCCTCATCTATCATGGTACCGTAAAGTTTCAAAACTTCTCCTGATTCAAGATGCCTATAAATCCAATCAGGAAAGTAGATTTTGCAGGTGCCAGGTGCTCTGTCATCAATATTTTTTCTTCCTTCAACAATTTCGAGAACTATCATTCCATAACTGTACACATCTGACTTGTAAGAAACTCCACCAAAGTTTCTGCAGAATACTTCTGTAGCTATATGTCTAGTTGTCCCTCTTGCACCCATCATTAATTCTCCTCTCTTTTCCAATCACCAAAGAGACTCTTTTCAGGTAGCTACTATTTCATGCACTCCATTCCCAACCACTCCTCGAGGTCTTCCAATCAGATGATATCAACCATTGCATGTTTCTCTTTCATCAGGATTGTGCTGCCATGCGTGACTTCTTTTAAGACTCCACCTACAATAGAATAATTGTGTACTTTGGAGTCTACTAGCTCAACAATATTAGATTCATGCGCATCTTTGGGACATAAGTTACACCACCCAAAGTAAGGGCCACTCCAAATATTTTTAATTTTACTGTTCCAAGAACAATAGCATCGCTAGTCGACAAATCACCTATAGACACGGTGTCAATCTTTTCTTCTTGAAACTCATCAAGATATTCTTTCTTGAAACACATGTAATCTACTTACAGAATCTAATATCCAACTATCATTAGAAAAAATTTCAACACATTGGGAGAATGTAAGAACATCTTTATAGTCTTCTACCACCTTCAAAGAATTTCCACCATCATTAGATTTATACATCCTTTTTTTTCGAGGACAATTTCGCTTGACGTAACCAAATTCTTTGCACAGGTAACGTTGATTGCCCTTTTCACTGGACTAGGACTTAGACTTGCCACTCTGAAATCCTCTTTCAGCTTATCTTCCTTTCCAGTACTCCCTTCTAATCACTAGTACAAAGTTGTATTCTTTTTCTTGATTTGACTTTCTATGCGTCTCATGAGATAAAAGTGCAGCCTATACTTGATCTAAATTCACTGTATCCTTACCATACAATAGCGTCTTCACTAGATTTTCATATGAATTGGGAATAGAGATGAGAAACAAAAAGGCCTTGTCTTCTTCCTCAATCTAGACATCAACAATCCTAGCATTTTCAAATGAATTGGGTTAGGACTTTTTTGCCACAAGACGATTGGTAATTTTCCATTGTATACCAAATCAAAAACGCCACCAACCCACCCACCTCCACCCTCCCAACACCCCCCGACCTAGTTTATGGATGAATGAGTGAATTTGAATAGTGTTTTGGTGTAAAAGATTGATGGTTCATAATGAATCTCTCAACCTTTTATCCAGACACTGAGGCCTGTTTCTGCCATTAGAATTTTACTATCTTTATCTCCGCAACTAGGAATCTCATTAAAAGCATTCAATTCTTGCTAGCATCCCATTATTAACTAATAATTACTATTGTCTGCTAAAACTACAATAAGAATGGCAAGAACAGCATGACGGGTAAACATACACCTCCTGCTTTCTTAGCACCAGTTTCTTCTGTAGCATTTGTATCAGGATTTTTTCTGACTCCAGTGTCCATACCCATCTCCAGCAGAGCTTTCCCAGGCTTAATTGTCAATTTCAGAGGTGGCCTAAATTTCAGAACCTTTCCCTGACAAATTATTATTGGAAACATCTAGTATATTAAGTTGCATTAGTTTGGTCAGGCTGTCAGGAATAGGACCTGTCAAATTAATGTTATTCAGAAGCAAAATTGTAAAAGATGTGAGGTTCACAAATTCAGGAGATTGTCCCTGCTAAATGATTCATTGTCAAATTCAAAGAGATAATATTCTTCCTCTGTGCATCACAGGTCCAATAAGCCCAATCACAGGCATTATTCCCTTTCCAATTATCAGACAGATCTACCTGACCCTGCAATTTCAAGCAATGTTGTTACCTGTTGGTCACAAGAAACCCCAACACCTGCACAGTATTGTTCCTCCTGATGTCATCATCTACTCGGTCACTGGATCAGAAAACTGGTACAGGGCTTTGACAGAGAAACACGGAACTAAATAGGAAGTGAAAACAATGAAGGAGGCACTACCCCAGTAAGCTGATTTATCCGCCAGCTCTAAGGAAATTTTGTGGCAATTTGACAAATTTGGAATTGGAACGTAAACTTGTTACCTTGTAGCTCCACCTGCAGGGACAGCTGGCTCATCGATGTGAGCACATCAATTGTACCAATTAATCCTTCCATCTGATTGTTTAACCACAGGTTCCAGATCTTAGATTTTGCCATAGGAAATGGCAAAGAACATGTCTGGTTGTTGAGCTAAGTTGCGGTTTCTGCAGGTTTGAGAAGGAGCCAAATATGTCAGGAATGGAGCCAGTAATATTGGAATGACTAGCTGTGAAAAATTCAAGACTGGTACATTCAGCAAGATCAACAGGAATTGGCAAGTCGAGAAGTTATTGTTCTGAATGCTTAACATTTGCAAACTGTCAAGGTCTTGAAATAAACCAGTCAGTCTAGAAGAAAAAGATTGTTGTCCAGGGAAAGAATTTGAAATTTGGAGAAGCTTGCACGAATGGAACTTCCCCATAAAGATAGTTATTTTTTCAGGTGAAGGGACTTGAGCTCAGTGAGATTAGACAACTCTGGAGGAAGGGTGCCTGTTAGGTGTTGATCTACGAGATTAATGTCAATGACTCTACCAGAGGAATCACAGTCTAGCCAATGCCAGGAGATGCAGAAATTATTGGAGGATGTTTTGTTCCAGCTGGTGGGTAAAGGGCCTAAGGAGTTGGCAAGTTTGAGCATGACACTGCCTTCATCGGCAATGGCAGTACATGGAGGAGGAATAGGAGGAGAAGGTGTCTCATTACTTGAAGAGAGATGGAGAAGGACGTAAACAAATGGAACGCATGAAGTTTTTTGGGTTTTTACAGGGTGGCATTTTCCTTCTCTTTCTTCTTGCATGTTTTTTTCCCCCCTTGTACCTGAGAAACTAAGAAAGAAATTTTGTTTTGAGGTTTACGGCCTACATTAGAATGCAAGAAGGTTAATCGGTTCCTTGAATATTCTTTGATACTTTTATCATATTCTCATAACATAAGAATTCAGATTTGATTCTCTGCGAATAGCTTCTGCAGCAAATAGTTTAGTTCTGAGATGCTGTCATGCTGATGTTTCTGTTTTGTTTAGTTTTTTCCTAGCATTTTTTGATTGTTTCAGATAGTTCCAGCCTTCTAGTTTTGTGGTTCTTGTTCTGTCCCAACTTGGTACTTTGTTTTTTCCCTGGCATGTTGGTATGCTGTTCTGGGCTGAATCACTGGCATTGTTCTTATCAGTGTCTGTGTCCTTTCTGTTGGCTGTTGCAGAGTTGGCCTCCTACTTTGTGGTTGAAAATGAAATTTTTATTCACAGAAGAAAAGGCATAGTTTTAATAAATCAAGATTAATTCATATTAGGATTTAACAGAAACGATTAAAATCTCAAACTTGTTCGAAATTATATAATACTTAGTTACCACAGAAAATTAAAACTCATAATACTAAATTACTGCAAATCGACTGGTCCCTTCTTAAGTTAAATAACCTGTCAACTATAATTAGATAAGAAGATGAAAGGGTGCTGCTATTTTAGCAGTATGACTTTGTAATGACAACCAGAAAAATGGGGACTTGTGTTTTTTTTTTCTCTTTTTTCTCAAATTGACATAAAAGGCCAGGTAATGAGCCACGGATTTCCAATTAGATCATGCTCCGACGTCTAATTTAAGTTGTAATCCTAACAGGGGATGATGTGACTCGGACTAGAAACTATATCTTGAGTCAACCGAAGTTTAAGAACGAGCAACAAAAGCAGTTGCTTCTTTCTGCTCTCATTAGTAGGAATGATCACAAAGGTAGCAAAAAGCAATCACGGCATGATCAAGTAATTTCCAACTTGACAAGTAAACCAAAATATAACAAAAAGTTTTAGTAAAAGTAAAAAATAGTTCTTTATAGGAAAAAAAATTTAACAATCAAAATAAGAAACAATTACAAAACAATTACAAAACAAAGACAAAAAACAAATTTCTACTAAATTTAATGACGAAAAAAAAAAATTCACAAATTAGAAATTTGAATAAAAAGAAAATTTCACTAAAAGAAAAAAAAACAACTTTAGGATAGTAAACTTTATTTAGTTTTAGTATAGCAAGGATAAAAATTAAATATGAGAAAACTTTAATGACTAAAATAAAAATATATTAAAAAATAAAAACAAAAAAAGAATATACATTTTTACTAAAAGCTAAAAAAAAATTTATTATAGGGATAAAAATCATATATAATAAAAATTTAATATTTATGATAGGGATAAAAATCAAATATAATAAAATTTTATTGACAAAAAAAAAAACAGAAAGAAGTGACCAAAATAAAAACCAATTTCCTAAGCGAGCAACCGAAACGGAAAAAAAAAAAAAAAGCCTGCGCATTAGGCTCGGGCTGCTGCTGAAGAATCAAAAAAAAAAAAAAAAAAAAAGAGGTTGCAACTTCCGTCGAATCGAGGTCGTTGGAATCTTCATCGAAAAATTGGAGGTCAAGTTTCATATCTCTAGAAATTGAATTCCGGCATCATTTTTGCCCCAAACACCTTCAAATGATTGAAATAAAGCCAATAAACATATCTAAAACCTTAAAAATTATTTTAATGCACAAAAAAAAAAAATAAATTACACAACTAAATTGGAACATTGTTTTCTTTTTTGGTTTCGATCTACCTCATCTAATTATTTAATAGCTTGAAACAACTATGGACAAACTCATCTCTCGAAATATAAAAAAATCTAGTGGATTTTTACCGGCTAAAGTGGCCTAAATAAGCTTGGCATGCGATCTTTTTCTCTCCTCCTGTCTCTCTCTTCCCCCTCCCTTACTCTTTCATTTATGGAACAAAATGGATAAACAAATGAAGATATGGATCGAAATAGTTATTGATAAATATCAAGGATTAAAGTGTAAAAAAATCAATAAATAGTGAAATGTTAGTATGTGAATAATATTTGAAATAATAACCGATCGTTTTGTTTTAGTTTATTTAGTTAATATCACAATGTGAGACATAATTATTAATGTTGCCAGAATAGCTGTACGTAATAGAAGAATCGCATTAATTCATGTAAGCTGGATTCGGTATAGATTGAGATAATTATTATGCATGCCGTGCTAAGAATTATGCAAAGGTTCTAGATATCCCAGAATGTGATAGCTACTAACATTATCCGATCTCTAAGAGGGAAAGAGAACTGATAGTGGATGATTGTACTATACCTGATGCACTGCCCTTCCAATCTTAGACGATCCTGCAGCACAAACACCAAACAAGCAAGTGTCTTGACAAGATCAAATGAACACAGGCATGACATGAATAGATTTTTCGATATAAGAAAAGGGTATTACGCCATTTGTCTAGGAATTATATATTAAAACACGAAGTTACTTATGGCTGCTGACTATGAATACTACTGGAATCGGCAGCTACAAGGATAATATAGGAAAGTAAGACATAAGAAAAGGAAGTTAGTGAATAAATTAATCACAGAACCGAAGTCAATAATAACATAAATTCAAAAGAATAGTTGTGAAGTCTATTGTCGGAAGTATGTTAACACCTCAAATTAGACTCTGGCACTATCTGCTACTTGACAAGAATCCCATTATTATCCAATGCTTTCCCATTGTCATAATAAAAGAACAATGAAAATTGTAACTGTAACAATGAGCTAGGCCAGTACATACCTCCTGGTATCTTAGGCACTAGGCTCTACTGGTGATTTGCTAGGGCTTGGTCCACAAGCATTTGTAATAGGAGTTCGTTTTTAAAATACTAAAATTTGTTTCCAGGCCCAGCAGATCATTCCCTGGCTTAGTTATCAACCTCAGAGATGGTGAAAACTTTGGAATGTTTCCAGATAGATTATTTTTGGAAACATCAAGCGTCAGAAGCTGTGCTAGCTTTGTCAAGCTAGTAGGAACTGGACAACTTCAAATTATTGCGATTCAAAGATTTGCAAATGTAGGAGAGATTGTCCCCACTAAATTCAGCCTTCTCAAATTCAAAATACTGACAATTCTTAGGGAATTGCATCCAACACGAAACCAACTACACACAGGACACCATTTCTGTACCATCCATCGGACAAGCGCACTGGATGCCTAAAATCCCCAGCAATCTGAAGCAATGTGGTCGCCTGTTGATCACATGGAACCCCGGCATCTGCATAGAAATTGTTTGTGCTGTGGTAGTCATCTACTGTAACAGTAGATGGAAATGCAGGGTCAGGGCCTTGCAATTTGTTGTTTGACAAAGAAACATTTAGCAAACTAGGAAGTGAAACCAGAGAACATGGAACTATACCTGTTAGCAGATTGTCTCGCAGCTGCAAGTCCAAGTTGCTTTTGCAATTCGACAAATCTTGAATTGGACCTGTAAATTTATTGACATGGAGCCACACCTGGGACAGTTGGGTCATTGATGCTAGCACATTAATGTTACTAGTTAATCCCTCTAGCTGATTATTTAACCACAAGTTTTTTATCCCAGATTTTGCCATAGATGGTGGCAAAGGACCTTTCAAATTATTGAAGCCCAGCATCAAATCCTGCAAGCTTGATAGGGAGGCAAATATGCCGGGAATGGAACCAGTAATAATGGAATTGGTGGCTTTGAAAGATTTGAGACCAGTACATCGAGCAAGATCGGCAGGAAGTTTCCATGCAGCAAAACTATTGAATCCAAGGCTTAAAATTATTTTTTTCCAGGAAAGTAGTTTGCAATTTGCAGAAGTTGGCGAGAGACGCCACATGTCCAGGAAGTTTGTTATTTTCTAGGGAAAGAGACAGGAGTTCAGTTAGGTTAGAAAACTCTGAAGGGAGGGTGCCAATGAGGCCAAAATTAGAGAGGTTAATTGAGGAGACTCTACCGGAGGAATCACATTGCATACCAGCCCAGTTGGTGCAGAAGCCTCTGGAGGACACATTGGACCAACCTGTGGACAAGGGGCTCAGGGAATTTGCTAACTTCAGCACGACAGCACCGTCATCGGCTGTGACAGTTGAGTGGATGAGGAGGAGGAAAAGGAGAGTGTAATTCATGAAGGGCACTGGATAGGAAAGAGAGAGAAATGAACAAATTACAGACTCTCTAATGTTTCTTCGGTTTTGAAGTGGGTAGAATTTTCATTGTCTTTTCTCTTATCTAGTCAGCCAAGAGGTTACGGATAGAATTTCAAGAAGATATATTAGCCCCTTGATTATTGTTGGATGCTGCACATGTTAACACATCTGAACTAGTTAACAAATTAATAGTTGCACACATTATGTACTGACAGGAATGCTGGCTTAGAAGATCTGAAGGCGTTATATAGCTAAAAAGTTAACCATGCTTAGCAAATGCAGCTTTCAGATTTGAATATCTGCTAGTTGCTTCTGCAGCAAAATTTTCAGTTGGAGTTGCTTATATTTGTGTTTTGTTTAGTTTGGTCCTTTTGGATGAACATGCATAATTGTTTCAGAAAGTTCTGGTTGTTTTGTTTTTCATTAGTGTCTACTTTTGGTATTTTTATTCCATGTTGTGATGTTACATGTTTTGTTCTTATCAGTATATTTCTTGTGCCATTTTTGTTGGCTTCTTGCAGAATTAGCCTCTTGTATTTTTGCCTTAATGGAATTGCAATTTGTATTCATCAACAAAAATAAGAAAAAGAAAAAGAAAAAAGAAAAAATTATATATACAAGAATAAGCTAAGATGAATCAAGCCCTTCTTAGATTAAATAAATTTATAATTCTACCAAAGAAATGTGTTTACAAGGATAATTGGTGGATCAGAGACAGCATTCTTGTTCGTGGAATACGAGAAAGGAGAAAGGGTTGTACTATTTTGCCTTAATAATTTTTGTAATGACTCCTGAGGAATAAAGCAAGCTAACACAGTCACTGAATTAAAAGCAAACATTTCTGTTTTCTTATGAGAAAATTGGCATAACAAACGGCAAACAACGAACTTTTGAATTCCAAATTAGCAGGAAAATCTGCACTGGAGAGTTACTTAGGCCAGCGTACGTAAAAATTTACACATAACGATACACCCCATTTTAACACAAAAACTAGTACTAATGGCCACTTCAACACAAAATATAAGCACCTCATTTTTTTCATTGTTTTTCTATATAAAATAGTTTAACACTCGCATTTGTATCAAAAAAATCTCCTCCTCATATGTGAGTCCAGTCCATTCGATTACTACTCGAACAGTAAAAGTATTTAACAATTCCAAATGCGACAATCACCACTGAGTACTATAGGGCCATTAAAAGCTTACCTCTCTTACGAAAGCCTACTCGTCCAGGAGCTTGCACTTGCCATCTGTTTCTATCCCAGTAGCCGCGTCCTACTGCTTCGCAAGCCATCTGCTCGTCATTAAAGAGTCCAACTAGCTTTTTACTTTTACAATGAGAGTAACAACTATGAAAGTCAATCCATTCTACCTTCGTACTCGTCCTAGCCAATATTATACTATTGGCTACGCAAACATCTACCATATCGACGCATACTAGCCAATCCATTGACTTTGATACCACTAGATGAGGAGATTCATTTGTATTAGCGAGTCACTTAAGCCTGCACACGTGAGGGCTTACATACAAGAATGAAGATCATTTTAATCCAAAAATCTAAATTAATGGGTTATAGGTTTATGTTAATATATTTAAATTCAAAAATAAAAACACAAAATAGTAAATACTAAAAAAATACATATTAAATAAAAAAATTTCAAAATTAATATTGATTGATTTTCATTTCGTTCACCAAAATTTTAAAAATTAGTTATTCTTTTCAAACATATTTTATAAGGTTATCGGCCACAAAGCACACGATATGAATCTAGTAAAAATAAAAAAAACCTAAAATAATATAGGTTTTTTTTTATACCTAATTAAGCAAGTCATCGTACAAAAAATATCGATTCTGGCAAGTATTTTGTCACTTAACAGTGGTTTTTAATGACAAATGCCTTTTACTTTTTAGGCTTTTGCCATGACAAATATCCTACCACTTATCAATCATCTTCAAGGCGCTCGCCACCTATTAGTGTGTCATCACTTCTTGAAGTGATCGTTTTTTCTTGAAATTGTTTTACTAAGTGTATGTGTGGAATTTGTTTGACAAGTAGGTAGCCTCTAAGCAAGAATGCACATCTATGAGAAATTCAAACTTGATAACAATGATGATCTCATTAGATAGAATTCTCTAGACTAATGCATAAGCAGATCGGTCTCAAAAGTGTTAGTGTCTTGAATACCATTTTTTTCAGGAAATACTTAGACATTCATTTGATATAGGCAAAATGGATGTCGAAAGACAATGGATCTTGAACTTTTTGACTCATTTCTAAGTTTTTGGTCCATCAATTAAAAGAGTGGAAACTTTTATTAAACATTCGACTCATAATTATGAGATTGAATTTTCTATTATACATGGAGTATATATGTAATTTAAACAAGTCATGTGATGAATTCTTTGGACTTGTACAAGCTAACATTTAGTTATGTTAGAACAGCTTAACCGAGATAAGCAAAGAGCGGCAAAAGGCGACCAACCCCTCTAAAAAGAATGATTGAGCATGAAAAGCTAACGACTTGGACGAGTCCCTAGAAAAAAATGATAGAGCTTGAAAAGCTTGTGGCTTAGCTAGATGGATATGCCATGACCATAGGCGGCCACCGATAAAAAAATAGTGATCATGCATCAAAAAGCTTGCAGCTTAGTCAAAAATATAATCATAGGTGATCGATTATCCAAAAGAAAGGGCCGGACATGAAAAACTCGCATTGTAACATGAAGTAGATTGGTTAGATGGACGTGAAATAGCCATGAGAAAAAAATAATTAAAGCATGAAAAGCTCATAATATGGCCAATATATAACTTGATTAGATGGACATGACGTTGTCATAAAAAGAAAATGCTAAACATGAAAAGCTTATGACCTAGCCAACTTGTAGCTTGACTAGATAGGCATCGTATTGCCATTAGAAAGAAAAAATGAACATTAAAAGCTCTTGACCTAGCTAATATGTAACTTAATTACTTCATCATGGTGTTGCCACTACGGAAAAAAAAAAAGAGCATGAAAAACTCATTATATGGTTAGAGAATAATTTGGTCATATAGATATGACATTACCATCGAGAAAAAAAAAAAAGATAACTATAAAAATTTCATATACTTGTTAACATGTAGTTTGACTAGATGGATATGTCATTGCCATCAAACAAAAAACTAAGTATGAAAAGCTCACAACTTGACCAACATGTAGCTTGGTAAGATGAATATGGTACTTGTCATCTAAAAGTAAAACTAAGCATGGAAAACTCATGGCTTGATCAACACACAACTTAGCTATATAGACATGGCGTTCCTATCGAAAGAAAAACTAAGCATGAAATGTTCATGTCTTAACTCGCATACAATTTGACCAAATAGACATGATGTTGCCATTAGAAAGAAAATTGAGCATGAAATACTCATGGATTGGCATATATGCAACTTAACTAGATGGATATAGTGTTTTCATAAGAAAAAAGCATAAAATGCTCATGGCCTAACTTGCGGATGGTTGGATTAGATGAACACAATGTTGCGGTTGGAAAGAAAAGTTAAGAATGAAATGCTCACATACCTGCTAGCATGTAGCTTGACCGGATGGATGTAATGTTGTCATTAGAAAGAAAAATTAAATATAAAATGCTTATGGCACTGGCTAACGCATACCTTAAGCGAGATGGATATGACATTGCCATAAAAAAAAATAACTCGGACATGAAATGCTCAAGATCCGACCAACATATAATATGACTAGATGAACATGACATTAACATTAGAAGAACTAACCGAGCATGAAATGCTCATAGATTCTCCAATGCATAAGCGACCAATCAATTGACTTAGTGAAAGCTTCATCACTTTGCGTTGTCCTCTTGAGATGATAGCTTTTCACCTAAAAGAGGATAATAACTTGGCCAACCATCCGATGGTCTAATAGAGCATAGACTATGTCCATGGAGCAAGAGAAAGATGATAATGGATTCACTTTTTATAAGTCTGGGTCAATAACCGTCCTTCTTGTTCTTTTGTTAGTCACTCATTTAGCTGGATGGAATTCATTAGAAAACCACTTTTGGTACAACTAATAACAAGGTTGAAGTCATTTCTTTTTAAAGGATAGTGGAGTTGTTGGTTCGATGAATGCTTTCCACCAAATGTAGAAAAAAATGCTCAAGCCCAAATTCTCAATCTTTATCTTGTACTCTGTGTACATACCCTAAAAACACAGATTGACAACTTTCTTCTCATTAAAGCCCTTTTAGATGTCCAGGATACAATCTTTTAATGTTTAATGTATTCCAACTAGTACTCTCTAGAATTTTGGCATTCTCTTTTCAAGTTAGATATGGTCACCCTCTCATTGGTGGAGAAAAAAAAATCTCCAGAAATAGTTTGCATATAGTTACCCATGAAGCTATACAACAAATAAATTAGACAAAAGATGTGTCTCATCTAATATAAGATTTTTGGCCACGTAAGGATGGATGTAGGTATTTTGACATGATTAGTATACATTCTGTGTCTTTGGAATGGATTCAAGAGATTGACTTGGTGGGCTCATAGCAGAGTTTCATTTGTTTGGATTTTGACCATACATTTGCCTACCACTATGACTTGTGTCTTTTTAGCACTCGCTCGTTCTTCCTCTCATACCTTTTACTACTTGTATTAATTATATTTCGTTGGTTGATCGTTGTTTTTATATGTTACAACACTAACTCTTTGCATATCGATCGGTTTATCAACTAGTCATTTAAGCAATTCTCAAGAACTCCTCACACATTTTGATGACTCGTTAGATAGTTAATGATTATAAAAAACAATGACCCTTTAAAAATCACCAAGAAGAATATTAATCCTATAACTAACTCAATCAACCATAATCATAACAATAAGCTACCTAATATCACCGATAATGTTGATAAAACCACCCTATTCAACATTGAGAGTTGAAATAATCCTCATAACCCTCAATTGGTAGTGGTCGCTTGCCAGCACTACTAAAAGATGGCCTACCTCGACCCACTACTCAAACCTTTGCTACGGTTGTTACATAGAAAGGCCTTCAATCCATGGCTGAAGTCCTAATGATTTTTAAAGATACTTAGCTTAAACTATAAGCCTACAACAAGAAAAATAACAAATCTTCAAAGTTCTCAAAGACAACGAATACTCGTATTTGCCTAGGTCCTCAACGAGTATCACTTGACTATTTATTTTTGGTGGACTATCCTAGACTATTGTCCCTCAAATCATGATACTAGCAATCATTAATGTAGAATATAACATGATACTACTTATTTAACTCAATGATAAGGAAGATATTCCGTAACGCCCCGCTCCAGGTCATATTTCTACTACCTAAGTAGAGTACTAGACGAAGCACGTTACGCCGACATACCCTAAACTCTAAGTAGTTCTCTTATGATATTCTTAAAACTTTAACAAGACATTACGTATATAACTCCTTAAGATAAAATTTACATCATATAATTAAATACATTAATAAAATATTACGAGCAATATTTAATTTCTCACAAACTCCATACCTCAAATTTACGAGCAAAATAAAAACTAATATATGGTCCCTCACATGAGCTAGTTAGGAGGAGTCAGCCGCATCCATACCAACTTGTCCTTTTTCGTCACGACATAAAAAAAAATAACAACGAGTGAGCCGAAGCTCGGTAAGTAGGGTGATGCACGTGATATGTAATACCGTTTTGACTTTCCACCATACTCATAAATTTTAATCTCGGATACCACGGGTATTAGCCGATCTACTCTATTTATCATTCGGGTGGTCCGCAGATCACCTTCTGCTACAACGGAATTATCCCTCGTTGTAACTACTATTAGCGGGAATCCATCGCCTAACGAGTGCAAGCAACAACTTGATTTCATCCGGATGATCCTTGGATCATCTTCTCGCTACAACGAATTATCCCTCGTTATAACTACTATTAGCGGGAATCCATCGTCTAATAGTGCGGGCATACGACCTAGAGTACTTGGACTACTAATACCCATTTATTTTTAATTCGGTTACCAAACCGTGTCATTTCATGACTCGATGATTTTTCTCAACTTATTCCACCCCCAATACCCGTGATGCACGTGATGACATG
Organism: Dovyalis caffra; assembly: GCA_963924115.1. NCBI lineage: Eukaryota > Viridiplantae > Streptophyta > Magnoliopsida > Malpighiales > Salicaceae > Dovyalis > Dovyalis caffra. The sequence goes on along the minus strand of CAWUPB010001161.1, from coordinate 1,779,286 downwards.
TTTAATCACATTCAACTAAACTCGAGTACCAACTCTTCTTTCTTAAGCCATACTCACGGTTCAACTAATACTCGAGATTCACCCGTCGCTCACATACCAATCATGGTACTCATAGGGGGAACACAATCTCCGCTCATTAATATTGTTCATTAGTTTCATTAATATTTAAAAGAAGGTCCAAGTCCATTTACTTTAATCCAAGCCCATTAACTTTATCCTAGGTCCATTGACTCTATTTAATTCCATTTTATTTAGTCCAAGCTCATTTAGTTTATTCCAAACCTATTAATTTTGTCCAAGTCTCATTTTTTTGGTTTTATGATTTATTACCGGACAACTCCTAATCGAGTAAATAATTTTCTAATTTCAGAATATAATTAAATCTTACCCATTTTATTTTAGATACTAGACATATTTATTTATAACATATCCAAAAATTAGGTCTAAATACCAAGTACACAATTAATTACAAATTTTTGAAACTTAAGGAGCAATCTGCCTAGTAGTAGTTTGTCTAGAGCTATCTATACTAAATCGGGTATAACTATTCATACACGAATCCAATGACCAAGAAATTTTAAAGAAACTTATTTGAAACATAGATGAACAACTTTTATTCTTTAAGTTTCACCAAAAAATCGACCTAAAATCCTTGAACATGTATCCTAAACTTCGGACATAATTTACTCCTTATCAACACTAATTTATTAGTTCATTCCAACCCAACTTTAAACATGTTTTAGTTCACTTAAATTGATTCCAAGTTCAATACAACCCATCACCACATACTTGGACATTTTTCAAAAAATCATAACATTATAAATCATCACAACAAGGCATCCATACATAGATTTATTCCAAGCATTAAGCATATAACCATTGAAAATTATTACAACTCATGAAATAAACACTAACAAAATAACTTAAAAAAAATAATTTAAGACATTAATCAGCCAAAAAAAATGAAACATACTTACCTCTTTTAGGTTTGATTAGAATTTCCTTAGCTCTTTTCCTTTTCTTTTTCCCTTTCTCTCCTCACGTTTTTCTTCCTTTCTTTTCTTTCTTGCCTTTTCTCTCTTAATTTTTGGTACCTATGGGTTACTAGAATTTTTCTCCCATTTTAACACTTGCTATATATATATATATATATATATATATATACACTTACTTTCATTTAGCTACAAGTGTTAGAAATTAATGGGATAAGGTGTAAAGGTTATGGGTGAGTCATGAGGAAAACTCGGTCGCTTTGGAATCCATAATGGGTGAGTTGGCATTAAATTCATTTATTGCATTTACTTAGGTGTCTATATAAAATTTAGACTAATTAAAATCATTAATTAACTTAATTAAAGTAACTAAAACTACTTTCTTTCTTAAAAATTCGGAAATTTCCATTTTTAAAATTTGGAATTTCTTTTCCCCACAAAATTCCAGCAGTGTTTCCTCCTAACCCATCTATACTAAAATGTGCATAACTCTTTCTATATGTATCAAAAAAGTTTTAAATTTTATAAAGAGATAGTAAACACATATAAAAACAACTTTTATTCTTTAAGTATTGCTCAAAAATCAATCTAACATCATCAAATAAATCTCACAAGATTCGGGCAGATTCTTCTCCCAAAATTCCAGCAGAATGCATTTCAAAACAACCATCACTATAATTGGTATAACTCTTAATGTATAGGTCTAAATATTATAAAAGTTTATACAGATCTATTCAACACATAGATGAACAACTTTCATTCTTTAAGGTTGGCCCAAAAAGTACCCTAAAGTCCTTAAATAATTCACACAAAACTCGGGCAGAATATAGTCCTTAAAACACTGATTTTGCATATTTGATTTCTTTAATAATTAAACCATTAATATTAAGCACAATAACTTTAATTTAACATAAATCATATATTTCAAGCATTAATTTCTCATGATGAAATGATAATTATACTTACTCTTAATATACATATATATAGAATTATTCTAATACACGTCGCGTTACGGATAAGGGTTTTTATGGGGGTCACATATTCCGTTACCAAACACCCACAATATGGTCATACATGACCACCAACCACTTTATCCTATTACTTCTTTGAGTAATCAATACTATTATCTATAAAAAGAAATAAACTTAGAAAAGTTCTTTGAATAAAAAATAGCAAAATATATTGGCTGCCTTATGTAACTTATATTATCACAAGGCCTTATCCAACTCATATTATCCCAAAGCCTTATCCTAAAGACTATGTTAGCTTAAAGTTTAAATTTTTCAATAAAAAAACAAGGGAATGCCAATGAGAATCTTATGAAGTTTATGGAGACTCGGGATATTTATGGCCTAGATGATGATTTGAATTTGAAGGGATTTTTTCAATCTTTGATTGAGATGGCATATGCCCGATATGTAAAGATGACCTTTGACTCTATCCAGATATACAAAAATAAATTAATAAATAACATAAATTAGAACATAATAAAATTTATGGGTTTACCCCATAATTAGTCTCTGTACAATTTTAATTTTTTTTCATTGAGACCCTCCATTATTTTTTAGCTTGATTGAAATCCTCTACTCTTATAAATTTATTAATTGAGACCTTCTATTATAATGCCATTAAGTATTCATCTTACATGGTAAGTTAAAACTAATGATAGTCAATTAGATAACGACACATGACATAATGAGTTTTAAATATCGGTGTTTATTGTCAAAAATAAAAAAAAATTAATTTTTTTTAATAATAAATTAATATTTAAAATTAAAAAATGAAATTACTAGATAAATTTATCGCCACTCATCATCCCAAAACCAAATTAATTTTTCTTGTTCAGAATTCTCATTCTCTCTCTTTGTCTCCTTTCTTTGCCCATCATAGTCTTTGCCCTTATAAATCTCCCTACTTGTTTTAAAAAACCAAGCAACCTAATGTCTTTCCACCAATTATAATTATTCATGATATGGGTTAGATTGCAAAACTATAACACCCCCTACCTAGGACCTAATAAGTTGAGAATATAGTCATCACTAACTCGCATTTGAAATGCAATGAATGCAAATTAGTAAGACACTATGACTTATTCCTAACATTCTTAGGTATAAATTACGTTGCGAAAGTCTAATAATGATAATTAAGTCCTACAAATTAGTCTAAAACACACTATGAATTTTTCGCATTTTATCATTTTATTTAAATTCTATGATTGAATTAATTGAATTCGTGACTATTAGCTTTTCTAAATTTCTTTTCTTTTAATTTAGATACATTTATTTAATCATGACTCATTATTATCAATCAATTAATTATTCTTTTTCTTAATCGCTATTTATTTTATTTGGTATTTTAGTCTATTATGTTGCTTAAATACTTTGACGATGCTAGAACACAAATGAATAATTTAAAGTAAACTACACTAACTATAATGACACTATCATCTTACTACCGATATTTTGATTACATCCAAACAACTATTTACATATAAAACCCGTTTAATGCCAACTACTACAAAAATGACTTATTAACTATCTACATTCATTTCTTTTTAGTCATCCATGTACTTTGTTATTGCTTTAACTATTACATAGAAAAACATGACATGACTATAAAATAAACTAGGATACCAAGTACAATAATTGCTATGGTGTGTATGAGATCCACCTTCCAACCACATCCAATATATACACGATGGAAAGATCCCTCAATAGTCAGCTTAAAAGTGAAGAAAACCATATTTACTTGTGTTAGTTACACCACAAATATACAGGTGAGCGACAGTTCGGTAAGTTAACTAATGCATGCTATGCATGTAAATGGAGATGCATGTATAAATCATTTGATGCTTATGAAAATCCCTTTTCATGTTATAAATACTTTTCATGATTTGATTGAAAATCCTTTTTCATCTTTGGACATGTCCCATTATCAGCACTTCGAGTTTCCATAATATATGTTTGACGAACTAGACCCATCTACGGACGCCCCGTGTCGAGTCTCTAAAAGTGCACGTCTACACTTGTCCTATCTTGAACCATTACCATTAAAGTATGAAAAACCATGAAGTCCTTTCTCATAAATTTCTCAAAGTCATGAAAATCCCATTCCGTAAAATATTTCCAATTGCTATTGGAAAATCAAGATGTAAAAGCACGTTTTCATGATCTTAAATCCTATTTCATAAAATTAAGGATGCATAGATAACCATTTTTGCTTCATGAATTGCATGCCATAATAAGATGCATTTATGCCATGATATTGCATAAATTTGATAACATAAAGGTACCATAAACATCATATTAACAAATTCATTCCAAACCATTATCAATAATCATACCATTACACATCATAAAGCAACACAACTTCATATTCACCAACAATACAAATTTCATAACACATACACATATCAAATACATTAAGTGGCATTCAAGGAGTTTAATTACACATAAATCACACAAATCAATTTATAAACCCTAAAATCCCATTTTAGGCCGAATGATGTCCATAACTAACCTAACCATTTTCTTCCAACCTTCACATCCATTTCACATATAATTCTACTCAATTTAACCCTAACTTCATGAACTAGTTTAATTAAGTGTTATTTAATTTATTTTATATAAAATTTTTACTTTGGCCTTATCGGGCCCAAACTTTAACTTTACTTATACAAACTAGATTTTAGGTTTCAATGAAATTTATCATTCTTGTTTATCTCATTAATTTACCCTAGGTCCAAAATGATTAATTTAAGCATTAAAAAAAAAAAACCAAATCGAAATCCTAATTTGCCCTAATTTGGGCCGAATGCCCCATTAACCTTAACATCATTATGTTCTTCTCCATTCTTTCCTAAATTCTAATACCAAGTCATTAACTACACATTAACATTAGGATTCAATTTAGCTATCATTCCTAGAACAAATTCATGCCTAAAAACTAATTGGGCCTTAATGGGCCGAAATTGGGGCTAAGCTAAATTAAGCTACTTTCTTCAACCTTTTTAGAACTTTTCTTTCCTACTTAACCAAATTATGCTCATTTAACCACTAATTGACTAATAGTTCATAAATTAGAGGGAGGAATCAAAACCATAATTTTGTTAGTTTTAGGCCGAATGTTAACCCTAGAAAATTCATTGATTTTTCTTCAATTTAAATGAAAATTTTCATTCTTAAACACTAATTCACACCTAATCAAGTCATAATTAAGCTATAAAACATTAATTACATCAAATGATCAAATATCCCTAATCACTCATTTGGGCCGAATGTATCATCCTTCCTAACCCTAGAAATTTTTTATTTCTAATCACCAAATTTAAGTCCAATTAACCTATTTCATTAAATTTAGGGGTAGGACCATTTTCCTCGCATTTTCCCAACTAAGAAGCCTAACCCTAAGTTTCACAATTTGTGCAATTAAACCAAATTAATGTATCAAACATAAAATTAACATGAAATTAAGCTTGTTTGTGATGTAGGTGAAGTTAACTTACTTGATTAAGCTCCAAATTAACCTTAGAAAACTAGGTTGCTTGAGAATTCTTTTCTTCCTCTATTTCCTCCTAAATTTGGATTAGCTCCATAATTTTTCTCCTTGAAAATTTTTGGCTCCCAACTGAAATTAAAGTTTAATACACCGATTTAAAGTGCTTAAAATTGGTTAGGATTATTTTAGGAAATTTTTGAGTGAAATTTTTGCAAGAGTTCCATTTGCGTTGTTCTATTTTCTTAGAATTTTTAATTTTTTCAGCACTCCTATTTATAGCTAAATTTTGTGAGCTTGGTGGCCTCATCTCCACCCTTAATTTGGGTAAATCTTGGCCCTTAATTTAATTCCCAACCTTTCTTTTTATTTGGCTAAGTTTCTAGCCATTTATTCTTCTTTTTGTTTAAGCCTTCCACTTAGCTAAATTTAGGCCATAAGTTGTACTAAAAATCAAACCTAATTAATGCTTTAAGTCAGCCAAAGATGGAGGAGAAATGATAAATTTTTTCCCCTCAAGTTTCTAGAATGTTCCATAGCCCTTTCTTTCCTAAATCCTCTTTTTATTCAAATAATCACTTTTAACCCTTATTTTCATGTTTTATGACCACTTTTTGACCCTTAAAATTCATACATAATTTAATTTTAAATTTTAAATTTTAAAATTTATGCAATTAAGTCCCTAAATCCAACATTGCATACCATAGCTTTCCAAAATCCAAATTCTTTTCATAGTAAAATCAAATACTTTTTAAAATAATTTAATCATCATTTAAATAATTTATATACATCTATTTAGGCCTTCAAATTTATTTTCTAGTGTGAAAATTACACTATTTCTTATAGAAAATATTCCTTATATATAGAAGAATTCTTCTAAATTTATTAAATATTCCTACACATCCTAAATGATTTTTATATACCCTTTGAATAAATTTCTTATACCTTTATAGTACCTAAATTAATTAGTTTGCCTTAAAAACAGTATTCATACATACAAGAATTCAAATAAAATATTCACAATATACCAAAAAATTTCATACAATAACATAAAATAATTTAACATCCCTTTAAAAAATATTTTAAGCAAACAAAAGATTTTCATGCACATGTAATATGCTCAAAATAATTATTTCACAAAAAAATTACTATTTATGTATCGTAAAATTAATAAAATATTCATTGAGCAATCAAATAACTATTTTAATAGCTTTGAATATTCTTTCAAGCCTATGTGGATTATTTCTTGCCTTTAAAATATTTCTCATATGTTTTTAATACTTTTTAATTTTATTAAATTTTAGTTTTAGTGGGTAATAAGTATTACAAGAACTCATATAGTCATTGTTTCTTTAGGTTGCATTTATTGAGTCACATCAGTAGCTCTCAATAAGCCGAATCAAGGGTCAATAACCCATCATCTAAAATTTGACTCATCACCTATGACAAATTTCTTCATCTTTGAATCAAAATATATTGTTTGCTCATCAACCTTAACCATATTTGCTAAGGCCTTCCCTATTGCTAGAATCCTTTTTAACACAAGCTATTTTTTCCTTACAGATTCAAATGAGTGATTCGTTGAAAAATCCAAAATAGTTTGTGCAAGAAGAACAATTATGCCCAAAAGTTTACCTAAGTGCAAACTCTTTGTGGTTGGGTCAAAACCATAGTAATCGACCACATTAGAACGATTACGCAATGGATCATGAGTTATGGAGACATTTCACTGGGCTGATTGCAATAATTTGAAAATGGAAAGAAAATGGTTTTCTTTGTGAGGAGAGTAAAGCAAGATCTTTGCAACAAGCAACTACCATGGCTTTGCGGGTTTGGATTAATAGGATTTTAGTGGTTTAGGGATTGTAGGGATTTTTTGCTTTTGGGATGTAAGGATTACAATTTTTTAACTTAAAAAAAATGAGAGAATGAGTTTGATAGATGAATCAAGGAAATGAAGAGGAGAATAATTTCAAAGCAAAGTGTCCGTTGATAAAGTCGAGCAATCGTTCGTTTTTTCATTTAGTTTAGGATTAAATGGGTTGGGTTAGTTAGGTCTTTTCCTTTTTTTAAATATATATTTAACTAATTTTTTTAATTTACAAAATTATTTAAAAACTTTTTGTATTTTGATTTTGATTTATACTCGAAACGATTAGGGCCTACATTACCATGTGTTGTTGTCCGATTGACTATCATTAGTTTTAAGTTGTCATATATGATGAATAGTTAACAATATTATAACGGAGGTCTCAATAAACAAATTTATAAAAATAGAGGGTTTCAATCAAGTTGAAAAATAATAGAGAGTCTCAATAAAAAAATTGAAACTATATAGGGACCAATTATGGGATAAACCCTTAATTTATTAAATTATTTAATCAATTTTAGAAAAAAAAACATGAGTATATATAGAGATCCAATAAATTTTTAGAAATTTAGAAACACATTAATGTATTTGGTATTTTTTTGGAAGTTTAAAAGACTATTTGATGGTCATATTACCTCTAACAATCTTATGTGCCGGACTAATCTCATCGGAAGATCCTCGTGACACACAAACATTAAATAACCGATATTCTTGATAAAATAATTAAAACTCGAATTGCCTATCGAAATATCTTTTTATCTATCAAAACAAGAACAAGTAATCTCCTTAAAGGAAATGAAGAAATTGGAGGTGCCATTTGATTAATACTAAATTCATTTAGATGAAAGATTTCATTGACCAAAAAAAAAAAAAAAAGAACAAAATTAATCATAAAGTTCCGCTAACGTATGCAATTCAATAAATTAGTTAAGTATTAATGACGAGTTGAAACATACCAATCTCTTACATGTTGACCTTAGTTGCTTGCAAAGGAAGACGACCTTTTTTAATGGATCAACTCATACAATATTTTACTTTTAGTCACAAATAACATACAAGACCATGTTAATTATGAAGAGGAAATTAGTTATGAAGTTTCTTTCAATCGAATAGAAAGAGAATGTGTTGGTCAATATGATGATGGAAAGACAAGCATAACTTGTATCGTATAACCATTTTCTGAATTTTGCAATCCAACTAATTTAGTTACTTCGTGAAAATCTATTGATAGCACCAAAAAGAATGAAGACTATGGTCGACAAGAACAACGAGTGAGGAAGAACATCAAGCTATCTTCTAGATTCTATGGACCTTATCCGAGTAATCGAAAGAATTGGTTCAATCGCTTATAAGTTGAAATTGCTTGAAGATTTTGATTCATCATGAGTTTCATGTTTCACTCGCTGCAAAAGAAGACCGAGAATGTGTTAACCAAATGCAAAAAAATATGGCGAAGCACGAGGGAAAGGAGAAGCAAAACAAAGGTGAAAAATGGAGCTCCTCCGCACGTGCATTCCTTTCATTCAAATTTATAAATGTGTTGTACGGAGGTTATGGAGTTGGTAAACTAATCCTAACTTTAAGGAGATTTGTCTTCACATTTAGTTCCTAAAAGTAAGCTCCACCACAAAAGCAAAATTCTAGAACATTTTCTAAATAAAAAAATACAACAAAAGGTTACACAAAAAGTTTGTTGACGACTTTTGTGTCGACCTATCGTCAACACTCCTCCTTGGCACAAGAGCCGTTGCAAACGCCAAGGTGGAGCCTAATCATTTCAAATTCTCCTTTTGGAAAACTCTTTGTGAAGATGTACGCAAGTTGCTCCTCACCACCGCAATGGAGGAGCTTTACTTTTCCTTCATTTTGATAATCTTTTAATGAATGATACTTGATCTTGATATGTTTTGTCTTTCCATGAAACACCGGATTCTTTGCAATGGCAATAGCTGAATTGTTGTCACAAAGAATCTTTGTAAGATTCCTTTGCTCTTGTTTCAAATCAACCAACATCTTCCTCAACCAAATTGCTTGATTGACGAGCATCGATAGCAGCAATATACTCGTTTCTGCTGTTGATTGAGCAACAATTTTCTCGCTTTTGTGTAGATCAGCTGACCATGGCTGAACTAAGGGAAAAACATTGACTCGATGTGCTCTTCATATCATCTATTGAGCCCGCCCAATCACTATCGTTGAATCCCAGCGAGCTTCAAGCTAGTAGACCTTCCGTACATCAAACCAAGATCAATTGTTCCTTTAACATATCTCAACACCCTCTTGGCATCGTGTTAGTGCACTTGTGTTGGAGAGTGTGAGAATCTTGAGAGCATATTTGTTGCAAACATTATATCGAGTCTAGTGATTGCCAAGTAAGAAAGACAACCAACTAAGCTTCGTAAGTAGTAGCATCAACTTTTTCAGCTCGCATCATCTTTACTTAACTTTTGTCCTCGCACCGAGGTTTAGAGACTCGGTTTGCACTTGGTCATTGTAAACCTTTTCAACAACTCTTTGGCATACTTATGCTGGAAAATAAAGATGCCATGTGAGACTTGAAGAACTTCAATTCCTAGAAAAAATGACATTTTCCCAAGATCATTCATTTCAAAGATTTGCTTCATTTGATTCCTAAATTGATCAACAAAAATGATGTTTCTATCGGTAATAAGAAGAACATCAACATAGATGGAAATGATCAAGACATCATCACTTATCTCGCTTCACATACAAAGTTGCCTCATTGCAACTTCGCTAAATCCCAACTTTACCAAATACTCATCAATTTTGCTATACTAGGCCCATGGAGCTTGCTTTAAGCCATAAAGAGCTTCTTCGAAAATATACTTTGCTTCGAGGCTTGCTCAAGCTCAAAGCCTTCAGAGTTACTCTATATAAATCTCCTCCTTTAATTGACCATTCAAGAAAGTCGACTTTACATCTAATCGGAAAACACTCCAACCTTTATGAGTCGCTATGGCAAGAATTAGTTTGATGGTTTCAAACCTTACCACTCGGTGTAAAAGTTTCATTATAGTCAACTCCGGGCTCTTGTGAATACCCTTTCACCACCAGCCTTGCTTTATGCTTGTCGATTGACCCATCAAAATTGAGCTTGAACTTAAAAACCCATTTTACACCAATTACATGCTTGTCGGATGGCCTATCAACAAAAACCTGAGTGCCATTCTTGTTTATCATCTTTAGTTCTTCTTCCATTACGACCTTCCACTCGAGAGACTCTACAGACTTCTTGAACACTTCTTGGCTCAAACATAGCAACATTGCACCTTTCATAAATGTCTCGCAAGTGTTCTTGTTCCTCCGACGACTTGGTTTTCATCATCCGAATCGAATCTTCTTCTTCAAACACAACACCTTGTTCTTGGGGCATATTTTCCCCAAGACCAATCTGATTTGGAGAAGTAATATTGGACTTCTCCCAATCCCATGTTGCCGATTCATCAACCTTAATGTCTCTTCTAACCACAACCTTTTACGAGGCTATGTCAAAGACTCTATAGGCTTTGGAGTTACTGCTATAACCAATTAGGATCCTAATATCCGCCTTCTTTACTAACTTGTCCCTTTTTGGATCGAGAACATGAGTATAACACACACTATCAAATATCTTGAGATGAAAAACGAAGGTTTAACTCCAAACCAGGCTTCAAATGGAGTCTTACCCTTAATTGCATTAGTTGGCAACTCGTTGAGCAAATACACAAAGGTATTGATAGCCTCCGCCCAAAAATGCTTGGGAACACCCTTCTCAAATAGCAAACACCTTGCCATATTCATCACGTACATGTTCTTCCTCTCACAAACTCCATTCCGTCGTGGAGAGTATGGGACGGTAAGTTCGGTGATGGATTCCGACTTTTGACGAAATTCTTCAAACCGATTTGATGTATATTCCGTCCCGTTATCAAACCTTAGAGTCTTGATTTGAAATCTAGATTGCTTCTCCACCATTGCTTTAAAATTCAAGAACATGCCAAACACTTCGACTTCGCTTCGTAAAATAAACCCAACACATTCTATTAAAGTCATCAATGAATAATAAGAAATATCTCGCTACTCGTGAGTGAGGGTGTCCTCATGGGACCACACACATTAGAATGAACCAGCTGAAGCTTTATAGAAGCTCTTCGAGCTTGATTTGCAGCGAATTGAAGCCTTGTTTGCTTCCCAAATTGACACACACCACACACTTCGAATTTTCACTCACAGTAGGCATATCAATAGCCAACTCATTCCTTTGCATTTGTTTTAGAACAACATAATTAAAGTGGCCTAGCCTTTTATGCCATAAAACAGATTCATCAACAACCGTAGTAAAGGCTTTTATTTCAGCATTTTTTCATTGAATAGGAAAGCATCTCTTGTTCATTTTAACAGAGAAAAGCTTGGCTCCTTTAGGATCAAACACATCACGAGCTTTGTTTTTAAACACCAAAGAATAATCATTTTCAAGCAATTGACCCCCACTCAGCAAGTTTTGATCTAAATTAGGAACTAGAAGAACTTCGAGAATTAGTCTAGTACTCGAAGATGTATCCATAGTAATCACACCCTTGCTCGTGATTTTCAAGTAAGTTCCATCACCAATCTTAACCGTTGAAGTGTAGCTCCTATCTAGCTCCTTGAACATGCCAGGATTAGGTGTCATATGATTTATGCAAGCACTATCTAGTAGCCAAACTCCGGGATTTGTGGTGATAGCATAGCAAGTTACAACAAACAACTTCTCCTCCTCGTTCTTGATGGACTTCAAGCAACTTGAGCTTCGCTGATTCAACAACTGCTCGATTTATTTTTGCATAACTTCTCAACATGACCAAATTGATGGCATGATCTGCATTGAACTCCTTGTTTGTACCAGCAATATTTCCTTATATGATTCCTCTTGTCGTAGTGAGAGCAAGGAGGAAACTTCTCCCGTTTTCCTTTAGACTTGCTTGCTCCGAGTATCTTTCTTGTCTTTGTCACTTTTATCACTTTGTTGCTTCTTCGAACCAGAATTGGAATGAGCCTTACCTTTGTTCCGAGCAAATAAAGCTCTTTCAGAATGCTCATCCCGCTCGATCAGCCTTCTATGTTCGGTAGCTTACAATGAGTTAACAAGCTCGACAAAGTAATGCTTGACAAATCCTCGAATCTTTAAGAGATGAAATTTTGGCTTCAAACTTCTCGTGTAGGCTAACAAGCACCTTTTCCACAACCCTTTTATCCGGCACGTCCTCTCCCATCAATCTAATTTGGTTCACCACCTTCATGAGTTTGTTAGAAAATTCCTTGATTGACTCTGAATCCTTCATTCTCAAGGATTCAAATTCTCTTCCGAGATTGAGAACTTGCATCCGCCTTGTTCTCTCACTACCACCGAACTCCTCCTCGAGCCTATCCCATACATCTTTTCCAGTTTCACAAGTCATTATTCTTGTGAAGATTGTTTCAAATATAGCGACTTGGATGCATGAAAGTGCCTTGTATTGTTTTGAAACCTCCTCATTGTATTGCTTGATTTGAGCCACGGTGGGATTTGCTCTCAAGGGTTCGGGGTTTCTACCGATTTCGGTGACCTCCCATAGTTCATAGGCTTTCAAATAGGTTCTCATTTTTGCAGCCCAAATTTCATAATTTTCTCCCGTGAAAACAGAAGAAAATGGAATTGTAAAATTAGTGGAAGCCATCACTTGAAACTCACAAACTCTCGGGTCTTTTGGTGAAGGTTGCCTTTCCGGTTTTCTCTCAAGAAAAACTCTCACAGCCCCTCAAAGATCAAATGAATGCTCCGATACCACTATTAACCAAATGCAAAAAAATATGGCAAAAGCACAAGGGAAAGAGAAGCAAAACAGAGGTGAAAAATGGAGCTCCTCCGCACGTGCATTCCTTTCATTCAAATTTATAAATGTGCTGTACAGAGGTTATGGAGTTGGTAAACTAATCCTAACTTTAAGGAGATTTGTCTTCATATTTAGTTCCTAAAAGTAAGCTCCACCACAAAAGCAAAATTCTAGAACATTTTCTATATAAAAAATACAACAAAAGGTTACACAAAATTTGTTGACAGCTCTTGTGTCAGCCTACTGTCAACAGAATGATATTGTTGTCATTACTGAATTGCCATTAGTTGATGCCGATGGTAATGCGAAGACTGCTCGCATTGTAATTTTAGCTAGAAGACTGGTGAAGAGACATAATAAACCTGTTGTGCAGGGTTTGATTCAGTGGTCCAACTTGCCAGAAGAAGAAGCTACATGGAAGGATATTAAGTTCATTCAGTCACAGATTACAGGCTTTAACACTGATTAATATCCTTGAGGATAATGATAGTTTGAAGGGGATGGAATTGTTAAGAGTCTTCAAAATTGCCCATTTGTGGTCTGTGTGTTTGATACATTCAAGTAGTACAAGATTATACTATCTCAAGTGCATTAAGATAGCTTTAAATGAGAAAAATGAAAATCATAGTATCTTCAAGGATTCTGGAACAAATTGACGCAAAAGCTGAACTCTGTCTGCTTGTCTAAGTTGACCACTGAAGTGGCAGATCAAACCCATAATTCCTGTAGATTGAAATTTAAGGCAGAGTCATTATCGATAGACATAATCATTGGATAGCAAGTGATGATTTACAACCTGATTAGTGTACCTGCTATAAAGCTTCTCTATATATCGGCAGCCATTTCCACAGCCCTTTCTGACAACGCACATACTGTTGAGGATGTTGCGGAGAAGTTCATTTCCAGTGATCTTGTAGGAGAATACAGGAAAGGCTTTGGTGGAGTTTGCAAGAATTGAAGACTGCCTTCTAACATCTCCACCACCTTCGTCATTGAGGGTCTGTCTAACGGATTGGTTTGAACGCACTATAAACCCACCATAACCATCTTTTTTACTGTCTCTTTTGATTCATCTGTTATAACCCCATGAAGACTAGATACTTCTTCGGATTCATACGTAAAATTTGGAAAGAATATTTCACTGCTTTGAGATGCTCCAATATCAATGTTTTCTCTTCCTCCAACCAGTTCAAGAACCATCATCCCATAGCTATACACATCAGGCTTGTAAGAAACTCCTCCAAAGTTTCTGCAGAATACTTCTGGAGCTATATACCCTGCAGTCCCTCTTGCACCAGTCAATGAAACATTACTTTCCTTTCTCTTGCAGAGCTTTGCGAGACCAAAATCAGAGATCTTTGGGCAGAAATCTTTATCTAAGAGAATGTTGTGAGGTTTTATGTCAAAATGCACAATCCTAGTGTTACAATCTCTATGTAAGTACTCTAGACCTCTAGCAATGCCTACGGAAATTTCATATAATGTTTCCCATTGTAAATTATGGTTTCCATGCAGAGAACTTCGATGATATATGAACTTGTCTAAAGATCCATTTGGCATGTATTCGTAGATCAAAGCCCTTTTAGTCCTTTCAAAGCAAAATCCCAAAAGAGTAACTATGTTAACATGGGAGGTTCTACTAATGCTCACAACCTCATTAATAAACTCTTCTCCATCACCTTTGGAATTCTTTAGGACTTTTACTGCCACAGGATGGCCATCTGGTAGCTCTCCTTCGTACACAGCACCAAATCCCCCTTGACCCAGGTTATTGATAAATGAGTTGGTCATTTTTCTGATTTCTGAATATGTATAGCGTTTCGGAGTAAGAGAATGCGAGTTCATAATGATCGTCTCAATGTTTACGTTATGTTGAGCATTCTGCCTCCAAAAGCTTGTCGTCTTGGCTCTAGAAAATCCTCATCTAGAGCACAGCACAATGAGAGTGACTGCAATCGTCGTATATATGGCTAGTGTTATGACTGAAATAAGAGAATCATATTACATTCACGTTAAGTTTTATCTTCTTTGCTTAACAAGAGACGGTAGATATTAGCAAGATTTGAGAAATAAATGCTCATCGATCCAATAGTAGAAGAAAAGAAGGGTATTTGATGGTCGTATTACCTTTGATGAGTTATATTCCCATCTGTAAGACCCTGTAAGACAAACATCAAATAGCTGAGTTTCTTGGCATATTAAACATGAAATTACCCATGACAGACATGTGAAATGTTAAGTTTTTTTCTTTTATAACGAGATATCAAATCATATCAACACTCAATAGTTCCAGCTACAAAGAAAACAGAATCAAATACAATCACTCTCCCAAGCCAAAGCCAGCCACGCAAGACAGAACAGAGAATCTTGTTACTGCTACAGGAGTAAATTAAAACACAAAAACTAAGCTCCTTGAAATGAAATTTAAGGTTCCAAGTAGGTTATTAATGAAGTCATTTGGCCCTGTTTCAAAAGATTAAGGATCCATCTTATGAAAAATTTAGGTAAAGGAAGCTATTTTGGTTGCACAATCAAACCATCAGCCGAAAGAAGAACAAAGTTATGAATTTCTTAGCATTCACAATTCAACAGGTTTTGTTACTTTTCCCTGCAGATAAAACAAGTTAAAAGACTTTTTTTGATAATTTTTAAAATACATATGCTTGTGACAAGGAGTAATAAAAACTATGTGAAGGCAAAGCAAACTCTTACATGTTGATTATCTTCGTTAAAAATTCGGTAGGGAGTAATAAAAACTATGTGAAGACAAAATTGTGCTATATTTTACATACAGCCACATATTATATAAGGTCATATTGATTATATTAACCAAGAGGAAGGGGTTATGAAGTTTCTTTCAAACAAATTTATGGAAGCCATCCGACCTATTCATGGCTAATTTTTCTCTACATCAGTACAGCTAATCTTCTTTCACCAAAAAATACAATAAAATAAAAGTGGCAGGACGTACCTTTCTCACAAGTGGTTGCATTTGCATACGACTGATCTCGACAGTAGCAAGTGAATTTACTGGTATCAGTATCGTATCCACACTGCCCACCAGAAAATTTACATTTGTTGCACAAGGAATCATTTGCAGTCCACTGCAACCAAAAACCTTGAGCAAGAGCTGCAATCAAATTTTCTGCTGTTGGATGGCTCTCTATAGGCCGAACAGCAGATTCATATGCTGGAACGATTATGCTATAATTACAAGACTCCAAGTACCTGCTTATGTTGGCAGCAAAGCTATCAATTGCTGACATGTTCAGGGTTCTTGTGAGATAATAACCTACCATATCAGCTCTGCTTATGCTGCAATTGAACTGGTTGGATAGCCCAAAGGTTGGTAAAAATTGACTTGGAATTGTTGGACATGCATAGTACAGAGTTATATTCTTAGTATTTGAAGCATAACTGAAATGGTTGAGATCAAAAGTGGAGTTGATGGGGAGGATAGGACAAATGCTGTCCTTGTAATCTTTTCTAGCAACCTTCAGGATTCGTGACATATTTTTTATCTCAAGGACTTGGTAGGCCAGTTCCGATATTGTAATCACTGGGGTGTTACCACTGCAATCAAGGCGGAATCCTGGATGGCCACAGTATTGAGGACGAGTCAGTCCCCAGAAAGGGTAGGTAACACCCTGAATGTTTCCGCATTCAAATGAACTGCTGCAACTTAGATATCGCCCATCAGGTTCACCTAGAGATATTGGCTTTGGAATAATGATAACGGTAAGGACCGTGAGAGATAAAGAGATGGTTTGAAAGAGATGTGGATGCATTTCTGGAGATGGAAATGCGCTGCAGGTATAGAACTCTTGAATTAAACCTGTGAAAACAGATGGAGCTAACCAGCTTTTATTGATCATAAACATAAGATAATATGATGTCTTGACTCTTGACCAAATTAATGACTTGGTCTGAAATCAGAAGTTTCCTGATCATTCACTGGCGATGCTAATTAATGAGAATAATATAAGACTCATTTTCTTTAGACTTTTAGAATTCTTTTTGTGTGAAATGTGTCAGATTCACTTATCTATGATTAACTATTCTGATAGAATAAGTAAATCGAGCAAGAAAGCCTAGCTTTGCGAAATCACTCTTTCCTACCGAGCAACTTGTGGTCTAGTTGGGAAAAAAGTGTTCTGATTAAATATTCCTCAACATCCTCGTCAACATTTCGGTCAAAAAAAGAATGTTAAACCTTGGGAAAGAATTTACTCAATTACTAAATAAATTTCAATGACATAAACAATACCATACTCAGTTATTTTGACCATGTTCTGAGTTGATAAAAAATTATATAAAAGAAGGCAGT
Source organism: Dovyalis caffra (assembly GCA_963924115.1). NCBI lineage: Eukaryota > Viridiplantae > Streptophyta > Magnoliopsida > Malpighiales > Salicaceae > Dovyalis > Dovyalis caffra. The sequence goes on along the minus strand of CAWUPB010001161.1, from coordinate 1,761,751 downwards.
CATTTTCCAGTGTCATCTTGACAAAAGACAATAAAACACAGAAAGCTTATGCTATGTATGTAGTCAACCAAATTAATTGTTTTCTCCCAATGAATAATAAATTTGTCGAGCAAAAAACACCAGGTAAATGATGCTGACTGGAAGCTTGTTGTATTGAGAGAAACTTATGTTACCTTCTGCTTCTGCTGTTCTGCTATTTCTACACTGTCATTATTTTTCTCAGGCTCTGTCACCTTTCCTATCCTCTAACGTTGCTTTATGCTCTACTTTGCAAATAATATTCTGAGCGCTCCATTTGTTTGAGTGCTGGATCGTAGAAAGGATTTATTATCTCTGAGTTCTGGATTAATCTTAAATACAATAAAGCTTCAGCTCTGTCTTCTTATCTATGATTTAAAACTAGAAAAACGATGGCATTAAAATGGAGATCAAGATTACAGTTCTGAAGATCGACCTTTAAGAATAACAAAAATAATTAGTAGTTTGGTACAAAAAATCATGGGAAATCAAATAGATAGTTACTGTTTGAACAAGTATTTATTACAAAGATCCTTCATCTACTGACATGATCTCAATCCTCATCCCTCTGTTAGAATGTGCATAGTGTTGAAAGTGTTGAATATAGTTGCATTTCAGGTGACCTTGTAGGGAATATAGGACTTTCACAGATCAAAGCTCTTTTAGTCCTCTCACAGCAAAATCCCTGTCTACTTCATTAATAAATTATTCTCCCAGTTATTTCTGGGAGAGCATATGAAGCTAAATAGCCTTTGTTCATAATAAATGATAAGATAATCTGATCTTTTGACCAAATAATGACTGTCTGAGAGGAGAAGGTTTATTTATACTCCTTCATCCGAAGTACCAATGAAAACGATAGACTGTTATTTTCATCATGACTGGAAATTGTCAAATTCGTTTTCACTATCATTAACCATCTTAATCTACAAAAGTCAATTGATCTGGAATGAATAGGTTTACAAAATCACTCTTTACTGAAGAGCAACTTTTGGTCTTGTGGTATAAAAATGTGTTTTTTTTTTTTTTTTTTCATGCAAGCTGACAACTCAGTTTCCTGTCTTGCCATTCTCTATCCTGGAACTTGGCTATCGAATTTACTGGACGGGAAAAACCACTCTTCCTTCGTTTCTCACCTGCTTAACATAACTTATTTTATTGATGCCATGCATGGTAGATAAAAACAAAAACAAACAATAAAAATCTCCACACAATTTCGCAGACGAAACACTTTTTGATCTGAGCTCGGGCATTGGCTTTATATGCAAGCAATGTATTCAAACCAGCCACTTGAACAGAATTCAGGTCAACAATCCTTAAATATTCAGTCAAAAGAAAGAAGGAAAATTTAGTTTTTGAGAAAGAATTAACTCGATTAATGTATATTACTGCTAATGGCATAAATAATATAATCAGTCACATGGGATGCTCCTGATTGAAGAAGAATAGCCCTTTTTTAGTGTCATCTTATCAAATGACACGAAACAAGTAAAAATTAATAATTTTACCAACAAATTTGGAGAGATATAAAATCCTGGAATATGAGACTGAGACTTGAAACTTCTTATTATGGTGACTAAGTCGGCTGGTTTGGTTCTCCACTGGTTATGTTGTGCTCTTGTTGATTATACATACCTTTAGTTTTCTGTCATTTCTAATCTGCATCCAGTCCCCACCTCTTTTATTCCTACATTTCCTACTTTTACTGATCTGAAAAATGATATTCAGTGAAATAAAAGCTACATACAGAGTACTCTGTTTGTTTATATATATTTATATATATCTTTCACAGTTCTAATAAATATTTTTAGCCATTACTTGTCTTATTAAGGAAATTCTTTCATTTTTTTTTCAAATAAAATGTCGTGTGTCGCTTGAATTTATGGGCCAATAATATTTAGTCAATTAGGTTTTTTTCCTTTATAGATATGAGGTATTTAAACCTCTTTATTTCTCTCGTTTAAAAAATAGAATGAAAGACAGAGACTTTGTATTGATCCTCCAAAGTTCTTGTATTCTCCTCGCTATCAAGCTAATAAAACTTCCTTTTTATCTATGGAGTAAGCAATTTGTCGAACCACATAAATCCTATATGTTGATAATTTATTTAGCTTTATCTTTTGATTATCTTTTGCCATTACTTATCTTATTTTTGATGTTTGTCATAACAAACTAGTGTCGAGCACGTATTGTACATCTTTGGGCTTTTTTATTTGTAATGGCAGCTTTGAAATTTGATATTTTACCTTTTGATGATCAAAATAATTTTGGCTTATGGAGAATAAAGATGAAAGCTTTGTTACGACACGAAGGCTCTTTCAAGGCAATTGAAGATATATACCCGGATGACATGTCTTCCGTCGAAATTGAAGAGATGGATGAGAAGGCTCATAGTGCTTTACAATTATCATTGTTAGACAAGATACTATGAGAAGTTACGGATGAAGAGACGACGACGACACTATGGCGAAGTTATAAAGCCCGTACATGAAGAAATATCTTATAACAAGATTGTATTTGAAGCAACATCTTTATAAACTAAAGATGCGAGAATGTACGTTTATTTAAGAATATCTTGATGAATTCAATAAGATTGTTATGGATATGAAAAATCTTGATATTAAATTTGATAAGAAAGATCAATCTCTTATTGTATTGTGTTCATTATCAGTTTCGTATGAGAATTTTGTTAATTCAATATTGTATGGTAGAGAGTCCATAACTTTAAAGGATGTTAAGGCCTCTTTGAATTCTATTGAGCTGAGATATAAGCTAAATGGTAAAGTCATTGATAGCCAGTGCTAATGATTTGCTAGTAATAGGGAAGACAAAAGGATAAAGAGGGTTACAAAGGAAGACCCAAATTTTGTTTTAAGTTTAGATCACTCTCAAATAAGAAAAATAATATTGAGTGCTACTTCTATCATAAGAAAGAACATTAAAAATTAGATTGTTCTACTTTGAAGAAGAAGAAGAAATCGTAGGGTCAAAGTTTTGAGTTTGTTAATGTGGCGAAGGCTACTAATACCGATGTCACCGAACGTATTTTTGCCGCATGTCCTTTAGATGATCATTTTGATCAAGAGTGATTTTGGATATAGGCATTTTTAATCATATGTGTCCAAATAAAGAGTGGTTTACTACTTATGAACTCGTAAGTGGTGGCTTTCTTCGACGGCAACAATTTAGCTTGTGAGATGATTGGTATTGGTGCAATTCGTATCGTGTGTCATGATTCGATTGTGAGGACTTTGACTGAAGTAAGACTTATACGAGATTTGAAAAAAAATCTAATTTCTTTAAGTTATCTAGATTCAAGAGGTTATGACTATTCTAATAAAAGTGAAATTCTTAAGGTTTATAAGAATTCTTTAGTTATGATGAAAGCAACTCAAATTAATCATCTCTATATGTTACAAGGTAGTATGGTAATAAGTTTTGTATGGGGTGATTACTTCCTACTTTGAAAAGAAAAAGACTCAATTGTGGCATATATGTCTGGCCACATTAGTGAGAGAGGTATGACTACTCTTAGTAAACATGATTTGCTTTGTGGTGATCAAATGATATTACTTGATTTCTATGAGCATTATGTCTTAGGAAAGCAAACTAGAGTATAGTTCTCTATTAGCACTCATTCTACAAAGGACTTACTTGATTACTAAGCTTGAGATTAATCCAAGTGTGACATACTTGGATTTATATTAAGGAAAAACCCTAGCTACAAGTATGGAGGAGGAAGAAGAAGGAAGGCTTACACCATTAGAGCTTTCAAGTAACCTAAATGAGAGGATACACCAAGTAAAGAGGAAACTACCCAATTACCAATGTAAACAATTTTAGTGAGCCTAGAAACACTCTAAATCAACTTCCAAACTAGCTTAGAGGATCAAGCTAGGAGAGGAAAATATTCTTCAACATGGCCAAAATACTTAGAGGAGAGGAGGAGAAAGGAACTAAGGAAGAAAAGAGCAAGAGAGGCCAAATTCCAACCGAGGTAAGCATAATTCCTCACTACACCATAAGAAATTAATGCCTTTGATGTGTGATTGGTGTTAATTTAATATTTATTTGATTAAGCTTTAATGAATGCGCTGGTCAAGAATTGCTTTATGAGAATTGAATTGAAGTGATTTGATGATGCATGTGAACTAATGATGTGTTAATTATGATGTTTGAATGATTAGATGGAATGAATTCATATGTTTTAATGTTGTCCTTATTCTAAGAACAAGGTGGTTGGAATGACTTAAGGCATGTATAAATTGATGGTTACATTGCTTGATGCCTACATAATGCTTGATGAAATATGGTAGAGGTGTTCATGAGGTTAAATTAAAGGAATTGAAATTTGGTAACCTCATGGTTAATTTTGGCCAAGTAAAAGGTTTTGATTGATTAGTAAAGTGACCCTACTTAATGGTTAAATAATGAGAAACATGATAGACAAAAAGGTTTATATGAGGTTTAGAGGTATAAATGATATAAAAATGATCATATTCATATGAAGAATGATTGTTCATGTTGCTTATTATATTTAGCCATGATATATTGAAAGATGTTATCCATGTTCATTATTTTTCATGGGTATTTATGTATTGCATGTATACTTGATTGATTGGAACATGTATTTGATTTATTATGTACGTCACATGTTTTTGGGGATTTAAAGGTATGCATGTTGAGGTTTATATTTATTGTGTTACATTTTATTTAAATGCATATGCACATTATAGTCATGAAAGAGATTTTATATTTATGATTTTGTTAAAAGGAAAAGGAAAAAGGAAATGTTTTCAAAGGAAATAGCTCTGTACCTTCATAAGGTTTATGGGAGAGGAATGATCATCCTTTATCGAGGATAATGGATATGCTTTGTGTGTTGAGGCTATGGGAAGGTACCTAATGCTTTTTGTGATTTTTCATAAATTGAATGTTTTTATAGAGGGCCGACTATATACGTAATCAATAGGATGTACCCGAATAGGAAAATGAATTTCAAAATGTATGAAAATGTTTTTATAAAATTTGTAAAACGTACATCACATACATTACATGGATTACACTTATTGAGCATTGCATTGCTCACCTTTGTTTCTTATGGTGTAGGAGAAAAGAAAGATGATTAAAGATCATCACCGGCAAGATGTGCAAAGGACTTGTCATTTTATGTGCTTAGGGTGAAAGAGTATGAGAATCTTTGTTTTGCTTAACTTAATTTTTCATTATATTTATAGTGAGTTAAGTAAATTTAGGTATGTAAGTTAATTAATCAAAGATTGTTTTGTAATAATGAATGTATGGCTTGAATGATAAGTAAATGTTATGTTAGAATCATTAATTGATATAGTGAAATTGAGGTAATAGATTATGGGAATGAATAAATAAATCAAAGGCATTAATGAGATTGTTTTAAATGAATAAGGAACTAAAGTTCCTTAAGTCTAAAGAAATGTCTTAAAAGACTAAATTATTATTAAAGATTTAAATGAATTTAATGAAGGTTTTATTGAATCTAAGAAAAAAATTTATACTTAAGTTATTTTTAGGTGGACCTAGCATCTCATAATCATTAGGGACCTTACTCGTAAATTACCCACTTTGCTAATGAATCGAAAGTGTTAATAGAGGAGGTTCTTAGCTTGCATTCATTACACTCTGAATGTAAGTCAATTTCGATAATATCCATGACCTATCTAGGTCTTAGGTCGAGGTGTTACAACTTATGAGTGTTATGCACTTGCTATTAGATAACAATAAAGGACCTCACACCTACCGACATGGTGATACCAAATCAAGCACTTAGGTGAATAATATTAGAGAACATATATCACTAGATGTGACTCATAATAAGAACCCATTCGGTTTAGTCTATGAGAATCTCATATGAGATGGTACAATTGGTCCTTTGACTTGAACTTATCACAGCTTATCTTATTAGAGGATTTGAGTACTTTGACATTCATTTTGATAGGCTCAGTAAAGATTTTCTTGTGGGTGATTCATGAGGTGCACTATGAATTTAATAGAGATAGGTGGATGACTAAGATAAGACATGTCATTCTTTATATGCTAAAGAAGTTATCACATTATACTTTGATGAATTGTCTACTTAAAAAATCGTTGCCACAGTGGGAGTATATCAATAGAGCATAGTTAGTTTACTTATGAGCTAATTCATTTAGGAATAAAAGAAAACTTGTGTAAGCATCATCGAATAGACTATAAATCAAGTTTGAGATCATACTATGATAAATTGACATGAGAATTGAATTGTATAAAAACCATTCTTATAAAAGATAATTATGGATTAATTAATCCTTTCGAGAGAATTCGACAATCATTATGTCTTGTTAGAGGCTAATCTTGATTTAGGTATCAAGAGATAAAAATAGTATCTTTTATCTCTTGATATATTGCTAACATATCTAGGAGCCTATTGAGTCACATGCATAAAGTTTAAACATTCACATGATAAAACGAAGCAAAGATTTTTAAAAAATATTTCCTGTTTTGGAAAGTTTCCTATTTTGAAAATAGTTTTCTAAAATGGAAAGTTTCTTATTTTGAAAAGTTTTCCATTTCAAAAAATGTTTCTTAAAATGGAAGGTTTCTTATTTTAGAAGTTCACTTCCTAATTTGGAAGTCACTTACCTAAAATGAAAATCAATTTTCTAATTTAGGTTTAAGGATAATTTTAGAAATTATTTCTTAATGTGGGCCTTAATAAAATGCTTGACCTAATTTATTTGGATGGTCCAAATTAATTAGTAAAATTAGGCCAAAAGAGTTTAGGCAATAACTTTAATTTAAAAGCATGTAAGGTATTTTGATTTGAGGATAAACTAAAGCACTATTAAATAAGGCTTAGGATTTGCAAGGATAAGATCAAACAAGCCCACACTGTTGCAATTCCCCGTCCTCGTAGGACAAGGATGCCACCCCCTCCCCCATAAATAGAAGAAGAGAGATACATGACTAAGATAACCAAAAATAACAAAAGGGGAAAAAGTTGCCGCATAAATATTAAGGAAAAGGTTGTCTCAAATACCTCTCTCTCACCGTAAAATGTTGCTACAAAAAAAAAAAAAACCATAAAGGATTTTTAGAGAAAAATTCACTATACAAAATAGTTGGAGCTTGCACATGATGATTTATATTGCTTCTTTTATGGGTGTTTGAGTTGCTTGGATAATCAATAAAGGTTTGACACTTGGATAATTCCCTTATGTATAAATTAATTATGCTCTATAAGAGGAAATCACTCACTATATTTCCATTTATGTTTTTGTATGATTAGTTGATTCAATGGCATGATCTTGGGAACCCTAGATGGAGGGAACTACCCAAGTATGATCTTAGGAACCCTAGATAGAATAATTAATTATTCTATACCTCTATAAGATGTATGATCTTTCAATTGGTATCGAGCCTCCATTAAATATTTAATTGTATGTAAAATTAATTAAAATTAAATACATAAATTATAGTTTTTGGATCATAAATCTAGGGTTTTTGGTATTTTATAATGTCTTGAAATTGATTTTTAGGCTAGAAATTAGTGGGTGTGCACAAGGCCAACGTTAGACGTTGGCATTCGAACGTGCACCAACAGGCAAGCTAGGCACGCATCGAGCATGCACTAGGGTAGGCTTGCCTCACACACACCGAGCATGCATAGGTAAAGTGCATAAAAGCACATCGAGCCAAGGCCAAGCATGGGCAAGCACGTCGAGCCAAGGCTAGGCACGCATGAGCATGCCGGACACTAGACCATGATCGCGTGAGTGCTCCGGGCAACATGGTCGAGCTAAGCCAAGAGTAAGGTCAAGTGTACGAGCATGCTAGGCCATAAGCGGACATGCCTAACTCATGCTAGGCCACAACTAGGTATGCCTAATCGCCCATGCTAGGCACCGGCTAGTGGCCGCCGCAAAAGTAGGCATGCATGAGTGTTCCTACCTAATGGAGGGCATTGACCGAGTGGCTGGGGCCAAACGAGGCATGCACAAGTGTGTCGTGCCAATGGCAGCTGCTAGCTAGTGCTAGTCATTATCTAGCTAGGGTATGACAGCCCATTGGCCTAAAGGGGTCCCAAGCCTAAAAGTCTTAAAAATTAAGAATTTGGAGAAATTTTGACTTTTTTAAAAAATGAACAAAATCGGAGATTTATAATTATTTCTAAAATGAAATATGTTTCATTTGTTTATATGTCATATATCAATGTGATTGAAGTATGGGTGAATGGTATGGATGAGTCGACCTAGTTTTTTAGGAATGTATGCTTGTAAATCTTTAGTTAAATAAGGCTTGTATGTCTTTCCTTCTCTATTATTTTGATGTCGTTCTTTTCTCATCTCGGTCCCCTTGAATGTAACTTAAGGTTTCTTATTCAAAAAATTATAAAAGTAGAAAATAGATTATTAGAATAGATGCAAGGATGAAAAGATAAGAAGAGAAGACAATGTCAAAGAATTTTTAATAATTTGTAATGATGGGGTTGAATTCTAATATGCATGCTAGAAATAAAATGATAAGACCACACTATAGTAAATCCTTTAAATAAGTATTAAGTTAAATATCTTTCAATATTGTAAGGAGAGAACTCTCTTGGTCGTTGTTGACTTGTTGAGATAACTCAATATCACTTCTTTCTCAAAAGTATCAAATCATGAGCCATGCGATGTCCCCGAACATTTGGGTCTAGCTTGACATGAATTGTTTGGCTTGTTGAGATAACTCAAGGCCCATCAAATTTATAGGCAAAGATTGGTATTCATATAATATGTGAGATGACAAGTAGTTATGCCAATAAAATTAGGAGTTGCATTAGATGCAATTGGTAAAGAGTTACCTATCTAATCCTTTATGTATGACTTGTTAAGATAACTCAAGTTTAATGCATGTAAGAGGATGGGATCGTAGCCCACTAAGGAAAATGAATTGAAAAGTTTTCTCGAGTCTTATAGTAAAGGTTATAGAACTTGAAAAAAATAATATGAGCAAATATAGATTTTATTTCTTAATTTATGCCTTGTTTTTATTAATGCAATTCAATTAACCAAATCATATGTTTTTCTATCTTGTCGAGTTATTGCCCAGTCGATCGGCAATACATTGATAGGATCGATCATTGATGAAAGCAATGCCTTCAATAGCACAACCTTTAATGAATCTAAGGATAATCCTCTAACATAAAAAAAATTCTTTATAGGATATAAACATTTCTCCCAATCGTGCCTTATGATCAAGTTAAAACTTATGCAAGCATGACTCAAACATAAAGATGATGCAATCACCTCTCAAAGCATTATACCGATCGCTATGACGTGTAGTATAGGCACCAATATAAAGGCATAAGCATCCTTTTTATCATAGCAAAACTTAAAAGCTTATTTGAAGAGAATAATAGGCATAAGTGTTATGAGATTGCCAAAAAGCTCTTTAGAGCGGAATGAAAGAAGAATCGATGTCAAAAAGCATGTCAAGTTGGAATTGATACAGAATTATCCATTGACCTATTATTACAATTATTGTAAAATAGCTTTAGACAGTTCATCATGAACTTCAACATGATGTAAATGGAACATACTCTTAAATAGTTGTTGTCCATACTAAGGGAAGCTCGGTTAAAGATTAACAAGAAGAAGAAGAGTTTTGTACTTCGTTAAGAAGGAAAAAGGCAAAATGAAGGGCAAGGAAAAGCCCAAACACCAAAAGAAGCCTTCTCTAGTACCTAAAGGAGGGGTGAAAAGGTCATGGCTTAAAATAGTCGAAAGGAAATAGTCCGCTTTCATTGTAACAAGAAAGACATTAGAAGCACAACTATAAGGAGTACTTAGTAGAGGTGTAAAGGAGGAGTTCTACCGAACATCGGGTATTTATATTATTGAAATTAATTTTTTTTACTTCTAATGTCACCTCAAGAGTATTTGATATTAAATGTGTTGCTCACATTTATATAAATGTGCAGAGGCTTAGAGAGAGAAGAAAGATTGCTTGAGGGAGGATGACCTACATGTTAGCAATGGATCAAGAGTTAGACCATTAGTTGTAGGCACCTATGAGTTAGAAATATTATCTTGGCTTTTACTTAGACTCAATAACCATTATTACCTTTCTAGTATAGATTGTGAATACTATTTTCATTTCTTATTTGGAAATAGATATTTTTCATTTTACTTAAGAATAATGATTTTTTTTAAAAAAAAGATGAAATGTTATATGGAAATGCTTTGATTAATAATAGTTTGTATGTTTTGAATATTGAACCTCCCATAAATAACATAAATGCAAAAAAGCTCAAAATGAATTGTAACCAAAAACATGATTTACTATCATTAAAAGTTATGTGAAAAGCATGTTCTCCTCTTACTTGGGTGAACTTTGGCCCATATACATCTCTATGTATAAGGTTTTCATTAATTAGTAATTCTTTCTCATTTTCAGCTAAAAGGGGAATTCATGTCTCTTTGTCAAGTAAACAAGATTCCTTAAATATCATCAAATAATTCTAAATATCCTTTGTATAGATAGGTTGGATATGGGATTTATGCTTATATGACCCAATTTGACATTTTTACTAATTAGTGTTATTTAGACCATTTGAGTCCTTTTTTGTATACATGTTATACACTTGGGATTTATGTTCAAAATAATTATTATCAAGACATTTTCATGAAAAAATCATCTTTAAAAATAAACATTATTCTTAAAAATGAAATACTTATTCAAAACAAGAAATGAAAATAAGATATTTAGTCTCTAGTAAAATAATAATAATAATTGAGTCTTAGCACATTCCTACATGGTAGTATTATCTCATTAATTCCTATATCTAATGGTCTAACTCTTGACCATTATAGTCATATAGGTATTCTCCCTTGTTGCTATCTTCTTTACCTTTTCTAAGCTCTTGTACATTTCAAAAAAGTAAGCATCATATGTAGTATCATATACTCATGAGGTGGAATTTATAAATAAAAGGATTAACATTAATAACATAAATATCCGAGATGACGGTAAAACTCTTTTTTGCGGACCTTCCGGTATTCGCGAGTTGGGCTTCCAATGCCCTTTCTAGTTACAATGAAAGCAAATAGCATTCTTTGAGCTATTCTAAGCCTCAACCTTTTTCACTCGTACGGTAGGTGCATTTGAAGACTTCTTCTTTTTCTTGTGCTTTTTCTTGCTCTTTACTACACCATTTTCCTTATTAACTAGAAGTATAGAAGTTTTGTTCTTCTTGTTAATTTCAAGATGAACTTCCTTTAGCATGGACAATAACTCTCTAAGAGTCTTTTGCATGTGCATCATGTTGCAGCTTCTTGATAAACTATCCAAAGCTATTGGGCAACGATTACAATACTAGGTCTATGGATAATTCAGCATCTATTCCAACTCCAAGTTCATGCCCATCTATCGATAGAGCCTATCATTTCGGTGGCATACTTTTTGATATTAGATCCCTCATCCATTCTAGCTCTAAAGAGTTTCCTTGCTATCTCATAGCACTCATGCCTAGTATTCTCCTCAAATAAGCTTGTGAGCCCTCGTGTTGGTGTTTATGCTTCAATGTCATAGTAGCAAGCATAATGCTCTAAACGGTGATCGCATCATCTCTATGTTTAATCCACGCTTTATGAGCTTCGACTTGAACCAAATGCGGCTTAGCTAGGAGAGCTTTTTCTATCGTATAGAGAATTTTCTCATGTTGAAGGACTATCCTCAAATTCGTTTCCCAATTGAGAATGTTTGTGCCATTAAAGGCATTACTTCCATTAATAATCGATCATATCGATATATTTTTAGTCATACTCGTGTAATCCGACATGATAGAAAAACGTACGATTTGGTTAATTAAATTGCATAAAATAAAACAAAGCATAAATTAAAGAAGTAAAATCTATGTTCGCTCCCATTATTTTTTTCAAGTTCTATAACATTTAAATAGAACTCGAAAAAACTTTTCGATTCGTTTTCTTAGTGGGTTAGGATCCCATCCTCTAACATGCATTATCCTTGAGTTATTATAATAAGTCATACATGAATGATTAAATAGGTAACTCTTTACCAATTACATCTAATGTAATTCCTAATTTCATTGGTATGACAACTCCTTGTCTTATCATATCTTTTGTGACTACCAATCTTTACTTATAAGTTTATTAGACCTTGAGTTATCTCAACAAACCTAACAACTCATTTAAGTGACACCCAACATTTGAGAACATCGTATGGTCCATGATTTATTTTTCTCGAGGAAGAAGTGACCTTGAGTTATCTCAACAAGCCAACAATGATAAAGAGAGTTCTCACCTCAAAAGTTGAAAAATAATTAACTTAATATTTAATTTGAGAGATTTAATATGATTGGTCTCATCGTAGCATGCATGCTAAATAATAATCATATTATTCCTAACATGCATACTAATATTTTATTTCATAAAAAACATACATCTTATACATGACTCAAAGATCGGTGAAAGGTAATGGATCTCTAGTACTAGCCCCCTCGAGCCATAAGGAGACTAGTGGGTCAATTCCGAGGTGAAAAATTAATACAAATTCTTCATGAATGTCTTCATTCCTTGGTGTCCTCTCCTTGTATCTATTCTAATTCTTATCTTCTACTTTTATATTTATTTTAAATAAGAAACCTCGAGTTACATTTAAGGAGAGTAAGATGAGAAGAGAAATACAATAGAATAATAGAGAAGGTAGGACATACATGTCTTATTTATCTAAAAAAAATTACAAGCATTCACTCATAAAACTAGGTTGACTCATCCATAGCATGCACTCATGCTTTAATCACATTGATATATGACATAATAATGAAACATATTTCATTCATAAAATAACTATAAATATGTGATTTTAATTATTTTATAAATTTATTAAAATTTCTCTAAATTTTAATTTTAAAACCTTTTTGGGCCTATAGGCTTTCTTGTGCATGCTTGCCCGCGATTACTAGCCTAGCGCGAAAGTGCCTAGTCCCCGAGCCCGAGTGTATAGCTCGGTAGGCCATCGAGTCGCTCGTCGTGCCCCTAGCACGCGAGCTAGCGAAGCCGACATGAAGGATCATGCATCCTATAGAGGTGCTGAATAATAAAAAAGAATTTCTCTATTTAAGGCTCTAAGATCAATTCATTGAATCTATTCACCATACATCTATGAATTTAAAGCAATAAATAAAAAATTACCTTTTATAGCACAAATCCAAATTCTTTTATCGGAAAAATCATCTAATTGTCCAACCTCTAGTGATGATCCACGCAATCCAAGTATCCATAAAGAAGCACTCAAAATCGATAGGGTGCTAGCTCTATCTTTTTCGATTTGTGTATTGTTTCCTATAAAATCAATCTCGGGTAATTTTATAACAACCTTAAAAGAGAAAGAAAGAGTATATTTGTGCTAGGGTTTTTGAAGAAAACTATTTCCTCATTTTTTCTTCACTTTGCCATGTGCCTTAGTTACTTTTTAGGGCTGGCCAAATTTTTTTTCTCTCTCTTTTTGCTTAGTTACCGCACCTCTCTCTCTCTCTCTCTCTTATATTTACAATAGAGTTTCCTTGTCCTATAAGGACGAGGAGAGATGTGGCATTAAGTCCCTATTAGGACTCTAGGTTTTTGCTTCCTTATCCTCCAAGGATGAAAAGTTATTTCTATTTGTGGATTTTTTATCATTATCTTCAAAACATTCATTATTATCTAATAAGGTTAATGTTTATCCTCCCACCAAAATATCTTAAGGTTTTTAATTAAACCTAATGGGCCAAAATTATTTTATCCCAGCTTAAATTATTTGGATTATCCAAATAAATAATCTTAGATTATCTTAGGCGGGTCCACATTAGGAAACAATTTATAAAAATACCCTTTAACCTAAATTAGGAAACTCATTTTCATTTTAGGTTGTTTACTTCGAATTTAAAACTAACTTTCAAATTAGGAAACTAATTTCAAAAATAGAAAAATTTTCATTTTAGGAGACTTCTTAATTAAGAAAAATTTCCATTTTAAGAAACTTCCTAACTTTTTGTAGCGTCCTTAACCTAATTCCTTACAAAAACTTCATATAACTTAGCAATTTTAGTTCTAGAAAACTCAATTAATCACAAAATATCACTTAGGACCTTTAAAACCTCATATTAGAAAGATTAGGAATTTTTGTTTTTGGGCAGTAGGTTACACGACCTCCAACACGGTCGTGTACTTGCTCGTGTAACTTAAAACTCACTTTTCCTTGAAAATAGAAGGTTACACGGCCTTCCACACGAGTGTGTACCTTTCCGTGTATATTTCTGCCCAAAACAAGGGTTTTTCAGCCATAACACTTCAAAACCTAATCAACAACATTCTTTCCACTTATAACCCTTGGATATTCAATCAAAACCACTTTTTCTTTATTCATAAACACGTCTCAAAACACCTCCAGGAGATTATATTTACATAGTTACATATACAATTCAAAAATCTCCTAGGATGCATATGCTCGGCATAATGAGAGAGAGGAGAGGGAGATCGCCAGCCGAACTCGTCACTTATGACGTGAATTGAACAACAAAAGATGACTTTAACTTTCACTTCTTGCTTCTTAGTACCTAAAAAGATAATTGCATTTTTAATGAGATGCTACTCAATGAGAGAACAATAATCCATTGAAACCGTAACATGCAATCACGTCATCCAAGTATCATCACATATAAACAATACGAGTAGTTCATATGACTCTAAGATTACATGTTTTTCTTTTTCTTATCGGTTATAACTTGGACATGTCAAGTTTCGCCCCGGGTACTTGTAACTTGTAAACTTGTACACATGTATTGTCGCCGACTTTTATAACTTGTAGTTGACCCGTTGGGTCCTTGTAAACTTGTATTTGTGAAACTTGGACAAGCCAGTCATAACCTTAACCTCTTAGTATTGCATATATCATGAATGTTTCACATATAGCATATACAACATCCATAGCTTACACCATGGTACATATCCATTATAACATCAATAAACATAACGTTTGCGTCAACTAGCAAACGACACATCATTCACATCATAGTATCAATATCAATAAACATAATATTGTTATAACATCAATAAACACAACGTTTGCGTCAACTAGCAAACGGCACATCATTCACATCATAGTATCAATATCAATAAATATAATATTAGCACTCAATAGCAATAATACATCATGGCACAACTATTATTATTCAACTCACAAAAATGACGTCTTCGCCGTTTATCAATGCGTCGCGTCTTGCACCTCACGCTCCTCGGCGTCTATAAACACATACACATATACTTTTATAAGTCATTTTATCATGATCAAACTTCTAAATATGCTCAAGGTACAAAATATGACTTTATGGTTAACTTATTCCTTTATGGGTACTTGACCCCTTTTCACTCTTTCTACCATAAGTCCCAAAATACAGATTCAAATGATGCAATTCTAGTTTCATATGACACTAGATTCATAGGGCTCTAACATATCCAAAAATCAAGTCTAGGTACGAAATACACAACTCATGATGATTTTCTAAAAATCGAGTTGCTACCATTTATTTATGGGTACTTGACCCCTTCACAGTTCACACTCTTTGTACTATAAATCCTAAACTACAGGGTAAAATGACAAAATTCTAGTTTTACATGAAACTAGACTCAAAGGGGTCTAACATATCCAAAAATCAGCCCAATATACCATATACATGATTTATTCTAGATTTTCAAACTCTAACTAGTTTCCAAGCACCCTTGTTACCGAGCAGTCTCCAAACAAACAACAATAAATCTAGATTGGGACATGATAAAGACCTAATTATTTTTTTAAAAAGAACTAGACATATCAATATAAAACATATCCAAAAATCAGATCGAAATACTCAACACCCAAAGAATACCATATTTTTAAAGTTTGCACACTAATCTGCCAAGCATCGGATCACCTAGAACAACATGTGTTCAAACCATCATAACCCGAAATATAAATCACTAAATACAAAACCCTTTCATAGAGACCTAGATAAGACACAAACCAACAATTTTATTCTTACAACTTGTTCCAGATCTGACCCTAAAGTCTCGAAATCAAGAGTGCAAAACAGAAGCTGGAGATGAACTTACCTAGATTTCTAGCTTGATCATCCGAATTTGACAAAGAAATGGGTTTTTCCTCTCTTTCTCTCTCTCAAAACGGGAAACCAGATGAGATAAGAAGAGATAATGATCAGGTAAGTAATCTTGATAAGGTTGTGAAGATATTTTGGTAAAGTTCGTTTTGGTCCCTCAAGTTTTGGATTGTTTTTATTCTAGTCTCCCAACTTAGATTACATTCAATTAAGCCCCTAATTCTTCCTATTATTCCAAATACTTATTATCCAATACCCCACTAACATGTAATATGCAGGTATAATTATATGCGTGTAATTCCTAAGTATGCGTGTATACATGAACGAGTGTATGTTTTTGGGACGGGGTTATTACACTTTTTATTTTGAAAACCCTTTCCAAAACAAGAAACTTTCATAATTGAAAACCTTTTCCATTTATAATGTGATTACTTAAACTTATGTATGTGACTCAATAGGCTCCTAGATATGTTGGTAATATATCAAGAATAAAAGACTCCTCTTTTATCTCTTGATACATAAATCAAGATTGGCCTTTAGTAAGGCATCATGAGTACCTAATTTTCTAAAAGGATTAATTAAGAAATTATTACCTTTCACGAGCATGGTTACCATACAATTCATTCATCATGTCAACTTATCACGAGTGTGATCTTGAACTTGGTTATAAGTCTTATTCGATTATGATCACACAAGTTTTCTTCGATTCTCAAATGTCTTAGCTCTTAGAGTAAACCAACTATGCTCTATTGGTGTACTCCTACTATGACCAAAAATTTCTCCAGCGGACATTTATCGAAATGCAATGTGATAACTTCTTCAGCATATAAGGAATGACATGTCCTATCTTATTCATACACCTATCTCTATTAGATTTCTAGTGCACCCAATGAATCACCCATGTGCAATCCTATAATGGGTCAATCGAAACGAGTGTCAAAGTGTATAAATCCTTTAATGAGACAACCGTGATGACTTCAAGTCTAAAGATCATTTATACCTATCTTATATGATATTTCCATATACTAAAACCAAATGGGTTATCATGACGAGTTAAGTCCAATGATATGTTCTTTAACATAAATCACCTAAGTGCTTACTTTGTCATCACTATGCCGATAGGTATGAGATGGTCCTACTATAATCATATAACATGAGCATAGCACTCACAAGTCTATCCGCATATAGCCAATGTTCATTCTTGACAATGCTACAACTTGTGACATTTAATGATATCATTTATATGCATTAATGTTTGTCTCATATCTTTTGATCAATTACTATCGCAAATGTATATCATGAGGACTTCTATCCAATTCTACCGAATTTACAAACATAAAACACAAGAATTAATTGATTGACTTCTTTATTATTATTAAAATAAATAATTCATAAAACATTAACTCAAGCCCATCCAAACATGGTTGGATCTTGGGCACCTAAACTAACATAGCATGCCCGACACGCGAGTGCTCGTCACGGGTGCCTAGCGTGCGCGGCCTAGCACTTCGCCCGGCTCGTGCACCTAGGGTAAGGTAGTCGATAGGGCTTTGCACACGCGAGCGTCAACATCCAGCATCGGCCTCACACGCCCCTACTTTTTTGACCCAAAATTCAATTTCATATTTATATAAAATACCAAAAACACAAGATTTATAATCAAGCATAGCTAATTCATGTAGTTAATCATAATTAACAAATCATATAATCAAAGATTTAATGGAGCTTTGATACCAATTAAATGATCATGTATCCTATAGAGGTACGAAATAAATAAATAAAATTTCCTCCATCTAAAAGCCCAAGATCAAGTCGTTGAATCTATTAACGATACATGCATGAATTTAAAGTAATAAATAAAGGATTACCTCTTGTAGCACGGATCCAAATTCTTTTATGAGAAAAGTTTTGACCTCTATTGATGATCCATGCAGTCCAAGTATCCATAAAGAAGCATTCAAAATTGATAGGGTGTTAGCTCTACCCTGTTTTAATTTGTGTATTATTTCCTCTAAAATCAATCCGGGTAATTTTGCGACAACTTTAAAAAAGAACGAAAGAGTATATTTATGATAAAGTTTTTGAAGAAAACTATTTTTCTCTTTTTTCTTCACTTTGCCATGTGCCTTAGTTAGTTTTTAGGGCTAGTTGAATTTTTCCTTTTTGTCTCTCTTTGTGCTTATTTGCTGCATCTCTCTCTCTCTCATATTTATAGCGAGCTTCCTTATCCTTCAAGGATAAGGAGAGGGGAGGTGTTAAGTCCCCATTAGTACTCTAGGTTAATGTTTCCTTATCCTCCAAAGATGAGGAGTTATTTCTACATGTGGACTTTTGATCATTATCTTTAAAACATTCATCCTTATCCAATAAGGTTAATTTTTATCATTCCATCAAAATATCTTAAGGTTGCTAATTAAACCTAATGGGCCAAAATCATTTTAGCCCAATTAATTTATTTAGACTATCCAAATAAATAATCTTATATTATTTTAGACGAGTCCACATTAGGAAATAATTTCCCTTTAACCTAAATTAGGAAACTCATTTCCATTTTAGGTTATTTGCTTCCAAATTTTGAACTAACTTCCAAATTAGAAAATTGATTTCTAAAATAGAAAAATTTCTATTTTAGTAAACTTCCTAATTTAAGAAGCTTCTAATTTTAAAAAACTTCCAATTTATGAAAATTTTTCATTTTGGAAAACCTTTTCAAAACAGAAAACTTTCATAATTGAAATTTTTTTCAATATTTTTTCTTCTCATTTATAATGTGAATACTTAAACTTATGTGTGTGACTTAAGAGAGTCCTAGATATGTTGACAATGTATCAAGAATAAAATACTCCTCTTTTATCTTTCCCGATACATAAATTAAGATTGGTCTCTAACAAAGCATCATGACTACTTAATTTTTTTAGAGGAATAATTAATCTATTATTACCTTTCATGAGCATGGTTATCATACAATTCAATCCTCATGTCAACTTATCACGAGTGTGATCTCGAACTTGGTTATAAGTCTTGTTCGATTATGATCACATAAGTTTTTTTTATTTCCGGATGTCTTAACTATTAGAATAAACTAACTATGCTCTATTAGTGTACTCTTACTATGGCCATAGATTTTTCGAGAAGTGTAATGTGATAATGTCTTTAGCATATAAGACATATCTTATCTTAGTCATACACCTATCTATATTAGATTTCTAGTGCATCTAACGAATTGCCTACGTGCAACCCTTTAATGAGTCTATCGAAACAAGTGTCAAAGTGCATAAGTCCTCTAATGAGACCACTATGATGATTTTAAGTCTAAGGACCATTTGTACCCATCTTGTATAAGATTCTCATAGACTAAAAACCAAATGAGTTCTCATGACGAGTCAAGTCTAGTGATATGTTCACTAACATAAATCACTTAAATGTTTGCTTTGGCATCATCATACCAATAAGTGTGAGATCTCCTACTACTATCATATAGCATGAGCATAGAACTCACAAGTCTATCTATATATAGCCAATGTTCATTCTTGACAATGCTACAACTTGTGACGTTTAATGATATCATTTATATGCATTAATATTTGTCTCACATCTTTCGATCAATTATTATCGCAAACGTATATCATAAGGACTTCTATTCAATTTTACTGAATTTACAAACATAAAACACAAGAATTAATAGAATGACTTCTTTATTATTATTAAAATAAATAATTCAATAAAACATTAACTCAAGCCCATCCAAACATGGTTGAATCTTAGGCACTTACACTAATAGTCATCTCATAATAAATCATTTTTTTTATGTGGGCTCATCTCATTATAGACCATTCTTTTAGATAGGGTCACCTAATAATAGACCATTCTTTTAGGTAGGGTCGCCTCACAATAGATAATTCTTTTTGGTAGGGTCACCTCATAATAGACCATCCTTTTAGATAGGATCGTCTAATAAGAAATCATTTTTTCAATTAGAGTCATCTTATAATAGAATATCCTTTCAAGTAGGGTCGTCTCACAATAGATCTTTTTTTCAAGCGAGGTCACCTCATAATAGACCATCCTTTTAGGTAAATTCACCTCACAATAGATCATCCTTTTAAATAGCGTTACCTAATAACAAATCATTTATTCGAGCGGTGGTCACCTCATAGTAGACTATCCTTTCCAAAAAGGTCACCTCACAATAGATCATCATTTTAGATTAGGTTGCCTCATAATAGATCATTAATTTAGATAAGATTGCCTCATAATAGACCATTTATCTAGATGAGGTCGCCTCATAATACATCATTATCCGGACAAGGTCATCTAATAATAAACCATCATCTAAGCATGGTCGCCTAACAATAGTCCGTCATCCAGGCATAGTCGTCTCACAATAGACCATCATCTAGGCATAGTCGCCTAACAATAGACCATTATTCAAGTACGATCACCTCACAACGGACTATCATCTAGGTACAATCGCCTAATATTAGACCATTACCTCAAGTAAGGTCACCTATTAATAGACCATTATCTCGGACAAGGTCGCCTATCAATAAACCATTGAATCTTTCTTTTTAGGCTAGGCCACCATAGACAACGAAGCCATCACGAGTGTGTTTTACTTTTTAGGATAGATCGTCATTCACAATAAGGTCATCACATCGCATCTTACTTTCACGAGATCAAACAACCTATGTCGACCAAACCTTTTTGCTATTTAATTCATTTCTATTCTGTTTCTTTACAAACTCATTAAGCAAACCCAATCTAAAGTTAACACTTCAACTAGCATTTGCACTGTAAACATTGTAAAGAGGGAGCAATTGTCATAACCTAAATTTTGAATTATATTTTTTTCCTTCTAATTTTGTCTCTTTTATTTTTATTATTTTCATTTATTTTATCCTCTTTTATTATTTTAGTTATTCATTATTTATGTTTCATTTTATTTTTCATTTCATTATTATTTTTATGAATTTTTATTTTATTTTTATTTGTAGTACTTATTACTATATTAAAAAAGAAATAAAAATGCAAAAATATGTATAAAAAATATTAAAATACAAAATTTGAAGGATAGGTTTAATCAAGGGCATAATTTCATTAAATTAGCTTGGAAATGAAAGCTAATAGGGGCTAAATTGAACAAAAAATCAGAATGAATTAAAGGCATAATTGGAAGGAATCGAAGACTCGATTGAAAATTTTCAAAAGTTGAGGGATTGACTTAGTAAATCGCCAAAAATACAAATTTGGGTTAGTAAACGTTAGTTAACTATCTCATGCATTTCAAAACCATTTTACCAAACATGGTTTCAATCTCCTAGTTTCTTAAATGAATTTGATTCCTTAAAGCCAACTCATCAATCCAAGCATTCCTTGGTTCGCAAGTTGCACTACAAAATGAGAAATGATTAGAAAGATAGGAAATAACAAAATGGAGAGAGAAATAGGTTGAACGGAACTACTTACTTTAAAGGAAGGAGAGGGAAAATTGGTTTTGTTTAATAGAAATTGAGTATAAATAGAAGTGTTTTGGAGGCTAGAAGGGGAGAAATCAAAAGACAAGAGGGAAATCAGTATAGAAATAGTCAAATGGGAAATCTAGGAACTTGGTTTTCTAGGTTTACTTGAATTTCTAGGTTGGTGTTCTTGGTTTTCTAGGTTTCACTTGAATTTTTGGGTTTTTTCTTTTGAATTTTCTAAGCTTCATCTTTCGGTTTAAAAGCGATCCGGGTTTCAATACATTTCCGGGTTTCAATCTTTAAGGATCTTAGAGTATTTCGGGCTAAAATCATCCCTCGAAAGCCACACTCTCATCTGCAGAGCCACCCCTCTTTAGGTTTTTAACAACTTCAAACTTTTGAAATTTTTGGCAACAAACACTAATCTTTTTAGGTTTATATGGTTCATTTCAATCCACAATCCCATTCCTAAGTTCTGAAATTAACAACATCAAACCCCAAGCATTCGTTCATTTTTCATAGTCAATTACAAGGCACCCTCTCATCCGCAAAGCCACCCTTTTTTATGTTTTCGACAACTTCAAGCTTTTGAAATTTTTGGCAACAAACACTAGTCTTTCTAGGTTTATATATCTCATTTCAATCCATAATCTCATTCCTAAGTTTTGAAATTAACAACATCGAACACCAAGCATTCATTCATTTTTCACGATCAATTACATGGCAATAATAATAACAACACTAGGATCTTCATACTCGCCTTCCCATCCTTTCAATTTCATTCAAGTACCTTTAATTTCATCCCCTGTCCATTTTTATGTCATGTTAGCCATGTTCATCAAATTCAAATTACCGGAGAGAAACATGGCAGTGGCAATGCCACTACCATGTTTAGCCCTCGCTACTCAACCCTATTAGCTAGTCGATAATAGGAAAAAGAGGAGGCCAAGTCATTATTAATTGCAAAAAAGATGAGTGTTTGTGGGTAGGATTTCTAGGCAACGAGGAAGAAATGAATTTTTGAGAGAGAAAGAACACTCGATCCGAAAAGAAAGAGGATGAGTAAGAAGGAGAAAGGGGCAAAAAAAAAAAAAAAAAAAAAAAAAAGAGGAAGCCTAGGACTAGACGAGAAAAGAAAGAAAAGAGGGTTGGGCTTAACCCGACCCAAGGTAGTGAGAAGAGGTTAGCCCGCCTAGGAGGCCGATCCGGTAGGCCCCCGATGGGCCAAGGGCCTTCCGACCCCTAAAAGACCCAATAACCTCATTTTTAGCCTTTTTCCTAGAGAATCATGCTTGAGTTATATATATATATATATATATATGAAAAAAATAAAAAAATACTAACAAAGTTTCAAATCTAATAGGGACTAATGTTAGCCAAATAAACTACTTTAGTAATTAGGTTGTTCTCCGACATACGAGTTATGTCGAAACTTAAAGTGGATTCAATGTTGAACTTACTTAGCTTTCGACGATTGATTCAATATGATACAAAAAATTAAAAAAAAAATTAATTTGGCCTTGGAAATAAAACTGAGTGTTCAAATTGAAAATAATTTAGCACAAATAGAACACCATAGCAGATAAATTTTTAGACTAGACTAGATTTGATACCTTTTTTAGGAGATAGTATTTTTGGGTAATTGATATCTTTTCAAAATTATAACCAACTCCTTACTATAAAATATATTAGCTAGTGCTTTTTTCAGATTCTTAATTTCTTCAATATTAAATGATGACTACTAAATCAATTATAACTCACTTACCGAAATAAACAAAATTTTCAACAAACTAAATCATAAAAAATAAGTTTTGAAGGTCTCACAAATGTTGGATAACAAAATCAATAATGCCTCAAGGTAGTTGGTCTGCTAGTTCCCCAAAATGGAAAATCCATACAAATATCCCCACACACAAACTTATTACTACAGTAAGTGAACAAGTCATTGTTGCTTACGGATGAAGGAATCTGAATCAAAAGCAGCGAAACCATAACAAAAGCTAAAAGAAGAGGAGATAATGAAAAAAAAAAAAATAGATTCAGGCAAAAATAAAGTAACTATTTGAGCAATTATTTTGAACAGGGAGTGGTTTGAGCTTTGATTCTTATAGAGAAAATTCAGAGGATATAAAAGTACGTATAAAATATCAGTTTTTATCAATACTAAATCAGAAAACAGTAATAGTAATAGATGCAAAAAGACTTAAAATGTTCAAAACTTAATTGACTTTTCTTTAAATAGTCCTCAGAATGTGTGACCACAAATCCACCTGCCAAATTGCATGTATCTTGGAATATTATCCAAGCCATAATGTTTCTCTTCTTTTTCTTTTTGATAATTAAATTTATAGACAAGAATTAGTCACACAAATTATACAGACAAGCAAAGACAATGATGGTATCCTAACTTAGTTAGAACTAATGATGGTTGTTCCGAGCTGACTCAAATATATCAATTTAATTGTAAAGAACCTTTTTTCATTTAATTTAATAATTTTTATTCAGTTAATTTTTTCTTGTTTTTTTTACAAATTTCTTTTTTTCTTAAAAAAAAAAAACGTAATGCATATTTCGTTATCCATGGATTTTGAACAAAAAGTTATTATAATTTTATATAGCAAGTTCAATCAAACATATTATGGTAATAATTAGTTTTAAGAATAGTATAAAGAATTAACAAATAAGGCAAGCCCCTGGCCCGTTCCAAAATAGATAACGACTCGTTTGTACAGTGAGGGGATGCACTGTATTTCTGAAATTTCTAGAAAATTAGTGGCCCCACTGTTTTGCCCCCCAACTAAGACTATTCTTCTTGGATTTATACAAGTATCGGGCTATATGACATGACCTATACAAACACTCTACACGCCAACTTTAGGTTAAACCTTTTTTGACCTTTGTATACATAAAAATTAGTCTAAAGTTCTCCATAAATTCATCTTCATGTTGGAGACATTTTAATTGCCAAAAATCAAACCTAATTTAAAAATTCAATCATCTTCTTCAGATTTCGATCTATTTTTTCTCTTTCGATTTACGAGCATGTCACCACTATCAACTTATTCTCCTTGTCAAAACAAGCAAACAGAAGCTAAGAACATTGATTTTGGTGGCCAGAACCGACTCCAACTGAAATTTTATATTTCCTTCCTTCTCTTCTAAATCGTCTTCTCTTTAGATTGTTGGGGACCAAAACGCAAATCAATTAAACTAATGTTACTTGAATGTAAACATCCTTAAAATTGATCTAAGTGAAGAATTAGTTTTCAAATTGTTCCGAGAGCCTAACTACAATTGATACTCGATTCAAGCCGAACCATTGGTTTTGATATCATTTGTTTAGGTCACTTCGCATCGTTAAGTTGACAATAACATGGCAATGAGTCAGACTCACATCCAAATTTTTAGGTTGACTTGAAATTCCTGGAGGACATGTTGCAACAGAAAAGAGCTAGTGCCATTCCAGGGAGAGTTACCAAGCGATTGTCCCTAGCAATCCTTATGCTTAATATAATATCATTACCAAAGAAAACAACATTGATGAATTGCTTGGCTCTATGACCCTCCCTGTATCTTACGTTTTCTACTCTGTTATTTCTAACCTAACCTTATAGCTGAAAGGTTTCATAGTCCATGAATGAGAGTGTAAGAGCTCAGTAGTGATGAACTGTGAAGAGCCCTTGCCCCGGGAAAATGCAGAATTGATAGGTAACAAGGATGCGACAGAAATTGGAATACATGAGACCATTAATCATAAGCGATGATATAGCATTGATTATGGAGTCATCAATCAATCTCCCAGAGATATCCATTAATCATAAGTGATGATATAGCATAACCTCGAAGTTTTGGTCTAAATTTTGAAATGGTTAAATTAGTGATGGATGCCACACCAATTCTTACAGTTTTTAGCACCTAGTCCAAATAATATTACCAGACATTACCCTTGACAAAAACAGAAGCAGAGAGGATGGTGTCTCTTACCAGTACTGTGCGATTGTCCGCACATGCGGAAGAGACAAGAAAATGAACATGCACAAGGTTAACTGGTTCCTGTCACAAGTCACGTCTAATTAGAGATGATTTCTGTTGCTCATCACTTTGCAATGACAGAGATGGTGGGAATGATGTACTGGAAGATTCCACTTTAGATGATCTCTTAGGACTTGAAAGGAAAGGTCTCGGTGGAATTTGCAAGAACTGAAGGTTGCCTTCCAACATCTCTAACACCTTCGTCATTGATGGTCTATCTGATGGATTGGTTTGAATGCACCACAAACCCACTAAGATCATCTTCTTCACAATCTCTTCTTCATCTTCTGTAATACTCTCATGAAGTCTTGAAATCTCTCCTGGTTCAAGATGTTTATAAAACCAATCAGGGAAATACATTTCACTGGCTTCAAATGATTCAATATCAAAATCTTTTCTTTCTCCAACCATTTCAAGAACCATCATTCCATAACTGTACACATCAGACTTATAAGTTACTCCTCCAAAATTTCTACAGAATACTTCAGGTGCTATGTAACCAACAGTTCCTCTTGTACCTATCATTGAAACCTTACTTACTTTGCTCTTGCATAGCTTTGCCAGACCAAAATCAGAGATCTTTGGGCAAAAGTCTTCATCGAGAAGAATGTTGTGAGGCTTTATGTCAAAATGCACAATCCGAGTGTTACAACCTCTATGTAAGTACTCAAGACCTCTAGCAATACCAACTGCAATTTGGTAAAAAAGTTTCCATTCTAAACGACAGTTTGTATGTGGGGATCCTTTATAAGATATAAACTTATCTAAAGATCCTTTCGGCATGAATTCAAAGATCAAAGCTCTTTTAGTCCTCTCATAGCAGAAACCCAAAAGGGTAACTATATTCACATGGGAAGTTCTACTGATGCTTGCAACTTCATTCATGAACTCTTCTCCGTCACCTGTGGATTCCTTTAGGACTTTCACAGCTATAAGACGACCGTCTGGTAACTTTCCTTTGTATACATTACCAAATCCCCCTTGACCTAGTTTATTGATGAATGAGTGGGTCATTTTCTTAATATCTGAATATGAATAACGCTTTGGAGTCAGAGAATGATAATCCATCACAAATGTTTCTCTGAAGTTCATTGCTATGCAGCTAGATGAACTTTCTCTTCCTCTTCCTGTGAACCATATTCCAATTACGGAAAAAGTTATTATCGCTGCCACAGCTGCTGATATGCCTGTAGTAGAACATGCATCATCATCATTATCATCATCGTCATAATCAAAAGAGAATATCTGATTCTTATGATTATATTACCTATAACAATCTTTTGTCGTTTACCGATCCTAGAAGATCCTGTAACTCAAAACATCAAACAAACAAGTTTCTCATGTAAGAAAATGCTGCAATTTTATTAATAAACCATGAAATTATCTAAGAGAGAAGCATTTGAATGGTGCTGAGGCATGATGGTTACAATATACAAAAAGTCGTAATTAACCGGTAAATAAAACAAATTACAAAATCAGTCTCGGAGGTCATAAAAATTGATGCAGTATATTAATCTGAGATTTAAGTATTTTTAGCACCAAGACGTGACCGTGCAATGACAAGAGAGAAATAACAGCGAAGTACTTTCATTTGAGTAGGAATGGATTCTGAATTCTCAAAATTTGCTATTGCTCGAGAGGTACAAAAGAAAGTGCCATTGGCGATCTGGTGTAATATCACCGATCCAAAATCCTAATTAAATGTAAATACGATATAAGAATATTTTATTTAATTAATGAAGAAATATCTATTAAATGTGAGGAATGGAAGTTTATACTTAAATTAACGATAAAATAAATAAAAGTATGATTATAGGGGAAGGTTAATGAAATGAGTAAGGGTTGAATTAGAAGATAGTACTATTAATTATTTTGGTTATGCTTTGATCTTATGCTTATGCTTTGACCTAAGGATGCAATTACAAAACCTAAGGGTACAATCGTAATAATTAAAAGTTTAGGTATTTGAGTAAAATGATTAAGCAACTTTAGAAACTTAAATTTTTCTTGGAAACGGCTTAAGATAAGGGCTAAGTTGAGGAAAATTGTAAAGTTATAGACTGAAATTGGAGAAGTTGATTGCAAGAATTAAAAGTTTAGGAAGTAAATTGTAAAGTGTTAATTTTTTAGGAAACTTATTACTTGATTTTAATGTTTTAGGAGACTTATTAATTGATTTTAAGAGACTTACTCCAGAAAGAATATTCTGGAAAATTTGAGAGAAAAAGAGAGGAAGAAAGTCGGCAAAGAGATGAAGAAAGAAGATAAAATATCAAAGGAAAAGAAAAAGAAAAGATAAGGAAGAAGAAGAAAAGTCTAGAAGCCATTAATTACCATACTTAAGATCAAACCAAGTGTGACACACTTGAGTTAATCTTAAGGAGAAACCATGGCTATAATAATGGAGGAAGAAGATGGAAGAAGGGTTAGAAGCCATAGAAGTTCAAGTAACCCTAAAAGAAGAACAAGAGCAACCAAGAAGAAAACCATCTAACCACCACTCTAAACTACCTTAGTTAATCTAGAAACACTCCAAAACACTCGCAAAATCAGTTTAAAAGATCAAGCAAAGAAAGTGAAAAAAGTTTCATTTTAATCGAACTATTTGGGAGAAAAAATGAGGAAGAAAACCAAGAAAGAAAAGAGGAGAATTGGCTAAACTTCAAGTGAGGTAAGTATAATCCTCACCGCATCATAAGAAATGAGTGATTTTGATGTGTAATTGATTCTAATTTAAGGTTTTATTGCTTATGATTTAATGGTTAAATTGTTGGAGTTACAATGTTGTTGTTTGAATTGGATGGTTTCGATGATGTATGTGTTTTTTATGTTAGAATTGTGATGTTTGGGTGATAAATTGGAATGAATACATATGTTTTGATGTTGTCCTTATTCTTAGAACAAGGTGGTTGGATATCCTAGAGCATGAATAAATTATCAGTTTTATTACCTAATGTCTACAAGGTCTTTGTTGAAATGTCTTAGAAGTCTTTAAGGTTTTAAATTGAAAGAATTGAAACTTCGTCACTTTGTTGTGAATTTTGGCCAAGTAAGAAGTTTAGGTTGATTGATCAACTTAACCTAGTTGATGTTTAAATGATGAAAAACATGTTAGGTTAAGAGGTTAGTGGTGAAAATTTGAGGTAGAATGAAGAAATGGAAGTTACCCTTCCATTGGCCTAGTTTTCGCCAAGAAAGGGAATTATCTAGTTTATACTCTTAGCGTGTAAAGGAAAATGTTATAGGAAGGTACCTAGTACTTTTGTGAAGTTTTCACAATTGTATTTTTTAAAAATAGTCGATTATATGCACAAATGGCAGAGTGCGTTTAAAGAGAAAAATAAATTTCAAAATATAAGAAAATAATTTTTAAATAGATCACGTGCATTACATATATTGCATGGATTACACTTACCGAGCATCACTCACTTTTATTTCTTATGGTGTAGGAGAAAAGAAAGATGAATAAGGTTCATCGTCAAAAAAATGTCAAAGATTTGCCATGTGTGTGCTTACTATGTAAAAATGAGCGAGAAAAAGTTATCTTGCTTAACTAAGTTTTTGGTTATGCATATTGGTAATAAGTTAGGCAATCTTGGTTTGTAATAGATAATAAAATGGTTTGAAAGTTTATTAATGGTATTACGTTAGGTATTGTTTCATCGAGTTGACTTGATTAGGTAATTGGTCATTTAATTAATTAGAATGATCTAAATGAGTTAATTATTTACAGAGAGGAATTAATTAAAAGTAAAATGGAGGTTTAAATAGATGATTACCTAATTTAGTAACTAAAGAATTAATGATAAAAAGTATGGAATTGTAATGGTTTGGAAAAAATGGGTTAGTGAGGTTAAGGCATTAAATGGAATTTAACGATTAATCAATAAATGAATTTGATGGACTAGTTTAATAGACTAGTTTAAATAAATTAGGAACCATAGTTCCATATGGACAAAAAAATGTTTTAAATGACCAAAAATATAATTAAGTATCCAAATGAATTTATTAGATGCATAATTGAATTAATGGAATGAATTCCTAGTCTATGGAATTTTTATAAAATTAATGGCATTAAATATTTATTTAATGAATTAATATTCATTGATTATTTTCTAATTAAATGCCATATATGATAATTAAATTATTTTTTATATGAAAATAATGTCAAATAATCTTACTCTATGGTATGTAATATTTGGAAATGAAATAGTTCTAATTTAAACTAAATATGAATTTCTAAAAGAAATTTGATAAAAATAATGGACATGATTCAATTTAGTTTAATATAAGGTATTTTATTTAAATGATTAAATTGGATTTCAAGAATATGGATTTTTGACCAAATTATGGCATTTAATATTTCTATACATGATGTAGGAATATTAATTGGTATTAGTTAAATTTTCAAAACATTTTATACCTAGTTGTATTTGATATGGACGTAATTTTTTTTTATTAATTAGGGACCCCATATAAAAATTTTCACTTTGCTAAAAACTTGAAAATGTTAAGGAACAAGAGTTGTTAGCTTGCATTTATTGTACTTCAAATGTAAATCAACGATCGGTAATACTCTCGCCTATTTAGGTCCTAGATCGAAGGTATCACATCCGGATTTCTCTTACAAGTAAACAACTTGTTGAAAAGCACAAAGCAAATTTGACTGGCAATCCAAATCATATTTGACAAAAAACTTGTTTGGTCTACTAATTTTCATAAGTCCATGAGGCGACGACTATGTGCCTATTTAAATGCTAAGAACAAGTCCCTTTTTTTTTTATTATATCATTAAAGAAATGCTTTCCGGTTGAATTCAATAGCTATCATGGAATAAAATATTCACTAGTATGATCTTCGAAATATCTACATAATTAACCTTTTAATGGCCAAGTATATCTAAATAGGTTGGTGCTTTGTGAAAAAATTAATAGAGGAATGTTGCAAGGACCATTAATTTTTTGTGAAGCCAAATCACTACATATGCCACCACTTGAAAAATCAAATAAAAACATTAAATCCTAGATGCAAATAGGTTCGATTTCATTTTATGAGCATGTTTGATGAGCGAGGCTAATTCATATAGTGAGTTGATGTCGGATTTATTTGGTCGTGGATAAGTTTTCTAGTTTAGGATAAGGGTAAAGCTTAACCTTGCCAAAGTGTTATAAAAAATTTGTTTTTCTTTTTTTATTATTGTTTACAGTTTTTGATAGAGTATGTTACAAAAAATCTTTGTCATTAGTTAATCCGAAGTCCGATAGCTATTGACATAACAAATCAATGTGATTCTAGAAAATTTGGTGTGACAAGTTGCCTAACTTGGTGAAGCCTAACCCTTGTTACAATATTTTAGTTCGCAGTTTTGTAGAGTGGGTTATTAAGAACTAATTAGAAGAATAGTCAAGATATAGAGAGTTAGTGTTATGACTTGTAGAAGCAACGGTCAACTAACCAAGTAGAAAGGATGCAAATAGTGAAAGGCATAAGAGAAGGAGCGAGATAATGCTAGCAAGGTGTAAGTCGTGTGCTTGACAGTGACAGGTGAAGTTTTAAGTGTTGTCTAGTGTGTGAATGAGAGAGTTTTAGAATAGAGAGTTCAAGTGTTTCTTTTGCTAAAGATTGAAAATTTTGAAGTTGAAAGTTTTCTTATGCAAAAGTTTTGATCTCCTCATAGTAATCCGAGCTTGGTATTTATGGTGAAAAAATATGGCCCTTGACTACTAGGATCATGTCACATCATCCAAGTTTGAAGCGTTATATTTGGCTTCAAAGATTTAGGTTCTTAGGACTTAATGCTTTAACCTACTAGCAAAGGCCAAAGAAAGTAACAATTGGATCTTTTTTTAACGAACCCTACTCCGAACCCACCAAGCCAATCTTGTTAATATATCCTAAAAACAAGGCATGGACACCGGCCCTACCAAAATATTCATGTACATTCTTGTAACCTAAGACTTTGTGTTGAGTTAGGTCCATTCTTAGTTCAATCCATTTATCATGCAATTTGGATCGTGTCAAAATAAAAAAAACATGGATTAATAAAGAATAAAAATGAGCTAAATTAATGAATTAAAACATAAAGCATATACAAGTTTGAGCCCCACTAATGTACAAGAACCAGTTCTAAGATTTTATTATACTAATCTTTTCTTCTGCTCAAGCATTTATGGTACAAAGCTTCAAGTAGTTAAAATTTCCTTTATTATTATTATTATTATTATTTGGGATAAAGGATACACTTAAGCTCATAAATTACATTGAGTCGTAGTTAATAAAATTCATACCTTCTTGAATAGCGAGAGCAACAGTGGGTGAAAAAAAGAGCACATGTTTTTTATCCAAGTAGATTGATTTGGACCGCAATAAGGTTTTTGAAATCGATCATCTATGGTTGATTTCTTTGCACAAGTTTCTATAAGTTTCGGGTTGGAATTTTATTAATGGATAATAGAGGATGTTGACTTTTGATAATGACATTGGAGAATACATTGTGTTACATGGTTGAGTTGTATTGGATATTAAATATGAGTGCAACCATTTTTATCATAGATTGGGTGTGTGGTGTGAGAGGGATTTTTTTAGAGATAAAAGACAAGAAAAAAGGAGCAAAGGGATATTGTAGCATTTGATTAAGAAATTATTGAGTTGCCACTCAAGTGCATATACATCGTCTACGTGGACTAATTCCATTTGATGGTTTCTTAGTCAGTTTTATTAAAAGCTAACCTTTAGTATTATTAGGAAATGAATCAAGTAAGAAAATAGAGTAGAAAGACAAAAACAATATGACAACATAGAGATTTACATGGTTTGGCAATTGTGCCTATTCTATGATTGCATTAGGATTTCTATTAGGCTTTTGTCGAGTGACAACTTATAAATACAAATAATATTACCTCTATTTATAGTGTGAACAACTAGGGTTATAAGAAAAATGCATAAAAGACCTATACACCAACCCTAATATTCTATAAATCTTTCCGCAGCTCGCCCCGAGCCCTCGTAAGGAGCGTTGTCCCCTTAAACCATACCTACTAACCGAGTTAGTGACATCATAATGTATATAGGGCCTTATACTATGGACTCTCATCCACATCAGTCTCCACAACTTAACAATCTTCCACTGAAGACCGATCTCTAAATAGCAACAAAATTTTTGTAACTATCTATTTTCTCAACCAACTTCAAGTCTTTCTAGTAAAGTTTCTTCTCAACATTAACCATGAAAGCTAATCAAGGCAATCTAAAGCCTCCTAACTAATCAATGATAACTATTTTAGCCAACATATCATTTGGATTCTCCAATCCTAGAATCTTATTCAAACATATTATCCTATCATCCAATAGTTTTCGGATATAATGATACTTCAATTGAATAGGCTTAGTTCTTACATGAAATACTAAATTCTTGGCAAGGTAAATTGCACTCGATCGTCACTAAAAAGCTCACTATAATCATGTGCCTTATCCATTCCCTTTAGAAAGTTCTTCAACCAAACCATTTTTTTACTAGCTTTTGAAATAGCCATATACTTAGCTTTAGTTGTAGAAAGAGCAACACACTTTTGGAGTCGAGACACCAACTTACATCGATACCATCCAAGGTGAAAGCATAATATGTTGTATTATTTCTATTATCTAGATCACCACCTAAATTTGCATTAACAAATCTTTAAAAAAACAATATTAATCTTCTTAAAACAAAGAGTCATAATTGAAGTACCTTTTAGATAATGAAAAATCCACTTTACTTATTTCCAATGTTTCTTTCCTGGATTTTCCATATACCGACTAACAACTCCTACTGCATGAACTATATCGGGACTTGTGCAAATCAAATCATACATCAAACTTCTAACTCGTCGATGCATAAAGGACTACGGACATTTCCTTTTATTCTTCAATTGTCTTTGGTGATTGATCCTTTAAAAACTTGAGATGGCTTCCCAAATAAGTGCTTCTAATCTTTCCATCCTAAAGGTTAAATCTACTCAACACTTTTTGAATGTACTTTTTTCCGATCTATCTCTACTCGATTCTCATCCCAAGTATCTACTTTGCTGGTTCCAAGTCTTTTATCTCAAACTATTATGCCAATTGTTGCTTGAACTTATTGATCTTTTTCAAGTTAGATCATGTAATAAGTATATCATTAACCTATAAGAGAAAAACATGATAACAACCATCAAACCTCCTAATATAATAGTTGTGATCCATCTTGCATCTCTTAAAACCTTTATCATACATGAACCCATCAAAATTCTAGTACCATTGCCTAAAAGCTTGCTCCAAATCATACGGACTTTTCTACACCTTACACACTAGTTTCTCCTTTTTGGGAACTTCAAAGTCTTTTAGTTGTACCATATATATGTCTTCCTCAAGGTCACCATGTAAAAAAGTAGCTTTTGAATCTAAATGCTCTAGATGAAGATTTTCTACAATAATAATACTAAACACCAACCTAGTTCTAGTACCATTGCCTAGAACCTTGCTCCAAATCATACGGATTTTTCTACACCTTACACGCTAGTTTCTCCTTTTTGGAACTTCAAAGTCTTCTAGTTGTACCATATATATGTCTTCCTCAAGGTCATCATGTAAAAAAGTAGCTTTTGAATCTAAATGCTCTAGATGAAGATTTTCTACAATAATAATACTAAGCACCAACCTAATAATAGTCATCTTGACTATAAGAGAGAAAATCATAGTGTAGTCAATTCCCTCTTTCTGTTGAAAGCCCTTTACCACTCACCTTGTCTAGTATCTTTTATTACCATCATGCTCTTCTTTGATCTTATACACCTACTTATTATGTATAGTTTTTTTCCCTTTTGGTAACACAATTAAAGTTCATATCTAATTCTTCTCAAGAAATCTCATCTCTTTTTTCATGGCTAACTTCCACTTGACAAAATCTTTCACTTGCATTGCTTTAGTAAAGAATTCTTGTTCTCCAAGCATTAATAAGAATCAAATAGTTCAAGGAAAGTGAATACTTTTGAGTGGGTTTAGATACTTTATCATATCTCTTTAGTTGAGGAGTAGGAGTTACTAGTTCTGGTTCGATTTAGCTTTTCTATCTCTATCATTTGAATTCTCAATCTCAAATATATCATTCTCTAAAATCTCCTCCAAATCAGCTTTCTCGCTAGTTTTTAACCGGTTCCCTACATTGTTAAAATCTGTTCCAAGCTTGTTTTTTTTTATCTTTCATTAGACAAAAGTCATGAGGAAATACCTTTATTGTTTTTTATCTTTTTTGAGTCATATGAATGGGGCTTTATGCTTATTATTATTATTATTTTTTTTGGGCTATTAGAATATGTATGTGATGGATTACATGTCATGATCAAAGTTGTTTTAGTCAATTGAAAGGTGAAGTAGAAATTTCATAAAGGTTGTTGTTGAGAATTTTGCTTTGTTTGGCCACTAGTTAGAGAAGACCTCTTTAGAATGGGTTTTGAGTCTTCGACCCCCACAATATTTTTAAAAAACATTTATCGTAAATATCTTAATCTATTATTGTAGTTTGAGTTTTTAATTTATTCTAACATTTTTAATTATATTTATTATTTTTAAAAAATAATGTTTAAGTTTTAATTTTTTTTTATCAATTTTTCCGACCATAAGCAATTTTTAACCATAATGCTCCTCACTAAATGCAAAATAAATAAATAATTAAAATTCTAAAGACTTTAAAAATAGAACATGTATATCATTTGACTTTCTATGATTATTTTTCTTTTGCATAAACATTTCAATCAAAAAATTTGTCCATAATAAAAAAATGTGATTGAAAAGACAAATTGGAAAGTTAAATATTATAGATATATAACGGAATACAATATTAGAAAAAAAATTGAAAACTCAAATTATTATACAAGAGCAATTAGAGTTATTTACCCAAAAGTTCATGCAAGAACTCATAGTTTAGGGTAAATATCTTATATAATAGTTAGAGTTTTCAGTTTGTTTCAATGTTTTTAACTAATATTTAAGTCTCAAATCTTTTCTTTTGATTAATTTTTTTCATCATGAATAATTTTTTTAATCGAAATACTCCTAATAGGAAAAAAATAATGACTTCAAAAATAGAACTTGCAAATTATCCGACTTTACGTGGTTTTTTTCCTTTTGTATTTTAATCAAGAACGTTTCAAATAAAAATTTTGTTCATAATTGAAAAACATTAATTAAAAAAATAGATTAAATATTTAAATATTATTTACAAACATAACAAATGCTATTAGAAACATAAGAACAAATTAAAAACTCAAGCTATTAAATAGTGATAATTTCAATTATTTACTCGTTGAAATCTTGGATTGTAAACAAGAATCGGATCCAAGAAGTCTAGTGAATCTTGAATGAATGAGCTAGACAAGTAGCAGATGAAGAATAGAGAAACAAAAGGAAAATGTGATTTTGAATACTCAACTTCCTTTTCATCTCTTTACTCGTTTCTTTATATACACACGTTGGCTTAACCATCAAAACTAACTTATAACCAACTAACCGACCTTCTAACCAACTTATTAACCTTCTAACTAAATTCTAATTAATTACAATTAATACTAATTATATATAGCTATATACAGACTACACACTTTACACACATGTGCTTTGCATACCCCTAATACCCCTAATACTAATTACAATGAATGAGAGTTTGCTTCTGGACTTCCAACTAATCAAGGAGTTTCTTAGAAAAACACAAAAACCAAAAATAGATTTCTTAGTTTCGAGGCAACCCGCCCAATCATTGTCGAAAAGGATCTAAGTTGCAACGAGGAAGTAGTTAGGAACAACAAACCTTGACCGGGGGCTCCCTTAAGAACCCGAGGACTTGGTGAGCGACTCGCAAATGAATCAAAGCAGAGCTTATCCATGAACCGAGCAAGGGATTGCACGAAGCATAGCGGATGTTAGGTTTATCGAAAGTCAAGTACAAAAACTTCCCAACTAACCGACGATATTCAGTAGGATTAGGAAGAAGATCATCATAAACATGTACAAGCTTTTGTTTAGGGTGCATGGGAGTTGAAACGAGGTTTAGCATCTAAGAAACCATATTCCGTCAACGAAATCCAAATTGTATTTCCTTTGATAGAGAGCAATACCAAGTCGTGATCTAGCCACTTCAATGCCTAAGAAGTATTTAAGAAGACCTAGATCCTTGAGCTTAAATTTCAAATTCAAAAATTGCTTGAGATCATCTATATCGGAGGAAGAACTACCGATAATTGTTATATCATCAACATATACCAACAAAGCTAGAAAATTATAGGAACTAGTAATCATAGTGAATAAAGAGTAGTCCGCTTTAGATTGCTTGAAACCAAATTCAAGAAGGGCTACAATGAATTTGGCATTCCATTGTCTAGAAGTTTGTTTCAACCTATATAATGATTTATGAAGCTTGCATACTAATGGATAAGAGGTATCCGACAACTCCCTCATAGCTCATAGCTAAGTGGAATCTCCATGAATACTGTCTCATTAAGATCACCATGCACGAATACATTGTTGATGTCAAGTTGAGACAAGATGCACCCTTGAATAATGGCTAATCCAAGAAACATCCTAACGGTTATGTGCTTGGCAACAAGATTGAATATTTCTTAATAATCAAATCCCTCAATTTGACTATATCCCTTAGCCGGAAAACCTAGCCTTGTAACGATCTATACTCCCATCAGCCTTGAGTTTCACCTTGTAAACCCATTTGCATCTAACAAGTATAATGGCCAGCAGGTAAAGGAACAATAGACCAAGTATGATTCTCCTCAAAAGCTCGTAATTCGGACTTCATGGCATCTTTTCGGTGATCAAACTTTACGGATCGTAGGTAAGTTTTAGGCTCAAAGATGGTGGATAAAGATCTAGTAAATGCAGCATGAGATGAAGATAAATGAGATGTAAAATGGTAATTATATATACGATATTGGGTAGAGTACACCAGATTGGTATGCGAGTAAACAGATTTGACAAGAAGAGTGTGATGATAGGCTTCCAAATATTTTGGTGGTTTACTCACTCTAAGAGACTTCCTAGAAGCATTAGTGAGAGCATGAAGAGGAACATCTAGAGGATGAATAGGTTCAATGCTGTCTAAAGAAGTCTCAAAATGTTATAAATCACCATCTATGGTAGGAGACGGCTCAACGTCATGGCCAAGAAAGGCATTAAGATTGTCAATATGAATGGGCTTCTCAATAGTAGGAACAATAGGTGGAGTAGGATTTGAAGAAGACCGATGAAGAATTTATGCATCGAACTTATAGAAGGATTGGGAGGTTGAATGTGACTCGAAGTCAAACAAATTGGAATTAGACACCAAAGGGTTAATCGGTGACAGATTATGGAAAAACATAGAAGACATAGAAGAAGAGAAAGTGAATATAGTTTCATGAAAAACAACATCTCCGAAAATAAAGACCTTGTGTGATTGAAGATCATAAACCTTATAGCCCTTAATGCCATAGGGATAACCAAGGAAAATACATGAGGTAGCTTTGGGTTGAAAATTTTTTTGGTTAAAACCGAGTGTGGAGGCAAAACATAAAGAATCAAAAACCTTTAAATGAGTATACTTGGGTGACTTGTGAAATAAGATTTCATAAGGAGAAGAATTATGCAATAGAGGAGAAGGAATTCTATTGATGAGATAGGTAGCGAGTGAGAATAGCATCTCCCTAAAATTTCAAAGGTAATTATACTTGGAAAAGAAGGGCTCTAACCATAGACAACGAGTGTTAATGCTTTCGTTCTACAACAAGCATTTTGTTAGGGTGTACTAACACAAGAAAATTGATGAATAATTCCTATGGAGGTATAAAAGCTAGGAAGATTAAATTCAAGTCCATTATCGGACCTAATTTGTTTGATGGAACAACTAAATTAATTAAGAACCATTTGGTAGAATGAAGAGATGATGGACAAAATGTCGGACTTATGTTTTAGTAAGAAAACCCAACTTACTCTTGTGAAGTCATCAACAATAGTTAAAAAATAATGAAAACCATTTAGAGAAAAAATCGAATAAGGGCTTTAAATATCCACATGCACCAATTCGAAAGGAAGAATTGTATCTTTATTATGTATGGGAAATGGTAATCGTTTCTATTTTTCCATGGGGCATACAAAACAAGGAAGATTGACATTATATTGAATAGTCTGAATGATTCGATGAATCGGCTTGATTCTATCGATAGAGATATGATCTAACCTACAATGCCATAGGTCAGAAACAGAGTGATCAACAAGTTTATGATCATTGGATGAAGTATTACAAGACTTCGAATAGAAGAAACCTAACTAATTTGGACATACTAGAAAAGAAATAACCCTGTTCGGAGGCTAGCATTTCCAATCGTTATCCATGAAAAGGTGTCCCGAATCACACAAGTATTGCTAGAGAATGTCGGCTTGTATTTAGATCGAGTGATGAGTTTACCGACGTAAACTAGGTTAAATTTGAATGAAGGCACATAAAGAACATTATGAAGTACAAAACAAGGTGACAAATGCACTTGACCAATATGAGTGACTCGGAGCTTTAGAACCATTAGGCATCTACACCGTTATGCCGGAGACAGGTTTATAGTTTTGGAGATATGTAAGTGAACATGAAATGTGATCGAGTTGCTCATGTATCTAGTATCCGAGTGCATGAATGAGGAATTGGAATAATGTTTGTAGAATGACCACAAGTAGGCGGATGAGATGTGCTATCCGTGAAACTGGATATGGGCCGTGTGGTTAGAGTTTGGCTAGTTGAAGCTTGTGAACCTTGATCACTTAAAAGACTCATGAGCCCGAAAACTTGTTCTTGAGTGAGAGATACCGTGGACAAACTTGATTGCACATTTAATGCTGAATCTAGAGCCGATACATTTGCACTTGGGCCTAGAGAAATGGATGACACACTATTGACATATCTAGAATTTATGGTGTCGAACCATGAGTTATGTGATCTGCTATCGCTCGAGCTATTTCCGATAAATCCTCTAGACTTTGTAAACTTGAAATTTTTTGAAAATCCAAAGATTTTATAGCACTTGTCCTTATTGTGACCAAGCTTGCCACAAGTATGAATAAGTCGGTTGCATTCTCCTTCCATTCCCGTAAAACGCAGCCATGGTAGAGTATTCATTCGGAGGATGGTTAATGACTTGCATCGTCCTATGAGACTCCTCTCTTAAGGCCAAATTGTATACCTCATCCAAGCTTGGAATTAGTTTCATAACCAAAACCCGGGATTTCAATGAAGTAAATGACTCGTTTAGTCCATTTAAGAACTTGAATACGTAGTCTTTCTCCCGGACATCCATAAATTTTTGAAAGCGAGCATTATTGCAATTTCCATATGAACAATGTGGAAATAGCCAAAAACTTCTCGCTTCTTCCCACACTCGGTTCGATTCAATAAAATAAATTATCACAAGCTTAGTACCTTGGTTGATTGTACAAAGAGACCATTGAAGATTGCGGATTCATGACTCATCCGGTTGAGAAAATCTTTTCTTCAAAACCGCCTAAATCGCTCGATTGAGTTCATGTAAAACACCGTCAAAGCAATCGAAGGGGACAATGATCTTAACGACCATGCTACAATCAAGTCGTTACAACAACTCTAAGAATTGAACAATTGATCTTCATCCTTGGGTTTAGGAATAGAACCATCCATAAACCCTAATTTGTTATGAATGGATAGTGCTAATGCAAAAGATCTCGCTCCAAGTAGGGATGGCAATGGGCGGTACAAAATGGGTACCCTACCCAGCCCGTCAATTAATTATCCTTTTAAAATACCCTAATGGATAATGGGCTAAACATGGGTAAAATACTATTACCCATTTATATTAATGGAAAATTTATCCATGAATATGGGTATCCTTTTTTACCCTCGCTAATACCCATATTTTACCCACTAACATAAAAAAAAAATACTAAAATAAAAAATTTTAAAATAAATAAAGGAAAGGGGAAAAAAATACATTCCTTTGTTTTTGGTTGTCAAAATTTTTCAAAAATCATTTTTAATAGCTATTAGTTTCGGTTTTGATTTTTTTCGGACAAAAATTTAAAACAAACAAATTTTCTCAGCTTTTGTTTTCAAGAATTTGAAAACGAAAACCACAAATAATCCAATTTTTTTTTTTTTTACAATTATATATACAAAGGAGTAATTTATACATACAATATTTATACTCGTAGTCTACTTGGCCTAATGCTTATTGATATTAATTTAATTATTGTAATTATTATTATAATGATGTTGTTAATTAATGGTTTTCATTTTTCTAATTGAATAATAATTTGGTGCGAGAGATGAAGAGAGTGATGAAAATCTTTTCACGGTTCCGGATGTAGAAGCTCTACCACCAACAGAGTCTCATCGCCACTACTACTACAAGTAGTGAATAATAACGCTACTACTTACGGTAATAAGAATACTAATTATAATAATAATCTAGAGGTTCAATCCACAGCGATAATGAGAGAAATAAAAAAATATATATAATAATTTAAAAAATAATATATATATATATAACCAATTTTCTTTCCTTATCCTTCATTTTAAACTCGATTTATAGAAAATAAAAAAAATATAATAATTATTCAACTTAGTACATATTTATTTATGATACTAAAAATAATAATTTTTATTTTATAATCTAATAAAAATTTTAATATATAAAAAGATTTTAGATAAAAAGAGTTTGTAACAAAAAAAAATTGAAAAAAATTCAATTTAAAGAAAAAAATTAGCGAGTAAATGGGTATGGACGGAGTATGGGTAGGGTATGATATAATGGATATGGGTTGGGTAAAGAAATGGGCAAATGATTTTTAGTGGATAATAGGTATAGTATTTTTTAGTGGGTTGGGTAAAGAATTGGCTTAATGGGCCGAGTACCCAACCCATTGCCACCCCTAGCTCCAAGCTGCATAGTTCTCTGTGGTGAGTTAAGAAGTAACCACTAAGGAACCATGGTGATCCGAATGGTGAACATAATACAAAGAGTAAGAATCATCCTTCGAGCAACACTATCTCACCACTACGATTCTACGATTCCTCGATGGATGAAACCTTCAAGAAATGAAGAAGAAGAACACGAGAAATTTAGAAATTGTAGGAATAGATCTTCAAATCTAAACTTTAGATCTCACGAGGCTCGATACCATATTGAAATCTTGGATTGTAAACAAGAATCGGATCCAAGAAGTCTAGTGAATCTTGAATGAATAAGCTAGACGAGTAGCGAGATGAAGAACAGAGAAACGAGAGGGAAAATGTGATTTTGAACACCGAGCTTCCTTTTCATCTCTTTACTGTTTCTTTATATATACAAGTTGACTTAACCATCAAAACTAACTTATAACCAACTAACTGACCTTCTAACCAACTAATTAACCTTCTAACTAACTTCTAATTAATTACAATTAATACTAATTATATACAGCTATATACAGCTGCACACTCTACACACGTGTGCTTTGCATACTCCTAATATTTACCAAAAAAATTTATGCAGGAGCTCATAGTCTTAAACGTAGTTCATTTCTTAAATCAACTATCAAGACAAATACTTTAACAATTCTGTTACAGAGGTTGTCATAAACTGAGCTCATGTTTTAGCTTTTTAGGTAAGCAATGATGAACTATAGCCCAACTACCAGGCAATGATGATATCAAAATTTTGGTTAAACATAATCCAAATTTCAAAGAAAATTAAAGATGCACTAATTAATTTAATTACAAAATAAAAGGTGTGAAATCTCTAGTTTGAATCTTCTCGTTATTATCGAGCTATAATTAATTTCGGAAAGGAAATTGATGATGTGAATTCTAGGAAAACTAGTTTGAAAAGAAAGAATTCAAAGCACCTGGTTTTCATGAAATTAATTAGAAATAAAAAGTGAAAGACGTGTCCATTTTCTCTATTATTAATATTAATATCAATACAAAAAATGACGAGTCACGTACGTATTTGAAAGAGTCAACTAGTGTTATAAATTATCAAGGAAAACATATTATAGTCCCTTTAGTTTCGATAATTTTATAAGTTAGTCCTTATGGTTTTGAAAATCATAAATTTGATTGTTAATTCTTTTGAAATTTCAAAATTACTCTTTAAAAAGAAATCGTCTATAATTGGTGAGGTTGAATTTTTTCTGTATAAATGAAGGAAATTTGAAAAAAATAATAAAATGTCATAAATAATCAATAGAATGACTAAATTAGAAATAA
This sequence comes from Dovyalis caffra, assembly GCA_963924115.1. Classification (NCBI taxonomy): domain Eukaryota; kingdom Viridiplantae; phylum Streptophyta; class Magnoliopsida; order Malpighiales; family Salicaceae; genus Dovyalis; species Dovyalis caffra. Next base: position 1,718,832 of record CAWUPB010001161.1, on the reverse strand, counting down.
ATTTATAAATATAGGGACTCAATGTTATCTTTTTAAACTAAAGGGATCAACTAATTATTATTCAAGAAAATATGGCAGGTGGTGGTCAGACTCAAATAATGCAGAACTTGTCGGTAACGGCAAAATAATTTTATTCCTTGAATTCCATTACCATTACATTTGTTGTCGTTTTTTACCAAAGAAAACGTTGTCGTAGGAGTTTACCAAGTTCTTAAAAGTGCTTGTATTTTAATCAAGTGGGTCAACTTTTATTTCACTGTCTATACTTTTTTTTATTATTATTATAGGGTCTCTATTTTTATTTTTCTATTAAGTGTTTATACTTTTTTTTTTATTAAGTGTCTTTGTTAGAATTTATTAAAATTATTCATGACGTGTCTGTTAAATAGACATATAACATATTTATTGTAGGACTTCCGATTCATAAAATTAAAAATTTTGAAAAATGTGGAACTCATACAAATGTGAAAAATTTGAAAACAAAACTTGATTTTGGTTAAATTAATTGGTTATAAGGTATTATGAACTATTGGATAAAAAAAAACCTTTTAACTTTTTTTTTAATTTAGGTCCTTAATTTTTTTGGTCCGTAAGTAAATTTTTTTATCTCATTAATCAATTTTAAGTAACATGAAATAAGTTTAAAACTATTAAAATAACGATACATGTTAAATACAAAACATATACCATTATTTTTATAGCTTCAAATGCTTTGAGATGCATGAAATATAACTTGACATTAATTAACGGAATAAAAAAAAAACTTAATCACATATCAAAAAGAAAGTTAGAGACCCAAATTAAAAAAGAAAAAAGAAAAAAAGGGTTAGACTTTGCTTCTATTGACCAATAAGTTCATGATATTTTATACCCAAATAGTTTTTTGGTTAAAACTTATAACCTTTGTGTTTTGCGAGAAAAAAACAAAAAAAGTCAGAGACTTTTCTCCTATTAACTAATAATTCAGAACACTTTATACTAACTTTTTGTTTAGAACTTGTAACCTTTTAAGTGGTTTGTTAGCAGACAAGAGCAAAGAAGACTGAATTGGACAGACAAGGATAGAACGGAACAAGATTTTTCAATGAAGAGAGGAACAGCATAGGGAACAGAACAGAAAAAGAAATGAAGAGTATTTTGCAGTTCATAAAACAAGAACCTGGACTAGTTGGAATGAAGAATATTATGCAATTCTACATTTAACAGAAAAGGAATTTTATTCGTGATAAAAAATGAAAAAAGAAGAGGAATTTTGTTAGTCTGGTGCGCCTGCTAGTGCTAAAGACTATTATAATATCTGAAGTGTAATTTTCAGCAAATGCAGAGTTGGAATTACTTTAACAAGCAACTTGTAACATGAAGGATTGCTCCTTGTGATGAATGGCTACCTAAATTACTATGTTACCAAGTCTTTGTTTCCTTGTTAGACTGGAATTAATAGGTCAAGGAAGATGTTTTCTTCGGATCATGGAGCTTTGAATAATTCCTGATAGCTAGATAGTTTACCACCTTTAACTAAAGGAATGATTCGTACCTATTTTGAAGGTGATTCGATGCTAGAATATTACTACAGCCTCCTCATGGATTCCTTAAATGATAAGTACAAGTTGGTTTTCTATTAGCAAAGAACCTAGTTCTTCATCACCTAGTTAGTAGGAGGAAATATCTTAAGTAAAAGCTATTTCTATTTACTCCTAGTACTGCATCAAGAAGAGGAAGAAAAACAGGAAAGAAGACATACGTGTGGGTTGATCATTAGGAGGAAATATCTTAAGTACAAGCTATTTCTATTTTCTTCGGATCATGGAGCTTTGAATAATTCCTGATAGCTAGCTGGGTTACCGCCATTAACCCAAGGAATGATTCGTACCTATTTTGAGGGTGATTTCGATGCAAGAATATTACTACAGCCTCCTTATGGATACCTTAAATGATAAGTACAAGCTGGTTCTCTATTAGCAAAGATCCTAGCTCTACATCCCCTAGTTTGGAGGAGGAAATATCTTGGGTTCAGAAAGGGCAGAATCTTAATTACAAGCTGTTTCTATTTACTCCTAGTATTGCATCAAGACGAAGAAATAAAAAAAGGGAAGAGGACGTACGTGAGGGTTGATCATTAGTTGGTGGTGAACCTTGGCATGAAAATTCTTGAGGTTGATCTGCGCAATAACAAGCGAATGCTGCAGTATTCTGGTTGTACCCACACTGACCACCTGAATCTTTGCATGTAACGCATAAGTTATCTTTTGCATTCCACTCCAACCCAAAACCTTGATTAAGAGCTCCAACCAACTTTGGTACAGTTGCATTTGATAGAATTGACTGCAGAGCTGATTGACGTAGTGGAACTATAACTCTATTTTTGCACGATACCAGGTAACTGATTAACGGAGGAGCAGAGCTACCGAGAAAAGAAAAGTTGGTTGTTGCTGCAAAGTAGCCCGTTGTATTAGTACTGTCTATGTTGCATGTAAACGGAGTTAAGATCCCGGGAATTGGTGGAACTTGAGCAGGGCAAGCATAGTAGATTGTCATGTTATGATCATCCTGCGTGTAATTCAAAAGGTTGGGATTAAAGGTTGTGTTGAAAAGTTGTGTCGGACAGATATTTTCTGCATAATCTGTTCGAGCAACCATGAGAGTCCGTGTCTGGTTATTGACGTCAAGGACTTTGTAAGTCACTTGCATAATTGTGATCTCCGGATCTTGTTTACTGCAATCGATCTCGAGCTCCGGATAGCCACAGTAATCAGGCCTATTGGATCCCCAGAAAGGATAACCAATATTCTTAATAATTCCGCAATCAAATGAGTTGCTGCAGCTTACATATCGTTCATCTTCTTGAGGAAACACAAGTTTTGAACCACAGATAAAGATCATGGTTATGCATATGATAAACCTAGACATGGCTGAGAGGAGATGGGGCTGCATTTTCACATTGAGAGGGATCGAGAGGAGATAAACGGAAAAACAAAATAGACGGAAGTAATATTACTCCACCATTATAATAGAATTGGTATTATTGGACCAAGTAGGTGTTAGAAATTTGTCAAAGAGAAGCTTCTATTAGGATGGTAAGAGTGGCATGAATGCAAATTTAGGTGACTAGGAAAATCAACAGGTCATTTTTTTCAGTAAGATAAGATAATTTTTAATGTGTATTTTGAATTTTCATAAGTCAGATTATGTTTTCAAGTGGCTGGTTTATTTGACTCTCTAGGATTCCTATTCAGCCATTGCTTTCAAGTTTCAGGTCTTATATACCTTCTTAATTGCTGTGCTACAACCTTACGGCAATCTGGTGTATGGATATACACCAAGAAGATAACCAAGTCTGAGCATAACATATGATGCCGACTTTTCGGAGGAAGAAGCAGCTTGTTTTTGATTTTGTAAGAATATGCCGAAACCCATAATTCAGTTTCCGGTCCGAACTTCTATAACTGATCGGAATTAATATTGATTTTACTATTTTCAGTATAAAAAACTTCATCCAAGAAGCTCCAATGAGAAACTTAACAAGCGACTGTGACTCAATAAATACAAATAGAAAATCATCAAAAGAACTGACAAAATACTGAAAACAGGTATAGAAAAGAATTTTTGAGAGCTGACAAACAGGAAAGTCAGAAAAACCAAAGAATATAATAAGGCATGCAGATAAAAATAAAGATCTTGTGATGTTATGATATTCTAGGTTCCAGTTGCCAAGCAAATGTTGTCAATGGTTCACAATGACCGTCATGTATGCCATCTAAGGCCAAATCAGATGAAAACAGAAGGTGAGAATTTGGTTTGGATTTTAAGTTGTTAGACTATAATATTGTACCAGGAAAAAGACCATCAAATAATTAACAACCACAAATGACATTATCAGAAAGACCATTATATCTACAATATGTACTCATTTTCTAGATCAGCTTGTAAATTTCTTTGTGTTACCCTACCATCCTTTTCCCATAATTTTAAGTTGATATATCCAAACTGAATATTCTTAAAATTACTGCTTTGGGGGGTGCAAGTCGTTTCTTGGATGAGATCTTTCCTGAAGCACCATTATTTCTCCTATTATTTATGCAAGCAGTGGTAAAAATATGCCTGCCAGCCTCCGATCTTTCACTAAGCACTACTTACTATGGTGTCAAAATTGACAGATCCTTTTGCATTGTATATTTGACCGGTACTTTGTCAGTCCAGCCGTCTAGGAATTTGAACAGGTCCATAAGGCAATAATCACATGCATATTAAAAATTGTTGGGGCCTGGACTAATTGTAGTTCACTAATCAAGGAACCTAGACTAGTGGGAATGAAGAGTATATTGCAATTCTTCATTAACTAGAAATAGTCTTTGAAGGATGATTCTCAGAAAATACTATGTTGGAAATACTTTAATGATTGCTCCTCGTGAGAAACAGCTACCTAAATTTCCATGTTATCAAGTCTCTGTCTCCTAGGTAGACTGAATTTAATTGGTCAAGGAAGGTGTTCTCGTCAGGATCATGGAACTATGAATAATTCCTAATAGCTAGCTAGGTTCCTTCCTCTACTCAAAGGAGCGATTCGCACCTGTTTCTATTACCAAAGATCATCCTACATCACCTAGCCTGGAGGACATATCTTACTTTTAAATTCTATCTATTTATCCTATTTTGCCATCAAGAAAAGAAACTGGAAAGAGGACATACTTGTTGATTGACTAGGCGGTGATGCTGCGCAATTAAATTCTCGAGGTTGATCCGCACAATAACAAGTGAATGCTTTAGTAGTCTGGTTGTACCCACACTGCCCACCAGAAAGGTTGCATGTTTCACATAAGTCATCATTTGCATTCCACTCCAACCCAAAACCTTGATTAAGAACTCCAAGCAACTGTTCTACGGTTGTAATGTCTATATTCGGCAGAATAGCTGATTGATGTATTGGAACTTTAACGCTATTATTGCATGTTGTCAGGTAGCTGATTAAGCTAGGAGCCATTATAGCAAGTCTAGAGAGGTTGGCTGTTATAAAGTAGCCCATCATATCAGTCTCCTTAATGGTGCAAGTAAACCGAGCGGAAAGCCCTTGCGGACTTGGAGCAGGGCAACCATAGTACAGTGTTACCTCACCATGATCTGAAGTATATTCCAAGGGGTTTTGTGTAAACAATATCAGTTCATGGGCAAGATAAGAAGAAAAAAGAAGTTACAAAGAAGGAAACGTAAAACGAGCATGAGAAGCCAAAAACAGAGTATCACACTTTGATATTCTGGTACAAATATATACATGGTACTATAGCACATATTATTGTAGCAATACCAACTCGGATTACAAAAAGTATTTCAAAACAAAATCCCACAAAATAAGGAGTTTCACTCCTTTTAAACTAACCAAGGGTTACAAAAGGATACTTAAAGTATCTAGAAAATTCTCGCATTCTAACACTCCTCCTTGAGAATTTTCTTGGAGACTCCAAGCCTTGATCGTAGCTCTTCAAATTTGGCTTTGGAAAGTGCTTTAGTTAGTATATCGACAATCTGATTTTCCGAGCAGCATTGAATCGATTGATCTCACCATTTTTCTCTCGCTTCTCTTATTGCATGAAACTTCACATTGATATGTTTAGTTCTTCCATGCTGCACGGGATTCTTTGCAATAGCTATGGCTGACTTGTTATCAACCCAAATTACAGTAGCATCATCCGGACTTTGCCCCAAATTTGTCGCAGATTTCTTAACCAAATTGCTTGGTTTGCAGTGCTCGCTCGCAAGAACATACTCGCCTTCGCCGAGGATTGAGCCACCACGTCTTGCTTTCTTGAATTCCATGAAAATACTCCACTTCCAAATGAGAAAGCATAACCGGAAGTGCTCTTGGAATCATCTATACTTCCCGCCCAATCACTATCCGCAAATCCTTAGAGCTTATTACTTTCTTCTTTAACAAACCATAAACCATAATCAAAAGTACCTTCGATATATCTTAAAACTCTCTTAGCCGCACCAAGATGAATTTGACTCGGTGAGTGCATAAATCTAGAGAGCAAGCTTGCAGAGAACATTAAATCCGGCCTTGTAGCAGATAAGTACAACAAACTACCAATTAGGCTTCGTAAACGAAGCATCCGTTTTGCTCGGCAACATCATCCTTTGATAATTTCTCATTCACAATCAATGGAGTTGCCACTCGGTTTGGATCTTTCCATATGAAACTTCCTCAAAACTTCCGGAGCATACTTTTGTTGTGAGATGAAGATTCTAAGCATCACTTTGGTAAATTTCCATGCCCAAAAAATACTTCATCTCACCCAAATTGGTCATTTCAAAATCACTCTCCATCTGCAAGCATGAATTTCTTCAAGATTTCGGAATTATAACCCGTAACCAACGTGTCATCTACATACAAAGAGACAATAAGCTGAATTTCATCTTGAACCTTCATCACATATAAAGTGACTTCACTTTCACTTCTTTTGAATCCTTGTTGCAGCAAATAAGCATCAATTCTACAATACCAAGCTCTTAGTGCTTGTTTTAAGCCATAGAGAGCTTTGTGGAGCTTGTAAACTTTTTCTTCACTACCCGAAACCTTAAATCCTTCCGGTTGCTGAACATAAATATCATCTTCAAGCACACCATTTAGAAAAGCCGACTTCACATCGAGATGATGAATTTTCCAGCCCATCTTTGCTCGCTAAAGCCATTAAAAGCCCGATAGTATCATGCCTAGCAACCGGAGCAAAGGTTTCTGAAAAATCAACACCATACTCTTGAAAATACCCCTTTACAACCAATCTAGCCTTAAGTTTGTTTACGTAACCATCCGGATTATATTTGGTTCCGAAAACCCACTTAACACCAATGATCTTCCGATTTTCGGGCTTTTCCACCACCTCCCAAGTTCTATTCTTATTTATCATTTTTAGCTCCTCCTCCATTGCAAGTCTCCATCCATCTTCTTTAACGACTTCATCATAATAAGTAGGTTCATATAATACTACATCACATCTCTCGTAGATTTCAGCAAGTGGCCTTGTTCCTTTTATCGGAACATCATCAAAGTTATCGACCCAATTTCATCTTCTACTTCTTCTTGAACTTGGGGTATGGTTGCCCCAATTTGATCAACATCTATGGCTTCTATTTCATTTTTCTCCCGGCTCCATGCTCGTTGCTTCATCAACTTTGATGTCCCCGCTAATGATTAATTTCTCGCTTTCAAATTGAAAACTCTATAGCCCTTAGAGGTAGAGCTATATCCACAGAAGATTCCTATCTCAGCTTTGTAGTCCAGACTTGTCTCTTTTCACATCCGGCACATAAGTATAACACAAACTCCCAAACACTTTAAGGTGCTCCACATCCGGTTTAACTCCATACCAAGCTTCAAATGGAGTTTTGTCTTTCACAACCTTGGTTGGAAGTCTATTCAATAAATATATAGCTATGTTAACAGACTTCGCCCAAAAACACTTAGGCATCTTCTTCTCAAATAGCAGACACCTTGCCATCTCCATAGCAGTTCTATTCTTTCTCTCACTTACTCCATTTTGTTGAGGAGAGTAAGTGACGATAAGTCGATGTTCAATTCCAGCTTCAACACGTAACTCGTCAAATTTAACCGATGTATATTCGGCTCCATTATCCGATCTTATCACCTTGATGCCGCAATTTGCTTGATTTTCCACTAAAGCCTTGAAAGTCCGAAACACATCAGCCCACTTCGACTTTTGCTTCATAAAGTAAACCCAACACATCCTTGTATAATCATCTATGAACAAGATGAAGTACTGCTTCCATTCGGAGAAGGTATCTTCATTGGTCCACACACATCGATATGGATCAATTGCAACCTTTCGAAGCTCTATAGGCCTTGTTAACGGAAATGGCAATCCGCTTTGCTTCCCAAATTGACGGACTTGACATACATTTTGTTCATCACTAATGACCGGTAGGCCATTAGCTAAGTCTTTCCGATGCAAGTGTTTGAGTGCAAGCATAATGAAAATGACCAAACCTCTTATGCCATAACATAGACTTATCAACAACAAGTGGTATAAGCATGCAAATTAGTCTCTTTCCACTTAATTGGAAAGCTTTTTTCTCTCATTTTTACAATCATCAACTCACAACCAAGCATTATCAACAATGATGCAGCACTTATTTTGAAAATACGGAGAATAATTCTTCTCTAGCATTTGACCCACACTTAACGTACTTTGGCTAATATCGAGTACAAACAATACATCCGAGATATATTTAATACTCGTTGAAGTCTCAACAAGAACAACTCCCTTGCCTTTGACATCAACCAATTCTCCATTCCCAATCTTCACTTTGGACTTGTATGATCGATCCAACTCCATGAAATTGCTTAATTCGAGAGTTATATGGTTTGTGCGACCACCGTCAATAAGTCAAGTTTCTATATAGTTGTTTGTTGCATGACTCGTAGCTACAAACAACTCGCTCATGTTCGTCGCTGCGTTTCAGCCATTTGTGTTTGTTGTCCCCGCCGCCCTTGTTGATCTTTTTTATTCTTGCATACCTTCTCTACATGGCCAAATTGCTTGCACGATCCGTATTGCACACCGTGCCTAAACCAAGCAATAATTCTCCGAATGACTCTTCCTCTTGCAATGAGGACATGGTGGATACCTCCTTTTGCCACCACTTCTACTTCCTTGGCCCTCATTCTTCTCCTTCTCTTTGTTCTCACCCAACTCGCTTCTTCTCTCCCTTTCGAGGAGCTTTTCCTTTTGCTTCGCAAGAAAAGCCTTTTCACTACCTGTCTTCCTCTCTCATTGATCTTCTTTGTTCTTGAGCTTGAAAAGCATGAACAAGCTCGCCAAGGAAATCTTGGTTAAATCCTTTGAGACTTCAAGAGAAGAGATCTTGGACTCAAATCTTTCAAGCAAGCTTACGAGAACTTTCTCTACAACCCTTTGGTCCGTTAAATCCTCACCAAGAAGCTCGATTTTGTTAACAACTTCCATGAGCCTATCTACGTATTCTTTGATGGACTCATTATCTTTCATTCTCAAGACTTCAAATTCCCTCTTCAAATTCAGAATCTGCATTTGCCTTGTTCCGTCACTCCCCATATACATCTCCTCGAGCTTGTCCCAAGCCTCTTTTGGTGTTTCACAAGCCATAATCCTTGTGAAAATTGATTCCGACACAGCGAAGCATGAATATAAGATAAAGCTCTTGGAGCTTTAGCTTCTTCTTCTTCATGAGCCCCGATTTGATTAAGAGTAGGATTGTTTCCCAAAGGAGGTATTTGTTTTTCAGTTTCAACCCATTGCCACAAACCAAGACCTCTCAAGTGAGCTCTCATTTTGACAGACCCAAACTTGATAGTTGTCACCATTGAAAACTCGGGGGTGAAAGAGGCATTGTGTTGCTTGGAAGCCATGAGAGTTTAAGGTTTGAGTTTTTTAAGGTTTTTTGGTGAGGAATCCTTGCTGGTGTTCTCTCTTAGTCACTCACAGGACCTTTAAGATATTTATAAGCTCCGATACCATGTAAACAATATCAGTTCATGGGCAAGATAAGAAGAAAAAAGAAGTTACAGAGAAGGAAACGTAAAACAGAGCATGAGAAGCCAAAAACAGAGTATCACACTTTGATATTCTGGTACAAATATATACATGGTACTGTAGCAAATATTACGGTAGCAATACCAACTCAGATTACAAAAAGTATTTCAAAACAAAATCCCACAAAATAAGGAGTTTCACTCCTTTTAAACTAACCAAGGATTACAAAAGGATACTTAAAGTATCTAGAAAATTCTCATATTCTAACATTTTGATCCAAAGAGGTGCTGGAAAGGAGAGTTGGACAGAGATTTTCTGTGTAATCTGTTCCAGAAACATTGAGAGTCCGCGACTGATTATCGATACCAAGGACTTCGTAAGTCGATTGCATGATTGTGATCTCCGGATCTTGGTTACTGCAATTGAGCTCCAACCCTGGATAGCCACAGTAATCTTGCCTATTGGATCCCCAGAAAGGATAAGGAATATCCTTAATATTTCCGCAATCAAACATTTTGCTGCAGTTTAGATATCGCTCATCATCAGCAGCAAACACAGGTGTTGAACCACAGACAGAGATTATTATGGCTTTGAATAGGATAAACCGAGACATGGCTGGAAGGAGATGCGGTCGCATTTTCGGATAGACAGAGAAAGCTGTTCTTCAAGTATTGGGTTAAATGGAAAGACAAATAGATGGAGGTTATTTCACTCAACCATCATAATAGAATTGGCAGTACGTATTTGACCAGAGCAGGGGGTTGAAATTTGTCGAAGAGAAGCTTCCATTAGAATGGTAAGAGTGGCATCAATGGAAATTTAGGTGGCCCAGCAAACAGACAGGTCATTTTGTAAGCAGGATAAAATAATTTTTAATGTTTCTTAGGAATCCTGATGGTCAAATTCTGTGGCCTTGTTGATTTTTCTAAGTTTCAGGTATTATATACCTTTGTACTATCTGTTCTACGGCCTATACGGCAAGATTGGTAGATAAATACCAAAAAGATTTTTATTTTTGTTTACAAGGTTTATTAAACCTTTAAACTCTTGCTGGGCTTTTTGGTTTGGGAGTTCACTGCACTGCACTACAGTATCTTATTCATCTTAGTAATAGGTCAGTTTTTTCCCCCTTTCCTATGGTGGACATTTTCTATTCCAACACTCCAATCACAAACCGTCATTCTTTTCTAAAATTGTTAAGTGGATATATAGTAACTTATCCCTCCAATTCACTGACTCATACCATTGCATGTGGTTGATCTCTCTATCCATACAACTGTGCTTGTTTTTTTTTCCTTGGCTCCAACTTTCCCTCTCTCGCTCTCTCTCTCTCTCTGTCTTTCTCTTCTTCTTACTTCATGTATGTGGTTCTTTTACACCACACCATCTCATGTGTAAAGACCCATCTTCACTTTGTGGTACCACGCCATCTCGTTTTGTGGGCTTGTCAACTTGCACTTACACCCCTTCTTGAGCTTTTCTTTCTTTCTCCATCTCTTGATGCAAGGTCAACTTGCACTCATGCTTACTTGGACTTCTTTCTTTCCCCATATTCAAAGGCTCCTTGTGATGAATGGCTACCTATATTACTATGTTACCAAGTCTTTGTTTCCTTGTTAGACTGGAATTAATAGGTCAAGGAAGATGTTTTCTTCGGAAATTGGAGCTTTGAATAATTCCTGATAGCTAGCTGGGTTACCGCCATTAACCCAAGGAATGATTCGTACCTATTTTGAGGGTGATTTCGATGCAAGAATATTACTACAGCCTCCTCATGGATTCCTTAAATGATAAGTACAAGTTGGTTTTCTAATAGCAAAGAACCTAGTTCTTCATCACCTAGTTAGTAGGAGGAAATATCTCAAGTAAAAGCTATTTCTATTTACTCCTAGTATTGCATCAAGAAGAGGAAGAAAAACAGGAAAGAGGACATACGTGTGGGTTGATCATTAGTTGGTGGTGAACCTTGGCATGAAAATTCTTGAGGTTGATCTGCGCAATAACAAGCGAATGCTGCAGTATTCTGGTTGTACCCACACTGACCACCTGAATCTTTGCATGTAACGCATAAGTTATCTTTTGCATTCCACTCCAACCCAAAACCTTGATTAAGAGCTCCAACCAACTTTGGTACAGTTGCATTTGATATAATTGACTGCAGAGCTGATTGACGTAATGGAACTATAACGCTATTTTTGCACGATACCAGGTAACTGATTAACGTAGGAGCAGAGCTACCGAGAAAAGAGAAGTTGGTTGTTGCTGCAAAGTAGCCCGTTGTATTAGTGCTGTCTATGTTGCATGTAAACGGAGTTAAGATCCCGGGAATTGGTGGATCTTGAGCAGGGCAATCATAGTAGATTGTCATGTTATGATCATCCTGCGTGTAATTCAAAAGGTTGGGATTCAAGGTTGTGTTGAAAAGTTGCGTCGGACAGATATTTTCTGCATAATCTGTTCGAGCAACAATGAGAGTCCGTGCCGAGTTATTGATGCCAAGGACTTTGTAAGTCAGTTGCATGAATGTGATCTCCGGATCTTGGTTACTGCAATCAAGCTCGAGCCCCGGATAGCCACAGTAATCAGGCCTATTGGATCCCCAGAAAGGATAACCAATATTCTTAATAATTCCGCAATCAAATGAGTTGCTGCAGCTTACATATCGCTCATCTTCTTGAGCAAACACAAGTTTTGAACCACAGATAAAGATCATGGTTACGCATATGATAAACCTAGACATGGCTGAGAGGGGATGGGGCTGCATTTTCCACATGGAGAGGGATTGAGGGGAAAAATTCTTTAAATGTTGAGATAAATGGAAAAACAAAAATAGATGGAAATAATATTACTCCACCATTATAATAGAATTGGTAGTATTGGACCAAGTAGGTGTTAGAAATTTGTCAAAGAGAAGCTTCTATTAGGATGGTAAGAGTGGCATGAATGCAAGGTGACTAGGAAAATCAACAGGTCATTTTTTTAGTAAGATAGGATAATTTTTTATGTGTATTTTGAATTTTCATAAGTCAGATTTTGCGCCGTTGTTATGTTTTCAAGTGGCTGGTTTGTTTGACTCTCAAGGATTCCTATTGAGCCATTGCTTTCAAGTTTCAGGTCTTATATACCTTAATTGCTGTGCTACAGCCTTACGGCAATCCAAGAAGCAGCTTGTTTTCGATTTTGTAAGAATATGCCTAAACCCCGTAATTCAGTTTCCTGTCGGAACTTCAATAACTGATTGGAATTATTGATTGTACTACTTTCATCATGGAAAACTTCATCCAAGAAGCTCCAATGAGAAACTTAACAAGCGACTGTGACTCAGTAAATACAAATAGAAAATCATCAACAGAACTGACAAAATACTGACAACGTGTATAGAAAAGAATTTTGAGAGCTAACAAACAAGAAAGTCAGAAAAACAAAGAATATAATAAGGCATGCAGATAAAAATAAAGATCTTGTGATGTTCAAGTTGCCAGAGCAAATGTTAATGATTCACAACCGCAATGTATGCCATCTAAGGCCAAATCACATGATAACCGGAGGTGAGAATTTGGGTTTGGATTGTAAGTTGTTAGACTATAATATTGTACATGGAAAAAGACAATCAAATAATTAATAGCCACAAATGACATTATCAGAAAGACCATTATATCTATAATATTTACTCATTTTCTAGATCAGCTTGTAAATTTCCTTCCGTTACCCTACCATCTTTTCCCCATGATTTTAAGTTGATCGATCCAAACTGAATATTCTTAAAATTACTGTTTCTAGGCTGTGTTTGTTTGGGGAAAAACAAGTTCCAATTTGTTTTCCTCATTTTTCAGTATTTGTTTCACATTCGGAAAAAAGTTAATGGAAAATGATTTCCAGTCAACGGAAAATGATAGAGTAATTTTAGAAAAATGTTTTTCTAGTTTTAAAAGAGAAAAACATTTTTCTTCTCACGAGTTGTCTCGCTCTCTCGTTATTTAACTCTCTTTCGATATATTTTAACAATTTTTTTCTCTTTCTTCTTTTTATTTAAAATATATCATATTAATTTTTAATTGTTTCTTATCAATTATTATTAATTATTTAATTATTGTTTCTCTATCTTTACTAATATTTGATTTTTTTGATTTATAAATACATTAAATATTCTTAAAAACCATTTTTACACCTTAAAATTATTTTTATAATTAATATTTCAATAACTTATCTCTTTTTTTTTTTAACTATTGTCTCAAACACTACCTAAGCTATAGTTAAATGATCGGAAATGATCATTACAAGACTAAGTTTTTGTAAATAAGAAATTAAAATTAATTAATTTATCAATAAATACATTATTTTTTCAACACTATTCATTTGCAATTAAATCAATAATTTGTAATTTTAATCAATTGTAAAATTTTGTTGGTAATTGTAATGAATAATTAGTTATAAATTATTCCAACATTAATCTTTTGAGATCAAATAAATAATTATCTATAAATGATAACTAATAATTTATAAAATTATTTTTTAGACTAAATTATTAGTTCAATTTCTTTTTAAAAAAAATTCTTAATTGAGTTACTAAAATAATAATGCTAGGATTACTTAGAATCTTTTTTTACTAAATATAAATATTGACTTAATTTTGTCCCAAGTAATTTTGATGATTTGGTTTGATTGTTAAAAAAGTACATTTTATTTTTTGAATTAAAATTTTAGAGTTAGTATTGATGAAAATTTATTAAATTTTTCTAAATGTATCTTATATTATGAAATTATGAATATGTCTTTCTAAAATTTTCTCCAAACTCGTTGATATAACAATCACATAAGTTTTTGTATTTTAATTTTCCGTATTAAACAAACGTTGAAATATATTTTTTAGCGAGTTTTTCATATAATTGCCAAAAACCAAAAAATATGTTCTTGGAAAACAATTTTCAAGAAAATAGCTTCTTCGGGAATTGATTTTCTTATGGAACTTGTTTTCTCCAAACAAACAAAGCTTTAGGGTTACAAGTTATTTGTCGGATGAGATCTTTCCTAAAGCACCATTTTAGTTACTCTATAGAGATAGATAGATAAATAAATAAAAAAAGTGAAATATGAGAGAGAAAATTATAAAAAAATTTGAGATAAAGTAAATTTTTTCTTATAAATAAACCTATAGAGTAATTAGCATGTATGCACACTAATTATTCTTTGAATATTATAAAAAATTTTATTAAACACCGCTTAAGGTGTCAAAATTGACAGATCCTTTGGCATTGTATATTTGACCGGTACTTTGTCAGTCCAGCCGTATAGGAATTTGCGCAGGTCTACATGCATGTTAAAAATTGTGGAAGCGGCGAATCACTTGTGCCTTCTCACTGATTAGGATTAAGAAAAGCTTTCAGGTCGATTTCAAGTTTCAGAAATTGACACGGATTAAAATACTCACTAATATTTAAGATAGTTACATAATTTACTACAGCACGTGATAGATATTGAGGGAGTACTTAATTCAGCAAACAGAGGAAAGACGCAATTCCCTGGATTATTTGCTTTAAAAACAAATCCTGAATACAGACAATTTCAGTTTTGTGAACATTTGGTGAGGGAGTCGCTGATATGATGAGTTTATCTTGGATTTTCTTGCCTCGGATAAAGTTTTCCTTTTTAAGAGTTAGTAAAATATTTAGCTTTGATCTAGTATGAAAGCATCCTAGACTTCTATGGGAGATGGTATGGAACTTGCTAAGACTAGTTGGTATGATAACGACACTACTGGCATCCATTTAACTAAGGTTTCGAAATGTTACGTGACCATTACCTAACAGGAAATTTATCCCTTACTACCATGGTCTAGTTTTGCAGTTTGAGCCTCGCTAGTGAGCTAGAAGTGGTTCTAAAAAAATGATAAAGATATTTGATTCTGTACCCAACACTCCAAGTATATTTAAAATAAAATTAAATGAAGAAAACAGGAAAGGAACTATGATGGAGTTCATAAAAACTGATTTGAGGAGTAGTTGAGATACATACCACATGTTTTTCATCCAGTACATTGATTTGGACAGTAAAAAGTTGTTTGATTTGTAACAGGGTCAATACCACAAACTCCTGAAGAATTGGTGCATTCCTCACATGCTGCCTTATCGACCTTCCATCTTACCTCGAATCCTTTTTTCATGTCTTGTTCCAAAGCTGGCCTATTCAGATACAGAAACTGGCACAAAGACACTACCATAACATTGCCCAGGACCAATAGCTCCTACTGCGAGATAACCAGTTTGATCATTAACCTGATTTATTTTGCAAGTGAATATGCTCCAGGAATATTAGGTATATTCCCGGGAGCAGCCATGCAACCATAAAGAAATGTAAGATTTGTGTAACCCTTGACAGACTGAAAAACCATTGGATTGAACGTGCTGTTTTCAAATATAGGCGTACAAAGTCCAGCCAAGTAGTCCTCTCTTGCAATCCTGAGAATTTCAGTATCATGATAGATTCCCAAAACACGATATGCGACCTCATTTATTTTCATCTTGGTGATATTATCCTCACACTTGAGCTCCAACTCAGGAATGCCACAGGCAGGTGGCCTGCCAGTTCCCCAAAAAGGAAAACCCGCAGAAATATCCCCACATACAAACTTATTACTACAGTCGAACAAGTCATTGTTGCTTAGAGATGAAGGAATTCCAATGAAGAGCAAGAATCCAATAACAAAAAATGAAAGAAAAGGAGATAACGAAAAAACTGAGGAATTCATGCTGGCAAAGAGGAAGTAAATTGAGCTTGGTTGTTCCAGGGAAAGTTGAGGGGATAAAGAAATGAGTTACTACACGATAAACATCATTTTAGGAAAATAAATACATCAGAAAGTGATAGATATTATGGATGCATTACTCAGAAAATTGCTCAGTTGACTTAAAACGTTTTTTTATGGAAAAGGGGTGACCACATTAGTCTCCACTTTGCTTTTATTTGCAAAATGAAGTATATCCACCATAAATCACTCTCTTGGAATATACAGAAAAGAATTAGTCAAGTAGACAAGTCCAATGCCGTATCCCCCACTAGGGTTTTGAATTTATTTTTTTCCCTACTATATAAGGTATATTTCATTTCATATGTAAGGTATATAACATAGTATGTTAAAAAAATCTATTATGCCTCACATCATTTGGTTTGTGTTTTACTTGGAAAAAAAAACACAGGTGAATTTGATATGATCAGTGGTGGTGTTTTAGATTATCAGAGTTGGAGCTTTTATTTTCTCACACTTGTTGCTAAATAATACGCAATATAATTTAGCTATTGTGTTAAATTTTTTTCTATAACTTCCATGTTTCTTAATAAACCTTGTTGTATTGCATAAGAAATTCACTTCCAAACAGGGATGGCAATGGAAAATTAAATCCCTTATCCTATTTAGTGTTGTTAGCCTGTTTCTCTCCAAACCAAGAAAAGCACATTGGGAAGCGGTAAAATGGATATTAAGGTACCTCAAGGGACTATGCTTTGGTAATGGTAAACTTGTGTTAGATGGATACAGATATACAGAGATGGCAGGTGACATGGATTCAAGAAAGACCACATCTGGATACATGATGACTTTTGCAGAGGGAGTTGTGTCATGGCAATCAAAGTTGTAAAAATGTATTGCCTTATTCAGCATAGAAGTGAAGTACATTGCAATAACAAAAGCAGCTAAGTAACTATTATGAATGAAAAAGTTCCTACATGAGTTAGGCTTCGAACAAGAAAAGCTTGTTCTTT
Source organism: Dovyalis caffra (assembly GCA_963924115.1). Classification (NCBI taxonomy): domain Eukaryota; kingdom Viridiplantae; phylum Streptophyta; class Magnoliopsida; order Malpighiales; family Salicaceae; genus Dovyalis; species Dovyalis caffra. The sequence continues at coordinate 1,701,556 of CAWUPB010001161.1, read as the reverse complement.
ATTGTGACAACCAGAGTGCAATCCATCTTAGGAAGAGTCTAGCATTTCATTTGGGATCCAAACACATTGATGTGAGGTATCACTCGGTTTCTGTTATTTTAATTTTATTCAATTGCACCCTTGACTGTATTTTCTAAACAATTATTCATATTTTTGTACATTTTTTCTCTATTTTTTGTATTTTTTATGTTAAAAAAAAAAGAAAAAAAAAGTAAACCTAATTTTTATGTTTTCCTTTTTCTCTTTTTTTTTTTTTAATTTTTGATCGTTGATTATTATTATTATTATTATTATTATTATTATAAAATAAATGATAAATTATAATAAAAACCTAAGAATTTAAGTAAGACCAAAACTAATAATAATAATAATAATAATAATAGTAATAGTAATAGTAATGATAATAATAACAATAAACATAAAAATAAATGTGCACTTGTAAAACAAAAATAAAATTATGAAATAAATAAATAAAATAATAAAAAAGGTCGCACACAGTTTTCGTTATGGCAATTATTAGGAATATGATGAACCAAGACATGACAGGAAAAGTAGGGTGTTGCATTTTCAGAGATGGAGAGAGGCTACATGGACACACAATCTGCTGGTGTTGGAGCAAATCGGGCCTGAATTTTTTCCATTACAATACCATACAAAAATTCCACCCGTGAATAGTACTGTTGAAAGGTCAAATGTTGACCGAAGATGTAGAATGTCTAGGTCCAGAGTAAGAAGCTTCATGCTGATAGCGCGAAGAAATTGTAGAGATTTCTCGCATCCTTTCGTCAACTCGTAGGCAACCGAGTTTTTACTGACCGCCAGTCCGGGAAGTTAGAAGCTTTCCATTTCCCGACCAAAGTCGTCCTCTAGCTCTGCAATGCTGGCATGGCACATTTTGATTTTGAAATCTCAAACTGCCGTCATCACTCAAGAAGAACCGTAGCAGGAAGCGCTGCACAAGCCTTTGGAGAGAATCAAGGCTCAGCATTTATTACTTGGTACGATCAAGATGAACATGGTTGCCTCTTTCTGTGCCCTCAACGAAGTACCATCATAAATGGGTAGCAGTTGTCGACGGAATTGAGTACGATAGGTTTTCTGATTGAAAGCCACTTGGGCTTTTGTTTCAGTTGCCTGAACATCTCTAGTGTTCTCATCGTCTTTGTAATCGGTTGGTGAATAGTCCCTCCCTTTTCTGACATGTATTCCTTTCATCTGTTTTTCATACCAATGGACATGTCAATTGCAGTTCAAAACGAAAAAATTTATTCGTGAGTTGCCCAGAGATGAAGGTTTTTACTTCCGAAACTGGCTGCTATTATGGCTAAGGAAATTTTCTCAAATCTACGGAGTAACAAAAACAGAGTTCACCACTGACATATTTTACTTAGTTCACCAGACATATGCCAGTTTCTCAAATCTACGGAGTAACGAAAACAGAGTTCATAGGAAAGTTGCAACACGTGATGGTTGAGAATACATCATTTTCATCTTCGAATGAACAACAGCTGATTCCACAGCAGAGTTAAAATACAAGATTTCGCTCAATTTGACTCATGTTCTAGGCATACATACAGATATAACATTTATGTTGAAAATTACACTCGATCTAATCATTTGTACTAGACTTGATGCACGTTGCAGAAGCAGGAGTGAAAAATAAATTATCTTCTCAGACTCAACCAATGCATGTATTTTATTTAAGAAGCTCTTGGTATAAATAATCACCAGACCAAGCCTTTTCTTCTTCTAAATCTATCAACACGGTCAGTGCTCATCCGAGACTTTTCAGGTTTATTTGGCTTCTTTGACTTCTCAAGCCTACTATCTAAACTATTTCTAGAGATTTCAGGAAGGTCACCCAATTCAAAAGTGTCTGAACTTCCACTCTCAGATGTTTTGTTCTGATTTTCGGACTCTGTTGTTTTCTTAGAACTGCTTGTAGCTGTTTTCGATTTGCCTATGGTCAAAACAAATTTCTTCAGATGCTTGATAAATTCTGGATAAAGCTCAAGATTGCAATGCCCACCTCCATTGATCCACAATGGTTCATATTTCTCTTTGCAAAGCTCCCAAAGCTGTTTCCCATGAGAGCAATCAACAACTTCATCTGATGTTCCCTGGAAGTTGTAAAAGAAATAATCTCTTATATCCATTAAAAAAAATTATTGGGACACTGATTTTGTCTTTATCTTCCACAAATGATACTTTCAGAGTGATGAGTCATAAACCTCTCTAACTACTAACTATGTCAGAACAATGGAATGTACATAAAAATAACTGCAAATTGAACAATATTACCAAAAAAAAAAAAATAGCAATCAAATGGAGGATCAACAATTATCAACCTTTTGTTTTATTCTTCTGACTGATAGAAGCAACAACAAAATCCACACTGGACTTGTCTAGACAAAACCATCTTGTTTAAGCAAGTACATGATTACCCGAATGCCAAAGTAGTTTATTGCAAACTACATGCCCAACGAAGTCAATTGGGCTGGATAGAGTATGCCATCCACTAGGTCTCATGCATCTAGTCAAACATTTTGTCCCCTTTACTCCATTATCACATCAAGAATTGAAAATTAAGGTTTAAATGAACCCTTGTTTTGTTATTTTACTTCGTCCTTGGCCTTTTATTCACTACATCATACCATAAATGCCGCAGGAAATGCTCATTTGTTAAGAATCAAATTGATGTACGTTGACAATGAACACAGGCTCATAGGAAAATCTTTTCCTTGTATTTTTTGCCGGAACACTAGAACATTGGTTTATGAGTTATGACTGCAACTAAAATTACATCCTGTTGAAGCTTCTGTTAATCCAGTGATGCTAAGAAATTTCCAATATTCATATCTCTGAAGGTTATGCAGCTGCTAATTTTACATATTATAATCTGAATTTGGTAATCTAGCACAAGAATAAAATCAAAACCCTAAGACCTGTGTCCCAGAGAGAGACTATTAACAACTCAAAAAAGAGACAAAAATTGAAGACAGGGGAGATAATACTTACATGAATTACGAGAACCGGACAGTTCACCATACCAATTTTGTCAATGTTCTGAAAGGAGAAAGTAACATAAGTGCTCGCACAGAGAATTAAACAGGTACATTTAATAGAATCAATGCCTCAAAAATTACCTTGTAAATGTCAAACCAGTAAGTCCTTTTGACTGGGTACAATACCCTCATCCCAGACAATATTGGGCTATGTAGAACCACAGCCCTCAAGTTTGGTAAACGTGAAGCAAGGTCGACAGTGGGACCACTACCAACAGACTGACCATACAATATTAGTTGATCATCTTTAACCCCATACTGCTCCTTGAGGCATTTATATGCCGCATCTATGTCCGCATATGTATTACATTCAGTTGGCTGCATCCAAAGAAAGGTGAATTGTGTTGAAAGCAATGTCACATAATTACAAGCAAACAACGCTAACCATTTGAGAAACCAAAGTTACCCAATATTTACATTTGATGCACATCTATAATGCCAAGCAGGTCCATGATTAACAGACAATTTTGAAGATGTAAAACAAAATGAACATGAAAATAATTAGAAAGTACATATAGCTCTTGCTTTATGGATGTAGTAGGAAAAATTGGCGAATCTATAAGCATAAGGAGAACTTTTGTACGCTTCATGTTTGAATTTGAACATCTAAATTCTGAAACAAGGACACAACCATACCAATAACCAAAGCACACTTAACAGCAAGGATATCTAAGCACGTCTAAGAAATGGATATCCATAACTGCATGTGAAATTGCTAAAGCTAGACCAGGCATAGGACTTTCTTTTGATCATTAGCAACAAGGAATAGGGAAAGCTGGTATAAACCTTTCCACTCGATTGCCCATAGCCAGAATAATCGTATCTGGGAAAAAGAAACATCAATACAAGATTAGAAATTAACCCCAAAACAAACTACAGAAATATGAAAATTGAAAAAGAAAAGAACACTATTTTTATGCCTGTATTTCTCCATTATATTACAACGGGAACAAGTAGACATGATATCATGTAGTGTTGGCAAGTAAATACCATACTTCTGCATTGTTTCGTAAGGCCTATCCTAAAAGGTAAAAACCATTCCAACGGTACTTTTTAAATTAAATCATGCCGAGTTAAAACAAAAAAACTACCTTTAAAGACCATAAATCATTCTATTTCACATATGCCAGAAAGAGCAGTAATTTTGCATCAATAAAATCAAGAGAACACAGAGAAAGTATCTACATGAAAGACTAATCCAATTCACTTCAGGATTTGCAATCGCCCCAACCGTAACTTCCATAACTCAATAAGCTTCCATCCACACTAAAATTCATATTAATTTTCAACAAACTCTCCCAAATCCCAACAGATGGGTAATGCTCAAAATAGCAATTGCAGACTTGTAGCCAAAAACCCACCTCTAAACCTCTCTTTCCACCATTAGAGTTCGCAAATTCACTTTCAGTACCAGTTGTACAAAAGTTCCTCTAACCACACGCACACATTACTTCCCCACCGTGGCAACAACGTCCACTACTAAAGAGTCCCCCCATCAAACTCAACCACAAACATTAAAGACCAAATCTTTTCTCCATCAAAAACCGAAACTATACAAATCCTCTCCCGTACGCTTGATTAATTAATGATATTAAAGCAATAAATCCAAGAAAATGCCAATGAAAATGCTTCAACCCACCCAAAAAAAAAAAAAACCAAACCAACACTCATAAAGCTCCTTACTTTACATTAATACAACTAAAAGAACTAAACCAAACCAAAGAATAACAGCATTCAAAAAAACTTCAAAAGGGAAAGAATTAAGGATCTAACCCCATGAGATTAATGCGAAGGCGATTACTCAATTCAACAAAAAGCTCAAACATTTGGCCCAAATCAGCTGCATTTCCATGAGAATACAACAAAGTAGCTGAAGCTCTTTGATGCTTAATATGAACAGCCACGATTTCATTTCCACGCCGAGTCCTCAACTTCAAAACATCCACGTCATCCTTCCTCGGCACCTGCGGTATACACAGCCTCGTAGCAGCACCACCACCAGACACAGCGGAGGAAGACTCATCAGTTACCACCGTGTAAGAAGGAGGACTTGGTGGAAAGAAAGCGAACTTCGCGGCAATTGTTGAAGTGACTCCGCCCATGTTGTTATTATCCTCCCTATCATCAGATGCTTTGGATTCATAAAAAAAGAACCCCTCTTCAGATCTTATCAAACTAACCAAGTCGTGGAGGCGCGTGAAGCAGGGAGAGTGGCGCGTGCAGCGGGTGAAGTGTGGTGTAAAAGTTGGATAAGGAATCTAAGGCTTATGAAAGTGTTTGGAGTTATAGCTTTCAGTTGTGTAAGAGCGAGATGGATGGTTCAGTTGGAAATTGTCGCCTGACGGCGACTTATTATTAAGAAGGGAGTGAGAGAAGGATGGGAGCTTTACTTTACACAGGAAAGCAAAATCTATAGTATATTCATCGTAGATCATCCAAGACCACTACAGTAGGGGAAGTTGGGATGTGTTAGGAAAATGGGGTCCATTCCTTTTTTGGTTTCTTGGTTTTGGTTGTGTGCGAGACTCTCCCAACTCCTAGCACCATTCCTCTTTCTAGCCATTTCTGATCCTTTTGGCATAGTTGTGGCTCGTTATGTGGTTTACGTAATTAGTTGTGCTTGTTATAATTGGTAAACCGATTTCAGTTTATAATATTCAAAAACTCAAAAGTCTGACTAAAGTTTTTTTTTCCTTATGATTTTCAGGATAATTTTTAGAATTTTATCCAATATTTTTTCACTAGTTTTTGAAAAGAAAGTTCAAATTTTATGTTAGCAAAATAAGATTTTGCCAACGTAGATTCTTTAGATCCCATCATGTTATAAATACTTAATTTTTTACTAAAACTTTATTATTAAATGATTCATTTATTAGTTAATACATTATATAATTATTATTGTATCACTGATAGTAATAAAGTCCACTTCTTATTATTAAAAAAATTAATTTTTCAAGTATTCTCATTTTATATTAAAAATATAACTAAATCATGTTTGAAAAAAAAGATAAAATTTAACCTATTTCAAAACTATAATTTTATAATTTAAATCATGTAGATCGATAGAAAATTCAAAGAAATAATATGGTAAATTTTGAAAACTATTTAGAAATCAAAGGATTTTAAACCTTTTTAGTCTTATTGAACACAATATTTTAAAAGTATATATTATCAAATAATTTTTATAGTCATATTAAAGCAGTCTAACAATTCCAATAACCCAAAAAAAAAATTACAGCTAAAAATCATATCTATACCAAACTAACCTACCCTTTAATATTGGGCTAAAGATAAAATTGATAACTTTAGTTAATTTGATTGATTAGTTTCATAGACTTGAAAGTTCTTTCTAGTTTTTTCCTTCGAAGAACACAATCAATGTAGTCAAAACTATATAGTTACCAGTCCTCTTCCTTGGGTTAGGCCTTCTTGGAAAACGCTGATGTGTGCTCTGATTTGCTAACGTGTCAATCGGTGCTAAGGTTGTCTTCCTTTTATAAATAACGTTGGTGGGGTCCTGCACCTGTAATGACGTACGTAAGGCTTATGGACGCACTGTTGAGGCTCTCTCTTCTTGCAGTGGAACTGTGGGGCAAAACAAAAGAGTATATGTCGTTTAAAGTTTAAAGTTTAAAGAGATAGACAATGTTCTCACGCGCTTTCCATCAGCGCGTGAATAATATTATTTAGTTAAGGTAACGTTGATATATATATATATAGTAAAAAAGAAATTTTCTATACTGTAAATATTTGACGTTGTGGAATGTTCATCATCATTGATACGGATGAGATGAGCTCTCACGGCACATTTCATTCCACCTCATAGGAAAGGGTCCCACGCATACTTTCATACCTGTCAAACCGGATTCAATCCGATTTAAAGATTGTTTCGAAATTTAGGTTAGATTGGTGGAATCGAATTTTTAATTTGACTACTCAGATTACTGATACTGTTAAATCTTTTTTTCTTTTTTTCTAATCGAGTCATGATCCAGTTACAATTATCTACCAAAAAAAAATTTTTTTTACAAAGAATAAAAAAATATGTATGATTTGATCTAATGGTTCAAGAGTTGTATTAAATGAAAAAAATTTATGATAAGTTTACGTAGAAATATTTTTATTATTTTTTAATGAATATAATTTTATTTTTTTATGTTTGTCTTCCTTTCTTTTTAATTAATCAAGTATTAATAGTTATATTTTAATTTTTTTCTTTTACATATGAATTAGATATTTTGCCAAATAAAGCTAGAACCTATTTCGACAAATGACAACTATACATAATTCACAATCACAAAGAGTAATGTAGAAGTAAAAGATTTAACTTTAATCCTTAAAATTTAAAATTTAGATCATATTTCTCACGTTTTTTTATGATCATTACAAAATTAATATATATTTTTAAGATTTCAATAATATGTAAAGTTTGAAATATTTGATTTTAATATCATTCCATATTCATGAAGAATAATTGAAGGATGAAAAAAAAAACACACACACACATAATTAAGTGCATTCCTAATTGATTTTTTGTTTTTTTGTTTTTCATCACCTCCAAGGTTTTATTAATATGGGCTGTGCCCAAACAAGGTCGATATGGGAAGGAAAAGGACAGAATCCAAACTAGATAGGTTAAGCAAATTAGAAGGTTTAAGTTGTCTATTGATTTATAGTTCTCTCTTGGCAAAAGAAGAACTAAAAAGGCTAAGGTTCCATTTCCCTTTAGTCAAATCCGTGCCTTTATTGATGCCATTTTTCTCTGAAAAAATCCATAATCTTTCGTTACAATGTCTTTTCAATTTTTTTACATTGGAAAAGCCCCAAATCCTCTCATGACCCTTTTTATTTGGGAATCGTGCTCGTGATGTTAATGAGACAACGGAAAGCAACAAATTAATGTAAGCTGCATCATATCACTTCATCAGTCTTGTTTTCATTATTTGGTTGATTACAAACAAAAGGTGTCGCTAAGGAATTGTTAGTTCCATTCCAACCAAATAGATAAACATCAAACAAGCTATGCCAGAAACAAAAACATTGTAGAATTAGCTGTCATAACCCATCATTACAGCCTTTATTTTATTTTTGCTATGAAATAATTTAGTAAGCCCTAAGACAATTGAATTGAATAGAAAGAACTATGGTCTTTTAAATAAGGTATCGGTTTTGAATTTTTTTATATACAAAAGACTCATTTAGTAATTATATTTATCATCTAATCGAAAAATAAAAAATTAATTTGGGTATTTGAATTTAAAATATTTTAGGAATTTAAAAAAAAAAGCTGAATAAGAGTTTGAACATTAACATTTATCTGAAAATACAACTTAATTTCGATTGACACTTAGACCTGATCCGAGGACGCATCTAGCAATCGAGGAAAAAGGAAAAAGGAAAATTCTGACGCAACAGTAAATTGAATTCATGGCGGGGCTCGAAATTTGCTTCCTGGATTCTCCTTATGGGCTTTAGTTTTACTAACTGCAAGCGAGCGACGACTTTTCAACTTTAAAAGGCTTCGGAAGAAGATTTTGGACTTTTTAATATGGGCTTCAAAGCTTTGTATTTGTACATGAAACCGTACATCTATTCTGTCCATCGGACAAAAGCCAGACAACGAAGGTATTCACCGAAAAATAAAAAAGATAAGCTTTGAGAGTTTCAGGAACGTGATTTTAAACAATAGATGAAAAGATTATCTAAAAAAAGAAGTTGAAATGAAATAAAAATTGTGTTTCTCACTGTAAAAGATCTTTCCTATGGTTTTATGTTGGGCAGATTGCAATTAATGTAGATCAATGCTGGTTAGTAAAAAAAAAAAAAAAACCGTACATCTAGTAATGTTCTTCTCCATGTATCAAGGATATCTAAGACATTAATGTACCAGTAAGATTTTCAATACGAGAAAGAGTCAAAAGAAAAATATGCGGAAATTATAAATAGTCCCTCTAGTTTCCAGAAACGAATTAATTAGTTTTTCGTTTTAAAAATTATTATTAAATTTTTTGACCAAATCATGTTTAATTTAATATTATTTTTATTCTACAAATGTCTTTTTTCTCATTGATTTTTTGATATATTTTTTTCTATTTCTTAAAATAAAAAATTAAAATAAATTGAAAAAAAAGGACTAAGTTTTGCAAATAGATTTAAAAATATATTGACTAAATGATTAATTTTTTTAAATAAAAGAGATTAATTAATTTATTTTTTGAAACAAGAGTGATTAATTTATAATTTACTTGAAAAAATATTTAGCTTGATAATAATTAAAATTTTAAAAAAAAACTCAATCTTAATAAAGAGATAATTTTAACATTTCATTCTAAAAAAGATGAAAATTGATGTAACATGACATTAAATTATGCATATTCTCTCCCTATTAAACTATGCATATTTATTATCTAGTTAATTCAATAACTTTCACGCAGTCAATAGCGTGTCTTAAAGGCTATCAATGTCATGCTTTGGACGGTGTCAAAAGAATTGAAAACAAGAGCATTCAAATGTCAACCTGACCCAAAAAAGAAGCACAGAAAAAAGAAAAAGAAAAGAGTATCTGAAGACTGAATGTCATGCTTCGGCTGACACAGATTCTACTTCGAATTCGACAAATTTAAGAGTGAGATGGAGTGCCATTTTTTTCTTCTTAACAATTTAGGTATTTTTTTTACCAGTTCTAATCCAATGAAATATATATATTTTTTGAAGTTCAACAATAAAAACATCGTGGAATCAGTTTGTACGTTAACTAAGTATATTTATTGATTTGAATATTAACATTTTAATCTTACAAAGATTCACAAATTATCAATTGTTTTTATTTTTAATGAATTATTAGATATTTGGATTAGGATCTCTTCAATTAGACTATGGCCATTATTGGTGGCAACACCAGCCAGAGATAAAAGGTTTTACGTCCACAAGTTTACTCACAATAATTTTTTGAACGAAGCCATCACTGAATTTACAAGTTATCAGATTTGGAAACTAAAATTTCAGATTTTAGCACGATCCTGTGTAGCCACCAGGACCCCCATAAAAGAATACATGTCCAAGCTGACCTCCTACATTTCCTGCATCCTTCACCCTATATGCCCCAACATCTGCATACTCTTCAACAATATCAGCACTCGTATAATCTGTTTCGTTTGCATATTCCACTTCCCAGAAGAATGCATCCCGTTTTCTGTCCCCTCTGACTTCTAAACTGCTTCCCATTGGTGCACTTGGTGAGTTGGGAGGACCATAGACTTGTCCTCCCCAATCAATGTATGAAGCAAATTTGTTCAATCCTTCCATGAATATGCCATCATTCCAATATCCAATAACTCTATTATCCTCACTGCCATAGAGGTACCAATTCCCAAATTTATCCTAAAGATAGATACAAAATTAAACAAAATGGAACAGAATGTAAGTAGAAGAATTTTATATTATCCTTAATTAACAGTTTTCTCAATATTTAGGCTCTATTCTTCAAAAAAATTTTTAATTGAGATTTTTTTAGCTTAATTGAAATTTTTTATTTTAAAAAATTTCTTACTTCAGACCTTTTATTACAATATCACCAATAAATAATTGGTATGTAATATTGTAAAGTAAAAAATCTCAAAAAATAAAACTAACGTGACGATCATTAATTAATGATATTATAACAGAGTATCTAAAGTAAGAAATTTCAAAGAATAAAAAATTTTAATAAAAATAAAAAATAAAGATCTCAATTAAAATAATTCGAAGGATACATGGTTTAAATATAAGAAAAATTTCTTAATTAACCATATTAAAACAAAATAGCTTACATGATCAATGGTGAATTTAATAGATGGGATTTTTCCATCCGGTTCTGTTACTGGAAAAACATAGTCGAGAGGGATATCTGGAGCTACATGTACAAATCCAGGGCAAAATGTATTGAAACAACGGGACGCCCCACCCTAAGTTAGAGTTGAGATGTTTTGAGTTAATATTAAACTCCATCGTCATAATTAAAAAAAAAAAAAAAAAACACAAACACATGGATAGAGAAGCTTACATTTGTATATATATACATTCTAGTCAGTTCATCTTTGTAAATAAGTGGATTAACCTGAAATAAGAACAAACAAAAGAAAAAGGTGGAGTTTCACTAGTAATTTATATATAATTGCATTTAGGAATTTAATTGGCAAGGGTATACCAGTATTTATATGCACTTAATTTTCTACTAATTTTATTGAAAGAGAAAATGATGCAATCCATTAACTTTTAGAATAAAAAAATATATATTTTTTTAATCATATAAGATTTTGGTTGATATATAAAAATAACCCTCTTAAAATTTTGTGAAATTATAGACATCATCTAAAAAAAAATGAAAAATCCAATTCTATCAAAAATACTAATTTTAAAAGCAGTTCTTTCTATTAAAAAAATACTCAGTACTATTATATATATTGTAACAATGCCAACACAATACCATAATAGCATAAATCTCATAATTTTTTTTTTTAAAAAAAAAGCATTATTCTCTATTTTCTATTTTCTATTTCATAATAGCCAAAAATTAGACATTGATCTACTAAGAACACTGAAAAAACACGGACAACGAACCAATATTCAAGTTGACTTACCATCCATCCAACTTCTATATAGTCTGCATTGTTTTTTATTTTCATTCGAGCATAACTTGATTGAGAACTTTGGACTTGCACCTTATGTAAGGTTGTAGACATTCCACCTCCATGATATTTCTTGTCTGGATCAACCTTAGTGCGAATTATAGCAAACTGTGTACAATATGGTATCACACAATGAATATTTAGTTGGTTATGGCAACACAATTCCCTTCATCATGTATATTTTAATGTTAGATATGAAAATTACTAAATTAGTACTTTCTTGTAGTATCTACTTTTTCTTGGATAATTTTGTTGAAATTAAGAGAAAAAGAAAACATAACACTCAACATCAATCATATATTCTAAGTTTTCAAAAAGAAAATAAAAAAACTTATTGAACCAAAAAGTATAAATTTATATTTTTTAATCATATTAGCATTCTTTTTTTAATATTAGACATAAAATATATAAATTAGGTTTTGTTAACAATATTAGCACGTATGAAATTTTTTTAACCAAAATTCTACTATCAATTGATGTGATGGGGAGAGAAAAAAACACATTAAAAACTAGAATCTTAAACGAAAAAATCTACACATGCTAATGTGATTAACATATGCTTAATTTGTGTATTTTTTTTATCTAATATTAAAAAAAGTACTAATATGATTAAAAATATAAAATATGTGTCTTTTCTAAATTGGAAATGAAAATTACTAAATTAGTAATTTCTTATAGTATCTACTTTTTCTTGGATAATTTCATTGAAATTAAGAGAAAAAGAAAACATAACACTCAACATCAATCATATATTCTAAGTTTTCAAAAAGAAAATAAAAAAACTTATTGAACCAAAAAGTATAAATTTATATTTTTTAATCATATTAGCATTCTTTTTTTAATATTAGACATAAAATATATAAATTAGGTTTTGTTAACAATATTAGCACGTATGAAATTTTTTTAGCCAAAATTCTACTATCAATTGATGTGATGGGGAGAGAAAAAAACACATTAAAAACTAGAATTTTAACCGAAAAAATCTACACATGCTAATGTGATTAACATATGCTTAATTTGTGTATTTTTTTATCTAATATTAAAAAAAAGTACTAATATGATTAAAAATATAAAATATGTGTCTTTTCTAAATTGGAAATGAAAATTACTAAATTAGTAATTTCTTATAGTATCTACATTTTCTTGGATAATTTCATTGAAATTAAGAGAAAAAGAAAACATAACACTCAACATCAACATCGGTCATATATTCTAAGTTTTCAAAAAGAAAATAAAAAAGCTTATTGAACCAAAAGTACAAACTGTATCTTTTTTAATTATATTAACATGTTTTTTTAATATTGAACATAAAATACATAAACTAAGTTCTGTTAATAATATTAACACTTATGAATTTTTTCAATCAAAATTTTGTTATTAGTTGACGTGATAGGGAGAGAAACACATTAAAAATAGAATTTTGATTGAAAAAATCTTTGCATGCTAATATGGTTAACAGATACTTAACTTGTATATTTCCTACTTAATATTAAAAAAATATGTTAATATGATTAAAAAAATATAAAATTTGTGTCTTTTTAATTCAATAAACCAAATGAAAATAAAAGAAATGTTACGAATAATTTTATAAATCTAACAACTCACATGTAAACCGGGAGTTTCAACAGCCGATTGAGGATTCAATTTTGAAGCATATATATCTGAAGCCAACCTAGCTCTAAGAAAATCATTTTTGGTAATTTTTCTGATGGGAACTGTTCCAATTGGACATCCCTTACCATTCAACCATATATTATTTGGATCAAAGACAGTAGAATTATCTTTCAATTCGTATCTCTTCTTCTTGGTATAAGATGAAAGTGATATCTGCAATAGAGCTAATTCTTAAAGCAATTGTGTTGAATAAAGAGATAAAATTTAGAATAAGATAAAGAAAAAGTTGAAAAATGTACCTTAAAATCAAATGTATGATTCTTCAATAATGGATGATCAAAAGCAGGTTGTCGGTGGAAATCAACACAATTATATATATCTCCATGCATTGTCTTTTAAGAAGAATAATGAATCAAGGGTTCACGTCAATATTAGTATTGAGTTGAATAATTGAAATCTCTTTTTTATTATCAAGTAATAAATAAATTTTGAAAAAAGATATATGAAAGATCTCAATCTGACCTTGATTGTTTTGACGGCTGGCTTATTCATAAGCTTAAGTTGCTTCTCCAATTCCAAATCTTCTTCTCTAGAGAGCTTCTTACCTTCGATTCCATTGTAGCTAAAAAGAAACAGTATGAACAAAATTGTTGGGACGGTCCTTAAAATCATGGGTGGCTCTTCCCTAAATAATGAAAACAATTTAAATTGTGTTTCCCATAACTTTTACAAACACAAATATTCAAAAAAGAAAAAACAATAATCATAAATTTGTTAAAGGAGAATTATTACAAAAAGGAAATTTTATTTCCTTGTATAGTACAATTTTCTTATAGAAAATACTTAATTTGTAGCATAAATAATCTCATAGTAAAATCACAAATCCCGTTAGTGTGGTTGTTTGTGATTATTTTCATGCTATCCCATTGATATCAGAATTGCAATAATAACCAGTAAATCAAAATTATCAAATCGTAGAGATACTTATGATAGAGCAAGTAATAGCTCAACAAGGACCATAAGATCAATAAAGATTGAGTTTGAATTGCAACGTCCTTCCTACCTCTTTTGATATAGATAGATTATTTTGTCTTTATACATCTTTTCTCAAATCATTATTCGGAATAAACATTTAATAAACGGCAAAAAATTTTGTTTGAAAGAAGCTCACTAACCTTTTGAATTGGATAGGATAACTTCGGAACCCTTGACCTTGCTTTTCAGACATGACTATTGATAGAATGTGATTATATATAGATCCAAAGTAGATTTACAATCAATGTCGATTTTGAGAATAAAAATTAATGTCAGTTTAGGAACAAAAATTAAAAGCTATCCCGAGGTCAGCAAAAATTAGGCTAACGAGGGTATCACTATAATTTCTCCTAAAGGAAAGCTTGGAAAATACATTTAATCAATTAAAATATATAAAGAAATGTTGCTATAAATGATTTCTTGTTATGAAATAATGAATGTCCATATGAATATTCATCTACTTTTGATATCTTCACTACTTATGATTCTTAATGTGATTTAATTCATCATTCAATATGAGAAATTGAAAGAGTGATGCAATTGATATACTTTTAATTATTCATAGTCCTTTCCAATTTTCTTCTCAATTTTAAAGCCTATAAATAACTTCATTGTTCATTAATTGGTGTACAATTTTTCTAGAGAGAATAAGAAAAACTTTGAAGTTCTAACACTTGTATTCACATTATAGTGATTTCATTTTCTTATCATCGTTTTCTTCAATTCTCATATTATTTTCATTTCTTCATAACCCGTTATCGGCATGAAGCTCTAACCAATCGAGATAATAAACCATGAGGTATGTATCTATCAAAAGACTTAATCATTTGTTTCAATCATTGGATTTTTTTCTACACAAGCGCTCTACCAAAAAATCTAAATTATTTATAACATTACGAGGTATGTATCTAATTTATCATTCACTTTAAATCTAATGATACATAGAATATACATTTTAAAAACTTAAATAATTTAATATATAGAATCTAATAATCTAATATATATTATTTGAAAAGTTCAAATTTTATTATTATGTTTTTTTTTATTTAAATTTTATTATTATATTTTATCTTTATTTCCTAACATTATTATTATACTTTGCAATATACAATTTTAATGATATCAACCATCAAAAAACTTGATTTTGTGGCCCTTGAAATTTTGGACAAGAATTATTGATCATAAGTGTTTCATACTCGAGCTAATATCATCTATATTTCATGTCTCGAATATGCTCCTACAGTAGCATATTGCGAAAAAGAGTTTAAGAAATATTTTGAATCAATTTCATACTTGTTCATGGCTAAATAAAATGAAAAGCTATTGATAAAAAAGGATAAATCTCGTCTAATTAGATCTACTCCATTCCCCGAACCGAATGTAACAATTTATAATAATTTTAAGCATGGACGAAGATGTGCTCATAGCTATAGATGTGATTGAAATAATTATCATTATAATCGTGATGACCATAATATTACATCTCACTACCGAAGTGGATAACTATGAAAAAAAAGAGCAAAAATAGATAAAGTCGGCGTTTTGAAAATGAATGTTATAGATATGATATGAATGGACATTAGTCATGTACTCGTTGTACACCAAAGTACCTCGTTAAGTCTTGTCAAACCTCGTTGAAAAAGAAAAAGATAAAATATAGAGACCAATTTTATATATCAAAATACGAGTAATTGAAATTAATAACTTGTTAGCTTTTCTATTTATAAATAAGATGCTTTATATTTTCTTATAATTACATAGAGATAGTGATAAATTTATTTTACTATATATTTATTTATGGCTATGAAGAATTTATTTATTTATTTATTTATTTTGTGTTAATATTGTATATGATAATATCAATATAATAAAAAGCTCCAGAAGGCAACTATATTATTATCTGAAGAAATAAATTTTTAAAGCTCTAGAAGAGTGAATATATTATTACTTGAAGAGACACCTTTTAAAGGCTTTAAAAGAGTCAACATTTTATTACTTGAAGTGACATAATTTAAAGACTCCAAAAGAGCAAATATGTTATTATCTGAAAGGATAAATTTTATTATAAATGATATACTATTCTCTTCAAAGTTCATAGAAATTTATTGAGTTTCAAAGATGTTCATCTAAATTGATATCATATCAAGATAGCAAATATGAATACTTATGTATTATAATCATTGTACCGGGTAAAAAATATGTATTGAAAAATTTACCCGATTTCTCATCTAGTCTTTATTACAAATATTAAAATGATTGAAACAAATGCTATAGTAAATCGAAGTTTACTAATTCAAATACTTTTATTATATGGCATGATCAATTGTGTTATCTTGGATCTTTCACGATGCAAAAAATTATTAAAAATTATTTATATAGATATCTATTAAAGAGCTAGAAGATTCTTCAATTTAATGAATTTTCATATTCTGCATATTGTCAAGGCAAATTGATGATTAAGCCATCACCAAGTAAAATTGAGATTGAATATCTAGTATTTTTAGAATGTATTCAAGGTAATATATGTGGATTAATTCATCCATCATGTGGATCATTTAAATATGTTATAATTTTAATATATGCATCCACAAAATGATCACATATATGCTTATTATCTACTTGAAACCCGGCGTTTTTAAGATTGCTAGCAAATAATTTGATTTCGAGCATAATTTTTGGATTATGCCATTAAAACAAGTGACCTCGATAATGCTCGATGAATTTATTTCTCAAGCATTAAATTATTAGTGATTGACTATTAAAATAAAGGTTGAACATCCCGTTGCTCATGTTTATACTAAAAAAGGTTTAGCAAAATTATTTATCAAAGGGCTCTAATTGATAGCTAAACCATTATTTAAAAATAAAACTCCTTATTTATGTTTGGGGACATGCAATCTTATATACAAGTAACACTTATTCGCATCGGACCCATAAGTTATCGAAATTCTCTCTTTTTCAATTGATTTATGGTTATGAGCCAAATATTTCTTATTTAAGAATTTTTATGCATTGTAGTGTATATCGGTAGTGTTCGTTTATAACGAAATAAAATAGACACTTAAAAGAGATTGAAAATATATGTTGGATTTGAATTCTTTTTTGATAATTAAATATCTTGAACCATGAATAAGAGATATTTTTACGGCTCGATTTATCGATCGTCATTTTAATGAAATAGTTTTTCCATCATTAACAGGAGAGAATAAACAAAATAAGCGAGTTGAAAATATTGAAAAACAAGATTACATGGAGTACTCTATTTTTATATCAACTTGGTACAAAACAATATGAACTAGAAGTTCGTTTATAAGATAGTACAAACTAACTCGCTAGATGCATTCTCGCATTCTAAAAGAGGAACTAAAATGCATGTCCTCACCGAAAATGCTTTTATTAGAATTGATGTCCCAAAAGGACGAGTATATTAATATTATAGCTAATGAATCTAAAGCATGCTTAAAGTGTGAAAGATCGATCAGTTCTAAAAGGAAAAATAATTAAAATAAAGGATGCAAATATTCATAAAACGTTCTAAGATATTTTTGATAATAGACTTCTAAAAAGTCCAAATGCTTGAGAAAAATTAAGAGATTTTGATAAATTATGCCAATACAACGAGAAAATAGGACTCGAAAAGAAACATTTATTGATAAGATTTTTTCATATAATATTTCAATTGATATCTTGAATGAAAATGAAGATCTTAAGCCTAAATTTATTGAAGAATGTCAACATGAAAATGATTGGCCTAAATGAAAAGAGCAATCCGGACGTAATTTTGTTCTTTTCTAAATGAGTAGTTTTTTTAAAACTTATAGTTAAAACACCCGAAGATGTTAAGCTAGTAAGATATAAATGTATATTTATACGATAATAAAATAAAAAAGATAAGATTATAAGATACAAAGAAAGACTTTTAACACAAGAGTTTTCGCAAAGAACCGACATTGACTATGAGGAGACATATTCTCCTATAATGGATGTAATTATATTTTGTTATCTTATTAGCCTGGCAAAATATATATAAAAAATTCATATGTATACATTTAATGAATGTGATCAAATTTTATTTGTTCATTTGAAATGATATCAATATGAAAGTCCTAGAAGGATTTAACATGCCGAAGCTTGCAATACATATTCTCGAGAAAAAAATTCAATTAAATGATAAAGATCTCTATTAGGATTATTTTAGTATTTATTTTATTATTTTAGTTTTTAGAAATTCAATTTATATTATACTTTTTTATATTTTATTTTTATATCTACTATTTATTATTAAACCGTGTGCATGTGATATAATCACTTCAATAATTATTTATTAAAAGAAAGTTATAGAAAAATAACTCTATTTGTTCATATATTTTTATTTGAAAAAGGGTTTGTTGTCTATGTTAATAACTTAAATATTATTAGAACTCTTGAAGAGATTTCAAGTGTCATAAGTTATTTAAAAAGAGAATTTGATGTGAATACTCGGGAAAACAAAATATCTCGACTTGCGATTCAAGCACTTAGAGAATGAGATTTTTATTCATCAGTCAATTTGTATAGAAAAATGTTCTACAAAGATTCTATATAAAGATAATTCATTAAGTAGCCTAATGGTAGTTCATTCACTTGTTATCCAAAAAGACCCTTTTTGACCTCGAGAAGATAATGAAGAACTACTTGATCCCGAAGTACCGTATCTTAGTGCCACTAGTACATTGATATATCTTGCTAATAATACTCGACATGATATAGTATTTTCTATATATTTATTAGCAAGTCATAGTTTTTCTTCAATACGGAGACATTGAAATAAAGTTAAACATATACTACGTTATCTTTGAGGAATAATTGATATGGGTTTATATTACTTCAATAAATCAAATATAGGATTAATTGATTATGTAGATGTAGGTTATTTATCCGATTCACACAAAGCTCGATCACAACTAGTTATATATTTACATATGGAGATACAACTATATCTTGGAGTTCTATGAAGCAAACTATAGTCTGTCATATTTTCAAACTATATAAAAATAGTAGCAATTCATGAGGCAAGTCGATAATGTATTTAGTTAAGATGATCCATCATTTTCGAGAAACATACGGTTTATCCACTAGCAAAGAAGTTTCAACAATCTTGTATGAAGATAATACTACTTGCATAGCTCAATTAAAGGAAGGATACATCAAAGGTAATAAAACGAAGCATATATCATCAAAATTATTTTTCACACATGATCTTCAATGAAATGGTGATATTAATGTTCAACAAATTCGATCAAATGACAATCCAACAAATTTGTTCACTAAGGTATTACCTACCATAAATTTTAAGAAGATGATTCACAAGATTGAAATGCGTCATCTTAGAGATCTTAAATAATGTTTTCAATAGATGGAAACCAATATGAGGATTGCTGTGTACAAGGAATATAGTATTTTTTTTTCCTTCACTAGGATTTTTTCCCACTAGGTTTTTCCTAGTAAGGTTTTAACGAGGCATGTTCCTTGTACAATGGACAATCAAGGGAGAGTGTTATGAAATAATGAATATCCATATGAATGTTCATCTACTTTTCATATCCCCACCACTTATGATTCTTAATGTGATTTAATTCATCATTCAATATGAGAAATTAAAAGGGTGATGCAATTAATGTACTTTTAATTATTCATATTTCCTCTCAATTTTCTTCTGAATTTTAAAGCTTGTAAATAGGCTTGATTGTTCATTAGTTGGTGTAGAAGTTTTTAGAGAGAATAAGAGAAACTTTGAAGTTCTAACACTTGTATTCACATTATAGTGATTTCATTTTCTTGTTATCCTTTCCTTCAATTTTTCTATTATTTCTATTTCTTTCATAACATTTCCAATTTAATTTGTCAAATATGTTATTATTGTCCATCAGCACATGTGGCTCGATTTAATTGGATGAAGTATAAAGTAATGGTACTTCGAGTGCTGGAGATATTTTTAATTAATGAAGGTGATTAGAAATATATTTTTTTACGAGATATCAATAATGGAAATGACGAGTGATGTGATTCAAATGAAAAATATCTAAAGGGTGGAATGGATGATTGGGGTCAAAGCCATTTGAATTTTAAAGAAGTATTTATGGTTACAAAATATATATGTCACAATAAAACGGAACGACATCATTTCCCGAATACAATAAAAATATTACAAATTAAAACATAATATTAATTATGGTTAGCAAGTCGTAACATATAATCAAAATATTA
This sequence comes from Dovyalis caffra, assembly GCA_963924115.1. Classification (NCBI taxonomy): domain Eukaryota; kingdom Viridiplantae; phylum Streptophyta; class Magnoliopsida; order Malpighiales; family Salicaceae; genus Dovyalis; species Dovyalis caffra. The sequence goes on along the minus strand of CAWUPB010001161.1, from coordinate 1,680,930 downwards.
CAAATAATTTGGTGTCCTTCATACGAGGAGAGACACATTGATGTTTAAGTTTATAAAAATAAGATAAAAGAGGTATAAAAAACATTTTTGTGTAAAGAATAAATTAGTTATCTTAGAAATGAGAATCCATCACTTTTATATAGTATCAAAAGCCATTTTAAGATCACAAATGCTTGTACTAACTTCACGGAGTTAGTGGGTTATGGGACATTACTAGTAGGTTAGTATATAGTGGTAATTGATGATTATTTATAAGGGTTAATACCCTTGTATATTTTTATATAATAAGTTAAATTTTTAATTTTTTTTTAAATTTAAAAAACATCTCTAATCTATCTTTGTTTATTAAGTCGATTTCTAATCTATTGTTATAGTAAAAAATTTTAGCCAATTCATCATAAATTAAGCTTTATATTAGTAGATATAGATTGATTATGTAAAAAAAATAAAGATATTTTTGTCAAATTACATGTTTAATTAGGCAAAAAAATTCAACTAAAAATAGATTAAAAATCAACTAAAATAACGAGAGATAGAATAAAAACATTTTTTGATTTTGGAGCAGATTAAATATTTAGTCTATTATATAATGATAAATGAGAATATTAATCTTATTTATAATATTAATATATATTTTATCTTATGACTATTAAGCTATCTCTAATTCATGATGTAACACTCCCAACCTAACCTAGGACATATTAGGTTGAGAATATTATCATTATTGATCTATATTCTATGTGTAATGAATGCAAAGTAGCAAGACACTCGTGTCTTTCCAATGGCGTTACTAGGTATGGGTTATGATATGGAAGCCTATTAAATGACGGGTAGATCCTAAATTTTAGCCCAAAATGCACTCGTTAAATTTTTTTGTTTTAACATTTTATTTTAATAGTTTTGATCTGAATTGACTAGATCTTTGACGCTCGATTTTGTTAAATTCCTTTTTTATGAGCCAATAGAAAGTTATTTTACTATTACTTGTTATTCAATAATTAATTCCTTTTACTTTCATTAATTGTCATTTGTTATGATTATTTCCTTATCATTTTCAAGGTCACATTTTGTCACTAAGGGTAGCATGCAAATAACTAATTAAAAGAAGGCTACCACTACTTACTAGTATGCTATTACATTATTACTTGAATGTCTAAAATTTTGATTAATGTACAACTTAACTATAATTTACATGAAACTAGTTTCGTACCATATTACTACAAAAGTGGATTATTTATTTACAACTATTTCCTCATTTCTAGCTAATCGTCTATTAGTTCATTGTTTTTACTATCATATAAAATAAAGATGTCATACCCGAACATGGATTAAAATACCTAAAACTAGCAACACCTGCAGATGTGAAGGAGGTCTAATTTGCATCCGCAAGTAAGGTATACGCGGCGAACCGTCGGATATGACCCCTAGTAACTAGCTCGAACAAGAACATCGCCATTATTTCTTATCTCGTGGTTCCTACATCACAAGACTCGGTGAGAGATTGCTTAGTAAGTTAATAATGCATGCTATGTAATGTGTTCAAGTGCAATGCACATTAAAAGAAAATATTTTCATATTTTTTCTGAAATCCTAAGTCCATGCCATGAGATCCTTTTTCCATGATCATTCTTGGAAAAAAAAATTATTTTATGTCTTTGGACTTCATGATTTCCATGATCTATCTAAAAAAATCTGATCTATCTATAGACACGTCCTATCGAGTGTCCGAAAGTACATGTTTGTACCCACTCGACCATTTACCAAACATCTAAATGCACACGTTTGCACATGCCCGATGCCGAGCATTTGAAAATACATGTCTATACCCGTCATAGTTGTCGAGTATCCGAAAGTACACATCTATACCCACTCGACCCATGAAATTTATGAACCATGTAACCATGAAAGCCATGAAAACTCTTTTCATTTTCCTTTGTAAAATCAAGAAGGAAATATTCTCGTAACTTTAAATCTTTCCATGACTTGGCATGCACATGAATTTAAATGTAAATGCATAATTTCATTATTCATGAGAATGCAAGCCATGAATGAAGTGCATTTATGCAATGAAATTGCATACCTTAATAACATAAAAATGCACATAATAAGTCATTACCTTTCTAGTTCATCTCATTCCAAACATTAAAACAATTAGCATGGTAACCGTATCACATCATATTTGGCAAGATCACTTAATCATACTACCTTGCACTTCATTCATTCACATCATCCATATAACATAAGCAACCATATCAAACACATAATTGTATACCATAAAATATGTATTGCCATTAGTTAACCATGAAAACACCAAAGGCATTAATTAAAATCCTAATTTTTTCTTAATTGGGCCGAATACACACCTAGCTTATGCTATGCTAGGTGGATTTTTCAATTCCAAAGCCCATTTCCACACTAAACCATCCAAATGTACTTTAATAACATGAATTTAATTAATTAAACATCAATGTACCAATTGCACTAAAATCCCTAAATTGGGCCAAAATTTCACCTAAGCTAAACTAGGTGAATATTTCAATTTTAATGCCATTTTTCATACTAGATCATCTAATTATACTTTACTAACGTGAAATTAAACAATAAATTATCAAATAAACACATGCACTAAAAACCCTTAAATTCACTATTTGGGTCGAAACTTCCAACATGAATAAGACATAGAAATTTTTATTTTTCTTGCTTAATTTCATGCTCAATTAACATTTTTCCAACCTCAAGTTCATCAATTTCACCTTTAATTTTATTTTCCCTAATTTGACCTAACTAAGAACCTTAATCCTAACCCTAATTTGTGAAATTAATCCAATTAAACGCAAACTAAAGGTGTAAAATCATCGATTAACATCAATTAACATTATCATGTGATGTAGATGAGATTAACTTACCTTGAAAGCTCCAAATTAATCCTTGATAAGTTGGTTTTCCTTTGAAATTCTTCCTCTCTTTTTTCTCCTTAAGTTTCGCCAAGCGCTAAGTTTTTTCCTCTTGAATTTCTTAATTTTCCCACTATGATTTTAGGTGTAATTAATGTTTTAAGGATGGTTTAAGTGTCTAGGTGAATTTAGTGTATGATTTTCTAGGAAAACTTTGCAAGAGTTTCCCTTGTTTTTTGCAATTTTTTCAACATTTTCTCCCCCTTTTGGTAGAAATTTATAGTGAAATTGGGTAGACTTTTCTTGTTTTTGACTTGATCTCCACCGTTCATTTGGTTAAATTCTACCCTTGATTTATCTTTCAATCCTAGCCAATCCCTCTACTTTAATCCTGGCCATCCATCTTCCTTTAAATCTTAACCCTCCATCTCATGCATTCCTAGTCATCCATTTGGGTAGTCAATTATTACATTCATTTATTAAGGGGGCAAGGTGGCTGGACAAGGTGAAAAAATTTAGCTAAAAATGTTAATTTTAGTCCCTTGATTTATCATGATTTTTTAATTATACCCCTACTTTTAGTCCTTTCAATTTTAATTGACTACTTCTTGGTTCTTCTTTCAAGCTTTTCTAACAAATTTTTTCCTCCTCAATTTTATTTATAATTTTATTTAAAAATTTAAAATTTTAATTTTATACAATTGGGTCCCTAATTCTATACAATTAGGTCCCTAGGTGTGTATAATTTATTTCACACCTTTTCGAAAATTAATTTCTTTCCATAATAAATTCAAACACTTCCTATAATAATTTATTTATCATTTACATAATTTTAAGTTCTTAAATTAATTATTTTGTATAAAAATGCACTTATTTGTACATAAAATATTCACTAAGCACAAAAAAAAATTACCTAAGTTCATGGAATATTCCTACACCTCTCTAGCAATTTTTTATACTCATAGAATAATTTTCATGCACATTTAAAACACTCAAAACAATTAATTTACATAAAAAAGTACTATTGATGCATCGAAAAGCCAAATTAAATATTTACTAAATACAAGAAAATTCATCCTACTTCACAGAATATTTTAACATCCCTCTAACAAATATTTTATGTTTAAAAAATAATTTTCACATATATTTAAAATATATTAATTCATTTATTCGTTAGTTTAGATTATTACACTTGACATTGGTCTAGGCCCACGTAAAAGTCTTTTTAAACTTCGAATTTTTATGTACTTAGATGGTCATAGTTCTTCAATAAATTTTGATTCATCGTTGCCCTTGTATACTCCGGTGACCAAAAAATTCTAATGACTTGATATTGAGAGTAGCTTCAAAAACTTTTATTAATTGACAAGTTTATTATTGGACAGCTCTAGGCTTATTGCTGGACTAGCTTTATATCCTTTTTATACCATCCGGGCTTATTAGTATTACCAAGTTTTGAAAGAAACAATTTTTTCGCCCACCCTGCGATATGGATCGAAATATATATATATTAATTTGACAATTTGTGTTATACTGTGAATCCATCAAAATATAATAATTATTTTTTATTAAAATTTTGTATTTGACTAATTATTCGTTGTATGTTTCAAAAATTTTCTATAAAAAAACATGATTCATTTGTATTTATTCGATTCTTAACTAAAAAGATGTGATAATCTAAAGATAAAATCTAAAACTCCATGGATTTATAACTAAAAATTTATTTTGTAAATTATTTTTTTTCAAAAAATCTAATACAAATTCTCTAATATATATATATATATATATATATATATATATATATATATATATATGCTATTATCATTTAAAAATTCTAAGAGTCCATCATATAACTTATATAAATTTATTTTTTAAAATAATCATGTTGTAAATTTTTATTTAAAAATCCATGCATAAAGAACAATAAATCATGTTTATCAATAAATAATATTTAAACAAAATAAAAAGTAATTTAATGAAAATCTTAATAAAAAATGACAAATTGAAGAAATAAATTTTAAACAATAATAATAATATAATATAAAATATATGTTTATTTTAATATATATATATATATATATATTTCATCTAGTATATGTGAATATAGTGATAGATATATTTATTTCATACGGTAGATGTAAATATAATGATAGATAAATTATAAATCAATCCTTTTTTTTTTTTTTGAGAAATGAATTAATTAATCCTTTTGATTTCAAAAAATAATTATTTAATCTTTTTGGTCATGCTAATTTATTTTTTATTTTCAAAAATGTCTTTTTTCTCATCAATCCTTTTCATATTTTTATCTATTTTTTTTATTTCTTAAAAAAAAAAGTCAAAAAAAATTTGAAAAATAGCAAGGACAAAATTTAGTTTTGAAATCAAATGGACTAATTAATTCATTTCCCTATGAAAGAGGGACTAATTTATAATTTACTCTTAAAGCCCCTTTCCTCTCATGAAAATATGGAGAAAAAAAATGCAATGATAGGAGCATTAAATGCTTCGTTAAGAAAAGAAAAGGAAATGACCAAAAAAAGGCTAAAAGAGAGAGAGAAAAAAAAGAGCAAGTGAAGGGCAAATGTGAATTTTCATAAATCTATTGAGTGACAATAAAAATAAGTAAAAACAAAAAAAAAGGTCATTTATAATGCAAAGGAAAAAAAAAGAAGGGAAATGACGGAAAAAAAGATAGGGAAGAAAATTAAAAAGGGAATCGAGTAAAGGATAAATGTGAATTTTTACCAATCCACCGAGTAACACTAAAAGTACTTAAAAAAAAAAGAGAGGTTGTTCATAACGCAAAAGGCAAAAAAAAAAAAAAGCAAAAAAAAAAACTCAATCTATAGTATAATTGGATGAGAAGGAACGATTAGTGAAATCTCTATGTCTTTTAGTTTCTTTTGTAATATTGCTTAATAAAAAAAATAACAAAACTAAACAAAAAGGTTTGTTAGGCAACGTTACAAAAGAAACTAAAAGACAGAGATTTCACTGAACATCCATTCTCATCTAATTATACTATTGATTGAGTTTTTTATTATTATTATTATTAACGTCCTGGTATTAGTAGCGCTTTTTACTTGGAAGACATGTTGTCTAACATATTTTTTTCCTACGTAGGCTGATGCCTTGGTGATAACCAAACTTTCAGGATCAGACTTTTCTGAACGCTCCAACTTTTTAACCAAATAGTTTGATTTTTAACTTAATTTGGTATTATGGACGGTATCAAGTTTTATTTAACTTGATCTTTTATTAGATTTTTAATCGAGTAAACTCTATTTTACCTTGATCTCCCACTATGACGAGGCTCTTAGGACCAACCAATCAAATAGCTTGATTTTAACTTGATTTGGTATTATGGATGCTTAGTACCAAGTTTTAATTTACTTGATTTCATATCAGATTTTTAACCAAAATGCCAATTTTTTAACTTGATCTAGTGCTATGAATACCATCCATACAAAGTTTCTTACTTGATTTGATTTCATATCCAATTTTTTACCGATCAAGGCATTTGATTTCAAATCCGTTTTAATGGTCAACAATTTATGCCAAGTTTTTCTAGTTGGATGAGGAGTAAAGTTTTTAACTTGGTTTGCCTTGGTTGAGTAGAAAAAACAATAATTAAGCTGAATTTAGTAAGTTGAACCTAGATTAACACCTAAGTATTGGATGCTTACCTAAATCGATGTCCAGGTATTTGTTTGGTACTCGAGATGATGTTCAAGTATCAAGTGCACGAAACTAAATATTGACCAAGTGGTTTTTAATCTAGTCTCTTTCTTTTTGCTAACCTGACTTGTGTAAGCCTTTAACCAACATTTTTGTGGTATTTCCTTAAGAGTTATATGTGACGCTCGACATACGATACCATTTGGGATATCTTTAAGCGTATGAGTGTTTGAAATATTTGCACATGATCCATGAGATCTGTAGTTCCAAGAACTCCATTATAGACTATCTTGAACTTCGAGGGAAATTGTGCTTTGACAATCTGTTATGTGAAGGGTGTTTTAGTTCTGAAGTCATGTCTTTCAACTTGACAATGATCTTTTGTTGTCTATCACGACTTCCATTTGCTTATTGATATCTTCATTGAAGGTACCAATTTTGTGTCTTGCGTGTTCGTGTAGCATTCAGATTGCTCAGCTTGACTGACTTGGGTTCGAATATGATGACCACGTAGTGACTGGATTTGATGGGTAGATTGTGACTGGCCATGTTGGTTAGCATATCATGTCTGAACTTTACCTTCTTTTATTAGGAGTGGTTAATTGAGTTTTTGGTCAATTCTTTTTCTTCAACATATTGGTTAATTGTTCAACATGGTTTATCAAAACTTTGAATTATGTTTGGATAATTTAAATGTTATTGGTAATGTTTTGGAGGTTAAGTTGCTCTAAGATGCTGATGAGATGAGACATATAGGCAAAAGTAATTAGTTTAGACCTATCTGAGTTTTTTTGAGTTTTTTTAGAGTTGAGCTTATCAATATCGTTTCAATTATCTTTCGAAATAATTTAGTGGCTGAAAAAAAGAAAAGAAGTTTCATGTTGAATATATATGTATATATTTATATAAGAGTCAATTATTCAATCAAATGATATTGAGCATGGTTTCATCGTTTTTTGAAAAAGAATTGAGTTATTTTTTTGTAAAATTGTGCTTAAATTAATATGTAACAATTCCGTCAAAACCTCTTTCTTAGATGAGAGAATAATATGCAGGAATCGAACTTTTTTAGGGACATATCGAGAGAGAATTAGATTTAGTTAGGTAATATATGATTGATAAACATGAATTTATTTTTTTAGCTGAGCACGGAATATATTGTCAAATATTTAATATGATTTTACAATATCTAATTTCTTGTGTCTGTCTGTAGGAAATCAAATTGGATGATAGTTTGAAGGACTTTACTATGAATCAGCCGATATTAAACATGCCTTAACTAACGTGTAAAGTTCACAAGAACACTGGTGTATGGTTCCTATGCATCCTGAATTGGTCCTATATCACTTCTTGGATTAGAACGCTTAACAAGCAAAGATAATCAACTTGATTAGGGAAGCAAGGTTATTTAGCCCATGCTTCAAGGCAAGCTATTATCTCTTTGGGGCAAAGCGGATCCTTAGTGTCCCCAAAGTGACCTTAAATAAAGGAGGATGGTGCCAAAAAGAATGAACATACTTGGAACTTCAACCAAGAGTGTCCTATGCTTCTTTTCTTTTTTTCCTCTATAAATACAGGTTAATATTTTTAGAAGAAAATTATAAATTAGTCCCTTTACTTTTTGAGAAATAAATTAATTAGTTTCTCATTATTTTAAATATTAATTATTTAGTTTGTTGATTCGTATTGATCACACTTAATTTGATATTATTTTATTTTTAAAAACATTATATTTTCTTTACTTTAAAAGACGAGAATTTGAGCTTCAAAATGCTTAGCCTCTGCACCAAGTCATCTTTTAGGCTTGGCTTTGTACCAGAAGCAAAACTTATACACATATTTTTGTACTTAAAAAAAAAATTAAAATAAATTTAAAAAATAATAAAAGAGATTAAATAATAAGTTTTCGAAATAAAAAAAACTAATTATTAAAAAAAAAACTAAAGAGACTAATTTATAATTTAATCATATTTATAATTTTATTTTTCTCATGAGACAATCGCAAAAGTTAGAACTTCAAAAATATTTTTTATCTTTTTAACTTTTATTGTACACGCATCTAATATGAAATATCTACAATTGTCGTACGTACTTACATTTGATTCAATCGGATTGAATAAAACAATTCATTCACCTACTATATAAATATCTATTAAACCATACTAAACTCCATCTGAGTTTTTTTTTTTTTTTTTATAAAAAAATTAATATTAAAAATCATATGGGTGGAGACACTAAAAATGGACAAACTTGTTAGGCTTTTAAAAGCTGAATTGCATCAAATTTGAATTAAGCGTGTAGCCCCTCAAACTCTAAGAAAATGATTATGTTTAAACTTTGTGTTTTAAACATCATCATTTGACTCCCCTCAACTTAGTGGTCAAGTATGAACTTACCCTCAATAATGACCAACATGCATGTATGATCCACATTTTCACCATGGGTCTACAAATAATTTAAAGAAAGGATTTTCCTTATATTTGGACTCTATATTCTACAATTTTTTTTTTAATTTGATTGAGATATTTTATTTTTTGAAATTTTTTGTTTCAGAATTTTTATTATAGTGCTACTACTCGGTAATTGATATGTAGCATTGTAAAATAAAAAATCTCAAAAAAATACCAATCACTAATTGATAAAATTATAGATAAAAAAAGAGTCCGATATAAGAAATATGAAAAAAAATAAAAAGTTTTAATTAAGTCGAAAAGCAAATAGAGGGTCAATAAAAAAAGAAATTCAAAGATTTGAATATCCAAATGTGGGGAAAACTTTATAAAGAAAGTATAGGAGTACATAACCATTGCACCATCAAACAATTTCTTGATACAAATTAAATAACATCACTGACCATCAACGCATGGAAGCTGCAATGGACACAGACTTTATACTAAAAAATATTAACTCCCCCACCCCATATCTCTGTCTTCAATTTGGCTACATGATCTATACCACCTTCAATGCTCCTACCCCACCTTCCTCACAAAAAATATTTGACAAATCAATCCATTCAATTACAATCTTCATTGCTCTAAAAAATAATTGGTACTATTTCCGATTTCCTATTTAATATTATGTACCAAACAAAAAGCATTCCCTTGACCTCTCTCTCTCTGACATCATCTTCTTGGCACACTATGATGAAATGCGCCAATTATGCTAACATACGCCCTTTCTGCTGTTGCTTTGCGGTTTTCATTATCTAGGCCGTACTGCCGCCTGTGAATCGCCGCCTTTTGCCATTTACGTGAATGGTCCAATCCTCCACCAAAACTTCACTCTTTTGTTTTTTTTTTTTTTTGGTATATAATAAATTCAAATGTAGAAAATATAATAATATGAACAACAAATTCATTTACTATTCAAACTAAAAATTAAGCATGGCTATTTTCCCAGCGTGAATAATTAGCTATTGAACAAACTTAAAAAGAAAAGTAAATTTTTCTTTTTTTTTTTAAGAAAGAAAAAAGAAATTTAATTTAAATTACAAAATGACTCTACAATACATAAGCTCTGATCAAAACTTATTAATGGTAATTGCCAAATTTTTAGGTTGCTTCAAATTTACAAATACAATTATCTATATTTGAAAATTTCTCCAAAAATGTTTAATACCGCTATCCTTATTTTTTAATTTCTCAAAAAAAAAAAAAATTACAGATATTACTATCATCGTTTCCTGTGAGCATCATTTGACAAAAAAGAAAAGAAAATAAATACTAAAAATTAAAAGAAACAAAAATATTTCCATTTATCCGTACATATTTTCACAAACAATTTACTACTCGGGGATGGTAAATAATACAGGTCTCCAAGCTCTCCTTAACAGCCTATATCTAAACGACGCCGCCACCGGTCCCAACGCGCCACCGCCACTACCACTTCCTCTCCTCAACGCCACACCACCACCGCTAATCAACCCCACCTCCTCACCACCACCACGCTCACCACTCCTCCTCTCCTTCTCTTCAAAAGGCGGCGAAGACACAAACAAATCCTTCAATTTCCTCCGCACCTTCTTCTCGGGCAACGGATCTTCCTCCACCTCCGATTGATCTTCTCGCCGAGGAATCCTCCGCCGAAGATCGGAGTTCTTCGAAAGTAGCATCCGAAGAGTCTTCCTCCGGCGGCGGATGTGAAAAACTGGACTTGTTGTTGGACTTTGTGTTGGTGTTGCTGTTACTGCACATTGTGTGGCTAATAACTTGAATTTTTGCAGCGTCGCCATTATAAACAAAAAAACAAGAAAACCCCACGATTTCTTTCTCTTTATAACACAGAGATCTAATGAATTTAACCCATTTGGGTTTCTTTTCTAGTTTTCTTTGGATATATCTTGTTTGTTGTTCTTGTGGTGGTGACGGAGGAGAGGGCCTGCGTTGATTTTTTTGGTGTATGGATTTGAAGGGGTGGTATTTGTTATGTGGTGACAAGTGGAGGAGAGTGGGGGTTTAGGATTTTGGAAATGATGCTCGTGAATGAGTCCAAGGAGTAAAGCATTAGAAATGGAATTGGGTTTTTGTTTCGAGGATGATGGGATCAAGAGGGTTAAGGTAAAGAGGCTTGGTAGCGGAGAATTGTATGTATTTAGTATGATCTAATCTAATGTAGGTTAGGTCCAAAGTACATGAGATAAAATAATGTTGTTTGTTTTATGTGGACATAAAATGAATTGTTGGTTTTGTCCTCACTTGCCTCTAAACTTCTAGATTTGCTTAACTCCAAACTCCAAAATATTATAATAGATTTCATGAATATTTTTTAGAAAAGTTTTGGTTTTAGTTGGACTAAGAATTAGTGTTAATATGATAATTGCTAAAACAAGCTCCAAAAATAATAAATTTGGTTTAGGATGGGAGAGGTCAAGAAAGAAATATTTCACATATGAAATTAGCTTATTTTTAGAGCAAAAGCCAGTTTGAGGAAAAGCATATATTTGCCTTAAGATCCAAAATTCCATTTAAGATGAAAATAATAATAATAATAATAACCGACAGCAAAGTATGACTCCGTTTCTTTTTTTTTTTTTTTAAATTATTATTGCATATGGAATTATCTAATTATGACTTTTTTATTTTTGGGTTTGCTAGAATACTGGAGTCTGAAATCTGGATGAAGGTGAGAATGGGGATGAATATTGCCAACAGGCTTGCTTGAAGTAGAGGGCTATCATGAAAAGGGGGAATTTGCTGACAATTTTGTAAAAGAAGATCTCCGTAAGAGGTAATCGTTCCAATTTCCAAGTACTTTATCTTATAAATTTCTTCCAAATTTTTTTACCATCTATTTTACGAGGGCAAATTTCTTATTTTGCTGACAATTTTTTTTTTTTTAATTTTCTAATTCCTCTTTGTTTATGTTTCTCTCCTAAAAAATTGATTCATGAAATAATTACTATACATATATAGTAATTATTCCTTAAATATTAAAAGATTTTTCGATATAAATGTACATATATAGTTTGATAAAACATTAATCCAATAAATAAATAAAAGAGTGTCAAATGTTACATGGCAATGCAGGTCTGCAACATCAACCTCAAGCACTAATCTATTTTTAGTGTAATACACAGAATCCATCGTAGCAGTATATTTGGCCATGGTGAGGTAGAGACTGTAGACTTGGTTTCTCGTATTTACAAAAACAAAACAAAATGCCAAGTCTTCAAAATACACTTTACAAATCCCAAGTCCCAACAACTGCATCCCAGACCATTGATTGCAATCAATTTCCATTATTAAGACATCATAGTATAACAGCATCAATGGAGTCCCTCTCAGGATCCTTGGTGCTCTGTGGTACTATTTAGGGAGGAAAAGAGCAAATTTTGTTGGTGTCATGGCCAAGAATTTTGCCACCAGATTTGAGCAAAAGCTTCGTTTGACCGGCTAAACTGAACCAGAACAGTCTGCCGTCCTAGCTCGCAGGTGCTCGGTCAAACTGCTCTCACCATTTTCATCTGTAAAAAAAAAACTTAGATTGTTAGTAAAATCTATATGAAGAGTAGCAATGCTTTCTAACTTGTTGAACTAAAAATTTCCATTTAAACAGTTTACTACAAAACATTTGAACATTAGCAAACCATCAAAGCAGCAATTCATAAATTCAACCCATGTAAGAGCAATAATTGTGCTTGATGGCTTGATTCAGAACGTTTTTATATATATATATATATATATATATTAACACCAAATCAACACCAAGAAAAGCTCAAACTCAATGACATCTGATATTTGATTGTGCAAAACTAAAAAATTTCTAAGCAAGAAAGGATAAGGAAATCTCAACTGCTAGTAGGAATGGGGGGTTACAGTTGAAGAACTGTTAACCCAAAATTGATCTGTCAAGGAGTCTGGTGAAAGTTGAAGTGGGGGAGGAGCATGCTTCAATAGCCCAACATCATCGTCTTTAATATCCAATACATCTGCTCTCCCCGCTCCATAATTTTCTTGCTCAATTCTTTTTAATGCCTCAAGTACTTCTTCCATAGTTGGCCTCATTTCCCTCTCTTGTTGCAAACACCTGAAACCTAATTCTGCAACTGATGTCACCATCTTCCTCACCACGAAATCCTTATCGAATCCAAGAAATGGATCAACCAACTCATTTAAAGCATGATTTTGGATTTTGTTCACTGCCATGTTGGACAAATTAATATCATGCCGATGCCTATTTGTGTCTACTGCTTGTAAAGATGATATCAGCTCAATCAAGACCACACCAAAGCTGTAAACATCACTCTTGTTGGTGAGTTGGTAGCATTGATAATACTCTGGATCAACATATCCAGGCGTTCCTTGTGGAGCAGTCGATACATGAGTGACATCATTTGGGAACAATCTCGACAAACCAAAATCAGCCACTTTAACATGGAAGTCGTTGTCTAGGAGAATGTTATTGGTTTTGACATCACGGTGTATGACATCGGAGGCGTGGAGGTATGCCAATGCACTGGCTGTCTCTATAGCAATGTTCAACCGAACAGGCCATGTGAGCAAGCCAGAGTTCGACTGTCTTCCATGAAGATGATCAGCAACAGTTCCATTAGGAATGTATTCATAAACAAGTAGAAGCTCATGGCTGTGCCTTGAGGTGCATCCATAAAGTATCACCAGGTTCTTGTGCCGTAAATGAGCTAGGATCTCAATTTCATTCATAAACTGCTCAGCACGTCTCATGTTGTTCTCGTATAGGCGCTTGACAGCAACCACCCGCCCATCCCTGAGTACGCCTGATGAATCAAGTAATTACAATAAAAATTGAGAAAGGCAATAGCAAAGCAGTTGATGTTAATTTGTGCAAGTTGCTATACTGCAAATAAAATCATGTCATCTTCTAACCATGGTAAACAGTGCCAAACCCGCCATCGCCAAGTTCCTTGGAAGAATCGAAAGAGTTAGTGGCTTCCTCAAGTTCATTGTAGCTGAACAGTCGAACTCCAAAGTAGGTACTACCCTTATCAAGGGTAGACTTTGAGGAGGTAAGAGAAGCTGTGGTTCGAGAGAAACTAGTTGAAGTAGCAAGGCCTTTGCTTGAAGGAGGTGTAACTGAAGGCAGGCCTTTGCTTTTCACTAGGGCAGATTTTCTTTTCTTCCGTTGCATCATAACCAAGATCCAGCATCCCATAAAGATACCAATAACTGCTGCACTTGCTACGCTAAGTCCTGGAAATGAAAAGAATAAACTGCTCAGCTTTTCTTTTCAGTGTTGATTTACTACAGCATATGTAGCAGAATGGTACCTATTGTAAGTGGTTTTCGGTTATTCGACTTCTCTGCATAAGTCACAAGAGCAAGAAACATCAGTAGGGAGTATGTAAACATGATCAGCTAACCAGAAACTTCTAAAATATGATAGTGATTATCACAATTATTAGTTGTTAAATTCAAACTAATTCAGGAATTCAGTCAGATTATAAATAAACAGGCTATTGGCCTAGACAACCTGCCATGGCAAAGGAATCAGGTCATCTGTGGAGAAAGCGGCGAAAAGGCAGGGCAAAAAACAGAGAAAAACAGGGGAAATAAGTTTGAGTAATTGAGTTGTTCAACCTTTTCATATCACTAAAAACTACAACATGAATAAGCATTAATTGCTTCCAAAACATTTTGCAGAGGTTAAACATCTCATGAACAAGAAATGGATCATATCATTGAATTCAAACAATAGCTCCAAGAAGCGAACACAAGGCTAAAGCAAAGAAGCCTAATTTTGAACATTGAACCTCTTAACAAATAACCTTAAATGAATCCTATAATTAATGATTCACTAACAGTAAATAAAGCTAATGGACTTGTAAGTAAGACTTTGCTAGCAATTCAAGCATCAATTATTGAAATCACTGAAGCCTTGCATAAGACCTAGCATTACTTGAAAAGCCCCAAACTCATAAGGAAAATAAAAAGACTTTGACCAGCCAAAAAGCAATTTTTTCTTACCAGGACAGAGCTGATCATTACAAATGCAAATAGGTTTACTCAACTGTGCATCAAACCCACAATGTCTACTGGAATGCTTGTAACACTTATCACAATCACCACTGTAAGGATTACTATAACTCACATCAAACCCTTCTCTCAAAACCTCACCAAGTACTAATGACCCTTTAGCCAGAAGTCGATCTACTTGACTCGTAAGAATTGGTACTTGAGTAGTACTTTGACAATCAAACTTCTCCGAAAAATTACCAATCATGAAAACCCCTTCTTTTGAATCTCCTTCCGTGTCACAGGAGAAATTAAAGTTTGTCGGGTTCGGACCTGATGCCATGCCAGGATAAATTACGTTCTCGCACCCATAAAACAAAGAAAGAGTTTCATGGTCGGAACCAAAACTGAAGATTCTGTCATCTAGAGTGGTGTTAGTGAATTGGTAGGAGCATGGACTGTCATCATCGAAGTCTAAATGTGAGAGTCTTAACGTTTGTGTGACTTGGTTAAGCTGCGTGACTCGGTAAGCCAGGGATTTAGCTGTTAGGGTGGTGACTGAGTCATTAACACATGCGAGGCGGAGCTCTGGAAGGCCGCAGTGGGATGGACGTTGGCCACCAGTGAAAGGGTAGGTGATGTTTGTGAGGTTACCACAGGAGAAGGTTTGGTTGCAGTTTGGAAGATTACGAATTCCATTTGAAGGAAACGATGTCGTTAAGTGGAGGAACAATAAGAGGGTGAGAAGGAAGGAGGTGGCGGGAGCTGTGGTGAGGGGGTGCATTGGTGGAGGAATGAGAAGTGCGGTGGTGGTGGGTTTGAAATGGCGTAAGGTAATAGGGTGGTGTTGGCAATGGGAGAGTGGTTGGACACGATATGACTTTTGACTGGGTGTGGCTATGGGTTGGCTTTCCTTGACTTTTTGCTTGTTTTGTTAATTAATGTAGGTTCCTGTAAGATGATGATTGCTTTGTCAAGAAATCAATTTTCATGAAAAATTATTTGGTATAAAAATATTATAATAAATATTTATTAATTTTATTTTTATATGGAGAGTATGTAAGTTCAGTTAGATATTTATATCGAAATTAAAAAATTCTCAATTTGAATTTGTTATTTAAATGATTAGTTGGGTGCATTTTTTTTTGTCCATATAAAATATTTGAATTTGTTATTTATTTCTTCACATGTGTCATGGGTTTGATCTTTCATTAGACAAAAGTCATGAGGAAACAACTTTGTTGTTTCTGATCTTTTGTTTGATTAATATGAATGAGGCTTTATGCTTATTAAATTATTTTTTTTGGGTAATTAGAAAATGTATGTGGTGGATTACAGGTCATGATCAAATGACACTAATATGCTTGTTTAGTCAATTGGAAGGTGAAGTAGAAATTTCTTAAAGGTTGTTGTTGAGAATTGTGGTTTGTTTGGCCACTAGCTAGAGAAGACCTCTTTAGAATGGGTTTGGAGCCTCCGTGACCCCCACAATATTTTTAAAAAACATTTAGGCTAAATATCTTAATCTAGTTTGAGTTTTTAATTTATTCTAACATTTTTAATCATATTTATTATATTTTTAAATAATATTTAAGTTTTTAATTTTTTTTATCAATTTTTCTGACTGTAAGTAAAATTTTAACCAAAATACTATTTATTAAATGTAAAATAAATAAATAAAATTTTAAAAACTTAAAAAATAAAACATGCATATCATTTGACTTTATATATTGTTATTTTTTTTTTGTATGAACATTTCGATCAAAAAATTTATCCATAATAAAAAAATGTGATTGAAAAGATAAATTGAAAAGTTAAATATTATTTAAAGGTATAACAGAAATTAAAAACTCAAGCTATTAAATAGCGATAATTTCAATTATTTATCAAAAAATTTATGGAGGAGCTCATACTTTTAAACGTAGTTCATTTCTTACATCATATCAAGACAAATCCTTTAATAAATCTGTTACGGAAGTGGTCATGAACTGAGCTCATGTTTTAGCTCTATAGCCCAATGATGATATCAAAACTTTGTTTAATAAATTTCAATGAAAATTAAAGATGCACTAATTAAGGTTAATTTAATTACAAAATAAAAGGTGTGAAATCTCTAGTTTGAATCTTCTCGTTATTATCGAGCTATAATTAATTTGGAAAGGAAATTGATGATGTGAATTCTACGAAAACTAGTTTGAAAAGAAAGAATTCAAAGCAATTAGAAATAAAAAGTGAAAGACGTGTCCATTTTCTCTATTATTAATATTAATATCAACACAAAAAATGACGAGTCAAAATTGGACGTTGTCGTAGGAATTCCTGAATTCCTTTACCATTGCATTTGTTCTCGTTTTTTACCAAAGAAAACGTTGTCGTAGGAATTTAACAAGTAATTCAAAGTGCTTGTATTTTAATCAAGTGGGTCAACTTTTATTTCTTTTATTTCACTGTCTATACTTTTTTTTTATAGGGTCTATTTTTATTTTTCTATTAAGTGTTTATACCTTCTTCTTCTTCTTCTTTTTTTAATTAAGTATCTTTGTTAGAATCTATTAAAATTATTCATGACGTATCTGTTAAATAGACATATAACATATCTATTGTAGGACTTGCTATTCATAAAATTGAAAATTTTGAAAAATATGGAACTCATACAAATGAGAAAAATTTTGAATACAAAACTTGATTTTGGTTAAATTAATTGGTTATAAAGTATTCTGAACTATTGAGTAAAAAAAAAAGACTTTAACTTTTTTTTTCTAATTTAGATCCTTAATTTTTTTGGTTCATAATTAAATTCTTATATCTTGTTAATCAATTTTAAGTAACATGAAAGATATCTGAAACTATTAAAATAACAATAAATGTTATGAAAGTATTAGATACAAAATATATACCGTTGTTTTTGTAGCTTCAAATGCTTTTAGGTGCATCAAAACTTGAGATTGATTAACGACACAAAAAAACTTAATTACATATCAAAAAGAAAGTTAGAAACCCGAATTAAAAAAAAAAAAAAAAAGGTTAGACTTTTCTTCTATTGACCAATAAGTTCATGATATTTTATAACCAATGAATTTTTTTTTTTTTTGTATAAAACTTATAACCTTTGTGTTTTGTGAGAAAAAAACAAAAAAAAAGTCAGACTTTTCCAATGAAGAGAGGAACAGCATAGGGAACAGAACAGAAAATGAAATGAAGAGTATTTTGCAGTTCATAAAACAAGAACCTGGACTAGTTGGAATGAAGAATATTATGCAATTCTACATTTAACAGAAAAGGAATTTTATTCGTGATAAAAAATGAAAAAAGAAAGAGGAATTTTATTACAGTCTGGTGCGCCTTCTACCGCTAAAGACTATTATAATATCTGAAGTGTAATTTTCAGCAAATGCAGAGTTGGAATTACTTTAACAAGCAACTTGTAACATGAAGGATTGCTCCTTGTGATGAATGGCTACCTAAATTACTATGTTACCAAGTCTTTGTTTCCTTGTTAGACTGGAATTAATAGGTCAAGGAAGATGTTTTCTTCGGATCATGGAGCTTTGAATAATTCCTGATAGCTAGATAGTTTACCACCTTTAACTAAAGGAATGATTCGTACCTATTTTGAAGGTGATTCGATGCTAGAATATTACTACAGTCTCTTCGTGGATTCCTTAAATGATAAGTACAAGTTGGTTTTCTATTAGCAAAGAACCTAGTTCTTCATCACCTAGTTAGTAGGAGGAAATATCTTAAGTAAAAGCTATTTCTATTTACTCCTAGTACTGCATCAAGAAGAGGAAGAAAAACAGGAAAGAAGACATACGTGTGGGTTGATCATTAGGAGGAAATATCTTAAGTACAAGCTATTTCTATTTTCTTCGGATCATGGAGCTTTGAATAATTCCTGATAGCTAGCTGGGTTACCGCCATTAACCCAAGGAATGATTCGTACCTATTTTGAGGGTGATTTCGATGCAAGAATATTACTACAGCCTCCTTATGGATACCTTAAATGATAAGTACAAGTTGGTTCTCTATTAGCAAAGATCCTAGCTCTACATCCCCTAGTTTGGAGGAGGAAATATCTTGGGTTCAGAAAGGGCAGAATCTTAATTACAAGCTGTTTCTATTTACTCCTAGTATTGCATCAAGACGAAGAAATAAAAAAAGGGAAGAGGACGTACGTGAGGGATGATCATTAGTTGGTGGTGAACCTTGGCATGAAAATTCTTGAGGTTGATCTGCGCAATAACAAGCGAATGCTGAAGTATTCTGGTTGTACCCACACTGACCACCTGAATCTTTGCATGTAACGCATAAGTTATCTTTTGCATTCCACTCCAACCCAAAACCTTGATTAAGAGCTCCAACCAACTTTGGTACAGTTGCATTTGATAGAATTGACTGCAGAGCTGATTGACGTAGTGGAACTATAACTCTATTTTTGCACGATACCAGGTAACTGATTAACGGAGGAGCAGAGCTACCGAGAAAAGAAAAGTTGGTTGTTGCTGCAAAGTAGCCCGTTGTATTAGTGCTGTCTATGTTGCATGTAAACGGAGTTAAGATCCCGGGAATTGGTGGAACTTGAGCAGGGCAAGCATAGTAGATTGTCATGTTATGACCATCCTGCGTGTAATTCAAAAGGTTGGGATTAAAGGTTGTGTTGAAAAGTTGTGTCGGACAGATATTTTCTGCATAATCTGTTCGAGCAACCATGAGAGTCCGTGTCTGGTTATTGACGTCAAGGACTTTGTAAGTCACTTGCATAATTGTGATCTCCGGATCTTGTTTACTGCAATCGATCTCGAGCTCCGGATAACCACAGTAATCAGGCCTATTGGATCCCCAGAAAGGATAACCAATATTCTTAATAATTCCGCAATCAAATGAGTTGCTGCAGCTTACATATCGCTCGTCTTCTTGAGCAAACACAAGTTTTGAACCACAGATAAAGATTATGGCTATGCATATGATAAACCTAGACATGGCTGAGAGGAGATGGGGCTGCATTTTCACATGGAGAGGGATTGAGGAGAAAAATTGTTCAAATGTTGAGATAAATGGAAAAACAAAATAGATGGAAGTAATATTACTCCACCATTATAATAGAATTGGCGTTATTGGACCAAGTAGGTGTTAGAAATTTGTCAAAGAGAAGCTTCTATTAGGATGGTAAGAGTGGCATGAATGCAAATTTAGGTGACTAGGAAAATCAACAGGTCTTTTTTTTTAGTAAGATAAGATAATTTTTAATGTGTATTTTGAATTTTCATAAGTCAGATTATGTTTTCAAGTGGCTAGTTTATTTGACTCTCCAGGATTCCTATTCAGCCATTGCTTTGAAGTTTCAGGTCTTATATACCTTCTTAATTGATGTGCTACAGCCTTACGGCAATCTGGTGTATAGATATATACCAAGAAGATAACCAAGTCTGAGCATAAAAAATGATGCCGACTTTTCGGAGGAAGAAGCAGCTTGCTTTTGATTTTGTAAGAATATGCCGAAACCCATAGTTCAGTTTCCTGTCCGAACTTCTATAACTGATAGGAATTAATATTGATTTTACTACTTTCAATATAAAAAACTTCATCCAAGAAGCTCCAATGAGAAACTTAACAAGCGACTGTGACTCAATAAATACAAATAGCAAATCATCAAAAGAACTGACAAAATACTGAAAACAGGTATAGAAAAGAATTTTTGAGAGCTGACAAACAGGAAAGTCAGAAAAACCAAAGAATATAATAAGGCATGGAGATAAAAATAAAGATCTTGTGATGTTATGACATTCTAGGTTCAAGTTGCTAGAGCAAATGTTGTCAATGGTTCACAATGACCGTAATGTATGCCATCTAAGGCCAAATCAGATGAAAACAGGAGGTGAGAATTTGGTTTGGATTTTAAGTTGTTAGACTATAATATTGTTCAAGGAAAAAGACCATCAAATAATTAATAACCACAAATGACATTATCAGAAAGACCATTATATCTACAATATGTACTCATTTTCTAGATCAGCTTGTAAATTTCTTTGTGTTACCCTACCATACTTTTCCCATAATTTTAAGTTGATTGATCCAAACTGAATATTCTTAAAATTACTGCTTTTGGGGGTTGCAAGTTGTTTGTAGGATGAGATCTTTCCTGAAGCACCTTTCTTTCTCCTATTATTTATGCAAGCAGTGGTAAAAATATGCCTGCCAGTCTCCGATCATTCACTAAGCACTGCTTACTATGGTGTCAAAATTGACAGATCCTTTTGCATTGTATATTTGACCGGTACTTTGTCAGTCCAGCCGTCTAGGAATTTGAACAGGTCCATAAAGCAATAATCAGACGCATATTAAAAATTGTGGAAGCAGCGAATCACTTGTGCCTTCTCATTGATTAGGATTAAGAACAAGACACATTTTTCTTTTTTATCTCATTAAAGAGAAGCTTTCAGGTTGATTTCAAGTTTCAGAAACTAACATGGATTAAAATGCTCACAAACCTTTAAGATATCTACATAATTTACTACAGCACGTGATAGATCTAGTTGGAGTACTTAATTCTGCAACACTAGCCAGTACATCTAAGGAAAATGTTCTTATAAGAAAGTCCTATTTGTTCTGCTGCATCTAAACAGCTCAGCTATTGGGGAAATGAAATCTGATGAACATAATTTTTGCACTAGCAAACAGAGGAAAGATGCACTTCCCTGGATTTGCTTTCAAAACAATCCTGAATACAGACAATTTCAGTTTTGTGATGTGAACATTTGGCGAGGGGGTCGCTGATATGATGAGTTTATCTTGGATTTTCTTGCCTCTGATAAAGTTTTCCGTTTCAAGAATTAGTAAAATGCTTAGCTTTGATCAAGTATGAAACAATCCTAGGCTTCTGTGGGAAATGGTGTGGAACTTGCTGTGACTAGTTGGTATGATAACGACACCACTGGCATCCATTTAACTAAGGTTTCGAAGTGTGATGTGACCATTACCTAACAGGAAATCTATCCCTTACTACCATGATCTAGTTTCGCAGTTTGAGACTCGCTAGTGAGCTAGAAGTGGTTATAAAAAAATGATAAAGATATTTGATTTTGTACCCAATACTCTTTAAGTATATTTAAAATAAAATAAAATTAAGAAAACAGGAAAGGAGCTATGATGGGTGAAGCATCAAGAATTGACTGGAGTTCATACCTGGAATAGCTGGAGAAGCAGTGGGTGAAAAAACAGGAAGACATGTTTTTGATCCAGTAGATTTATTTGGACAGTAACAAATTGTTTGATTTGTAACAGGTTCAATACCACAAACTCCTGAAGAATTGGTGCACTCCTCACATGCTGCCTTATCGACCTTCCATCTTACCTCGAATCCTGTTTTCAAGTCTTGTTCCAAAGCTGGCCTATTCACGAATGACGATGTGAAATCTGATACAGAAACTGGCACAAAGACACTACCATAACATTGCCGCCCAGGACCAGTAGCTCCTACTTCGAGATAACCAGTTTGATCATTAACCTGATTTATTTTGCAAGTGAATACTCCAGGAATAGGTATATTCCCAGGAGCAGCCATGCAACCATAAATAAATGTAAGATTTGTGTAACCATTAACAGTCTCAAAAACCATCGGATTGAACGTGCTGTTTGCAAATTGAGGTGGACAAAATCCAACCAAGTAATCCTCTCTTGCAATCCTGAGAATTTGCCTATCCGGATTGATGTCCAAAACACGGTATCTAACCTCATCGATAATCACCTTGGTGATATCATTCTCACACTTGAGCTCCAATTCAGGAATGCCACAGGCAGGTGGCCTGCCAGTTCCCCAGAAAGGAAAATCCGCAGAAATATTCCCACACACAAACTTATTCCTACAGTCAGTTAACAGGCCATTGTTGCTTACAGATGAAGGAATCTGAATAAAGAGCAACCATACAATAACAAAAACTGAAAGGTAAGGAGAGAGAGAAAAAACCGAGGAATTCATGCCGGCAAAGAGGAAGTAAATTGAGCTTGGCTGTTACAGGGAAAGTTGAGGGGGATGAAGAAATGAGTTACTACGCGATAAATATAAATTTTAGGAAAATAAATACATCAGAAAGTGATAGATATGGATGCATTACTTAGAAAATTGAATGCTTTGTTGACGTAAAACGTTTTTTTATGGAAAAGGGGTGACCACATTAGTCTTCACTTTGCTTTTATTTGCAAAATGAAGTCTACCTACCATAAATCACCCTCTTGGAATATACAGAAAAGAATTAGTCAAGTAGACAATAAGGACAAGTCCAATGCCGTATCCCCCACTAGGGTTTTGAATTTTTTTATTTTTTTTACACTACCATATAACGTATATTTCATTTCATATGTAAGGTATGTACATTATATAACATTTTTTTTAAAAAAAAATCTATTATTTTCTCACACTCGTTGCTAAATAATACACAATATAATTTAGCTATTGTGTTAATTTTTGCTATAATTTCTTTGTTCCTTAACAAACCTTGTTGTCTTGAATAAGAAATTCGCGTCCAAATAGGGATGACAATGGAAAATTAAATCCCTTATCCTATTTATTAAAAAAATGCTATCTACATATTTATTTAGAAATTATCTTTGAAATCCATACCTAGTCTATATTTGATTTACCTCAACATTTAATATCTATTTAACACAGGATAAAAATAGTTTGTCAAAATATTTTACTTTAGTTCCTATAATTTTCAAAAAGTTATTTTGGTCCTTAACTTAATTTTTAATTATTTATTCTTTTTTTATAAGTTTTTGGTCCTCAATTTTTTTTCATAAAAACATTTTGATCCTTATTTTTATAAATTTTGTGCAATTAGATCTCTTCATGTTAATATTTTTTTTCAAAATAATAATAATAATAATAATAATGAGAATTAATTGAGTGTAAAATCATTATTTATATCTAAATCCATATTAACGAATATATAATTTTTTAAAATTTTTATTCGTCTCAATGTTTATTAGATATTTTTAATGAATATTATTGAGACGGATAGAATAGATATCCACTTCATATTCGATTTTACATAACAATCTCATTGCAAGACAAAGTTTGGCCTTCTAGACAGGCAATGACACATATATTCTAGCAAGGTTGGGAAAGTCCTTTGGCATGATGGCAATAACATGAAACTGAATTTTGCTTATATCTTAAATAAGAGAGATTAACCAAGAGAGAGGGCTGCTCAATTGTCTAAATTATGACACAATGAATGTTCCCATACAAAATAATAATAAAGAATCGTTGGGTGTACATGAAAATAGTAAATATTTTACGTTAAAAGCAAAAAATAGAAAGAAAAAAAAAAGACATGTCGATATATAAAATAGATTTATAAATTACTAGTTTACTTTTTTGTGCTATAGATGATTTTTATCTTTGTATGTAATTAAGCTCTCGTACTTGTAGATAGGATACAAACATCCTTATGCGTAACCCCTATAGGTTTGTTTTGTTAATACTGCATGACAAAAGCAGCTTATTCTACCAAACCAGCTTGGACATATCATAACATAAAGAAGTAGAATTCAGGTCCCTATCATCATTAATTATATCGATTGCACTCCAATTGCCAAACTTAATTTGTGATTAACAACTACATATAGATACATTGTACATTAGTTCGAGAAAACTGTCTGCTGGAACTTGCAAGCGTAAGGAAAATCCAAGTGCGCAAAAAAGTGGACAGGGATGGTGCGTGTACGTACAACGAAAAAATGTGGAGAAAGTAATTTAAGGTTGTGACCAATTTCATGACATTTTGCGGTTTTAGTTAATCAGTATGATGAAGCTTCTTATTTGACTTGAATTTTGCAAAGATGATTTAAGATAGGAAACTTGTTCGAGGGCTATGCATGCTAATGGGAAATGGCATCATTTTCTGCTTCAACCCCTGGAACACGTACCATCATTTTCCATGGTGCACAAAAATTTCTTAAAGAATGGTCCGTTACAAAATTCAAGTCATTAATTTTGAAATGTGTGGCAATATCTTCCTTGGTGGGAGTCCGAGTTCAAAATTTGACCTCTATCAAAAGTACAATTAAAGTTGAAAAAAGGACTAATCATTCAATTAAACTGTTTAAAGGGAGTCAAATAATCATAATGTTAAATTGTGAAAAATAATATTAAAATAATTCATAATTTAATTCGTTACGTAGATTCAGTACGAATGAATATGTTGAAAAACCTAATAAGAACCCTAGTTTAACTATAAAATAAGCATATAATCAATTCACGTAAATCTTATATCATGTGATCCTTATTGTCTTTTTATTTTATTTTTCGGCTTGCTTCTTTTCTTAACCCATAAGAGTTTAAAAGGCCAGAGCAAGAGTAAAGAAAACCAGAGGAAAGCCCATGGCTTGAGTAACATGTGCTTTCGAACAGGAAACCTCAGTTAACTAATGTGGGTTTTGGGCTCTAATACAATTATATTGACCATAAACTTTTTTCTTGTCCACTGCTTGTTGGGCTCTAATACAACTTTTTTTTTTTTTTTTTCCTCAATGGATGAAAGACCTTGCGCTACACTTTTGCTGGGCTTTTCTTCTGGTCTAGGGCTTCTCATTACCTCAATATCCTTGGAAGGAAAGTCCTGAGAAAAATTTCTCCGAATTGTAATTTTATTGGTGACGTTAATTATGTTTTTTAAGTAAATCTCTTCTCTTACCATTTTTTCTTCCTTTGAGAACATGAAAGAAAAGCAATTAAATTCAACATAAAGATTGTCTTCTCAAAATTATTAGTCTTGCAAGAACTGAAGGGCATGTTCTACTGAAACCATATATAATGAAAATCCTTTAAATTAATGAACGTGTAATGATTTCAGGAAACATTTTCTAAGCCAAATAGTTTTCAACTATCAATATTGAAGATATCCACGAAAAGGAAAGCTCTGACTATGATTTATACCAAACTATAATAAATAACAATATAACACTTTCTACTCATATCATGTGAAATAAACAGGAAGAAGGCCAATACAGGAACTGATTACCCAAGTTTCCTGTGAAAGCAAATCATTTTGTCAACAGGAAAGGGATGCATCAGCAAGAAAAGAAGGAAAACTATCAAATCAAGAACCAATGTCATGGACAATTCCATTCAGCTTTTTTTCTAAAACTTCCGAGCAAATCTGGCCAATCATGTGGTAGAAAGACAACAAATCGATAACTACTCCACAACGTTTTCCCGATTACACATCTTTCAAATTTTCCCTCTTTTCGTTCATCTTCAGTCTTTCAATGTTTGCAGGCCCAAAACTGTGTTTTGAATGGATAAATAACATTATAATTAATAACGTAAGATCAGAAACATGAAAAAGCATTTTAAACGCACTGTGCCATGTGAATGTTAAGGATGACACACTCAGATAAAAGAATAATCATAGCAAACAGAACAAAAACAAAAAATCATACACAGACAAAAATTTTTTTTTTACATGATTCGGCTATACCTACATCCTCAGACAAGAGGAGAAAATTTCAGTATATTAGAGCAATACAAGTTTGGAGAATTTTCAGCCATAATCACAATTAAACTTAATTCTCAAATGTCCTATCTATGAATACATCAAATATATCGCATCGTCCTGATGCATACGGAACCGGATCCCCACAAAAGGTCCATATCCTGATGCATCAAATGATAATGCATGCACAGAAGGAAGTATGGAACATTAATTAACCTGAAGAAATTGTGGTCCAGCTTATTCTGATTCTCTTGATGGATTCAATATTCCTTCGCCGTATGTATATTTTTGCAAGTGAGAAAATTCTATTTCCTTTTCTTCTTCCATATTGCTTGATCTTTTTTTTTTAAATGCTTTGGTACAGATGCAGTACTGTTAAGCTTCTGATGGGCAATCGCATCCATAAAAAATCCCTGCATAATAGTTCTATGTTAGTCCACAAACATATCGACCATACATTAACTCATCAAAACAACACCAACAAAGAAAAGATAGTGAAAGTGAAACTCACTGATTGTAAAACACCTGAAATTTCTACTCACGGATTTTAAGCAAAAAGGGTAGGGAAATCTCAACAGCTAGTAGGAATGGGGTGCTACAGTTGAAGAACTGCTTGCCCAAAATTGATCACTCATAGAGTCCGGTGAAAGTTGAAGTGGGGGAGGAGCGTGCTTCAATAGCCCAACATCATCCTTACTAATATCCAATACTTCTACTTTTTCAGCTCCGTAATTTTCTTTCTCAATTCTTCTCAATACCTCCAATGCTTCTTCCATAGCAGGCCTCATTTCCCTCTGTTGTTGCAAACACCGGAAAGCTAATTCTGCAACTGATGTTACCATCTTCCTCACCACGAAATCCTTATCGAATTCAAGAAATGGATCGACCAACTCATATAAAGCATCATTTTGGATTTTTTTCACTGCCATGTTGGACAAATTAATATCATGTCGATGCCTGTTGGTGTCCACTGCTTCTAGAGCTGATATCAGCTCAATCAAGACCACACCAAAGCTGTAAACATCACTCTTGTCCGTGAGTTGGTAGCATTGATAATACTCCGGATCGACATATCCAGGTGTTCCTTGTGGAGCAGTCGATACATGGGTAGCCTCAGTTGGGAACAATCGCGACAAACCAAAATCAGCCACTTTCACATGGAAGTCGCTGTCTAGCAGAATGTTATTGGTTTTGACATCGCGATGTATGACATCCGATGCATGGAGGTAAGCCAGTGCACTGGCTGTCTCTATGGCAATGCTTAGACGAATGGGCCAAGTGAGCAAACCTGAGCTTGATTGTCTTCCATGAAGATGATCAGCAACAGTTCCATTAGGAATGTATTCATAAACAAGTAGAAGCTCTCGGCTATGCCTTGAGGTGCATCCATGAAGTGTCACCAGGTTCGGGTGACGTAAATGAGCTAGGATCTCAATTTCGTTCATAAATTGCTCAGTACGTTTCATGTTGTTCTCATATAGGCGCTTGATGGCAACCACACGCCCATCCCTGAGTACTCCTGGTCATTTCAGCAATTACAATAGAGCTTTAGAAAGGAGTCAAAGAAGCAGTTAATGCATGCAAGTTCCTAAACTGCAAAATAAAATCATTTCATCTTCTAACCATAGTAAACAGTTCCAAACCCTCCATCTCCGAGTTCTTTAGAGGGATCAAAAAAGTTAGTGGCTTCCTCAAGTTCTTTGTAGCTGAAAACCCGAACTCCAAAGTAGGTACTACCCCTATCAATGTCAGACTTTGAGGAGGTAAGAGAAGGGGTGCTTCGAGAGAGATTAGTCGAAGTAGCAAGGCCTTTGCTTGAAGCAGGAGTAGCTATAGGAAGGTCTTTGCTTTTCAGTAGGGCAGCTTTTCTTCTCTTTCGTTGTATAATGGCCATGAGCCAGCATCCCACAAAGAGACCAACAACACAACCTGCTGTGCTAAGCCCTGAAAAAAAAAAAAAAAAACTGCTCAGCTTTTCTTTTTGGTATTGATTTTATAATGTGTATGTAGAAGAGTTATACCTATTTTAAGTGGATCTGGCTTAGACGACTCTGCAAAAAAAAAAATCATGAACGCAAGAAAGGTCAGATGAAACATGAATGATTACATTGAAACAAATTTTCAGTAGGTAGTAGGATGATTAATCGGACTAACTTCTAACATACGATGGTGGCTATCTCAATAATTATTTGTTGGATACAAACTAATTCATGAATTCTTTCAGACTATAGAAATACAAGCTATGGCCTAAAACAAACTGGAACATTAAAGGAACCAGTTCCTCTGTTTAGAAAAT
The DNA here is from genome assembly GCA_963924115.1 of Dovyalis caffra. NCBI lineage: Eukaryota > Viridiplantae > Streptophyta > Magnoliopsida > Malpighiales > Salicaceae > Dovyalis > Dovyalis caffra. The sequence continues at coordinate 1,652,135 of CAWUPB010001161.1, read as the reverse complement.
GGCAAAAAGGCATTGCAAAAAGCAGAGGAAACAGGGGAAACAAATTATGAGTAATTGCATTGTTCAATTTTTCCTATCACTTAACTGCTAAAGAAATAAGCATTAACAGCTGGAAAAAATAATAATCCCAGAGCTTAACTGAGATTTAGTTAACATCTCAGGAACAAGATGTGGAATATTTTTGTGCGTACAAACTATCACCCCATTGAGCTCCAAGGGGCAGAGTGGACACAAGACTGAAGAAAAGAAGCCTAATTTTGAACATTGAACCTCTTAATAAATAACCTTGAGTGCTAATTGATTCTTTGTAAACACTAAATGAAAACTAATGGATTTGTGAGCCTTTGAAAGTAATTCAAGCATCGATTCTTGAAATTATTGAAGCATTTACTTGGAAATTATCAAACTCATAAATTATCAAAGAAGAAAATATGGCAGGGCAGAACCTGACCAGAGTGCCAGACTCAAATATTCTGTAGAACTTACAAATAACTGAAAGATAATTAAGTTCCTCGACTACTTATAAGAGTAGGATAGCTAGTTGCAGTTCAGAAAAAAGAAACTTGGATTAGTCGAATGAGGAACTTAGGCTAGTTAAAAGAGGAACCTGGACTAATTGCAGTTCACTAATCAAGGAACCTAGACTAGTGGGAATGAAGAGTATATTGCAATTCTTCATTAACAGAAATAGTCTTTGAAGGATGATTCTCAGAAAATACTAAGTTGGAAATACTTTAATGATTTCTCCTCGTGGTAAACAGCTACCTAAATTTCCATGTTATCAAGTCTCTGTCTCCTTGGTAGACTGAATTTAATTGGTCAAGGAAGGTGTTCTCTTCAGGATCATTGAACTATGAATAATTCCTAATAGCTAGCTAGGTTCCTTCCCCTACTCAAAGGAACGATTCGCACCTGTTTCTATTACCAAAGATCATCCTACATCACCTAGCCTGGAGAACATATCTTACTTCTAAATTATATCTACTTTGCCATCAAGAAAAGAAACTGGAAAGAGGACATACTTGTTGATTGACTAGGTGGTGATGCTGCGCAATTAAAATCTCGAGGTTGATCAGCACAATAACAAGTGAATGCTTTTGTAGTCTGGTTGTACCCACACTGCCCACCAGAAAGTTTGCATGTTTCACATAAGTCATCATTTGCATTCCACTCTAACCCAAAACCTTGATTAAGAACTCCAAGCAACTGTTCTACGGTAGTAATGTCTATATTCGGCAGAATAGCTGATTGACGTATTGGAACTTTAACGCTATTATTGCATGTTGTCAGGTAGCTGATTAAGCCAGGAGCAATTGAAACAAGTTCAGAGAGGTTGGCTGTTATAAAGTAGCCCATCATATCAGTCTCGTTAATGGTGCAAGTAAACCGAGCGGAAAGCCCTTGCGGACTTGGAGCAGGGCAACCATAGTACAGTGTTACCTCACCATGATCTGAAGTATATTCCAAGGGGTTTTGCTCCAAAGAGGTGTTGGACAGGAGAGTTGGACAGAGATTTTCTGTGTAATCTGTTCTAGAAACATTGAGAGTCCGCGACTGATTATCGATACCAAGGACTTTGTAAGTCGATTGCATGATTGTGATCTCCGGATCTTGGTTAATGCAATTGAGCTCCAACCCTGGATAGCCACAGTAATCTTGCCTATTGGATCCCCAGAAAGGATAAGGAATATCCTTAATATTTCCGCAATCAAACGTTTTGCTGCAGTTTAGATATCGCTCATCATCGTCAGCAAACACAGGTGTTGAACCACTGACAGAGATTATTATGGCTATGAATAGGATAAACCGAGACATGGCTGGAAGGAGATGCGGTCGCATTTTCGGATAGACAGAAAAAGCTGTTCTTCAAGTATTGGGTTAAATGGAAAGACAAATAGATGGAGGTTATTTCACTCAACCATCATAATAGGATTGGCAGTACGTATTTGACCAGAGCAGGGGGTTCAAATTTGTCGAAGAGAAGCTTCCATTAGAATGACAAGAGTGGCATCAATGGAAATTTAGGTGGCCCAGCAAACAGACAGGTCATTTTGTAAGCAGGATAAAATAATTTTTAATGTTTCTTAGGAATCCTGATAGTCAAATTCTGTGGCCTTGTTGATTTTTCTAAGTTTCAGGTATTATATACCTTTGTACTATCTGTTCTACGGCCTATACGGCAATATTGGTATATAAATACCAAAAAGATTTTTATTTTTGTTTACAAGGTTTTATTAAACCTTTAAACGCTTGCTGGGCTTTTTGGTTTGGGAGTTCACTGCACTACAGCATCTTATTCATCTTAGTAATAGGTCAGTTCTTTTTTTCCTTTCCTATGGTGGACATTTTCTATTCCAACACTCCACTCCAATCACAAACCGTCATTCTTTTCTAAAATTGTTCAGTGGATATATAGTAACTTATCCCTCCAATTCACTGGCTCATACCATTGCATGTGATTGATCTCTCTATCCATACAACTATGCTTGTTTTTTTTCCTTGGCTCCAACTCTCTCTCTCTCTCTCTGTCTTTCTCTTCTTCTTACTTCATGTGTTTGGTTCTTTTATACCACACCATCTCATGTGTAAAGACCCATCTTCACTTTGTGGTACTACACCATCTCATTTTGTGGGCTTGTCGACTTGCACTTACACCCCTTCTTGAGCTTTTCTTTCTTTCTCCATCTCTTGATGCAAGGTCAACTTGCACTCATCCTTACTTGGACTTCTTCTTTCTTTCTCCATATTCAAAGTCTCAATTTTTTTTTTTTTTTTTTTTTGTTGGGCTCCATCAATTTTTTTATCTCCATGATCTCTCTTTGACTTCGCTATCAATTGTTGGGTTTGAAACCTAATTCAGACCTTTTACTTAAGAAGCCAACACAATTAATTCATTTTAGTATTTAGTCACTTCCCATGAAAATGAGTAACCACTTCAGTATTACGACATTCTACTTATATCTTACTTTCATCTCTTCTTTCTTCGCCAACATATTTTTTTGGCTAAATAATTAGCTTGTGTGTCCAAAAAAGCAACTAAAGTGGAGGCATTAAAGAGAAACACAATGGGTTACTAAAACATGAAAAACTCCGTCAAATCAACACAACATAGATTTGCAATTTTCTGCAAAATCAGCTAGAAATAGAAAAAGTTTTCTTCCTTTTTTTCTCTCACTTTTTTGTTCTTTTTTACAATTTCATAACATTCAGCCCTATTTATACTAACAAAATCATCACATCTTAGCCTTACACTTGTTCATTTTGATCACCACTTAAGCTAACTCTAATTACATTAACTTAACACTAAAGTTAAACTAACTAAATTTTTAAAGTAAATAGCAGTCAATAGTAACTTTAACAAGTTACAGCAAATTAACCTTAACTCTAGCTACCTTAACTTAAGAGAAATGAAACTAACTAACTAAAAATAAATAGTCATCAGTCATAACTTTTACTAATTATAGCAAATTAACCTTAACACCAATAAATAAAAAGATATATTTTCCTGCAAGCTGATTTGTGGAGGCTAATGGGTCCGTCCTGACAAGCATTAGCATAATGAACAGTATAGGTGACAAATCAAGGAATAAAAGTAAGGGATGCACATAGCAATAAAGATCTTGTGATGTTATGATATTCTTGGTTCAGGTTTCTAGAGTAAATGTTGTCAATGGTTTAGAAGGACCGTCATGGATGCCACCTAGGGCCAAATCAGATGAAAACAAGATGTGAGAATTTGGGTTCGGATTTTAAGTTTAGTTTTTAGATTATATCTAGGTACCGGGAAAAAGACCATACTTTATCAGAAAGACCATTAAGGCATCAAGTCTGCGATATGGACTAATTTTCTAGATCAGCTTGTAAATTACCTTGTGTTACCCTACCATCTTTTCCCCATACTTTTAAGTTGATTTGATTTACATATCCCAACTGAATTTGCTTAAAATTATTACTTTAGAGTGCAGGTACTTTGTCGGACCAGCCATCCATTCTGATCCAGAAATTTTGCACAGGTTCATAAGGCAACAATCGCATGCATATTAAAATTTGTAAAAGTAACGAAATCACTTATAATTTTGTATTCCTTTGCTTTGATTATGATTAATTAGAATGCAAAACATTTTTCTCGTTACCTGATTAAAGAAAAGCAATTTCAGGTTGATTTCAAGTTTCATCAACTGTCATGGACTAAAATACTAACCAATCTTTAAGTGATCCACATAATTTACTACAGCAGAAGCCAATGCATCTCAGAAACACATTCCTAGAAATAATCTTCATATTTGTTCTGCTACGTCTAAACAGCTCAGCTATACAGAAATGGAATCTGATGAACCAGAATCTATGCAATAACAACAGAGGAAAGGTGCAGCTGCCCTTAATTTGTTTCCATAGTTCATATCTAACCACATGAACAATGTTTACACAAAAGCAAGAAATCTTTAACGAAGACAATTTCATTTCGTTATGTGAACATTTGGTGAGAAGGTCACGGATATGATGAGCTTTCTTGGATTTTTTCGGCTTTTTCTTGTCAAGAATTAGTACAATGCTGAGCTATGATCAGTTATTAAACAAAAATCATACAATTTTCCTACAGAACATGCTATCGAAACTTCCTATGACTAGCTGATGTCATAGTGCCACCACTGGCCTTAATTTAATTATGGTTTTGAAATTGTGGTGTAACCATTACGTAACTGGAAAGCTATTTATTACCATGGTCTAGTTCTGCAGTTTGAGCTTCCCTAGCTAGTGGACTGTACAAGTTGTAAAAAAATAAAAAAGATGATCATATCAATGTTTACTTCTGTACAAGTATGATTATATATATATAATTATACTTGTATAGTCCACTAGCTAGGATATATATATATATATATATACTAAAATTAAGCAGAGTTTTACTATTTTTGAACTCATTTTAAGTGGACAAAACAACATCCTTTTATGTTATTTTTAGTTTGAAATGAAATGGTTTTACCAAATAAAATAAGTGTTTTTTTTTCCTTTCAAATTTTGTAACCTTTTGTACTCTTTGGTTCTTCAGATTCTAATTTTATAGAAAAGGGTTCTTAATCTTAATTTTTATTTGTTCTTGTATTATTTCGGCTTGGTTGTCTCTGGCCCATACAGAAGGGCCTTGTACGTGCCCCAGCCTAGTTTTTTTTTTTTTTCCTTCTTCTTTCATGTTTTTATTTTTCATTATTTATTATTTTCTCAAAAATTAATGATTATTTTTTTTATATAGATTTATTAACTAAGTTTAAACACTCTTCTAATAAAAATTAATTTTGCACCCTCTTCCAATTTGATTTAAAAAAATAATTAATTAATTGCATGTTTTTTCTTAATGATCAAAATCATAAGTATTACTAGGATATATTTAAATTCAATTATGAATTATAAAAATTTTATTAAATAGTGTTTAATACATGCTAAATTAAATTAAGTTCCACAATTAATGTTTATTAATTTTTATTTTACACCTGGATTTTTTTAATTATTTAAGATATTGAAACATATTATATAGATTTATCCTTGTACTATGCTAGTTAAAAAACAAAATTAAAATGAACAAAACAGGAAAAGAACAAAGGTGCGAACTGTGAAGCATTCAGCAGTGACTTGAGTTCATCAAACTGATCTGAGCCAGAGTTGAGGTACATACCTGAAGAAGCAGTAGCAGTTGGTGGAAGACATGTATTTGATCCACTAGATTGATTTGGGCAGTAACAAGTGGTTTGATTAGAAGTAATGTCATAGCCACAAACTCCTCCAGACCATAAGCACTCTCTACATGCTCTGCTATTTACCTTCCATCTTACCTCAAAACCATTTTTCAATTCTTCTTCCAAAGCTGGCACTTTCAGAATTAATGGCAAAGCTATTATGGGAGCCGGAACAAAGACACTGCCGTAACAAGCCCCAGGAGCCTTAGTTCCTGGTAGAACAAAACCACTTTGATAATTAAACCCATTTATTCTGCAAGTGAATAATGCAGGGCCAGATACAGGAACAGACAGACAACCGTAAAAAAAGTAAAATTCGTGTAACCAGTTACAGTCTCAAAAACCATCGGATCAAACGTGCTGTTCACAAATTGAGGCGGACACAATCCAACCAAGTAATCCTCTCTTGCAATCCTGAGAATTTGCCTATCTGTATTGATGTCCAAAACTCTGTATCTAACCTCATTGATAATCATCTTGGTGACATCATTCTCACACTGGAGCTCCAATTCATGAATCCCACAGGCAGAAGGTCGGCCAGTTCCCCAAAAAGGAAAATCCGCAGAAATATCCCCACATAAAAACTTATTACTACAGTCAGAGAACAGGTCATTGTTGCTTAGAGATGAAGGAATTCGAATGAAGAGCAAGAATCCAATAACAAAGAATGAAAGAAAAGGAGATAACGAAAGAACTGAGGATTTCATTATGGCAAGAAGAAGTAGTATAGGAGGAATGGAATTGTGTTTTAGTAAAGTGAGCTTGGTTGTTTCAGGGAAAAGTTCAGAGGATAAAGAATCGAGTTACTAGCTCTCTGATAAGTATCAATTTTAGGAAAATAAATACATCAAAAAAGGATAGATATAGATGCATTACTAACCATATTGAATGCTTAGTTGGCTTAAAACTTGTTTTCTAACTGCAAAGAGGTGACCACATTAATTTCTTTCCACTAAGCTTCCATTTGCAGTTGCAAAGTGAAGGCTATCTCCTATACGTCAGTCTCCTCTACATACAGAACAGAACAGGATTAGTCAAAATAGATTATAAGGACAAGCAAAAAATTCTAGCATGGTTGGAAAATCATTTGGCATGATGATAATAACATGAAATCGAATCTTGCTCATATCTAATACTATATATAAAAAAAAAAAAATGAGAAAGAGATTCTGACGAGGATAGGGTTGATCACTTGTCTAAACCAAGGACCAAAGGAGAAAAAAAGAATTGAAATGTTGCCTGCAGCTACTCTTGCAACGTTTGTCTTCAATTCAGCCTACTTCTGTAATAATCAAAAGATTGAAATCAAGTATGTTAATGTATGATTTTAGCTATACTTGATCCAATATATATCCGAACCAGACCCAACCCAAATTCATAAATATATACGTTTAACATTGAGTATTATGAAATTATAGTTTGGTCCTTATTCTTTGAAAAGCTACAGCTTTATCCCGAAGTTATATTGTTCCTCTGTCTTTTTTTGTGTCAAAAAAAGTGGCCAGAGATAATGGTGACCGACTGAGCACCTGATATCCAACGGTTTAGGTATGGTTACCGAAAATTGATACTCATATTAATGTTTCGAGTTTGTCAAGGCTGCATGTATAAAGAAGAGCAGCTTCTACGGTCTACCAAAACCATATGGACATTATCACACCATGCATAGAAATAAGTCATGGATGGTCCCTATCCTCAATAATAATATTATTTTGATTTGGTTGCATGGGAAACATGTATTGACTAATTAGCTATTAATAGATCGTAGAAACGCCCAACTAACAACTGCAACAAATAATGCAGACGAGTTTGAGAATAAGCTTGTAATATAGAATTATATCTTTTGCTATGATATCCCACAAGCATGCTACAACTTGTAGGGATACAACATCAACTTGAACTGCTATGACAAATAAAATGCTTATCGAGTATGGACAGGATGGTATACAGAGAAATAAATGTGGAGAAAGTAATACAAGTTTGAGACCGACTTCGTGACGTTGGGTTTTCCGGATGAAACTTCTTATTTGACTTGGAACTTTGAAAGGTAATGTTAAGAAAAAGAAAAGGAAAGAAGAAAGCCTAGAAAGAAGGAAGAATTTTGAAAGATAATTCATTTGATCTCAGCCCTTTAGGTCGTACGCAGTACGCGGGTGGTGTAGATCTATATGTGCTAATGGGAAATGGTATATTTTAATCAAACAGTAGATCATAGGATAAACTGCTTTGCTTTTTATTAAAAGTTTAGATATCCTGCTTTTTTTTTTTTTTAAATAGTTGTATGTTAAGGTATTATAGAGTTTATTTTAATCAAACACTGCATTTAGATTAAAAAAAAAAAAAAAACAATAATGCTTTAAAAAATGTGTTATTAGAGCGTCTACTTCCTGATTAATTAATTAATGGTTCTCAGATAATTCGCACAGAAGGGTCATTAATTATGGATTCCAATGTCTTCCTTGATGGGAGTCCAGGTTCAAAATTTGAACTTCAAATCAAAGTGCTTATTTTCGAATGAGGACCGTTGACAGATTGAGACATACATGCTCATGGCGTATGTGTCCATTTGGCCTCATATTTCTCATAATGAAGTCAATTGGATGCAAGAAGTCAACAACTTGGTCTAATTTTCCTAAGTGGGGATTAAAAGAAGTTTTGATCGACTTATTGACAGCAGTATACTTCGTAATTGATTTGTGAATTTTCTTGTGCCCTTAGCAAAAGTCATTAACTTTAATATTTTAGTTGTTGTCTACTTTATAGATTTTCATTTCGTGTTACATGTATATTAAGATAATTACTCTCTCTCTTCCTCTTTCTCCTCTTAGCAAAAGTCATTAGCTTTAATGTTTTAATTCTTGTCTACTTTATGGATTTTCATTTCGTGTTACATGTATATTGAGATAATTCTTTCCTCTCTCTCCAAAACTCATTAGTTTTAATGTTTTAGTTGTTGTCTACTTTATGATATATATATATATATAATAATTAATGTTTATAAACTATTTATATGTCTAAAATTCCTATTCACTTATTGTTTATATGCATAAAATGGTTTTTTTGGACAAGTGATTACTATTTATAAATTGTTCATATGCCTAAAATTCATATTTACTTACTCGTTGAAATGCATAAAATTACTATTCACTTGATGGTAATTTAAGTAATTTTTGTGTGTGGATTTTTTTTTTTAGATATTAATATGCAAATTTAACACTTTTTTCTATTTTCGTCTCTTATGTTATAACATTTTTTTTTTCAATCCTTAACTTTCATTTTTTTTTTTCATTTTCATGTGTGTGTGTGTGTGTGTGTATTAAAATTAACATATACTTTAGCTTATATTACTCTTATTATTTAAATTTTATTTTTTGAATTTATCATTTTTTATGAAAATTCTCATCCAATTAATATTTTTTCTATAAAATTTTATTTACAAATAAATATAATTTATTTTCTCTATGTTTGAATTTTAGAATAAAATTTTAAAACATGATTTTGTTTAATAATAAATTGGTATAATACATATCATAAATTCTTATAATTTTTAAAAGATAGTTATATATATATATATTCTAAAAAGTTAAAAGTGTATTTCAAATAATTTGTCTCAATTCACTAGGTATGGTCAAGATGTATTAAAAAATATTGAATCATTATATTTATTAAAAATTAACTATATATCTTCCAACATAATACAAATTATTTACTATGAATATTTTTTTAACATTATAGAACCAATTTATTTGAAATAAAATAATTCAAATAAATTTTTAAAAGAACCAACCACTCATTCAAATACATTTTTTATTCTAATATTATTGATTATTTTGTAAATAAATGTGTATAAATCAAAATCATATACTTTTAAAAAAAATATTCTCACCAACATTAAATAAGAATAAATTTTATTTTTTCATTAGTTAATTTTTATGCAAGTTTATATATTAATTGTAACTTTATTTTTTAGATACATTCTTATCAAAAAATTTATTTTTCAAGTATTTTTTTTAATTCTTAATTAATATTTCAGGTTTAAATTATTATAAGTTTTTATTTAAGAATTCATGAATAAAGAAGAATAAATCATTTTTTTTAAATAGAAATTTTATGAAAAACACAAAAAAAAATAATTAAATAAAAAATTATAAAATTTTGAAATGATTTTGTTCTATCTACTAGCAAGCATTGCACGAATAATTTAAAAAATTAATCTTATCATCAGTATTAAATAAGAAAAAAATTCAGTTGTTAATTTTCATAAAAGTCTATCCATTAATTATAACTTTATTTTTTGGAATACAACATTATGAAAAATATATTTTGAAAGGTTTTTTTAATTCTTGATTAATATTTCAGTTAAAATTATTACAATTTTTTATTTTAAAATCAATCCATAAAGAAGAATGAATTATGTTTTTTTAAGCATAAATTTATGAAAAAATTAGAAAAATTAATTAAATAAAAAATTTTAAAATGATTTTATTCTATTGGATCAGCAACATAGCGCTGGACAATCGGTTAATATATATATATATATGTGAGATAGTAGAGTTCATTTATATATTTTTTTATTCGAGAGTAAATTTTTTTGAATCAGTTTGCATATTAATCAAGATCAAGTTTCTTTCTCAAATAATTTTTAAGGTGCACCCTCCACATTGACCCAATGCATTCAAAAAAATTTAATACATTCCATTATACTAACTCTAAGATTTAAACCTAAAATAAAAAATAAAGCATGCCTCCTCAACTATAAATTCAATCTCTTAAGATTAACTAGTTCATTAAGATAAAGACACTTTAAAAGAGCACATACAAAAAATAGGATACAATCCTTTTACTATATCTAAAAAAAAAAAAAAAGAATGTAAATCATGTGTAATTTAACGGTTGTGTACCTAATAGTTAGATTTAGTGAAACAAATGCAAGTCTTAATGACTTAAGTTTATTTAGATACAATAATGTAACAGAAGAGAGTTATTTTTATTTTTATTATATAGCTCGTGGTCCAATAAGCCTCCCAATAAAAAATAATAATAATAATAAAGAAGAAGAAGTAATCAAATTTGAAAAAAATGGGAAAGCTAATGAGAGAGAGAAAAGTCTAGAAAAATTATTATACAAACTGAACTTTTAGGGACGAAAACCGTACAGTTCGATTGGTCAAATAGACCAGGTTCATGTAATAACTTTGCGTTAATTTTATTTTATCCCTTGAAGTATATGGGCTTTATCTATTTATTTATTAATTTTTTTTTTAATATCAATCACTGCTAATGTTTTATCATTTATCAATAAAGTCCTTTTGTCCTTTTGTCTATCTACGTTTGAAACTAATAGAATATGCTTTTATACTTTGTAAACTTCAATCCCCCCACCAAAACTATAACTAATTTTTCAATTGAATCTCAAAAGAAAACATTTTTACATTATTCATTTTAAGATACATATAAAATTTGATTTGAAAGCAAATTCACTTTAAACAAGAGCACATAAAATAAAATAAATATGAAATTTAATCATAAAAGAAAAAATACAAAGCCAAATTCATTAAAATATTTTAATAATATTTTGATCAATAAAAAAATAAAAAATAAAAATTCAAATGAACTTTAAAGTAGATTAATAAAAAACAATTATACATATAATTTATTGAATTTTATAATAGAAAAAAAATTGGATGTGTTTTTTTTTTTTTTTTTGGGTGATAACTCAAGTAAATTGATAGCATCAAATTGCGCCTAAGTGCAACAAGATGAGAGCTACAAGAACTAGATATATGCTAATCTTATAGATTGAACAAAAAAGAAAAAAAATTAATTCAAATCAAATCATATTTAATATGTTGATTTTTTACTTTGTTTTTATTTTTTTAAAATGAACTAAATACATACAAAAATTATTTATTTAACTTTTAAGTAAAGTTTGGTTATTTAATGATTTTAATGTCTAAAATTTTAAAAAAACTAAAGTGATTTTTTTATTGATTAAAATTCATATTAATTATATCTTCCATAACTTTTCTTATTTTTAAAAAGAATTTTCTTCCAAAATAAATTTTTTATGTATATCTTTAAATGAAACTTTTGAGAAAGTTTCTTGAAGAGTTTATTGATAAATTGTCTATGCTTGGGGGGGGGGGGGGGGATTGAAGTTTACACACACACATATATATATATATGTTAGTTTGCTAATGGAGATGGACAGAAAGACTTTATTGATAAATGTTTGAAACGTCAAGGAGTAATTGATGGAGAATAAACATGCGAGTAGAAATTGATGGAAGCCACGTACTTGAGTAGGGTAAAATGACAATTTCGTCAAAAGCCCGTGGCTTAAGGAACTTCGTATGCTTTCCGACACGAAACCTAAATTAAATGGGATGAGGATGTTAGTTTTGGGTTCTACGAGCATCTCCAATTATCTCCAATTATGCTTTTTATTTTGAGTTAATATTTTTAATATAAATAAAAAATATCATAAAACATTTAATTCTGAAATTTTTTTTGTTAATCTCTTTTCATTCAATTGGTGAAGAGGACGAATGACATAGAAAATAAGTAATTTTCATTAATGAAATATAAGATAAAGAATCATTTGGACTCCGTAGTATTGGAGAGTCAAAAACATTCTCGTATCTCATTTTTAAAGATAGAGATTATGATAAAAAGATCATTAAATATGAAATTTAAACCAAACCTCTTCGTTATAAATAAAAATCTTAATATAAAGTGAGTATTCCAAATACTCTAAACAATCCAATAATTTTGTTAACGAACCGAAGCTTTTTTGGTGAGCTCTCTTATTGGGCTCCAATACAATTTGTTAGATTTTTTTCTATGCATAATCTAGCACTACAAATTATGTTGGGCTTTACTTCTAATTCTGGGCTGCTCTTAACTACGATTCTTGAAACTTCTAGTACATTTGTGATCATTCCTCAACCGCTGAAACTTGAGGTTTTTTTTTTTTTTTTCCCGAGAAATAAAAGATTTAGAATAAAAATACAAGAATCAAAATAAAAATTATAAACTTAAAATGATATTTTATTTCAATATTATGTTAAAAAAGGTAAAAATAAATATAGATGAAATTTAAATTTTTAATATTTTTTTTTAAAACGAATAAAAAGAGTAAAATATAAATTAGTCTCTCTTGCTCGGAAAAACAAATTAGTTAGTCCCTTTAGTTTTAAAAACTAATTATTTAGTCTTTTTGTTATTTTTAATTTATTTTGATTTTTTGTTTCAAGAAATAAAAAATGAATAAAAAATAAGTAAAAATATAAAAAGATTAATAAGGAAAAAAGACATTTTATAAAATAAAAAACATTGAATTAGTCATGGTCAATACTCGGTTGAAAAGACTAAATAATTAGTTTTTTAAAACTAAAAGAACTAATTAATTCGTTTCTTGAAACAAGATGGATAGATTTATAATTTATTTCGAACAAAAATAATGTTTTAAAAAATAATTTAATTAACTATAATAATAGTAAATATGATAAATATGATTGCGATAGTAATTATTGTGAAGGAAGAGAAGGTAGTGGTAATAATAATAGTAATATACTAATATCATTGATATATTTTTTAAAAATTGACAAGCATCACTATAATAGATGGTAGTGGAAAAATAGTGGTGATGACAGATCACTACAAGATAAATGTCATTTAGCGACGGGTAGAATCGTCGCTAAATAAAAAAACCGTTGCTAAAACGTTTTAGCGAGTAATTAGCAACGGTCAAGTAACCGTCGCTAAAAACCTCATCGGTATTGTTTAGCGACGGTTTGGACCGTTGCAAAATTAGTGACGATCCAAAACGTTGCTATTCCGTCGCTAAATATCGATGTAAACGGTTATGAAATTAGTGACGGTCTTGTAAACCCTTGGTATGCCCGTTGCTAAATAGATATGGATTAGCGACGGTCCGGACCGTTGCTAAAGTATTGCAACGGTCTAGACTGTTGGTAATATTTTATTTTTAGCGACGGTGTAGACCGTTTCTAAGACCGTCGCTAATTGAAAAAATATATTTTTTTGTAGCTATAATAAAATGAGGTAAAAATAACAATTTTAAAATAACAAAAATCTAGTAAAATATCGTAAACGTAAATTTTTATTATTCGAAATGTATTAAAACATTGCTAAACAATTAAATTATTGTTAAATAACAAAAAATAGTACATCGATTGCGGTTAATACAAGAAAACAGAAAGCTAAAATAACTTGATGTCCAGGATCGGTCGGAGGTCGGGTGGAGTCGCCCGGAGGTCGGGTGGAGTCGCCCGGAGGCCGGGTTGCGTCGTCGTCGGTCTCGGGAATGGCGGATGAACTACCACCACGCTCAAAATGCCGCATGAACATCTGTCGCATCCGTGACATCATCGTATACTGCCGTCAACTATAGGTTCTCAACTCATTTGTCGTATCCAACAACGATACAACTTGGCCCCGTAAGTTGTTGACGGTACCCTCTAAGTTATTGATGTGCGTCATGTTTGTAGATGTTTGCTCCTGTAATTCCTTCAACCGTGCCTCGTCGACTGCATTGAATCTAGAAGTAGCGAGAAGATGAGCCCGCATTGACAGATGAATAGTAGTGAGATGCATGTGACCCGAGTCCATACATCCTCTTCCTCCTACTATCTCCTCCACTAATGACCCTTTGAAAGATGTCATTAATGTCGGGTGTGATCGCTTCAGTTCCTCCCGACTGTCGACTAGCAACCTCTTCCTCATTAATTAATATTTGTACGGTCTCATGTATAATTATGAAACACATCATATCAAATACGTATGTCAAATAACGTTATTAACTAACATATATTAAATAATATTTCAAAGTTATCACTTACTTCGATAACTCTCGACCGTTGATTAACGAAGACTAACCGATCATTAACCTTTTCTCGATGAGTCCTCAAGAAAACCTCGTGAGGATCGGGTTCACGACCCAACACATTACGCCGAAAACATATATAAATAAACGTAAATGTATTAAATATAGTCAAATGTTTAATTAATTATTGCCTACTTTATAGATTGTTGTCTACTTTATGAATTTTCATTTCGTGTTACATGTATATTAAGATAATTACTCTCTCTCTCTCCTTAGCAAAAGTCATTAGCTTTAATATTTTAGTTGTTGTCTACTTTATAGCTTTTCATTTCATGTTACACTATGTTTTTGGCCCGCGTTACGCTGCGGGTTGAATAAAAGATATAAAATTATTTAAAAAATGATTTTAGTTTAATAGTTTATTTTATGGTAAAAAATAATTATAATTTTTTAATAAAAAAAATTTGTATTTAACTATTTCTTATTTGTGTTTTTAAATTTTAGAAATAAATAATAAAGAAAATAAATTGTTGGTTTCCTTAAAATTTTAATACTTAATTAATTGTTGGTTCTTTTAATTTTAACACCCAATTAATTAGAGACGATTTCTGTTAACTGGTTAACTGGTTCCTGTCACAAGTCACCTCTAATTAGAGACGATTTCTGTTGCTCATCACTTTGCAATGACAGAGATGGTGGGAATGATGTACTGGAAGATTCCTCTTTAGATGATCTCTTAGGACTTGAAAGGAAAGGTCTCGGTGGAATTTGCAAGAACTGAAGGTTGCCTTCCAACATCTCTAACACCTTCGTCATTGATGGTCTATCTGATGGATTGGTTTGAATGCACCACAAACCCACTAAGATCATCTTCTTCACAATCTCTTCTTCATCTTCTGTAATACTCTCATGAAGTCTTGAAATCTCTCCTGGTTCAAGATGTTTATAAAACCAATCAGGGAAATACATTTCACTGGCTTCCAATGATTCTATATCAAAATCTTTTTTTCTCCAACTATTTCAAGAACCATCATTCCATAACTGTACACATCAGACTTATAAGTTACTCCTCCAAAATTTCTACAGAATACTTCAGGTGCTATGTAACCAATAGTTCCTCTTGTACCTATCATCGAAACCTTACTTACTTTGCTCTTGCATAGCTTTGCCAGACCAAAATCAGAGATCTTTGGACAAAAGTCTTCATCAAGAAGAATGTTGTGAGGCTTTATGTCAAAATGCACAATCCGAGTGTTACAACCTCTATGTAAGTACTCAAGACCTCTAGCAATACCAACTGCAATTTGGTAAAAAAGCTTCCATTCTAAGCGAGAGTTTGTATGTGGGGATCCTTTATAAGATATAAACTTATCTAAAGATCCTTTGGGCATGAATTCAAAGATCAAAGCTCTTTTAGTCCTCTCATAGCAAAAACCCAAAAGGGTAACTATATTCACATGGGAAGTTCTACTGATGCTTGCAACTTCATTCATGAACTCTTCTCCGTCACCTGTGGATTCTTTTAGGACTTTCACAGCTACAAGACGACCGTCTGGTAACTTTCCTTTGTATACATTACCAAATCCCCCTTGACCTAGTTTATTGACGAATGAGTGGGTCATTTTCTTAATATCTGAATATGAATAACGCTTTGGAGTTAGAGAATGATAATCCATCACAAATGTTTCTCTGAAGTTCATTACTATGCAGCTAGATGAACTTTCTCTTCCTCTTTCTGTGAACCATATTCCAATTACAAAAAAAGTTATTATCGCTGCCACAGCTGCTGATATACCTGTAGTAGAAGATGCATCATCATCATTATCATCATCGTCATAATCAAAAGAGAATATCTGATTCTTATGATTATATTACCTATAACAATCTTTTGTCGTTTACCGATCCTAGATGATCCTGTAACTCAAAACATCAAACAAACAAGTTTCTCATGTAAGAAAATGCTGCAATTTTATTAATAAACCATGAAATTATCTAAGAGAGAAGCATTTGAATGGTGCTGAGGCATGATGGTTACAATATACAAAAAGTCGTAGTTAACCGGTAAACAAAACAAATTACAAAATCAGTCTCGGAGGTCATAAAAATTGATGCAGTATATTAATATGAGATTTAAGTATTTTTAGCACCAAGTCGTGACCGTGCAATGACAAGAGAGAAATAACAACGAAGTGCTTTCATTTGAGTAGGAATGGATTCTGAATTCTCAAAATTTGCTACTACTCGAGAGGTACAAAAGAAAAGTGCCATTAGCGATCTGGTGTAATATCCCGATCCAAAATCCTAATTAAAGTTAAATACGATATAAGAATATTTTATTTAATTAATGAAGAAATATCTATTAAATGTGAGGAATGAAAGTTTATCCTTAAATTAACAATAAAATAAATAAAAGTATGATTATAGGGGAAGGTTAATGAAATGAGTAAAGGTTGAATTAGAAGATAGTACTATTAATTATTTTGGTTATGCTTTGATCTTATGCTTGTGCTTTGACCTAAGGATGCAATTACAAAACCTATGGGTACAATCGCAATAATTAAAATTTTAAGTATTTGAATAAAATAATTAAGTAACTTTAGAAACTTAAATTTTTATTGGAAAAGGCTTAAGAAAAGGGCTAAGTTAAGGGAAATTGTAAAGTTACGAACTGAAATTGGAGATGCCGATTGCAAGAATTAAAAGTTTAGGAAGTAAATTGTAAAGTGTTAATGTTTTAGGAGACTTCTTAATTGATTTTAAGAGACTTACTCCAGAAAGAATACTCTAGAAAATTTGAGAGAAAAAAGAGGAAAAAAGTCGGCAAAGAGAGGAAGAAAGAAGAGAAAATACAAAGGAAAAGAAAAAGAAAACATAAGGAAGAAGAAGAAAAGTCTAGAAGCCATTAATTACCATACTTGACCTAATCTTAAGGAGAAACCATGGCTATAATAATGGAGGAAGAAGATGGAAGAAGGGTTAGAAGCCATAGAAGTTCAAGTAAACCCAAAAGAAGAACAAGAGCAACCAAGAAGAAAAACATCTAACCACCTCTCCAAAATACCTTAGTTAATCTAGAAACACTCCAAAACAACCACAAAATTAGTTTAAAAGATCAAGCAAAGAAAGTGAAAAAAGTTTCATTTTAATCGAAATTTTTGGGAGAAAAAATGAGGAAGAAAACCAAGGAAGAAAAGAGGAGAATTGGCTAAACTTCAAGTGAGGTACGTATAATCCTCACTACACTATAAAGAATTAGTGATTTTGATGTATAATTGATACTAATTTAAGGTTTTATTGCTTATGATTTAATGGTTAAATTGTTGGAGTTACAATGTTGTTGTTTGAATTGGATGGTTTTGATGATGCATATGTGTTTTTGATGTTAGAATTGTGATGTTTGGGTGATTAATTGCAATGAATACATATGTTTTGACGTTGTCCTTATTCTTAGAATAAGGTGGTTGGATATCCTAGAACATGAATAACTTATCGATTTTATTACGTAATGTCTACAAGGTCTTTGTTGAGATGTCTTAGAAGTATTTGTGGTTTTAAATTGGAAGAATTGAAACTTCGTTACTTTGCGATGAATTTTGACCAAGTAAGAAGTTTAGGTTGATTGATCAACTTAACCTATTGGATGTTTAAATGATGAAAAACATGTTAGGTTAAGAGGTTAGTGGTGAAAATTTGAGATAGAATGAAGAAATGGAAGTTACCCTTCTATTGGCCTAATTTTGGCCAAGAAAGGGAATGATTTGGTTTATACTCCTAGCGTGTTAAGGAAAATGTTACAGGAAGGTACCTAGTGTTTTTGTAAAGTTTTCATAACTGTATGTTTTAAAAAAATAGCCGATTATATGCACAAACGGCAAAGTGCGCCTAAAGAGAAAAATAAATTTCAAAATATAAAAAAATAAGTTTTAAATGCATCACATGCATTACATGCATTGCATGGATTACACTTACCGAGCATCGCTCACTTTTATTTCTTATGGTATAGGAGAAAAGAAAGATGGGTAAGGTTCATCGTCGAAAAAATGTCAAAGATTTACCATGTGTGTGCTTACAATGTAAAAATGAGTGAGAAAAAATTATCTTGCTTAACTAAGTTTTTGGTTATGCATATTGGTAATAAGTTAGGCAATCTTGGTTTGTAATAGATAATAAAATGGTTTGAATGTTTATTAATGGTATTATGTTAGGTTTTGTTTCATTAGTTGACTTGATCGGGTAATTGGTCATTTAATTAATTAGAATGATCCAAATGAGTTAATTATTTACATAGAGGAATTAATTAAAAGTAAAATGGAGGTTTAAGTACATGATTACCTAATTTAGTAGCTAAAGAATTGATGATAAAAAGTATGAAATTGTAATGGCTTGGAAAAAAGGGTTAGTAAGGTTAAGGCATTAATTGGAATTTAACGATTAATCAATAAATGAATTTGATGGACTAGTTTAATAGACTAGTTTAAATAAATTTGGAACCAAAGTTCCATATGTACAAAAAAATGTTTTAAATGACCAAAAATCTAATTAATAATCCAAATGGATTTATTAGATGCATAATTGAATTAATGGAATGAATTCCTAGTCTATGGAATTTTTATAAAATTAATGGCATTAAATATTTATTTAATGAATTACTATTCATACCTCTCAAGTGGTCCATCAACCTTATACTTAGGAGTAAAAATCCACTTACAATCGACTATGTTCTTCCCCTTTGGTTTATCCACAATCTCCCATGTTTGATTCTTTTCTAGAAGCGACCATCTCCTCTTTTATGGCATTTCTTCATTCTTTTTTTTGACAATGCCTTAGATACGGTAATGGGGATCCAAATGGTGTTGAGGTCTGGTAATGAATTGTCTATGTTTTGGTGACGGGTTTTTAAGTGACACATAGTGAGACAATGGGTACATAGGTCTTTTGGTGCATTCTCTATTGCTTTTCCGATAGCTATGGAAAGGTCATTGAGTGGTTCTACTTGATCGTATGTTTAGGGTTGGATCGGATCTTACCATGGGTTTTTATCGAGTCTAGATAGGATTCTTGAACTTGTTGCGAGTCCGAAACGAGTCCTTCTAGTATATACTTATGAAAATCTCGGATCATTATGAATAACTTGATCCGAAACTTGAGAAGATACAATTTCTAGAACCCGGGTTGGATTCGGATTAGATTTTATAGGATTAGGAATTGATGATGGACTCTGTTTTGGATTAGGAACGGACTCTAATGGAGAACCAAGAACGGGAGATGAAACCGACTCTACTTGGACGATTAGAGAGATCAAGAGTACAAGTACTATCAAAAGTACTATATTCTAGTAGTGATGTAGTCTCCCCCGAAGATAGGACTTTTTGAAGTATGACTGGTTTTACGTAAAAGTGACATCGACTGAAACATAAAATTTTTTAGTGAGAGGATTATAACACTTGTAGCCTTTTTGTGTAAAAGAATAACCAAGAAAAACACACTTGTGTGCTCGGGGATCTAACTTTCCTCTTTGATGACTATGAATGTGAACAAAGGTCGTGCAACCAAATACCCTAGGAATGAGTCCATTAGAAATTCAAAACTCCGGATAAAAGGTATTGAGGACTTCTATGGCACTTTTATAGGATAAAACTTGAGAGGGCGATCTATTGATCATATGAGTGGTCGTGAGGAAAACCTTCCCCCAATAAGATTTTGGAACATTTTCCTGAAAAAGTAACGCCCTAGCCACATTGAGTAAGTGCCCATTCTTGCGTTCGACCACCTCCTTTTGTTGGGATGTGTCAACATAAGAAGAGTCATGAATGATTCCCTGTTGTTGAAAGTATGGAGTTAATGTGTGGTTGAAGTAGTCCCTAGCATTTTTCAACCTAAAATTCTTAATTTTGACCCCAAATTGATTGTGAATCATAGAAAGAAAAGTAGGGATAATAATGCTAACATCGGATTTTTGTTTGAGTAAATAAAGCCAAGTAACTCGAGTACAATCATCTATCAAGGTAACAAACCATCTAGCACCGGAGATATTTGAAACGGGAGAATGGCCCCATATGTCACTATGGATCAAATGAAGAGGTTTAGAACTTCTTTGATTACTCATAGGAAAAGATATACGAGTGTGTTTTGCCAACTCATAAATTTCACAATGAAAATCTAAAATGTCTAATCTTTTGAACAAGTTAGGAAACATGAATTTAAGGACTCTAAACGTAGGATGACCAAGACGAAGGTGATAGAGCCAAATGGTCTCTTTATTGGAAGAACTAAACAAAGACACGGATAAATTATTCATAATACTCCAAGAAGAATCAAGATGATAAAGGTCATTCCTTTCCTAAGGAAGTCCAATCTTCCTTCCCCCGATCTTGCAAAACATAGTATGAAGGAGGAAAAATTACAAAGCATTTAAGATCATGAGTAAGTTTTTTGATTGACACTAAGTTGGTTGATAATTTTGGCACATGGAGTACATTTTAAGAGTGAGAGTAGGTGTAACCATGATGTTTCCTACACCTACAACAGTAGCCAAGGATCCATTTGCCACAATGATCTTCCTATTACTAGGGCAAGGGTTATAGGTATGGAAAAGCTGTGATGAATGAGTCATATGATCCGTGGCTCGAAATCAATTATCCATGAATTGGTATAGGTTGTATTTGAGACATACATGCAAGTGGAGAATGAAGACTTACTTGAAAGAGCCAATGAACAAGCCCTGGATGGTTTTTCAAGGGAACCTAACAAGTTTTTTAGTTTTTCTATCTCCACACTATTGAATCCACCATTATCCATCTTTACTTCCTCATTGACTTGTTCTGCTGAGTGAGCTTGATGTTGAGATTTTTGCTGAAACCTTGGTTGCCCTCCACGGTTTCCCCACTCATGACTTGGTGGTTTACCATTTAATTTCCAGCATCTTTCTTTGGTATGTCTCGACTTTTTATAATATGTACACCACATGTTGTCTCCGTTATCCTTCAACCGAGGATATTTGTCAATCCTCCCTCTCTCCTGTTGATCTCCTTTTTTGCTAGTGCGGACCCTGCCGTTGTTAGGACTTCGAGCATAATGTTTCTTCTACTTTCCTCGCTCTAATCAACGAAATTGTCTCTTCCAATGATGGCATCTCTTCTTTGCCAATAATCTGGACTCTTACTTGGTCAAATTTTAGGTTTAAACTAGCCAAAAAATCATACACTCAATCGTTCTCAATAAAATTCTTTAAGATTGCGGCATCCTCTCGCACACTTCATCTCAAATACGCGATAATGATCAAGTTCCTATCATAAATTCTACGAGTATATTGGCATATTCCGTAACAGTTTTATCTCCTTGTTTCTGTGCCTCAGTTTTGATTTTTACCTCATAAATTCTGGTCGTATCACGATCCTTTGAGTAGGTATACCGGATGAACACTCAAATCTCCTTTGTAGAAGCAAGAAACATGCAGGTGTCACTAATGGTAGGATCCATTGAGTCCCAAAGCCATGACATAATCATTGAATCCTTTTCATCCCATGCTTCAAATGCTCGGGTCTTTCTTTTATAGTCCCTTTTCCTGTGATATAGCTAAGTCTTCCTTGACCCTTTAGGTAGGTACGAATGAATTGAGACCACTTCGGATAGTTTTTTCCATTGAGTCGATAGGAGGCCCTAATGTTTTGTAACTCGCTAGGTTTTTGGATAGAATTTACTTCCTCCGAGATGGAAGTTTCGATTGTAGACATAGTGAAGGAATAAAAGGTTTAGAAATAAAAGAACTATGGAAAAATTACGGTAATTAAGGTTCGTGGAAAAAAATAAAGAAAACTCGACAACGAATGAAGGTGCATACAGTGGCGAATTTCAGCAAAGAAACCCTAAGGCTCGATACCATGTTGAAGAAAATTGAGAGAAAAAATTATACATTCACACTTACGTAGGTTATAATACATCGGAATATATATACAATGAGTCCTAGAGTCGAGTAAGAAACTACCTAATTTAGGGATAAAGATAAGCATAACTAGAGTCCTTTAAATTAAGGGATAACATTAACATCCCTAATATCTACAAGATAATAATAATATTTACAACTAATATACATCTTGATAGTCTAGTATGTGAATGAGAGAGTTTTAGGATGAAGAGTTCGGGTGTTTCTTTTGCTAAAGATTAAAAATTTTTAAGTCAAAAGTTTTCTAATGTAAAAGTTTTGATCTCCTCATAGTAATCCGAGGTTAGTATTCATAGTGAAAAAAGATAGCCCTTGACTGCTAGGATCATGTCACATCATCCAAATATTAACGGTTATATTTGGCTTCAAAGATTTAGGTTTTTTGGACTTAATGCTTCAACCTCGCTAACAAAGGCTAAAGAAAGTAACAATTGGATCTTTTTTTTAACGAACCCTACTCCGAACCCACCAAGCCAATCTTGTTAATATATCTCAACAACAAGGCATGGACATTAGCCCTACCAAAATATTCGTGTACATTCTTGCAACCTAAGACTTTCTATTGAGTTGGGTCCATTCTTAGTTCAATCCTTTTATCATGCAATTTGGCCTCGTGTCAAAATAAAAAAAAATATGAATTAATACAGAATAAAAATGAGCTAAATTAATAAATTAAAATATAAAGCATATACAAGTTTAAGCCCCACTAATGTACAAGAACTAGTTCTAAGATTTTATCATACTAATCGTTTATTCTCGCTCAAGCATTTTATGGTACGAAGCTTCAAGTAGTTAAAATTTACTTTATTATTATTATTATTATTATTATTATTATTTGGGATAAAGGATACCCTTAAGCTCATAAATTACATTGGGATGTAGTTAATAAAATTCATATCCGCTCAAATAACAAGAGCAATAGTCGGTGAAAAAAGAAGACCACATGTTTTTTATCCAACAGATTGATTTGTACAACGAACAAGTTGTTTGAAATCGATCGTCTATGGTTGATTTCTTTGTGATTTCTTTGTGCAAGTTTCTGTAAATGTCGAGTTAGAATTTTATTAGGGGTAGTAGAGGATGTTGACTTTTGATATTGACATTGGAGAATACATTGTATGACATGGCTGAATTGTATTGGATATTAAATATGAGTGTAACCATTTTTATCATAGATTAGGTGTATGGTGTGAGAGGGATTTTTTAGAGGTAAAGGACAAGAAGAAGGCGATAGAGGGATATGGTAGCATTTGATTAAGAAATTATTGAGTTGCCACTTAAGTGCATATGCATCATCCACGTGGACTAATTCCATTTGATGGTTTCTTAGTCAAACTTTTATAAAAGCTAAACCTTTAGTATTGTTAGGAAATGAATCAAGCAAGAAAATAGAATAGAAAGATAAAAACAATTTTACAACATAGAGATTTATGTGGTTTGGCAATTGTGCCTATTTTATGACTCGCACTAGGATTTCTATTAGGCTTTTATCGAGTGGCGACTTATAAATATAAGTAATGTTGCCTTTATTTATAGTATGAATAACTAGGGTTATAAGAAAAAGGCATAATATACCTATACACCAAGCCTAATATTCTATAGATATTTTCAAAGCTCCATCCTTAAGCCCTTATAAGGAGCGTTGTCCCCTTAAACCATACCTGCTAACTAGTTAGTGACATCA
Organism: Dovyalis caffra; assembly: GCA_963924115.1. Classification (NCBI taxonomy): domain Eukaryota; kingdom Viridiplantae; phylum Streptophyta; class Magnoliopsida; order Malpighiales; family Salicaceae; genus Dovyalis; species Dovyalis caffra. The sequence continues at coordinate 1,627,929 of CAWUPB010001161.1, read as the reverse complement.
TTATGTATATATGGCCTTATACTATGGACTCTCATCCACATTAGTCTTCACAACTTAACAATCTTCCATTTGGAGACTAATCTCTAAATAGCAACAAACTTTTTATAACTATCTATTTTCACAACCAACTTCAAGTCTTTCTAGTACAATGTCTTCTCAATATTAACCATGAAAGCCAATTGGGGCAATCCAAAGCCTTAACTCATCAATGATAACTATTTTAGCCAACATATCATTTGGATTTTTCAATCCTAGAATCTTATTCAAACATATTATCCTATCATCCAACAGTTTTAAAATATAATGATATTTCAACTAAATATGCTTAGTTTTTACATGAAATACTAAATACTCGAATTCTTGGCAAGGTAAATTACACTCCGAATGTCACTAAAAAGCTCGCTATAATCATGTGCCTTACCCATTCCCTTTTGGAAGTTCTTTAACTAAATCATTTCTTTACCAGACTTCGAAATAGCCATATACTTAGCTTTAATAATAGAAAGAGCAACACACTTTTATAGCCAAGACACCAACTTACAACGAGTACCACCCAAAGTGAAAACATAACATGTTGTACTATTTTTATTATCCAGATCACCACCTAAATTTGTATTAACAAATCTTTAAAAAATAATATTAATCTTCTTAAAACAAAGAGTCATAATTGAAGTACCTTTCGGAAAATGAAAAATCCACTTTACTTCTTTTCAATGTTTCTTTCTTGGATTTTCCATATACCGACTCACAACTCCTAATGCATGAACTATATCATCCATTGTGCAAATCATACCATACATCAAACTTCCAACTATCAATATGTGAGGGACATTTCTTTTTATTCTTCAGTTGTCTTTGGTGATTGATCCTTTAAAAACTCGAGATGGCGTCCCAAATAAGTGCTTCTAATCTTTCTATCCTAAAGGTTAAATCGCTCAACACTTTTTTAATGTACTTTTTTTTAGATAAAGTCAATGTATCTTTTGATCTATCTCTATTGATTCTCATCCCAAGTATCTACTTTGTTGGTTCCAAGTCCTTCATCTCAAACTATTATGCTAACTATTGCTTGAACTCATTGATCTCTTTCAAGTTAGATCATGTAATAAGTATATCATTAACATATAAGAGCAAACCATGATAACAACCATCAAACCTCCTAATATAATAGTCGTGATCTATCTCGCATCTCTTGAAATCTTTGTCATACATGAACCCATCAAAATTCTTGTACCATCGCCTAGAACCTTACTCTAAATTGTACGGACTTTTCTACACCTTACACACTAGTTTCTCCTTTTTTGGAACTTCAAAGTCTTCTAGTTGTATCATATATATGTCTTCCTCAAGGTCACCATGTAAAAAAGCAGCTTTTGAATCTAAATGCTCTAAATGAATATTTTCTACAATAATAATACTAAGCACCAACCTAATAATAGTCATCTTGACTATAAGAGAGAAAATCTTGATGTAGTCAATTCCCCCTTTCCATTGAAAGCCCTTTGCCACTCGCCTTATCTTGTATCTTTTATTACCATCATGCTCTTCCTTGATCCTATACACCTATTTATTATGTATAGCTTTTTTCCCTTTTGGTAACATAATTAAAGTTCATATCTAATTATTCTCAAGAAATCTCATCTCTTTTATCATGGCTAACTCTCACTTGACGGAATCTTTTACTTGCATTGCTTTAGTAAAGAGTTCGTTCTCCAACGATCAATAAAAAGCAAATAATTCAAGGAAAGTGAATACTTTTGAGTGGGTCTAGATACTCTGTCATATCTCTTTAGCTAAGGAGTCGGAGTTATCGGTTCCGGTTTAGATTTAGCTTTCATGTCTCCGTCATTTGAATTCTCAATCTCAAATATGTCATTCTCTAAAATCTCTTCTAAATCAACTTTTTCGCTAGTTTTTAATCGGTTCCCTATGTTGTTAGTATCTCGTTTCAAGCTCGTTGTTTTTTTATCTTTCATTAGACAAAAGTCATAAGGAAATACCTTCATTGTTTTTCATCTTTTTTTGATTCGTATGAATGGGCCTTTAAGCTTATTAATTTTTTTTTGTTGGGTCATTAGAATATGTATGTGGTGGATTACATGTCATGATCAAAGTTGTTTTAGTCAATTGAAAGGTGAAGTAGAAATTTCATAAAGGTTATTGTTGAGAATTTTGCTTTGTTTGGCCACTAACTAGAGAAGACCTCTTTAGAATGGGTTTTGAGTCTTCCGACCCCATAATATATTTAAAAAACATTTATGGTAAATATCTTAATCTATTATTGTAGTTTGAGTTTTTAATTTATTCTAACATTTTTAATTATATTTATTATGTTTTTAAATAATGTTTAAGTTTTTAATTTTTTTTAATCAATTTTTCTAACCAAAAGCAATTTTTAACCATAATGCTCCTTACTAAATGCAAAATAAATAAATAATTAAAATTCTAAAGACTTCAAAAATAGAACATGTATATCATTTGACTTTCTATGATTATTTTTCTTTTGCATAAACATTTCAATCAAAAAATTTGTCCATAATAAAAAAATGTGATTGAAAAGACAAATTGGAAAGTTAAATATTATTTAGATATATAACGGAATACTACTATTAGAAAAAAATTGAAAACTCAAATTATTATATAAGAACAATTGGAGTTATTTACCCAAAATTTCATGCAAGAACTCATAGTTTCGGGTAAATATCTTATAAAATAGTTAGAGTTTTCGGTTTGCTTCAATGTTTTTAAATAATATTTAAGTCTCAAATCTTTTCTTTTGATTAGTTTTTCTCATCATGAATAATTTTTTTAACCGAAATAATCCTAATAAAAAAAATAACGACTTCAAAAATAGAGCTTGCAAATTATCCGACTTTATGTGGTTTTTTTCCTTTTGCATTTTAATCAAGAACGTTTCAATTAAAAATTTTGTTCATAATTGAAAAAAATAGATTAAATAGTTAAATATTATTTACAGACATAACAAATACTATTAGAAACATAATAACAAATTAAAAACTCAAGCCATTAAATAGCAATAATTTCAATTATTTACCCAAAAACATTTATGCAGGAGCTCATAGTTTTAAACGTAGTTCATTTCTTACATCAACTGTCAAGATAAATACTTTAACAAATCTGTTACAGAGGTGGTCATAAACTGAGCTCATGTTTTAGCTTTATAGGTAAGCAATGATGAACTATAGCCCAACTACCAGGCAATGATGATATCAAAATTTTGGTTAAACATAATCCAAATTTCAAAGAAAATTAAAGATGCACTAATTAATTTAATTACAAAATAAAAGGTGTGAAATCTCTAGTTTGAATCTTCTCGTTATTATCGAGCTATAATTAATTTCGGAAAGGAAATTGATGATGTGAATTCTAGGAAAACTAGTTTAAAAAGAAAGAATTCAAAGCACCTCGTTTTCATGAAATTAATTAGAAATAAAAAGTGAAAGACGCGTCCTTTTTCTCTATTATTAATATTAATATCAATACAAAAAATGACGAGTCACTGACGTATTTGAAAGAGTCAACTAGTGTTATAAATTATCAACGAAAACATATTATAGTCCCTTTAGTTTCGATAATTTTATAATTTAGTCCTTATGGTTTTGAAAATCATAAATTTGATTGTTAATTCTTTTGAAATTTCAAAATTACTCTTTAAAAAGAAATTGTCTATAATTGGTGAGGTTGAATTTTTTCTGTATAAATGAAGGAATTTTGAAAAAAAAATGTCATAAATAATCAATAGAATGACTAAATTAGAAATAAATTTATAAATATAGGGACTCAATGTTATCTTTTAAAACTAAAGGGATTAACTAATTATTATTCAAGAAAATATGGCAGGTGGTGGTCAGACTCAAATAATGCAGAACTTGTCGGTAACGGCAAAATGATTTTATTCCCTGAATGCCATTACCATTACATTTGTTGTCGTTTTTGACCAAAAAAAACGTTGTCGTAGGAGTTTACCAAGTTTTTCAAAGTGCTTGTATCTTAATCAAGTGGGTCAACTTTTATTTCACTGTCTGTACTTTTTTTTATTATTATTATAGGGTCTCTATTTTTATTTTTCTATTAAGTGTTTATACATTTTTTATTTTATTTTATTAAGTGTCTTGTTAGAATCTATTAAAATTATTCATGACGTGTCTGTTAAATATACATATAACATATCTATTGTAGAACTTTCTATTCATAAAATTAAAAATTTTGAAAAATATGGAACTCATACAAATGTGAAAAATTTGAAAACAAAACTTGATTTTGGTTAAATTAATTGGTTATAAGTTATTATGAACTATTGGGTAAAAAAAAACCTTTTAACTTTTTTAATGCATCTGTTAAATCAAACTACAAAAAAAAATTGGGTAAAACAAAACCATTATTTTTATAGCTTCAAATGCTTTCAATGCATCAAATATAACTTGACATTAATTAACGGAATAAAAAAAAACTTAATCATATATCAAAAAGAAAGTTAGAGACCCAAATTAAAAAAGAAAAAAGAAAAAAGGGACAGACAAGGATAGAACGGAACAAGATTTTTCGATGAAGAGAGGAACAGCATAGGGAACAGAACAGAAAAAGAATGAAGAGTATTTTGCAGTTCATAAAACAAGAAACTGGACTAGTTGGAATGAAGAATATTATGCAATTCTACATTTAACAGAAAAGGAATTTTATTCGTGATAAAAAAATGAAAAAAGAAAGAGGAATTTTATTACAGTCTGGTGCGCCTGCCACTGCTAAAGACTATTATAATATCTGAAGTGTAATTTTCAGCAAATGCAGAGTTGGAATTACTTTAACAAGCAACTTGTAATATGAAGGATTGCTCCTTGTGATGAATGGCTACCTAAATAACTATGTTACCAAGTCTTTGTTTCCTCGTTAGACTGGAATTAATAAGTCAAGGAAGATGTTTTCTTCAGATCATGGAGCTTTGAATAATTCCTGATAGCTAGTAGGTTACCACCTTTAACTAAAGGAATGATTCTTACCTATTTTGAAGGTGATTCGATGCTAGAATATTACTACAGCCTCCTCGTGGATTCCTTAAATGATAAGTACAAGTTGGTTTTCTATTAGCAAAGAACCTAGTTCTTCATCACCTAGTTAGTAGGAGGAAATATCTTAAGTACAAGCTATTTCTATTTACTCCTAGTATTGCATCAAGAAGAGGAAGAAAAACAGGAAAGATTACATACGTGTGGGTTGATCATTAGTTGGTGGTGAACCTTGGCGTGAAAATTCTTGAGGTTGATCTGCGCAATAACAAGCGAATGCTGCAGTATTCTGGTTGTACCCGCACTGACCACCTGAATCTTTGCATGTAACGCATAAGTTATCTTTTGCATCCCATTCCAACCCAAAACCTTGATTAAGAGCTCCAAGCAAATTTGATACAGTTGCATTTGATATAATTGACTGCAAAGCTGATTGACGTAATGGAACTATAACGCTATTGTTGCACGATACCAGGTAACTGATTAAGGTAGCAGCTGCGCGACCGAGAGAAGAGAAGTCGGCTGTTGCTGCAAAGTAGCCCGTTGTATTAGTGCTGTCTATGCTGCATGTAAACGGAGTTGAGATTGTCATCTTATGATCATCCTGCGTGTAATTCAAAAGGTTGGGATTAAAGGTTGTGTTGAAAAGTTGTGTCGGACAGATATTTTCTGCATAATCTGTTCGAGCAACCATGAGAGTCCGTGTCTGGTTATTGACGTCAAGGACTTTGTAAGTCACTTGCATGATTTTGATCTCCGGATCTTGTTTACTGCAATCAATCTCGAGCTCCGGATAGCCACAGTAATCAGGCCTATTGGATCCCCAGAAAGAATAACCAATATTCTTAATATTTCCGCAATCAAATGAGTTGCTGCAGCTTACATATCGCTCATCTTCTTGAGCAAACACAAGTTTTGAACCACAGATAAAGATCATGGTTATGCATATGATAAACCTAGACATGGCTGAGAGGAGATGGGGCTGCATTTTCACATGGAGAGGGATCGAGGGGAAAAATTGTTCAAATGTTGAGATAAATGGAAAAACAAAATAGACGGAAGTAATATTACTCCACCATTATAATAGAATTGGTATTATTGGACCAAGTAGGTGTTAGAAATTTGTCAAAGAGAAGGTTCTATTAGGATGGTAAGAGTGGCATGAATGCAAATTTAGGTGACTAGGAAAATCAACAGGTCATTTTTTTCAGTAAGATAAGATAATTTTTAATGTGTATTTTGAATTTTCATAAGTCAGATTATGTTTTCAAGTGGCTGGTTTATTTGACTCTCTAGGATTCCTATTCAGCCATTGCTTTCAAGTTTCAGGTCTTATATACCTTCTTAATTGCTGTGCTACAGCCTTACGGCAATCTGGTGTATGGATATATACCAAGAAGATAACCAAGTCTGAGCATAACAAATGATGCCGACTTTTCGGAGGAAGAAGCAGCTTGTTTTTGATTTTGTAAGAATATGCCAAAACCCATAATTCAGTTTCCGGTCCGAATTTCTATAACTGATCGGAATTAATATTGATTTTAATATTTTCAGTATAAAAAACTTCATCCAAGAAGCTCCAATGAGAAACTTAACAAGCGACTGTGACTCAATAAATACAAATAGAAAATCATCAAAAGAACTGACAAAATACTGAAAACAGGTATAGAAAAGAATTTTTGAGAGCTGACAAACAGGAAAGTCAGAAAAACCAAAGAATATAATAAGGCATGCAGATAAAAATAAAGATCTTGTGATGTTATGATATTCTAGGTTCAAGTTGCCAAGCAAATGTTGTCAATGGTTCACAATGACCGTCATGTATGCCATCTAAGGCCAAATCAGATGAAAACAGGAGGTGAGAATTTGGTTTGGATTTTAAGTTGTTAGACTATAATATTGTACCAGGAAAAAGACCATCAAATAATTAATAACCACAAATGACATTATCAGAAAGACCATTATATCTACAATATGTACTCATTTTCTAGATCAGCTTGTAAATTTCTGTGTTACCCTACCATCCTTTTCCCATAATTTTAAGTTGATTGATCCAAACTGAATATTCTTAAAATTACTGCTTTTGGGGGTTGCAAGTCGTTTGTAGGATGAGATCTTTCCTGAAGCACCATTCTTTCTCCTATTATTTATGCAAGCAGTGGTAAAAATATGCCTGCCAGTCTCCGATCATTGACTGAGCACTACTTACTGTGGTGTCAAAATTGACAGATCCTTTTGCATTGTATATTTGACCGGTACTTTGTCAGTCCAGCCGTCTAGGAATTTGAACAGGTCCATAAGGCAATAATCACATGCATATTAAAAATTGATGGGGCCTGGACTAATTGCAGTTCACTAATCAAGGAACCTAGACTAGTGGGAATGAAGAGTATATTGCAATTCTTCATTAACAGAAATAGTCTTTGAAGGATGATTCTCAGAAAATACTAAGTTGGAAATACTTTAATGATTGCTCCTCGTGAGAAACAGCTACCTAAATTTCCATGTTATCAAGTCTCTGTCTCCTAGGTAGACTGAATTTAATTGGTCAAGGAAGGTGTTCTCTTCAGGATCATGGAACTATGAATAATTCCTAATAGCTAGCTAGGTTCCTTCCTCTACTCAAAGGAGCGATTCGCACCTGTTTCTATTACCAAAGATCATCCTACATCACCTAGCCTGGAGGACATATCTTACTTTTACATTCTATCTAGTTATCCTATTTTGCCATCAAGAAAAGAAACTGGAAAGAGGACATACTTGTTGATTGACTAGGTGGTGATGCTGCGCAATTAAATTCTCGAGGTTGATCCGCACAATAACAAGTGAACGCTTTAGTTGTCTGGTTGTACCCACACTGCCCACCAGAAAGTTTGCATGCTTCACATAAGTCATCATTTGCATTCCACTCCAACCCAAAACCTTGATTAAGAACTCCAAGCAACTGTTCTACGGTTGTAATGTCTATATTCGGCAGAATAGCTGATTGACGTATTGGAACTTTAACGCTATTATTGCATGTTGTCAGGTAGCTGATTAAGCCAGGAGCAATTGAAACAAGTTCAGAGAGGTTGGCTGTTATAAAGTAGCCCATCATATCAGTCTCGTTAATGGTGCAAGTAAACCGAGCGGAAAGCCCTTGCGGACTTGGAGCAGGGCAACCATAGTACAGTGTTACCTCACCATGATCTGAAGTATATTCCAAGGGGTTTTGCTCCAAAGAGGTGTTGGACAGGAGAGTTGGACAGAGATTTTCTGTGTAATCTGTTCTAGAAACATTGAGAGTCCGCGACTGATTATCGATACCAAGGACTTTGTAAGTCGATTGCATGATTGTGATCTCCGGATCTTGGTTAATGCAATTGAGCTCCAACCCTGGATAGCCACAGTAATCTTGCCTATTGGATCCCCAGAAAGGATAAGGAATATCCTTAATATTTCCGCAATCAAACGTTTTGCTGCAGTTTAGATATCGCTCATCATCATCAGCAAACACAGGTTTTGAACCACAGACAAAGATTATTATGGCTATGAATAGGATAAACCGAGACATGGCTGGAAGGAGATGCGGTCGCATTTTCGGATAGACAGAGAAAGCTGTTCTTCAAGTATTGGGTTAAATGGAAAGACAAATAGATGGAGGTTATTTCACTCAACCATCATAATAGAATTGGTAGTACATATTTGACCAGAGCAGGGGGTTGAAATTTGTCGAAGAGAAGCTTCCATCTGAACGGTGAGAGTGGCATCAATGGAAATTTAGGTGGCCCAGCAAACAGACAGGTCATTTTGTAAGCAGGATAAAATAATTTTTAATGTTTCTTAGGAATCCTGATAGTCAAATTCTGTGGCCTTGTTGATTTTTCTAAGTTTCAGGTATTATATACCTTTGTACTATCTGTTCTACGGCCTATACAGCAATATTGGTATATAAATACCGAAAAGATTTTTATTTTTGTTCACAAGGTTTATTAAACCTTTAAACTCTTGCTGGGCTTTGTACTATCCTGAACTTTTTTTTTAATTTTCATTTCTTAATAATGTTGGGTGTTAAAATTTTAAAGGAACCAACAATTAATTAAGTGTTAAAATTTTAAAGGAACCAACAATTTATTTTCTTTATTATTTATTTCTAAAACTTAAAAACACAAATAAGAAATAGTTAAATCCAAAATTTTTAATTAAAAAATTATAATTTTTTTTATCTTTGATTTTATATATTGTTATAGATTCATACCATAAAACAGATTATTAAACTGAAATAATTTTTTTAAATAATTTTATATATTTTATCCAACCTCGCGATGTAACATGGGTAAAAAATCTAATACTATAAACTAAAAGAAAATGGTATTTCACTGTAACAATGAATAGTGTTAATCATTGTTCATTGCTACGGTGCTTTGGTTTTTTTTTTTTTTTTTTTTGGCTAGCGTTAGCCTTCTTTCCTCTTTTTTTCTTGTTTATTGTTCATTTGAACAGTAAACGGCTGCCTCCCCCACCCTCCCCTCTTCCTCAAAAAATTGAACTTTTTTTTTTTAATTTCTATTTCTTAATAATGTTGCATGTTAAAATTTTAAAGGAACCAACAATTAATTGGGCATTAAAATTTTTAAAAAATCAATAATTTATTTCTTTATTATTTATTTTTAAAATTTAAAAACATAAATAAAAAATAGTTAAATAGAAAATTTTCTTTATTTTTATTATAAAATAAATTATTAAATTAAAATAATTTTTATATATTTTATTTAATTCGTAACATAATGGGCTAAAAATTTTAAAATATTTATATACGCTGTACTTGGCTGCAAATAGAAAGAAATCTTTTCATGAGGAAATAGTTTTAAATAGTGAAATAAAACGCAAAAATATGTTTTGATAATTCAACCATTCAGTTTTTTTGTACTAGTAATAATCCATTTAAATGACATGCAAGAGTTCTAAATCTTTCGTCCAGATTGCTGATATGCCATCACCTTTCAGTCCCTTCCCATTCCAGTCAAAAAGGACGACTCTTTCTTCCACTGGCCTCGTCATTCCACCCGTCAGCCAGAGGATGCTGGCAAAAAAAAAAAAAAAACATTGTAGCAATGAACATCAACTAACACTGTTCATTGTAAAAAATGTTTTTCTTTAATATATAGTATAATGTATACTGAGACAATTACTCTCTCTCTCCCTCTTTCTCCTCTTAGCAAAAGTCATTAGCTTTAATGTTTTAATTCTTGTCTATTTTATGGATTTTCATTTCGTGTTACATGTATATTAAGATAATTCTTCTCTCTCTCTCTCTCTCTCTCTCTCTCTCTCTCTCTCTCTCTCTCTCTCTCTCTCTATATATATATATATATATATATATATATATATATACTAAATGACAATAATTAATGTTCATAAATTGTTTATATGTTTAAAATTCTTATTCACTTATTGTTTATATGCATAAAATGGATTTTTTGGACGAGTGATTGTTATTCATAAACTGTTCATATGCCTAAAATTTATATTTACTAACTGTTGAAAAGCATAAAATTACTATTCGCTTGATGGTAATTTAATTGATTTTTGTGTGTGGATTTTTTATTTGTTTTTAGGCATTAATATACAAATTTAACACTTTTTTTTATTTTTATCTCTTATGTTATAACATTTTTTTTTCAATCCTTAACTTTCATTTTTTTTCTTTTTCACGTAGTGTGTGTGTGTGTGTGTGTGTGTGTGTGTGTCTATATATATACACACACACACACTTTAGCTTATATTACTCTTATTATTTAAATTTTATTTTTTGAATTTATCATTTTTTATGAAAATTCTCATCCAATTAATATTTTTTATGTAAAATTTTATTTACAAATAAATATAATTTATTTTCTCTATGTTTGAATTTTAGAATAAAATTTTAAAACATATTTTTTTTAATAATAAATTGGTATAGTATAAATCATGAATTCTTAGAATTTTTAAAAGATACTTGCATATATATATATATATATATATATATATATATATATATATATATATATATATATATATATATATTATTCTAAAAAGTTAAAAGTGTATTTCGGATAATTTGTCTCAGTTTACTAGGCATGGTCAAGATGTATAAAAAAAAAACTATTGAATCATTATATTTATTAAAAATTAACTATATATCTTCCAACATAATATAAATTATTTACTATGAATATTTTTTTAACATTATAGAACCAATTTATTTGAAATAAAATAATTAAAATAAATTTTTAAAAGAACCAACCACTCATTCAAATACAATTTTTTATTCTAATATTATTGATTATTTTGTAAATAAATGTGTATAGATCAAAATCATATAATTTAAAAAAAAATCCTTCTCACTAACATTAAATAAGAATAAAATTTATTTTTTCATTAGTTAATTTTTACGCAACTTTATACATTAATTGTAACTTTATTTTTTAGATATATTCTTATAAAAAAATATATTTTTGAAGTATTTGTTTTTGAATTCTGAAATAATATTTCAGGTTTAAATTATTATAAGTTTTTATTTAAGAATTCAAGAATAAAGAAGAATAAATCATGTTTTTTTAAACAGAAATTTCATGAAAAACACAAAAAAAAGTAATAATTAAATAAAAATGATAAAATTTATGTTCTATCTACCAAGCAACATTGCATGAATAATTTAAAAAATTAATCTTATCATTAGTATTAAATAAGAAAACAAATCATTTGTTAAATTTCATAAAAGTCTTTCCATTAATTATAACTTTATTTTTTGGAATACAACATTATGAAAAATATATTTTTAAAGCTTTTTTTAATTCTTGATTAATATTTTTGTTAAAATTATTATAATTTTTATTTTAAAATCAATCCATAAAGATCAACATTATGAATTATATTTTTTTAAGCATAAAATTTATGAAAAAAATTAAAAAAATTAATTAAATTTTAAAATGATTTTGTTCTATCGGATCGACAGCGTAGCGCGGATAACCGGCTAATATATATATATATTATTCGAAAGTAAATTTTCTTGAATCAGTTTGCATATCAATCAAGATCAAGTTTCTTTCTCAAATAATAAGGTGCACCCTCCACATTGACCCAATGCATTCAAAAAAATTTAATACATTCCATTCAATACTAACTCTAAGATTTGAACCTAAAAATAAAAAATAAAGGATGCCTCCTCAACTATAAATTCAATCTCTTAAGATTAACTAGTTCCTTAAGATAAAGACACTTTAAAAGAGCACATACAAAGAATAGGATACAATCCTTTTACTATATCTAAAAAAATAAAAAATGTAAATCATGTGTAATTTAACTGTTGTGTACCTAATAGTTAGATTTAGTGAAACAAATTCAAGTCTTAATGACGTAAGTTTATTTAGATACAACAATGTAACAAAAGAGAGTTATTTTTATTATATAGCTCGTGGTCCAATAAGCCTCCCAATAAAAAAATAATAATAATAAAGCAGAAGAAGTAATCAAATTTCAAAAAAATGGGAAAGCAAACGAGAGAAAAGTCTAGAAAAATTATTATACAAACTGAATTTTTAGGGACTAGAACCGTACAGTTCGATTGGTCAAATAGACCAGGTTCATGTAATAACTTTGCGTTAATTTTATTTTATCACTTGAAGTATATGGGCTTTATCAATTTATTTATCAATTTATATATATCAATCACTGCTAATGTTTTATCATTTATCAATAAAGTCCTTTTGTCCTTTTACGTTTGAAACTAATAGAATATGCTTTTATATTTTGTAAACTTCAATCCCCCCACCAAAACTATAACTAATTTTTCAATTAAATCTCAAAAAAAAAAACATTTTTACATTATTCATTTTAAGATGCATATAAAATTTGATTTGAAAGCAAATTCACTTAAAACAAGAGCACATAAAATAAAATAAATATGAAATTTAATCATAAAAGAAAAAATACAAAGCCAAATTCACTAAAATATTTTAATAATATTTTGATCAATAAAAAATAAAAAATAAAAATTCAAATGAAATTCAAAGTGGATTAATAAAAAAATTTATACATATAATTCAATGAATTTTATTATAGAAAAAAAATTGGATGTGTTTTTTTTTTTTTTGGGTGATAACTCAAGTAAATTGATAACATCAAATTGCACCTAAGTGCAACAAGATGAGAGAATACAAGAACTAGATATATGCTAATCTTATAAATTGAACAAAAAGGGAAAAAAATTAATTCAAATCAAATCATATTTAATATGTTGATTTTTTTACTTTGTTTTTATTTTTTTTAAATGAACTAAATACATACAAAAATTATTTATTTAACTTTTAAGTAAAGTTGGGGTATTTAATGATTTTAATGTCTAAAATTTTTAAAAAACTAAAGTGATTTTTTTATTGATTAAAATTCATATTAATTATATTTTCCATAACTTATATATATATATATATATATATATATATATATATATATATATATATATATTTTATGTTAGTTTGCTAAGGGAGATGGACAGAAAGACTTTATTGATAAATGTTTGAAACGTCAAGGAGTAATTGATGGAGAATAAACATGTGAGTAGAAATTGATGGAAGCCACGTACTTGAGGAGGGTAAAATGACAATTTCGTCAAAAGCCCGTGGCTTAAGGAACTTCTTATGCTTTCCAACACGAAACCTAAATGAAATGAAATGAGGATGTTAGTTTTAGGTTCTAATAGCATCTCCAATGGTTCTTTATTTTTAGTTAATATTTTTAATGTAAATATAAAGTATTATTAATTATATAGATTGAAGATTAATATTCTCTTTTATGTTACTCTCTACTTTAACTCTTTATTTTGACAAAATCCATAAAATTTTTAATTTTGAAATTTTTTTTCTTTTTTTCTGTTAATCTCCCTCCATCCAATTGATAAATAGACTCGAGTGATATGAAAAATAATAATTTTTATTAATAAAATATAAGATAAAGAGTTATTTAGACTCTATAAGTATTGGAGAGTCAAAGACACTCTATATCTCATTTTTAAAGATAAAGATTATGATAAAAAAAATATTAGAGATGAAATTTGAGTCAAACTCTTTATTATAAAAAAAATCTTACTATAGAAAGAGCATTAGAGTTGCTCTAAACATCTAATAATTTTGTTAACGAACAGAAGCTTTTTTGGTAAGCTCTCTTGTTGGGCTCCAATACAATTTGTTAGATTTTTTCTATGGATAATCTAGCACTACAAATTATGTTGGGCTTTACTTCTAATCCTGGGCTGCTCTTTACTACGATTCTTGAAACTTCTCGTACATTTGTGATCATTCCTCAGCCGCTGAAACTTAAAGTTTTTTTTTTTTTTTTCCGAGAAATAAAAGATTTGGAATAAAAATAAAAAAATCAAAATCAAAATTATAAACTTAAAATAATATTTTATTTCAATATTATGTTAAAAAAAGTAAAAATAAATCTAGATGAAATTTAAATTTTTAATATTTGTTTTTTAAAACGAATAAAAAGAGTAAAATATAAATTAGTCTTTCTTGCTCATAAAAACGAATTAGTTAGTCCCTTTAGTTTTAAAAGTTAATTATTTAGTATTTTTGTTATTTTTAATTTATTTTGATTTTTTGTTTCAAGAAATAAAAAATAAATAAAAAATAAGTAAAATTATAAAAAGATTAATGAGGAAAAAAAGACATTTTATAAAATAAAAAACATCAAATTAGTCATGGTCAATACTGATTGAAAAGATTAAATAATTAGTTTTTTGAAACTAAAAGAACTAATTAATTCGTTTCTTGAAACAAGATGGATAGATTTATAATTTATTTTGAACAAAAATAATGTTTTAAAAAATAATTTAATCAACTATAATGATAGTAAATATAATAAATACAATTGCGATGGTAATTATTGTGAAGGAGGAGAAGGTAGTGGTAATAGTCATAGTAATATACTAATATCACTCATATATTTTTAAAAAATTGGCATCATCACTATAATAGATGGTAGTAAAAGAATAGTGGTGATGACGATGATGGTGATATAATAAAAGTGATGATAATATTAGTAATAGTAAAAAATTGACATCATCATTATAATATATGGTAGTGGAAGAATAAATGAAATAATTAATTTGTTTCTTGAAACTAAATTAAAAATAGCAAAAAGACTAAATAATTAGTATTTTGAAACTAAATGAACTAATTAATTCATTTCTTGAAATAAGATGGATAGATTTATAATTTATTTCAAATAAAAATAATAATTAAAAAAATAATTTCATAAACTATAATGATAGTAAATATGATTGCGATAGTAATTATTGTGAAGGAGGAGAAGGTAGTGATAATAGTAATAGTAATATACTAATATCACCGATATATTTTTTAAAAATGGGCATATCATGATAATAGATGGTAGTGGAACCATAATGGTGATGATGGTGATAGCGATATAATAAAAATGATGATAATGTTGGTAATAGTAAAAAATTGACACCATCATTATAATAGATGGTAATGGAAGAATAGTGGTGATGACGATAATATTGATAATAGTAAAAAATTAACACTATCATTATAATAGATGGTAGTGGAAGAATAGTGAAGATAACAATGATGATGATATAATAAAAGTGATGGTAATGTTGGTAATAGAAAAAAAAATAATGGAATAATCTAAATAATAATTTTTTTTATTACCACCACAAGTCATGATAAAAATAGTTGATTCATAATAAATAAAAATAATATATTATTATTTTAAAATATATATAAAAAATCTTACTTTCACTTCTATACATAAGAATAAAGTTATATTTAATTTTTATTTTTACTTTCATTCCTAAATAAAATTTTTGTTATCCTTCTTATAATTGCATTTCTTGTTACCAAAAAACCATGGGGAAAAAAAGAAGGAAGCAGAGTCGCCATAAAGATTTGTCTCCACAAAAATTATTTAGTCGCCATAATAAAGGGCTGGTTTTCTATTGAAGGAACGACGACAATCTTTTGAATTAATGGCTGTAGCCCTCATGAAATTTTGAAATGGCCACCTTGTCGCAAACAAATATTAACAATATATTGCAAATGCAATGCATGTCCATCAACTTCTTTTAGCTTATTTTTTTGCTCCAGCATAATTATTGCAGAAGATGAGATGCAATTATTGATGGATAAACTGGCGTTTCTGGAGCTGAAATGTCAAATAAACACTAAATGGTTCACTAATAAATTGATTTTAGTGTGAGCAGCTAAGGAAATGTAAGAGAGATGTGCATCAGAAAGTCATTATATACGTGTGAACACTTTTATGAGGTTAAGATTCGTTGTTGTAGCCACTTTTTATTTTTAATTCCTTCCTCTTTTTATTGAAATTTTGTAAACCAAATAAAAATTTTATTGTCAATGAAGATACGAAGGAAAAGAGAAAGCAGTGACGTTGAAATATACCAATTACGTACTCGTATCATGTGAAAGAAACACCAAGTTTAATACAAAGGAAAAACAGGAACTGATTACCCAAGTTTCCTGTGACTACAAATGATTTTGCGAACAGGAAAGTGATACTTCAACAAGAAAGGAAGAGAACTATCGATCAAGAACCAATGTCATGGACAAGGCTATTCAGCTTTCTTTCTAAAACTTCTGAGCAAATCTGGCCCATCATGTGGTAAAAAGACAACAAGTCAGACAAGTGCTCTACAGACATTTTTCCCATCACATTTTTTGCCAATTTTTCCCTCTCCTCATTCATCTTCATTCTTTCAATGTAGGAACCTGCATCCCTCACTGTTGCACCCATCTGCTTCAATCTATTTTCTTGTTGCAAGCTCAAAGCTGTGTTTGACTGCATAAATAATAAATGATCATCAAAGATATAAGATCTCAAAATTGAACCAAAACACATAAACTGGAAAAGATATTCAAACATATTGAAGGGTAGAACCTTTATCTATCTATCTATCTATCTATATGTTATACCTCTAGGAATTCTGCTCCAGCTTGTAGTTCTGATTCTTTTGATGGATTCATTTCTTGGCCAGTAGCGTATATGATTTTTGCAAGTGAGAAACTTCTAACTATAACTTTCCTTTTCTTCTCCATTGCTTGATTTAGCTTTAGAGGCTTTGGCACAGATGTAGTATTGTTAAGTTTCTTCTGATAAGCAATCACAGCCTTCACAAAATCCTGCATGATAGTTGTGTGTTAGTCCATGAACATAACAGTCATATATTATTTCATCAAATTCAACATAAAACATCAGATGTAAAGGAAGGGTTTAAAAACCTGATAGGCCCTTGGGCATCCTGAATAATCGAACTTGTCGGTGTCATCCTGCCTCATTCGCTCTGGATGGAATTGCAGACCCATTATGAATTTACCCTCTTCAGGATTATAAGCATCAGGATCATAAAACCCTTCAATCAATCCATCTGGTGCGAACGCCATAGGCACGAATCTTTGGGCTAATCTATTCACACCCTGGTGGTGATAACTATTAACTGAAATCTCCATTCCATCTTTTTCCAAAGAATCCCTGAACCAATCATGCAAAGGGGTGTTTTCTGCCACCTTAACCACATGTCTATGCCCATCATAATTATCATAATCAATGTGCTTCACTCTTTGAGATTCCTGACACTTCCTTGAAACCTCTTTCCCAATGTCTTGATAAAGGGAGCCCCCACAAGCAACATTTAGAACTTGTGAGCCTCTGCAAATTCCCAAGTAAGGTATGTTTCTTTCAAGGCAAAGTTTTGCAAGCCTTAACTCAATTGAGTCTTTCTCTCTATCAATAGCTGTATCACTTGCATGAAGTTTTCTGATTTCTTCCAATTCTTCAAGTGAAAGATTAGATGCCTCAGTTTCATACAAAGATGGATCGATATCTTCTCCTTCACAAAGAAGAACACCATGGATAGGCTCAAAACTATCTAACAACATATGCACCCCACTAACACGGGGCACGATAACTGGCACTGCACCATAGCCTACTATAAGATCAAGATGATACTCACCTGGAAAAAATTAATTATAAACAAAAATTAGTGTTGCTAATCATATGAACAAATCAAGAATTCTGATGACTTAAAAGAACTTAAACATTCGTACCAACAAAATCCACAAACTTGTTTTTGCGGACGCTACGTCTAGAGACGATGAGAACACGAGGAAGGATCACGGACAGCTCAGAAGCCATGATAGTGTAGAACTTGGAAGAATTAGGAATTTCTTAAGCTTAATAGAAGGAGTTAATATTGTTGAATTTTGCTACCTATTTATATACAAAACAAAACCTCCTAGGATTTTGTTGTTAATTTAATTGGACCACCTAGAAAAAGGGGGAGCAAGACAGGTCCACCAGGTCCTGGCGCCGCGTAATACCCACATTTCCAAGAACGTATTAACCCTTTTGCATGGTAAAATTCATTGCTTGGAGGTCACCCAAAAAAAAAAAAAAAAAAAACCTAATATTCTCTTTTTTTAAAAAAAATAGTTTGAAATCTGTTAGTGGAAAGGAAGAGACATACATATGAGTCTAAATTCTGTAAGTTTTTTAAGTTGCAAGTATATAAATTGGTGTACTATATGCTAATCATACACTTGATAAAAAAAAAAAAAAGAAATGTTATATATTTCATACCGATTTATTAATGAAATAATTTTTAAATAAAAAATAGTTTATTTAAAAAAAAAAAATTGAACGAAAGCGCTAAATCGTGGTTCACATGGAGTGGATTGAAATGTTAGCTGATTGTAACATATACATTAAAAACTCATAACATGTTTTTTCTTCTATTTATAAAATTTTATTTAATACCTTATCTCAAACTGAAACACATCAGCTCTAGTTATCATGACAGCGGCATCAACATCTGGTCTCTGCTTTATTAAGTAAAACGCCAAAAAAAAAAAAAAAAAAAAACATAAATAAGAAATGTATTAAATTTATAGCATGAATTTCATTAGTTTCTGGGTGGATAATTAATTAATTACTTAAAGAGGAGACTGGGGTGGGAAACGTGGATAATGCATATCTTGGGGAGGCACGCCTAAGACGGGTCAGAGCTGAGGAGAAGATGACCTGGGGCAGCTAAGATTAACTCTATATTTGGTAATGCCTGTCTCAAGTACAAACAATTTGGGGTTGCACTTGTCCACTTTTGGCCAGACAATTCAAAACGTAGTATTTAGGCTGGGAATACAAAACGGGTGAGACCCATTCCCCAGTTTTTACTATCTTTGATAATATTATTTAACTTAATTTCTCTATACTTTTATAGTACAAAATAAATTATATATTATTGAATATTGGTACAAATTAGTTTTTTCATCTATCTTTGTTAATTATGTAATATTATATGATTAGTTAGATATAAGATGAAAAGAACTACTTTGTTTCAAAATTCAATAATATAAGATTTGTTTTATTAAAATAGATAATATTAAATGGTATAAATCACGGGATGGGTTTCACCCAATTCAAAACCAATCGTGCCTTTGATGCTTTAATTTTATAATCTTTTTTAAGCTACACATGGAATAGCTAAATCTTCTTTTTAATAGAATTAAAAAATAAATTTAAAGGGATTGATTTCGTGGTTAAAGAAATATGTTTTATTATTTATTTATTGAGTTTAAATTTTAGAGTAAATATCCAAAAAAAATATTATATTTCTCTTAATGCACCATGCTCATATAAAAGATATACCCTTTAAGAACTGCGAGGGGAAAAAAATAAAAAGAATCACACATGCAAATTGGTATAAAATTAACTTTCAAAAAAAAAAAATTAATTTCTCAATTGACGTTACAAGCTGACACAAAAATACATATTACAATATTACCATTGAATAGTATATATATATATATTGGTCATTTTAGAATTCTTGAGTCCCTCACACAATATATTATATATAATTTATCCCTAGTAATTTCCCAGTAAATTAGATATGTTTTACATTTTTCTTTTTTATGTAAAATTCTAAAGAGTGTTTGGAGTTGTTATTCGATTCAGAAAGTCATGTGAATAAGTGAGTGAGCCCTTTCACATCTTAATGTAAATCAAGAAATTATACTTTAGTAATAAAGAACATTAATTTACTCTTAGCAACAAGAATTAACAAATTAAGAGTGTGAGAGAGATCTTAATAAATTAAGAATTATGTAAAAACAATTACGAGGGAGAGAGAATTATCTCAGTTTTGCAGTCGTCATATTTTACAATATCATTGAATTTGGAAAAGTAAGTTCGTACTGAAAGAAAAAAGGAAATTTGAAAGCAGGGTATCTGGAGTTTTTTCAAAATATGGATGCTAGCTTTAAACTTAATTATTAATTTCTAAGTCCAGGCACTTTTTGCCTTATAAATTATAGTTTTCCATGAATTTTTTTAATTCTTTGGTATTTTATAAATAAAACTAGTTATTCTTCTAGATGTTTGTTATAGAAAATTTAAAAAAAAAAAAGCGGATTTTGAATGGAAGCGAGATAGGAAGAAAAAAATATATATTTTAAAAAAGTTTGGTGGGATTATGAATTTTATAGGTACTATTGGAAAACGGTGCCTCAATTCGGAATTAAAATTAAAAATATCTTATTTTTTGAAAATAAAATTTCAAAGTTTACCTTTTTTTTTTTTTTTAAAGATATTTAAAATGATTGATTTGTAAGAAATATGACCTAATGTTATGGTTCATATTTTTGTAAGCCCATATTAAGTTTGGTTTAGGGTTTTCTTAATTTAATAGTATGTTAAATGCTGGATCGTTAATTAATACTTGATGGACGTACAAGATTCAATGCTAACGGTATATAAACTAGTCTTTTCTCTACCCTAAATGGTATGCGGACAAATAATACAAAAGAAAATACAGAAAGCACGTATTTGGCTATCCATCAAGCCACTCGGTACAAAAGAGAGGGTTAAGGGAGAGAAACTAATTTATAAGGTTGGTGATTGTTGAAAGCTCTCTCTACATCATGTTGAATTCTACACAAGGTAACTGATTTTTTCACTTCTCAACCTTATGCACTATCTCAAATGGTCCTTCATATCAATGTATGAAAAAGCATTGTGTTGTTGTGGTAGCAATTTCACCATCATTTTGTCACTTGGTTGAAAGGTGACATCTTTTTATCTTTCAACCATTTGTTCATCTTCTTCTCGACTTTGTTCAAATACATCCATCTTAAGTCCGTTTGTTCTTACCATCCCTTAGCCAATAAATATGTAATAGGATTTTTTTTTTTGGTATTTTTCACCAAGTACCATTGTATGTGGAGTGAGGGGTCGCTGGCCGTCACGATATAAAATGGACTCTTGTTAGTTAACTCACTCATTTGTAAGTTATAAGAAAATTATACAACATCTAGCACTTAGCCTATTCTCGCTAACTAGCACTCATGAAGCGCCTCAAATATGTCTCTAGCAATGCATTTACCCATTTCGTCCGCCCATCCATCCGTGGTCGGAAGCTTGTGGAATAGTATAGTTTCAAGCCAAGAAACTTAAAAAATTATGTCCATAGCTTAGTGAATTGGGGATCTTGATCATTAATGATGTGTCGTGACATGCCCTAATAATTTACCACATACTCAAAGAGTAGTGTAGTAGTGTTCTCGATTGCCATATCCATTAGGATTAGCATGAAGGTGGCATACTTGGAGAATTTGCCCATGACTACGATAATGCTCTCAAATTTTTTTGATTTAGGTAAAGCCACTATGTAATCTATTGTGATTGTCTCTCGTGGTCTCTCCATGATAGATAAAGGCCGTAATAGACCTTTAGGTACTCGATTTTCAATCTTATCTTTTTAGCACACCGGGCATTTTCTCACATAAGATTTTACATTGTCACACAACCGTGGCAAAAAAATATGTTCCCTCTAGCAAGAATCTAATATGTTGTTGTCAATGTTGTTGTCTTAGATGTCCGACCCATATTGAGTTATAGCATTCCTTCATTAAGTCTTATCGGAGATTTTCACACTTAGGCACATAGAATCTTTTTCTTTTTGTGTAGAGAATGTCATCCTTCTCTTAAAATTTTTGTCTCCCCAACAAAGACTAACAAACTTTTAACAATGAGATCATACTCCATTCACTCTTTGATTTTGGCCACAATCTCCCCATCAACCTTCTTCATATGATACAACTCGGTCATTCTATTAAGTAAATCAGCCATCACATTAGTCTTACTTGGCTTCTTCAATTCCTCTACCTTAGAAGGGGGTTGAGGTTCCTACACTTTAAGTGGTCACATGACAATGTGATGTAAAAAGAAACATTTTATGATTAGTAGGTCGGTTGATGAGTTTTGAAAGCTAGGATAACAAATTGACTTATTGGTGATATAACTAGAACATAATGAATTGGCTTTAGAATGTACAACCAAAAGATCTTAAATTTTGAGTGAAAAATCTTACCCTCCTTTTTTATCTTTTGTGAATAGGAATAAGAGCTTTCGTGAGACATCTTTATGTTTGAGCTATTACCTATAGTGAATGCTCTTATAATTCTTTATTTTGTAATGGAGCTTCCTAAGAGCTTTATGTGAATTTTAGAACTATATGAAATGCGTATTTTAGATGTGTGAGATTTGAAGTTTTGAGCTTTGAAAGTGACTCTCTAGACTTCTTATCCATTTTTTTAGACAAAGTCAAATCTTAGATCCAACTTCAATCATGAAAATAAGCATTAGAACAAACCCATATAATCTATGTTGATTTTACATTGTATTTTTCAATTCCTTTTTGGTCTTAATCCTAAGAATTTTATGTGTAATATTAAAATATCCATAACAACTAGTGTTAGAGTTATCATTAGACTTATCATTGTTGTGTTAGATCTTTTCATGGTGGGATTTCATTATAAGTTTCTAAATTTCTTTTATTTGACAAATTAGTTTGTTCTAGATTTTGAGTGGTGAACTAGTTTAGATAAAGGACCTTAAAAATGTGTTTTGTTCAAGAACTTTGGTTTTTAAAATCTAGTTGGGTCTTGTTGTTTTGACAGAGCAATTATTGTTGTAGACGAGAGATATGATATTGGGAGATTTCCGTTATATGGCGATACTTTTAAGTGTGCTTTCATCTCGTTGTAATGGCTAGGATGTCTATTGACCATTTAGAGTATGGAATTTCTGGTTCCTTTAATGGATTCTTAGCTCTGTCCAAAGTCTTTCTATTGAGCATTTTAGAATCCGGTTTCTTGAAGTCTTAGTGGACTGCTTGTGGCTTTTTTATTATGTTGTTTTCAGCATAAAAATTATTTTGATTAAAATTGAATTTTTACGAAACCAAACTGAAATAATTTGGTTTCAAACTGAACTCTTAGAACTTATTTTGGTTTGGTTTCGATTTTGATTTTTCTTAATTCGGTTAATCGAAAACCGAATTTAATTGTATAAAATTGAATCGTTTAACTATTTGCTCACCCCTAATGAAAACTACCTAAACCGAAACTAAAAGATTTAATGATCAAATATCAAGAAATAAAGGCGAGCAATATGAACAACAATTTAGAAATTAAAAACTTAATACTTCAACGAGTACTTGATGTTGTAGTCTTGACAATACTTTAGTCTATAAAGGAAAGACATAAATTCATAGAAAATGATAAATATTTACAAATTAACACTCTAGACATAACACTTTTTGAAAAAATTGGAGATTACAATCATTACAAGTATGTGTAAAGATCTAGAAACTAGCTATCGACTTACAAATTATCAATCTACCCGATTACGGCCTATGAATTACTATTTACAAATCACTAGCTACTAGCTACAAGCTACGACCTAACCAATTTCATACGAGTTGAAACTTGTAAAAGTGTTTCTTGATTTGTTTGTAATTTACAAGTACTTGTGTGTTGTAGTGTTGGGTGCCTTTCTCGTTTCCACTGTAATTGGTGTTTATAAGCTTATTGTTTCTTTATGATCCTTTGTAGTGTACCACTTTCTTCTACACTTTATCATGCCTTTGTATTGCTTCATGTGGTTCTTTTATCTTCTTTTTTAACATTGCAATGCATCATGTTTCTAGTTTTATTCTGTTATTTTTGTGTTGCAATCTCTCATGTTTCTTCCAATTATCTAAACTGCAACTTTATTGATCTTGAAATTCTATTATTCTTCTACTATCTACTAGCTGATTGATCTTGCTGCTAAATATGATAGTTTCTTCACGTTTTCTGTCACGATTTGAGTCTTATCAAGAGTCCTCATTTTATGTGTTTCTTGCCAGTTTGTTGCTAGAAGTCATTAAATTTTATTTCTCTTGGACTAAGCTTACTAGGCTGTGAGTGTACGTTAGGTCTTGATGGCTAGGAATGACCTTCGATCAATAGAAAATACCCAATAAGTTTAAGTGAAGTCCCTTAAAAATGAGGTTAAAAACTAAAAAAAATAAAAAAATAAAAAACAACTTCGTTGCTGGTTGGGTATAACAAAATTGTTACAATGTTTTTTTTTTTCATTTTTAAATAAAATACATCATATATATATATATATATATATATATATATAATATAACTTTAATTTATACTACTCTATTTTGGACTCTTTGGTTGTTTTGCATTTCACTATATTTTACTATCTTTATATATTTTTTACGCAGCATATCTGATATCTGATCTTGTACTTAGTAATTTTCTTTAGATAATTTTAATAGAATTCTTTTATTGGTTTGTCAAAAAAGAATCCAAAAATCAAGGTTTAAGAAACATGCACTAACCCTTCCGGCTAAAACCATAAAAATATCCACGAACAAAAAAATCTTTACTGTAAAATAATAAACTTTTATTGGTAAATAAATTAAGAATTTTGAACTAAACCAATTGGTTTCTGCGAAAAGAACATAATTAAATGAATAATGCAGAAATACTAACAAGCTAAGAGATTGACATGATAAAATATATTTGTCAAACAGGTACCCCTACTTCTTTAATTTCGGCATTAGTTCTTCGGAGAAAGAGGAACAACGGGTCCAGCTGGTGGGATCTGCTTAACTCAATATCCCTAGTATATGCAGGCTTTTATATCCAAGGGCTTGATGATGTCAAAGTCTATTTTATTTATGGTTGAACTAGGATTCAAGATGGGTTATTATTATTATTAGTAGTAGTAGTATATAAAATCGATTGAAGGATCCCATGAGCATCATGTGGAACAAGTAACGAGCCCATCTGATGCTGCGGGTAGTAGTAAAAAAAAATATATAAAAAAAAGTATAATAAAATTGAGCACACAATCAAAGGCATAATTTTTTTTTAAAAAAAAATTATTGAAATAAAGAAAAAAGGGAAAAAAATTGTAAACAATTAACATAAAAATTAAAAAATTGAAGTCAATTTCAACTCTTTCTTTGTAGATGATTTTTGTATATTTTAAGTGTAAATGTTTTTATTTCACTACATATTATTTAAGTTTGGTAGGTCAAACACACTTGTGTTTCAGTCAATAAATTCCCATAACCATAATCACAATCATGAAAAGATACACCTTCATCATCTTCGACAATTTTGTTGTTGCTATTTTTACTTCTCTTTCAGTATACCAGAAATGATGCACTAGGCCAGGGAGTTTGTCGTGGAATTTATAGAAGAGTGAAGGAGTTAACTGTTAAGGTATGGTTATTAAAATTCGATTCTAATCACCACGTTGGAAAAAATTAATAAATCAAATAGTGAAATTGGAACATAAAATCATAAGATTTTACAAACTATATATATATATATATATATTACCTAATAGACAAAATAAGAATATGCATATCAACTAACCATACTCGGCGCATGTAATTACTGATTGATTGATTTCAATCAGAATTGATTTCGCTTTACTATTATATTAGAATGAGATTAGATACTCAAAAATGTATATTCAAAAGGTTACTGAGTTCAATTCCTATCGAAATTAAGAATATCGAATTTGTTTAGAGGTTAAATTTAGCATTCATTTTTATTGTGATGGTCATATTAATATTCTATTGGCTCGTATTAACAACTAACCCTAGTTTGCATTGGTGTGGGCTAAAAAATGTTGTGACAACCTTTTTTTATTAGTTTTTATGGAAAATTTTCATTTTAAGATCACGTTTTTTGCATTAAATTGATATTAAATTAAATCCTGTATAAATAATTTGATGAATTCGACCCTGTATTTGTTATGTTTAAGCAATTCGAACCAAGTGACTTCAAAATGTTAAACAAACATCCAAAAACTTACTTATGTAAAACATATTGGCTACATAATATGCAATTTTGATTAAAATGTCTTGCCCTAATTAATATATATATATATATATTATTGACCTAATTTAATTTTGGCGAAATAACTTACAATCAAGAGAAAATCCTATTGCTCCATGAGTCAATTGGTAAGTTGAAAAATCCTCGAAGTAATTAGTTTTGTGTTCAAGGACTTGCCAGATCAATATTTCAGTTTTGCTTTCACGTTTTTGTATTAAATCGATATTAAATTAAATCTTGTATAAATAATTTGATGAATTCGACCCTATATTTGTTATGTTTAAGCAATTCGAACCAAGTGACTCAAAATGTTAAACAAACATCCAAAAACTTACTTACTGATGTAAAAAAATATTGGCTACTTAATATACAATTTTCATTAAAATGTCTTGCCCTAATACAAAAAAAATTATTGACCTAATTTAATTTTGGCGAAATAACTTACAATCGAGAGAAAATCCTATTGCTCCCTGAGTCAATTGGTAAGTTGAAAAATCTCCGAAGTAATTAGTTTTGTGTTCTTGCCAGATCAATCTTTCAGTTTTGCTTTCACGGTTGTTGGCTTCATTGACTCTTTACCGCTGCTCCAGCCTTTCTTATTCAAGTGATCCTTTTGCGAATTGTCCTAATTTTAAGCATGTTTCCTTCCTGCGTCGTCTATTTTCATCTACCTTGAGAATATCTAGATGCCAAGTGCTTCATCTAGAGATTCAAGGTTTCAACTTTGCTTGTTCACGCCACAGTTAAAAGATTATTGACACTTTTAACACTAAAAAGAATATTGAGATTTACAGAACGAGAAGCCTAAATTAAAATTAGGGTTCATCTTTTTCTGTTTTTGTCAAATATGCGATGTAGAGTGTGGGATCATAATAGAGTCACGAGCGTATCTCTCATCAATTTCACTCATTTTGTTAAAGAGAAAAAGTAATAATTTTTTAATTAAAAAAATACGTTAGAACATTTTAGTTAAAATTATATGTTATGTGACTAGTATTTTTAACGTCATCAAGTTTTGTTAAGAATTAAGAAAAGTTGGATGAAATGCTTATTATGTCAAATTAATTATATGAGGTTTAATTTTTTAATTTGATACAAACATATGCTTTTCAAATATAATTTTTGGATATGATTCTTTCTTTGAATAAGAGTTTATGTCTCTAAATTTAGGAGAATAAGTCTTTTGAATAAAGATTTTGTTTCTTGTTATTTGAAAAATATTGACATCTGTTAGCAATATTAAATGATTAAAATGTTTCATCTATAAGGCCCAGTAATATTGTGGTTTATTTCCTTATTGATATTGTGCGTGGTCACTTGAAAGAAAAATCATGTTTTAGATAAGTTAAAAGAGCTCTATTTATCATTCATGAAAGGGCCTAGATGTTGCGTGAAAGACTTCCTTTAGTTAATTAGTGGTACGACGTTAAAACAATGGCATGTCTTTGTCTCGTGTATGAATTCAGAATTCCTGACCAAAAAAAGTGGGGTTAATGTCTTTCTTTTAGAAATATTTTAAAATTTGCATGGGTCTAAAAGAGAAACGGACACACACAAGAGGTGACCTTTAGCATTTATTAATCGATTAAACTCGCATTGGAAAGGTTTGTCTTTATAACCTCGTAAGAGTCATCATCATCATCATGATGTTAACATGGGGTGGTCCAGATGGACCATTGCATTTATATGCACAGTTGTCCGGATCAACCAGAACATGCGGTGATCCAGGCTCCAAATGGAAGAATCCTCCATCATCTACAATGGACCTTTAGACCTTATGTACTGTATGTTGTTAACATTTCCTTTTCTTTCGTGAAACGACTCAATTTTACCATTATGTTTTAAAGGTTCTCTCTAATCTTCCCTACAAACTTAATTGCATCGTGTTTACAGTCCATGTCTAACAAATCTAAAGAGAGTATTCATTTTGTATAAACTGATTTTAATTGAATAACTCTCTTTTTCATAATAATAATAATAATAGTAAAAATAAAAAAGGTTCATTCTCATAGGCCAAATCGAATTCATGTCAAAGTGGCAAACATAAAAAACAAAAAGAGAAGCAAATCGTTCTTTTAGGACCAATCAATAGTTTAATAGATATCCAAATTTTTTAAAAACTTGTGTCTAATTGCCCTTGCTGTTATTAATTAAAATCTAAAGAATTAAAAATATTTAAATAAAAATATATTCTTATGTCAATTTTTATACTAAAAAAAATAATTTCAGCATTTCATTATATTTCTAAGTATATCTTTTGACATGAACAAACCTTTCAATTGGAGGAAATGTTAGGGAATTAAAGTATTTAACGTCGTATTAATATAAAAGTATTAATTATCCACATCTCATAAATTAAATATCAAAGAAAAAATCTTTCTAAAAAAAGGAAACCGAATTACAAGGAAATAAGCAATTATTTAGCTCATGTAAAATCCTTAAAAAAAAAATCCCATGATTCGGATTTTATGATTTTTAAAATGTAAAATCCTGATTATAATACGATCTTGTACAAAAACATTTTTCATGGGATTTGGATAAAAACGGGGTTGATTGGATAGGATTTTACGATGAAAGGAGAGCCCCAAAAAAATTCATAATTTTGCTAATTTAATGCATATTTCGAAAAGATATATCTCTTGCCTTGATTAAATAAATTTAGACTCACTCAATGAAAAACCAATCGATTAAGGTAATTGTTTGGGAGGTCTATATTAGGAAGTCCTTTGGATCTGAATCTGTACATAAAAAAACTTTTACATAAAAATAGAAATTATTTTAAATCTAAAAGTTTAAATTATTAATTTATCGGTTCATCTCCTGTACAAACATTTTATATTTTTTATTTTTTTTAGCTTATCTATCACTCTCTACTCACATACTAAACTCAACAGCAATATTTTCAAAAATATTTATTTTAAAAATTAAGTTGTTTCCGTTTTAAGGGAAGAAATCGTAAAATTAATGGTTACACATCAAAATTGTTTAAAAATTAATAACAAAACATAACAAAAAAAAAATGATAATTTATCTAAAAATTAATAACATTTTGCTATTGCTATTAAACTGGGTAGAATTCATAGATCAGAGAAAAAGCAAACCGTTGTTCTTAAGAGAGAGAGAGAGAGAGAGAGAGAGAGAACGGGCCTTGTAGAGTCTGTTTAGCTCAATACCCTTATTTTGGGCTATTATATAGTTGCTTAATCTTCTTCTTTTTTCCCTAAACATGGGCTTAATCGTGTCTTTGCGTTTACACTTTTTCCTTAACAATGAAGAAACATCGTTTAAGAATCTCAAGTGAAAATCAGTTTTTATGGGTAACATATTTTGCTCTCAAAAAACACCTATTTTCATCCCCAAAGACTATGTTTAATAATGTGAAACCAACGAACGATAAAGAATCCATATGAAAGGGATGACAATGAATCAGGTTTTATCCAATCTAATATAAGCTTATTAAGAATATTCAATAGATATTAAAATAGGTAAAGGTAAAAAAATACATACCCAATAATATAATTTTAGATTATAAGTACCCACTCTTTATTCTATTAAATATCCACTAATTTATTTAGATTTTTTTATTAACATGCAATAATGTAATTGCATAAAATTTAAAATTAAAGATTAAACTATTTTTTCTAAAAACTTGAGGACCAAAAAAAATTATAAATAAATGACCAAAATGCAAATAATAATAATAATAATAAATTTTAAGGATAAAAAAATACTTTTCTTAAAAATTATAGGGATTAAAATAAATATTTTTGATAAATTAAATTTAGTAAGTAGTTAATAGGTATTAAATAGGTGGATAATTAGTATGGGTCAGGTATAGACTAGATAAAGGTTTATATGATGATTTCTTAATGAGTAATGGGTAAGGTATTCTTTTGATGATTAAGGTAAAAAAATTAAATTAATAAACCGGATACCTTTTCATACCTACATGTGATGTCTGTGGGTAAAAAGCATAACAAAATTGGACACTAGCAAATTCTATAAATTTAATGGAAAAAATATTGGAATAAAGAAAAAAGGGAAATGTATAATAAAAGAAGTGCTAAAATTTAAGGAATTGATTTGGTGGTTAAAAAAAATCTGTTTTCTTGACTTTTTAAATTCAAACCTTGAAAACACAACATGAAAAAATTTATTAAATTTTTCTAAATATATCCAACAAATGTAGAGTAGGTATTGAGCTAATTCAATATATAAAAAAATTATTTTAAAAAATTTAGTCTCGATCGATAAACTAATATAAATGTATTTTTACCATAGAAAGAGATATTGACAACATCAAATAAAAAATTGTTATTAATTATTATTATTGAGAATTTTTGTTAATTAAATAGAGTTGGTATTGAGATAATTCGACAGCGGATTGGGTATTAAAAATCTTGATGAAGACTACATTATTTTAAGTGCTGAAAAAGAAAATTAATTGGATGACAAAGAAGGCATGGAGCATTGTAGCAATGAGAAATATACTATTTTGTTTCTCTACACATTGTTTTTTTCCTTCTTTCTTTAATTTATGTCTACTGTATTCATTTCGTAAAGTTAATTAAATTATTTTAAGTTGGTCAGGTCAAACTAAAATTTGTTAAAAATAAGGTCTTAGAAATTCTTTTATCGTGTCTTTTGTGATTAACACGCTAAATCACAACGCCACCATTTCATTTTTTTCGCTTCTCTTTCGCATGTTTTCCCAAAATAAAAAAGCTTTTAATTTCAAAAATTAAAACCAAAATAATACAATCACTATCACCATTTGTTTAATGGTTTTAATATATATTATCATACCGTTAAAAATTGAAATTAATGCTTGTTGCCGTTTGGGCTTCTTGCTAGGCCGGCTTAAGAGGCCTAACTCCAATAATCCAACAAGTTTGAAAATTCTCTTTGGTCCAAGAAAAATAGGAAAAAAAAAGAAAAAGCGATTTGACGTGCATTCATCGCCAATTCATCCAACCAAGAATTCAAGATTAATTTATAATTTACTCGTGATATAAAACACCAACTCAATAAAAAAATAAAAAAAATTAAACAAACAAATAATAAATACATTAAAGCAAAGAGGAAAAATATTCATGACATTTAAATATCACAAGATAATTTATTGATCATACAGATTTTCTAGTACTACATCTTGATTCTTCATATATCTTTGATAATTTATTATAGATGATATATGCTACTGATCATACTTATAATATTTAGCAAGTAGGGTAGAGAACACCACAAGCACTAGCAACCTTTCTAGCACCAGGAGATGAAACAAACTGCTTGAGGCTTGGATCCTTAAGGTATCCACAAAGACAAGGCTTCTGCTCCTTCAGCTTGCTGCAGCAAGTGGCAGATGGTGGTGCAGAGGACGTGATTGCTCCTAGGCATGGGCTCAACTGCCTCGGGTTACATGTCACTGCTTGTGAAACTTGTGATTCAGCAAATAACATCACCACCACCACCATAATCATGAAGAAAGACAGCTTCTTCATCTTCAATAATCTTGTCACTGCTATGTATTCTTTCTTTTCTCTCTGTGTACAAGAATTATGCATCAGGGCCAGGAGTTTGTCCAAGAATTTATAGAATGGTGATGCTGAATCAATTTCAAGGTGGTCCATAAGTCAAGAGTATTGGTCCTACCCATTAACCAATATCATTCGTAGCATCTGAACCTAGCTAGTTCTTTCTTTTCAATTACTGTCAGACAGTACCTGTTGCCTCGGACGTTGGGCCTAACTTTCTTAGCAGCCACACACATATATAGGTTTTTTTTTTTTTTTTTTTTTTTTTTTAAGAACCACCTTTTTGTATATACCTTATTGACAACTATTTTCTCACGGGTCTCTTTTAACATGGCTTTGTTTCATCTATTAAGATTTAGATGATACTAACATGTATCTCTCGCGTTATCGCACGATGATTTATATAATATTTTTAAATATTCATTCATATAAAATATAAAAATAATTATTTAAAAAGATCATGTGAAAAAATTAAAAAAAATAATCAAAACATATATTTGATATTTTGTTGTGAGATTAGCTAAACAAAAAATTTACAAAGTTGAATAATATAAAGTTACTAATTAGTTATTGTTTCATATAAACATGTATTTTATTAAAAATATGAATAATAACAGGTAACTAAAATAATGATGTGATAGTTTTTTGAATTTTAGATAATTAATTTTTACCATATTATTCATCTATGATTTGTTAATAAAATAGAAAGACCACCTAGAACAAAAGGACAAAAAACTTATTCAAATCGAGAATTTGACAAAAAAAATAAAGATAAAATTACATACGATAAAAATTAAATGATAAAAAAAAGTAAAGATCATAAAAGAAATATTAAAATAAATAAATAAACTTTCAGTAAAAGCAAAAAAAAAAAAAATTATAAACAATAAGACTAAAAAAAAATTATTATACATAAGATAGGAACAAAAGTAAAACATGATCGAATTTTCATGATCAAAATAAAAAAATTACAAAATTAGAACCAAAACAGAAAATGTTTTTTACTAAAAGCCAAAAAAAAACTTAGAATAGTGAAATTGTATTTAATTTCAGTATAAAAAGAATAATAATCAAAAATAATAAAACTTCAATGATCAAAATAAAAAAAAGATCACAAAATAAAAACCAAAATATAACAAAAAGTTTTACTAAAATTAAAAAATAGTTTCATGTAGGGGGGAAGATCAAATATAATAAAAATTTAATGATCAAAATAAAAAAAAGGACTAAAAACAAATTCTACTAAATTTAATGGCTAAAACAAAAAAAAATCACAAAACATGAATTATAATAAAAAGAAAAATTAAAAGCTTGGGACAGTGAAACTTTATTTAGTTTTAGTATAATAAGTATAAAAATCAAATATGATAAAAATTTAATGAACAAAATAAAAACATATCATAAAATAAGAACAAAAAAAATATAAATTTTTATTGAAAGCTAAGAAAAATATTTATTATGAAGAAAAAAATCAAATATAATAAAATTTTAATATTTATTATAGGAAAAAAGTTAAATATAATAAAATTTAAAATTTAATATTTATTATTTATTATAGGGATAAAAATCAAATATAATAAAATTTTAATGACTAAAATAAAAAGAGATTACAAAACAGGGACTAAAATAAAAAAATAAAAAAGCCAACCCTCTGGCTTGGCTGCAGCAAAGCAAACGGAAGGAAAAAAATTAAAAACAAAAGAGGGCATTAGCTGGTGGCTAAAGCAAGCGGGCGAAAAAAAAAAAACAAGCTGTTACAGTTAATCCACAGTAACTATTACAATAGTTTAGCGTTTTGTTTTAGTATTTTTTGTAATTTTCAAGTAGTTTTCTTGTTTGTGAACCACTATAATTGGATCGGTTTTTATATACCAAGATTTAAGTTTTTTTTCTATTAAGTTATGAAAATCGATATAAATATATTTCATAATTTAATATACTATGCATAACTAGTACAATTGTTTTGTTATAGATTAGTTATATAAGCTGATTAGATTTTTTTATTATAATACTAATTATTAACATTATAAATATAAATATTATTTTTTATATTTATAATTATTAAAAATCTTAATAAAATTTTTAGTATAAACATATTGTCAAATTATATAAATTTTTTTATCATGTGTTTGCTTTCATTTTTTTGTTTTATTTTTTGCTTGAATTGTTTCTCAATAATTTTTTTATATCAAATCGATAACCACACCACAAGTTAAAAAAGCAAAACTATATGAGATTCTAATTGTTTGAACAGCTATAGAAGCCACAACCATGAATCATCGATTGATATACTCTTGTTGATTTTACATGTTTATTGTATGGTAATTAAAAAAAAAAAAAAAAAGAAGAAGGCTGAACCATTCTTGGGTGTATGTGTATCTGAAATTTGTCAATCATGTACGTGTGGATGACAATGCGGCCATTTCTAATTGTAATTATGGGTCACCCATTCCTCATTGATTTGACAGTACTATAGACCTTAGATCTGGCAGATTTTGCCAATTCCTAGTTTTCTATACCGTCGTTCGATCTTTTCCTTCCTAATTCACGAATGTATACTTAGACCAATTGACAAAATGTCTCTTGGAAAATTAGGCAGCACTGTGTTTTTTTAAGCATCAGGACTTGCAGTCAAGAGACTCAATAAAGGCAAGTCGGTTGTTTTAGTTCAATATTCTTTTGTCTCTTTAGAAAATTAGGGATTCGATCTTGGCACTTTGGAAACTGGATGGTTTATTTCTTACATGTTAGGTGGGATAACACTTAATTAGCAACGACTTCATGTCAACTTTGGGAAAAATAATAGACAAAATACAGTAGGTTTTAACAAATTTTTATAGTCTTTTGTAGTTTGAATTGAATATAGAACTCGTTTCTCCAGAAGGGCTTGAATATATTTCTTTCCTTACCTTAGTCTAATTTTTCACAACCCTCAATTTAATCCCCCAAGTCATAAGTTAATAATCTGTTAATTTCTTCTAGAGGTTTGAATCTTAAACGATCTTTTAAGAATGTTTTTGGCTAATTGGTTCCATAATATGAACTATCGATCAAATGAAAATTGATACTCAAATATCAATTTTTCCAATTTGAGTACAAAAGCTATGTTTTATTTTGGAATCAAGTCCAACAATCTCGTTGAGCAACATCCGAGTACACTTTTCGCACATAATGGTGATATGATACAATAAAGAAAAGACATGTATATCGGTTTAGCTAATTGTGCATATTGCTAAACAATTTGATGAAATAAAATTACAAATTATCCCTACTCTTAATCAAGCCTCTCATTTCCTTCCTCTCTCTTTCGTTTTTTCTCCCTCACACTCTTTCCTTCCACCACTACCAACATCTCCCTCCCTCCTCCTCTACCACCTTCATAACCACCTCCACCACCATATTTGGCATCACCTACAACACACCATCGTCGCCCTCTCTTCCTATATACCCCCTTTCCCTACAAATTGCATCCTCTCTACTTTTTCCTCTTCAATATCCGCTCTCTCTACCTCCCAAACCCCAATCCTAACCTAATTTGTTCTTTCACTTTCACCAACATCTCTTTTTAAATCTCTATTCCAAATTTCCTCCTCCCTTCTCTCACCACCTACAGACTTCCTCTTTGCTTGGTGGCTCTATGGTCACATACTCCCTTTCTACCCCCACTTAAAGATTTCTCTTATTTCAATTGGAAATGATGTCGTCTCATAATTGTCTCCCATTTTACTTCCCGTATTCAAGAATAAGCATCTAGTACACTAGTTAATTAAATCATTGATTCTAGTCTTTCTCTTTTTGACTTAACTCTCTTGTTTATACTTAAAGCTTCGCTTATGAATTAGGATAATGTGTTTTGGTTCTTGTTTATGGTAAGGCTAAAACATTTAGGATTTAGGCCTCACGTTTGTGTGCAAAATGGTTTCATAAATGTCTAGGTTGTTTGTGGGTTGATTGAGCGTTGTAGGAAAGTGTTTGATTTTATACCCGAGAGAACTTTGATTTTTTATAATTTAGTGATCGATAGGTATTCGAATTGGATTGTCATAAAGAAGCATTTTGATGATCGAAGATATGAGAGAATTAGGGATGGAGATTGACGAATTTAGTTTAGGTAGTTTGCTTTCTATTTACCCATATACTAATGATATTGATCTATTGAGGTTTCCACATTTATATATTGAGAATAGTAGGAATGAGATTGATTTAATTCTAAGAAATGCTCTTTTGGATATTTATGCTAAAATTAGGCACTTGTAATCAACCCAAAAAGTTTTCAAGCTAATGCCCGATTAAAAATGTTGCTTAATGGATTAAATCGTTAGTTTGTATGCTAAATTTGATAGTTGGTTAGGTAATTTCAGGTTGGCTAAGCTCGAGTTCCATGCAATTTTGGATAGTTAAAAGGAAAAAAAATAAAGATTGAGAGAGGAAAGGAGGGAAAAAAATGAAGGAAAAAAAGTTTGTTAATTTAATTTAGGTATGATTTTTTCGGTTATTTCACCATCACTTGTGTAAAAATATTGGTCAATGAGATCGTTTGACTTAATTACAAATCAAAAAATAGTTTTTGTACTTCAATTAAAAAAATAAAATTCGAGTACATGTCTTTGTTTGATCGATATTTCGGGATACTATCAAACTAATTAGCCAAAAAAAATTTATAAAATACTATTTTGGATTTGGGTAGTTTACTTGATACCAATCGTAAAGGAACCTAGTTTTAATAATAAAATATTGGCGTAGTGAATTAATGATGCCCTTACCGTTAAAAAAAAAAAAAAGTCTTGATCTCATTTATTATTACTCACTAATTAAGCTATTTCTAATAGAAACTAACTCTTCATCATCATTATTAGTAAGTTACGAAACACCAATCAATTTTGCTTCATAATCCAACTCAATACACTATCATACCAATTCTTACCATTTTCATTTTCTTTTAAACTAGATTGTAAATTTTTTTCTCCCTCTTCATTCTCTTTTCCCCTTGTGATGTCATGAACATTATCACTATCTTCCTTCCTTATGTCACTTGACACATGCTCTACCTCAATAATTTGAAAATCATATCTCACACTATCTTGGGTGTTATGTTTCCTATGTTCCTCATTACAACCATCTATATCATTACATAATTTTTTTCACTATTTGAATCAATACCCTCACTAAGACAAGATATGACAGGATCCTTAAATTCGATAGCATTGTTGCGATCACCACTTCTACCATTACTATCCATACTTGTCCCACATTTAGTTTCGTACCACACTTTGAGCTCCATTAGAAAGGTCATAAAATGCATTCACATCATTCATAAACCTATTAGAACCCTCCACAAAAAAAAAAAAAAAAAAAAAAACACCATATTCTCTTGTATAAGAAAATCATTCAAATATGAAAACAATGAGTCTTCATTCCATATAAATACCAACCGACTTTGTACTCGTATAACCATTACTCAAAATCTTAAAATGTGTATCTTTTTAGGATTAACTCACTTATAACTTCTAATTTGTTTCAAGGCGAGTAAATAAAAAAATCCGAGTGTCAACTAACTTAAGATAAAAAACACCACCAATGTACTTTAATTTAGGATTTCAAACAAACTTTCATCCAATACGTAATAGTAAGGCTGATTTCAATATTTTACCTTTATTTTGGCATAATAAAGATAAAAAAGTATAGGAGATCTTAATTTTTTTCTTATTTTATTAATAAATAATAAAACTTTAACATATAATTGAATTTGTAAAAGTAAAACATCAAAAGATGATAAAGAGAAAGACAAAATAGATTAAAAAAAACACCAAAATAGATTCGAAACATACCTAAATGAAGTCGAAATTCACAAATACCTAGTACTTGCCTCCACTAACGTAAAACGTTAATCAATCTCTCGATCTTTTTATCAAATCTCAATCACCCTCACCATCTAATCATGACTCGTCAAATTGCATAGATGAAAATGATTGATTGTAGCCTCTCTCTCTCTCTCTCTCTCTCTCTCTCTTTTCAACTATTTTGAGATAATTGTATCTCAAAATAACGTGTCATTTGTTTTTAATTATTATTATATATTTGTTTAGAAATTAATTTTATTTAAAAAAATTGAAATACTTTAATAATATCGTTTATGCATTCCGATTAATGATCAACACTTTGACTATAAAATATAATAGAAGAAGGATAATATTTGTCAAAAAATTAATAATTTAAAATTCAAATAGTCCAAATTGATAGATGTTATTTTATTAAAACCTCAATGATTTAGAAATAAAATTTGTCAATACTGAATAGAATCCTTAGATTAAAGAAACAAGTGGGCCATTATTTTTTAGAGAGAGAGAACATGCCTTGTATAATTTGTTTAGCTCGATACCCTTAATTTAGGCTTTTCTATCAATAGCTTAGTCTTTTTTCTTCTTCATTTTTTTTTTAAAGAATGAAGAAACATCTTATAAGAATCTTAGGAAAATCAATGTTTAAACGATGCAATTTTGGTCTCTAAAGACACATGCTTCATTGCCAAAGGCTATGGTTTAATAATGTGAAATGACCGAACGAGTAAAGAACCTTATGATGCACGTCGGTAAAAAGTATAACACAATTGGACATAAGAAAATTCTATAAATTTGATGGAAAATTATTGAAATAAAAGAAAGAAAAAAAGGAAACATATAATAAAAGAAGTGTTGAAATTTTGATGTCATTTAAGCATTCTAGTTAATGACCTAAATACTTCAATAATATTATTTAAGCATTCCAGTTAATGGTCAACACTTTAATAGTTAGAAATACTAGAAAAGGGATAATATTTTTTCAAAAAATAATAAATTCAAATAGCCTAGATTGATAATATAAATATTATTTTACCGAACCTCAATAGTTTAGAAATAAATTTTATCATTAATGAATAGAATCCTTAGATTAGAGAAACAACATGCTATTGTTCTCAGAGAGAGAGATAACGAGCCTTGTATAATTTGTTTAGCCCAATACCTTTAATTTAGGCCTTTATATCAAAGGCTTAATCTTTTTTTTTCTTCTTCACGTTTTTTTTTTAATGAAGAAACATCGTATACCAATCTCATAAAAATTAGTGTTTAAGCAATGCAATTTTGGTCTCCAAAGACACCTATTTCATCGCCAAAGAGTATGGTTTAATAATGTGGAACAACCAAATGAGTAAAGAACCCGTGTGATGCTCGTCGAAAAAAAGGATAACAAAATTTGACACAAGAAAATTCTATAAAATTGATGGAAAATTATTGGAATAAAGGGGGGCAAAAACGAAATATGTAATAAAAGAAATGTTGAAATTTCAATGAAATTAGTTTGATGGTTAAGAAAATTTACTTGATTTTTTAGATTTAAATTTTAGAAGCATCATTCGAAAAAATTTATTAAATTCATTTGAATGCACCTAACATATGTGGAGGGTTCATTATCAAGATCATTAAAAAAAAATAGTCTCTATTAATATATAAAGCTGATCCAAATATACTTTTATTATAAAAAAATATTAAAAAACGCCAGTATAAAAAATTGTTTTTATTATTTTTTTTAGAATTTTTATTAATTATACTTGATATTGAGATAATTCAATAAAGATTTGGGCTTTAAAATATTGATGAAAAATACATTATTTTAATTTTTTAAATGCTAGAAAAAAACTAATCGGATAAAAAAGAAGGCATTGAGCATTGCGGCAATGAGAAATCTACTCTTTTGTTTCTTTGTAGATATTTTTCTTTTCTTTGTATAGTTTATCTACCGTATTCATTTCGTAAAGTTAATTGCATTATTTTAAGTTCGTCAAGCCAAACTAGAATTTGCCAAAAATAAGGTCTTAGAAATTCTTTTATCGTGTCTTTTGTGATTAACATGCTAAATCACAACATCTCGACAATTGTAGAACTCCTAAAAAAATTAATCACCCAAAAGTACTCTTTTGGTTACGTTTTTGTGAAGATATCAATCACCAAAATTATTCTTTCCTAAGAAAAGTATCACGTTTAGCTTAGTCCTAAAATTTATCTCCTAAGGTATTTTGTTTGTGCCAATTTATTTCCAATTTGAACTCCAAGTTTTCATTTCCTATGCCAAATTAAGTTTTTTTTTTTTTTTTGGCATCTTGTTAAACCAATTGTTAAACCCCTTCAACAAGAGAAATGCTAGTTCAACATCGGATCCACTTTAAGTCTCGACATATTTGGTATGTTAGAGAACATCCTAATTACTAAAGTGAGGATGTTTTTATTGCTAACAACAGATCCCTATTAGATAGAATAATTTTTTATTTTTATTATTATTTTACTTTTCCTACCTAAGGGTCTCTTCCTCTCTCTCTCTCTCTCTCTCTCTCTCTCTCTTGGTATTTTCCTTATTTTCTTTTTCATTTTTATAATTTTTCTTTCCTAATATTCTTCCTTTATTTTTTTTACTTTTTTTTTTTTGAGCTGTTGTCTTTATTTATTTATTGTTGTAAATTATTGATGAGAAACCATCATCAATTCCTAAAAATTAGGAGACTTAACAATTCGTTCATTAATTAATTATCTATTCTAATTTGTAAGATAAAATCTAACTAATTAAACATTTTAATTGAATGGACAAACAAATGAATCAATCATTCAAACAGATTAAAGTTAAACTAAGTATAAAGAATAAAAGCATGTATTAAAAATAAATTTAGGCATGGTTCACCAGGACAAAAGGCTAAAAATGGGGTGATTAGGCCCTTTGAGCCCCGAGCTCTATCGGACTAGTCGTTTTTTTCTTTTTGGGATCTTGCTTTGGTTGGGCTAAGCTCTATTTTGTTTTATTTTCATATTAGGCTGGGCTAAGCCTAGCCTTCCTCATTTCGTACGTCTGGATTAAGCCTAGCCCCAAGCATTCCTTTTTTTTTTCTTCTTCCCTAACTCATCTTACTTCTATATCCCACTTAAAGGATCATGTATCTTATTGAGGTGTAGAATAAATAAATAAATTTCTCTATCTAGGGTTTCCAATATCCTACCTTTGAATCAACTAATCATATATAAACATAAATATATAAATATATAAATATAGTTCAATGATTACCTCTTGTAGCGCATAATCAATTCAAGAGGAAAGAAAATCGTCCAAGTGTCCGATCTCTATTGACTATCCACGTAGCTTAAGCACCCACGCAAAAAGTAATAGAAATCCTAAAGTGCTAGCTCCAATACTTTTCTATAATTAATTTTTCTCTAGAAATCCTATCGGGTAATTTGCATCAACCACTAGAAATAGAGAAAGAGGTGGCGAGGTTTGGTGAGAGAAAACTCTTTTTCTCTTTTTCTTATTTTGCTTGTGTATAATTACCCTCCTTATGCTTTTTTTTTTTTGTGCATACTACCCCTCTCTTCCTTCTCTATATATAGAGGCAACATCCTTGTCCTCCAAGGACAAGGAATTACAATAGGAGTGGGCTTTGTCTAACCTTATTCTTGTAAATCCCGAGCCTTATCCAATAGGGCTTAAGTTTATCATTCCATCAAAATATTTTATATGCTTTTAAATTAAGCCTATTAACCCAAAATCTTTTGACACAATTAAT
The DNA here is from genome assembly GCA_963924115.1 of Dovyalis caffra. Lineage (NCBI taxonomy): Eukaryota > Viridiplantae > Streptophyta > Magnoliopsida > Malpighiales > Salicaceae > Dovyalis > Dovyalis caffra. The sequence goes on along the minus strand of CAWUPB010001161.1, from coordinate 1,586,534 downwards.
TATTAATTAATTTGGACCATCTAAATAAATTGGATCAGATATTTTTAGGAGGTCCACATTAGGAAATAATTTTTTAAATTACCATTAAACCTAAATTAGGAAGTTATTTTCTTTTTAGGTAACCGTGTTCCAAATTTAGAACTGACTTTCAAATTAGGAAAATAATTTCTAAAATAGAAAACTAACTTTTCATTTTAGGAAACTCGACTTTCCAAAATAAGAAACTTTCCATTTTAGGAAACGTTTTTCATGTGAATGTTTAAACTTATGCATGTGACTCAATAGACTCCTAGATATGTTAGTAATGTATCAAGAATAAAAGATACCTTTTTTATCTCTTGATACATAAATCAAGATTGGCTTCTAGTAAGACATCGTGACTAATCAATTCTCTAAAAGAATTAATTAATCCATAGTTACCTTTCATGAGTATGATTACCATACAATTCAGATCCTCATGTTAATTTATCACAGAGTGGTCTCAAACTTGGTTTATAATCTGTTAAATTATGATAACAAAAATTTTCTTTAATCTCTAAATATCTTAGCTCTAAAGTAAACCAATTATGCTCTATTGATATACTCCCACTATGGTCACATATTTCTTAAGCAAATATTTATTGAAGTGCAATATGATAACTTTTTTAGTATATAAGGAATGACATATCCTACCATGTCATCCATCTATCTCCATTAGATTCCTAATACACCCAATGAATTTCCCACATGTAGCTCTTGATTAAGCTAATTAAAATGAGTGTCAAAGTACATCAATCCTCTAATGAGATAACTATGATGAATTCAAGTCAAATGACCGATTGTATCCATCTCATATGAGATTCTTATAAACTAAACCAAATGGGTATCATGACAAGTCACATCTAGTGATATATTCTCTATCATTAATCACTTAGTGCTTGTTTTGGCATCACCATGTCAATAGGTGTGAGATCTTTTACTACTATCTTATAGCATTAGCATAACACTCACAAGTCTTATCGCACATAGTCAACGTCCATTTTTAATAATGCTATGATTTGAGATATTTAATGATATCATTTAAATGTATCAATATTCATCTCACATCAATTGATCAATCATTAATGTAATGCATATCATATGGACTTCTATCTAATTTTATCAAATTGTAAGCAACAAGAATTAATAGAAATACTTCTTTTATTAATATATAAAAAATACAATATTATAATAAATCAAACCATCCAAATAGATTGGATATTGGGCACCTGTACTAACACGCTTCGATACAACCTAATGTTGCTCATTCTTCTTCTCCTTAGCCATAACACACATGTTATCTCCCCAAAGCCAACTACCCCTTATACTTCTCACTAGAGTTTATACATTACATTTCATGTGCCATGACTCGAAACCAAATGAATAAGGACATCATTTGATAGCTCTAAAATAATCATGCAATGATAGTGAATAAGTCACCGTCATTTACTTAATATGTCTAGGAATGAAACTAAAACATACTTTATACAAAATAATAATAGAAATGGATTAGAAATTTACTTGTCAAACTTGAGTGAGGATGAGAGATCAAAAATGAAAAGGGATAAAGAAATGACCGATTGCTTACCGAATGCCTACTTTATTTTAAACCACGAATAGCAAGCACTCGGTTTTAAATTTCTTCATTTTGATTTTCCTTTGACCTTTACTCATGCGTCTCTATATTGTGTAACCTTTAACCTAGAGAAACCTTGAGATTCAAAAAAATCTTAGAGTTTCCAAAATCATAAAGACACTTCTTTTTTCCTCTCTTCTCTTTTTTCTTTTTCCTTTATTCTCTCTCTCTCTCTCTCTCTCTCTCTCTCTCTCTCTCTCTCTCTATCGCCTCTCTCTTCTCTCCTCGTTTTTGCCACTCCTTATATAGCCTTTGTCGTTTCGTACTCACCCTCTATTCTACTTGAACTAATCTTATCTTTCTATTTTTCTTGCTCATCAAATATTTTTTCTTTTTGTGGAATTCTGCTTAACATCTCCTAACTCCTTTATTTTAGTGCGAAGTATAGAGAGGCGAGAATTAGGGGATCAAAGACGGGACATGGCTCGGAGTTTGTTTTAGTGTTGAGGGATATTTGAGTACAATGTCAGCAAGCTATTTCCTTAGATTGCTCTAGAGTTTCTCTTAAGGAAGAAGAAATACGGGGCATGGCTAGTGATTTTTTAGAGTTTAAAGCAACAAAAAACAGGTTGTTCATTGTTAAACACTCAAATTCATCCTATCATTTGTGAGATACTTTTAGTTTCGTACCTTCACATTTCAATTCTTCTTCAATTAAATCCATCGAGTTAATTATTTTGGTCTTTCTAATTATGCCTTAATTTCTTTTCGATTGTTTCCTAAGTCTTCTACTATTCATGAATTGACCCATAATACTTTAAAATCAATTATGATTGAATCCTTAAAAGTGAAATAAACTCCTTTCCTTTTTTTTTTTGTGTATTTTCTATTCATGACAAAAGAACTTAAATTTCAAATGAAGCTAACAATATCAATTTGTTACCTTTTTTTTTATCTTCAAAAATTATAAAATCATTAAGACCTAAAAAAACAAATAAAAAAAATAAAGGAATTAAACCTAATTAATTTTGACTGGTATAGAATTGGGTCATGACCGTTACTTCCTCTTTATAATAATTATAATGCGAATCCTAGCTAAAGTGTGAATTTCAGAGTGGGTTTGCTTAGTGAGTCTTAATAAAAATGAAATTATTGATAAAAATATTTTATCTAGCATGGATGGTTTGGTTTGTAGAATCGAAATATAATGTGATAGCCTTATTATCAAGGGCGACATACCTAATAATTAACATGTAGTGGCCTTATTGTTAAGGATAATCTATCCTAAAAATTAAAATGTAATGGGATGACCTTATTGTCCGGAGTAGCCTACCTTGAAAAATAAAATATGATGTGATAATCTTGTTGTCAAAGGCGAGTTTATTCTAAAAATTAAAATGCGATGCGATGGCCTTATTTTCAAGGGTAGCCTAACTTAAAAATTAAAATGCAATGCAATGACCTTGTTGTCAAGTACAACCTATCTTGAAAAACAAAATACAATGTGATAACCTTATTGTCAACGGCAACCTACCCCGAAAATTAAAAATATAATGTCATGGCCTTGTTTTCAAGGAGGACCTATCCTGAAAATTAAACATTAGTTGTTGAAATTTGTGTTTAGGTGATGGTCTATTGTGAGGCAACTTTGCATGAAGTAAATTTATGGAATGTATTACTTCCCTATTTCTTTATCCAAGTACTTGTTACTGATTTCATCCTTTCCTTGGTGTCACGATGTACCCGAAATAAGACTTGGCATGATGTTTAGTTGAGGTACTCGTAAGAAATATAGGTCGCCCTTCTCAACCCCCTCTTTGGCATTTCTCTTCTAGTTGCCAATGCTTTGACGTTAGATGGTTATCTATGATCCAACACTTTGAATTTGCCTCCTCCTTTTACTCGTGTTTATCATTGATGAAAACTTGAGCTTATCTACTCTTTCAATTGATTATTGAGGGAAACCGGCAATTCGTTCCATTGAAGGTAGTGGTCGTTCCCATTGTAATCAACTGCTAATCGATTATTTACATTTGATAATATCGTGCTTGATTTATATTTTCTCTAACAACTTTCTTTGTGACTTGAGATCCCATATACATCTCGAAATGTTTGATAATTTGTATTTTGTGAATTCTTCCTTCATAAGGAAAGCTAGCTAGGTTTCAATCGGAGATTTTAGATCTAAGGTTCGGATGAAAGCTCATAGACACTTCATGGAATAACCATGTAAATGTTATAATATGATCAATTTTAGGTTTTTATATTTATGTGTTGATGATGCACTTAGCTTATAGTGAAAATTATAGGTTCGATGAGAGAGAATATTGTTTACCCCTAGGTATATGTCCTTTGGCACTAAACATGATTTCGTATAGCTTGTGTTTTGATTTTGACTATCGGTTTCAATAAAAAAATTTTATGAGTGCTCGAGAGTCAAACACTCAACTGATTAGCAATTCATTTTAACTTAAAAAAGACTTTTATTGGTACGTAATACGAGTCGTGGATTGGTTTTCTTGAAAATTAATAAAGTAGGCTTAAATAGTGTTTCAAGGTTTTCTTGACACGGGACCGGCTTTGAAAATACCTCTTATTTTCATTTTTTTTATTAGAGACATGTCCGATAATGATTTTTATTAGTCTAACTCTGTTTTTTCTTCTTTCTTTATTTGGGATCAATTTTTGTGAAGTGAGTTGCTCCTTTCTTTAATGTAAGTAAGGTCATGTAGAAGATTTTTTTAATCCTAGTGTAAAGGTTTATCCTATTCCGGGTTTCATGAAAGAAATAGAAAGCCCAAAGGTGAGTTCCAAAGGATAGATTTGAAGTAAGTGAGATAAAATTTCAAATATGATTTTTTCTCATCTTATTGATAAAATACGTATCTTGATAAATATTGTTTTCTTGAGATCCTTATTGGGATAATGTTCAAATAGAAGTTACAAATCTAGACACATGCTATGTAATCATCATGGAAGATACGACAAGAGAAATTTAGGACATGGATAAGTGAATCGAACCCCGGCTTATTTTCTTTTGGTTTTGTGTTTTCTTTTCGGGATCACATATGGCAATTCCTAAGCGCTAGCTAGATATATCCATTCTTTTTTGCCGAGCTTATCATTTTATTTGTCTAGTATTTTTAGCCAACTAGAATGTTGAGTTATTACTTCCCGATTAAAATCTTGGTCGCTTTGTATAGTTGGGAGTAACTTTACTCATATACGAAGCCGTTAGTCTTATTTGAAAGGCATATGGGATCGCAATCCTTTTTGGGTTCATTGGAAATCTTTTTTTTTTGTCTCTTCTTTTTTAAAATAAATTAAGCTCGTTATTTTTTAAATAGAGCACTATTATGGCATCTCATATGCCTTGTATATTTATTAATAAATAATATTAATTGAGATCATAAGATAATGAGAGAAATGATGATTGTTTATGGAGTCAAAAACAGAGATGTAAGAAAAGAATACAATGCACATGTTTAGCATGAATTTTATCTTTTATTTCATGGAGAACAACAAAACACCTTTCAAGCATAGTATTTCTTTACTACATCCGATTTTACAGGTTTATCTATACTATCTCCATCCATACCGGCCAAAAGAAGTGCTCCTCCTATGAATACTTCTCCGACTATATAATAACCTTCATAATTAGGTGGCAACTTGCTTCGTTTTCTCTAGCTATTGGTAGAACCTTTCGAGCACCAAATCCCCCTCTCAAAACTATCTTGGTCTCGTCATTTTTGTTATAAGCATTTTCCATTCTTTTCTAATACATCCGTGCATGACAAATGGATGTAAGCCTTTTTTACTAACCATGTTCAACTATTCATATCCGATTCTAACCTATTTTGTCTCTTTTAATTGTGCTTTCATAAGCATCTGGAAAGAACAAATCTCTACCTTCAAAGACATCACCGCCTCCATTTCATAAACCAAGAAATATGATGTAGCTTTCATGGATGTTCTTACGAGTTGTACAATATGCATGCAGAGCATATAGAAGCATTTTATGCCAAACCCTATATGTGATCATCATTTTCTATATGATCTTTTTTATTTTCTTATTTACTCGTTTCGATTGTCCCATTCATTTTGGATCCGTATGGTATCAAGTTTAGATGTTTAATCTTTCACTCGCTTGTATAATTATATGATAATCTTTTTATTAAAATTTTAAGCATTGTCAATGATTTTTTTTCAACAAGCCATACCGACAAACCAAGTTCTTTTTTATGGACTACTCGGATAATTCTCTAAGTGGTGTGGGCATAGAAAGCGACCTCAACCCATTTGGTGAAGTAATCAATTGCCAATAAAATATATCGATGACCGAGTGTTTGCTTTTGGATTGATGGACTCGATGACATCTAAACCCTACATGGTGAATGACCAAAGAGATACCATATTGTATAGTAGTGCTAGAAGAGCATTGATTTTATCCCCATAAACCCGGCATCCGTGTCTTTTGCAAACATACTTTATGTAGTCCCTTTCATGATCATTTAGAAGTCACCACTTTGTTGTATCTAGCAAGTCATAGTGTGACCATTTGTATACATTACATAAATTCCTTCATAAACTTCTTCGATTTTTTTCTTATCTTCTCTTGTATTTAAACATCTTAGCGAGTATCCCGTCGAAACTTCGTTTAAATAAAATCTCACCATCTAGATAAAAATATATGGTCATCTTTCTTAAGGTTTTCCGGTCTATCTTGGAATCTTCCGAGGGATTCTTTTGGCTTTTGATGAATATTTTAATAGGCTGTATTCTAACTTCGGGATCAAGTTAAGTCATTAAGGCTACGAGTTGCCAATGCAGTGATGAATTGTTTTTTTATCCTTTCCTAGATAAGCGAATTTGATTTCATCAAACTCTTTAGTTAGTTTGATAAGATAAGTCCGATAAGGTTTTAACTTCTCATTTTTTATCTATCATTCTCCTTTGACTTGGTAAATTATTGGCGCAAATTACCATACACCTCAAGTTTTGTGATCCTTTTCTCTATGGCTACCTCTACGTCATGTATGCATACCTTGTACTCTGCTATATTTTTATATAGTTAAACCGGAGTTAGATGGTTATTGGGCACTATTTATCATTTGAAAAGAGTAGAACTACCCCTATATCGTTACCCGATACATTCACCGCACTATCAAAATATATAGTCCACTTCTCATCATCGGACTTAATTGTTGTAATTTCGGATGTCATGTTATCCTCGATAGGAAAATCAAAATTTAATGGCTCATAATCATCGATCGTGTTGTCTATCAAGTGGTATGCAATCGCAATCTCTTTCACTAGTTTTTTGATCATGTAGACGATGTCATATTTAGCTAATAATACTTGCCACCTTGCAATCTCGTTTGATAGATATGGCTTTTCAAATATATAGTTACATGTATCTATTTTTAAGATTAGCCATGTTGTGTAGTACAACATATATTGTCATAGTAGTCGGGCACTCTATTTTAAACTATAACATATCTTTCTAAATATAATATATTGAGACTCGTAATCCATGAATTTCTTACTCGGATAGTAGATTTCTTACTTCTTCTCGTTAGTATTATCATGTTGACCCGTAACACCACCTATAGCTGACTTAATAACCCTCAAATATAAAATCAATGGTCGGCTAAACATAAGTGGCATAAAAAGTGAAGGCTTTTATAGATACCACATGATCTTATCAAAAGATGATCGGATTGCATCATCCTAGTTCTTGGATTTTTTCCTCAAAAGTTAAAAGATTGGTTCATAGGTTATAGTAAGTTGGGAAATGAATAGAGGCTATGTAGTTTAGCCAACCTAGGAAATCTCTAACTTCTTTTCCTTCGCCGAGTGCTAGCATTGCTCGAATGGCTTTAACCTTATCAAGATCTACTTTTATTCCTCTTTTACTCACTACAAACCCTAGCAATTTTCCCGACTTGACTCTAAATGTACACTTGGCGGGGTTTAGCTTCAACTAATACTTCTTTAACCATTTGAACAACTTCCTCAATGTTTGAACATGAGTTTCTTTAAGTTTTGTTTTAGCAATCATATCATCCATATAAGCCTTAATTTCCTTATGTATCATATCATGAAAGAGAGTAACCATGGCCCATTGATAAGTTTTCTTGATATTTTTCAAACTGAATAGCATGACTTTATAGTAAAAAGTTTCCCGTGGTGTGAGAAAGGTGGTCTTCTCCATATCTTTCTCGACCATCTTAATCTAATTGTAGCTCGAGAACATATCCATGAAGGATTAAGTTAAATTAGTTGCAATGTTATCTACTAGTATGACAATATATGATAAAGAAAAATCATCTTTAGGATTGGTTTTATTTAGATTTTGAAAGTTAACACATATTCCGATCTTTTCATTCTTTTTTTCTATTATCACGATGTTTGACACCCAAGTTGGACATTTGATCACCTTTAGAAATCATGCTTCAAATTTCTTGATGACTTCTTATTTGATTTTGACAAGGATATCTAGTCTCATTTTTCTCAATTGTTGCTTTATTAGTTTATGACCGAGTAATAATGAGACCTTATGCACTACTATGTCGACATCTCGTACTAGGCATGTCTTTATATGACCAAAAACGCACATTTGTATATTCACATAATAAGATAATTAATCTCCTTTTTTCTTCTACCAATATCATGGCCTCGATTTACAATTCTTTTTTATTTTCTTTTATCCTCACCTTTACATTTTTTAGCCCCTCTTAGTGAAATTTCATGGATCGCTCGGACAACTCTATTAACTTTGCAAATTCATCTACCTCCTCATTCTCAAACTCCTCTGCATCTATTATAATAAAAGTTTCATCAAATTTAGGCCAAACAAGTTTGATATAATTATTTTAAAATTTTAAAAGATGTTCATTTTCTATGTATTTAAAAGTAAAAAATGTGAAAATAAAAAGAACAAAAAGGAATGAACATAAGGTTGAAAAAAAATTCATGATCCCGTATTAATATTATATATAAATGCTCAACATAAGTTCTTTTCAATATCTTGAGCTAGATTATTGAAAGATTAAGATGCTAAAGTAATTAATTACTTAAGATTATAGACCAGTTGAATTACCTCCTCTTTCTAATTATTGAGTTCCTCATCCAATGAGCACTCTTTGACCAGCTAGTTGGTCGGCAATATCTCTTCTAATATGTTCGCACAATCAATTATGGTAGGATTGTAGATTGGGAAACTACCACCACCGAGTCAAGATAGATGACTTCCTCAACTTTTTACTCTCTCTTAGCTTCAATGTGGTTAATGGATAGACCAGTCATTTCTCCCTCTAAGTTCACCATCTCCTTGTTCAAGTTGATAACACAGCTATGGTAGGGGAAAGTTATCCGAATATGAGGGATAAAGATGTTAATATAGGTGCATAAGATCCAACCATATTTGGATGGGTTTGAGTTATTATATTATTACATTATTTATATTATTTAGAATAAAAGAATTTTTTTATTAATTCTTGTCATTTATATTTATTAATTGAATAAAATTAGATAAAATTCCATAGATATGTATTTTTATTAATGATTGATTGAAAGATGTGAGATAAATACTAATACATATAAATGATATCATTAAATATCTTAAGTCATAGCATTGTCAAGAATAAACATTGACTATATGCGGTTAGACTTGTGAGTGTTATGCTTATACTATACGGTAGTAGTAGGAGATCTCACACCTATTGACATGATGATATCAAAGCAAGACTACTTAGGTGATTTATGTTAAAGAACATATTACCGAACTTGACTCGTCATGAGAACCCATTTGGTTTAGTCTATAAGAATCTCATACGAGATAAGTACAATTGGTCCTTAGATTTGAAGTCATCATGGTTATCTCATTAAAGGATTTATGCACTTTGACACTCATTTCGATAAACCTAATAAAGGGTTGCACATAGGTGATTTGTTGGGTGCATTAGGAATCTAATAGAGGTAGGTGGATGACTAAGATATAACATGTCATTCTTTGTATGCTAAAGAAGTTATCATATTGCACTTCGATGAATGTCCGCTCAAGAATAGAGCATAGTTGGTATACTTCAAGAGCTAAGATATTTGGGAATCAAAGAAAACTTATGTAATCATAATCGAACAAAACTTACAACCAAGTTTGAGATCACACAATGATAAGTTGACATGAAGACTAAATTGTATGGTAATCATGCTCATGAAAGGTAATAATAAATTAATTAATCCTCATAGAGAATTGGGTAGTCATAATGCCTTGTTAAAGGTTAATCTTGACTTATATATCAAAAGATAAAAGAGGTGTGTTTTGTTCCTAATACATTGCCAACATATCTAGAAACCTATTGAGTCAAATGCATAAGTTTAAGCATTCACATGATTAAAGAGAAGCAAAGATATTGAACAAAGTTTTTAATTTTGAAAGTTTCCTATTTTAAAAAGGGTTTTTGAAAATGGAAGGTTTCCTAAAATGAAAAGTTTCCTATTTTATAAATCGAGTTTCCTAATTTGGAAGTTAGTTCCAAATTTGAAAGTAAATAACCTAGAATGAAGATTAGTTTTCTAATTTTAGGTTAAGGGTAATTTGAGAAATTTTTTCCTAAATGTGGGCCACCTAAAATGATCTAAGTTTTTTTATTTAGATAGTCCAAATTAATTAATTGGGTCAAAATGATTTTAGGCCAATAGGTTTAATTAAAAGCCTAAAGATATTTTGATGGGAAGATAAACATGAACCTTATTGGATAAGGATGAGTGTTTTAAAGATAAAGATCAAAAGCCCATATGTTAAATAACTTTTAATCCTTAAAGAATTAGGAAGCAACAACTAATAGTCCAAATTAGGACAAGTTGTTACCCCTCTCATTGTCCTTGGAAGACAAGGAAACTCTCCCCTATAAATAGGAGGAGAGATGCGGCAACAAGCATCAATTTTTAAGGAAAGAAAATTTAGCACAATTAAAAAGAGAGCTAGGGTATAGGACAAAAGAAAATAAAAAGGAGAAAATAGTTTTCTCCTAAAAATCTTAGTGCACGCCACTTCCTTTTCTCTTTGGGTTTTCATAAAATTACCCATATTAGATTTTTATAGAAAACACTAAATAAATCGAAAAGGTAGAGCTAGTACTCTACCAATTTTGAATGCTTCTTTGTGGTTACTTGAACTACGTGCATAATCAATAGAGATCAAATGCTTGGACGATTTCTTTCTCTCGCTAAATAATTTAGATTTATGTTACAATAGGTAATTCTCTATTCATCACTTTAATTCATAAATATATGGTTAGTTGATTCAACGACATGATCTCGAGCCCTTTAGATAGAGAAATTTTTTGTTTTATTCCATACCTTCATAGGATGTATGATCGTTCAAAGGATCTTCTTCTCATTAGGCTCTTGCCTTCAATTCTAGCCAATCTCTTTTCTTTCTTCTATTCAAAAACTCTTAAGTAATCCTTTCTACTAGGTTTAAATCCCAACCTAAAACAGTTGATCAACATTGGATCCTCTCGGGGCATTTGCGACTCCCGACATTCCATCATCGAGACTATAGTTCAAAGGAAACTCATATTTAATCAAATATCTTACTACCATCTTTACGAGTACCGAGCACATTCGGGTTTCTCAATAAGGCATTTTTGGGCACTAATTTTGCATTCATAATTTCAAAAGCATACAAAGTTCCATCTCGGCTTTCTTTAGCTTCAATGTAAGGCATAAACACATTCTTAAACAAGCGTAGTGCCTCTTCAATATAGGGCATATTATGCTTAGAAGTATACAATATGACGATTGGATATCAATGACTTACAAGGTGACTTGAAATTGATTCAACCTAATTTTCAAATTGATATCAATGTCTCCTATTACCTATGTCGGAGAACCATCATATGCTCTTGCCATATATTGCTAGGATGCATATGGAAAGCATCCATGGGAAAACAACCCGGGATAAGTTTTAGCAAGACATTTAGGGTAGACCCATTGTCAATCAACACTTAAGATATTACATGGTCTTTATATTTGATTGTGATATGCAACGATTTGTTATAACTAGTGCATTCGGGACCCAATTCATCCTTAAAAAATGACAAATAGTTGGTAGCTTGAATCCTCCCAATCAAATATTCCATAGCATTAGAAGTGACATCCTAAGAGCCGGATGCCTTACTTAGTACTTTTTGTAATACCTTCCAAGTGTGATTTAGAGATCAAGATTAATGATAGCAGAGAGATTCTAGCCGATGTTTTCTTTAACCGATATACCATACCGTAATCACTATTTTTCATTATTTTAAGAAATTCGATGGCTTCCTCATCATCCACCAATTTGTTCACCTCTCGAACTTTGGTGAGATCTACTATCTCGTTATCTTTCTCCTTCCTTTGCTCTTTTAGAGTAAAACACCTTCCGCTTCAAGTGAGACCAACAACGCTAGTATTAAATGACATGTTCATGTTAGTGTGTAGGTGCTCCAAATCCAACTAGTTTGGATGGTTTGATGTATTGTGTCATTGCATTTTAATATTAATAAATAATTTTTTTATTAATTCTTGTTATTTATAAGTTGATAAAATTAGATAAAAGTCTATATGATATTCATTGCTTTAATGGTTGGTCAATAAATATGAGATAAACATCAATACATATAAATAATATCGTTAAATATCTCAAGTTGTAGCATTCTCAAGAATGGACATTAATAATATACGGTAAGACTTGTGAATGCTATGCTCTTAGTATAAGATAGCAATAAGAGATCTCACACCTATCGATACAGTGATACTAAAGCAAGCATTTAGGTAAATAATGTTAAAAAACATATCATTGGACGTGACTTATCATGAAAACTCATTTGATATTGTCTATGAAAATCTCATACGAAATGGATACAAGTAATCTTTTGATTTAAAATTATCGCTATTATCTCATTAAAAAATTAATGTAATTTGATCTTTTTTTCGATAGGCTCAATAAAATGTTTATTCAAGAATTTATAGGATGATGATGAATCAAGAGTTGATCCCGGTCTAGAAGTCAAGTAGATGGAGCCATATTGGTCCTACCCATTAACCAATATCGTACGTAGTATCCGAACCTAGCTATTTCTTGGTTTGCCATTGCTGTCAGACATTACCTGTTGTCTCAGACGTTATCCTAACTTTTTTAGCAACCACATATCTTTTTATTATTATTTAGCATTACCTTTGTGTTATACCTTATTGATAATTATTTTCTCAAGGGTCTTTATTAACTTGGCTTTGTTTCATCGATATAAATGATATTTTGCAAAAAGTTTTCTTGTTCATGAAATAGTATAATTGGATCGGTTGTTATATACTAAGATTAAGTTTATTTTCTAGATCAAACAAAAGATCATATCCACACCACAAGTAATATATACATATATATGAGACTCCAATTGTTTGAACACCCACAGAGGCCACAACCACGAACAAACGAGTGATGTAGTCTTGTTTATTTTAAATGTTTATTGTTTGGTAATAAAAATAAAAAATACAAATGCCAAACCTTTATTGGGTGTATGTGTATGTGAAATTTGGCTATCATGTACAAGTGGATGACAATGCAACTTTTCTACTTTTAATTATGCGTCGCCCATTCCTAATTGATTTGACAGATTTTGCCAATTCGCGAATATATAGATAGACCAATTGACAAAATGTCTCTTGGAAACTTAGGCAGTACTATTTTGAATTATCAATATATTTTCTACCCCACCAACAAGAATTAATATTGACTATAGATTGATTATATTTTCTTATAATTTTAATGGAAATAGTTCCTTTAGTATGTGTTTGATATTTCTATTGTGATAGCTTAATTATAAGCCACAGCAATCCCTAACTCAACATAGCCACCTGAGAGTTCTATATATCTTTAAATCAAAAGTAACTTTATTTACCTTTAAATATAGGGGGAAGTAGTATAATGTGTGAGTGATTTTATTTCTTCTTCTTCTTCTTCTTTTTAAATAATTCGATCCACGGCTCGTTTATTCCCTCTTCCCATGAGTGGGAGAGTTAATTTTTTATATAAATCTGTTGAGGGTTTGGTAGAAAGATACCAAGTTAAAACATTCATCTAGATAGGGATTTGGTGGAAATATGTACAGGGAAGTTGAATATAACTTGTTATGTTTGATGCGAAAGAGATTATAGCCTCGTTTGTTTGCCGGAAAGTGAATTTTATGAAAAACGATTTTCAAGAAAATAGATTACTTTTCATATTTGGTTGTATCTTACCAATAAATTGCAAAACTATTTTCTAATTTTTAATCATGTAATGAAAAATAAACGAAAAAAATAACATATTTGAGTTATTAATTTTTAAAAAATAATAGAATTTTTAGTTATCAACTTTCTTTTAAACCTCATCTATTCATTGAAAAATAAACTATTAGAAAATAAATGAGTTTATTATATTTGGTTGTGTAAAATATAACTTAATTATTATTTATTTTATAATTAATATTACAAATTAAATATTTAAAAAATAAATTAAATGAGAGGGAGAGGAAGAAGTAGTATAGAATAAAAAATAAGAAGGAAAAAAAGAATTTTTAATATACAAAAATTGATGAACAATAAACTTTAAAATTGTTTAAAATATTAATGTGACAAGCAACATACAAACTGAAAAGTGTTTTCTCAAGTTTAAAAGAGAAAAATACTTTCTCCTCTCAAAATATTATGTTTTCCTTTGATGAATGATAAAGTTCAAAATAGTTTAAAGTAATAATATGCAAATATAATATAATATCATGTAACATATAACATGCAGAATAAAAATTATTTTTCCAAATTTAAGAAAGAAAAAACACTTTTAGTTGACTTATTTTCCAAAATGTCACCAAATATTAGAAAGTGTGAAGAATGTTTTTCAAAAACTTATTGTACCATAAAATCATAAACTTCATATTTTTTAATTAATTTAGTACGTTGTTTTAATATTAGCAGAAAAAATATAAACTAACGTTCCGTTAACTATATTAACGCGTAGATATTTTTTTAGATAAAATTCTATTTTTATCTGCTGTGATAAGACAGATCAGATGACAACAAGAATTAAAAGTCACCAAGAATTCCATTTTGCTTAGCATTAAAATTTCTTTTCCAATTTAGACGACATGTCATTCTATTTTATTATCTTTCTTATTTCAAATCCAAAAAATCCTCTTGAAATCTTAAAAAGGGAGAATTAGGAAGAGTTGCAGTTGTGGAGTGGTGGCTATTGTGAGGGGTGTTTATGGTGGGTGGGGGGTGTAGCTGTTGGTGATTGGCGGTTGTAAGGACTATTGGAAAAGTGGTTTAACGCTGTGCTGGAGAGGGAGAGTGGTTCACGATTGTGGGGTTTGTTGGAGTGACAATTCGAGACTATGGTAGCTTCTTAGAGTAGCGATTTGTGGCTGTGATGGAGAGGAAGATCGATAAGTGGCTGGAACGAGCAACATCGATTGTGGCTGGAAGGGTTTTATGGTGCTAGGGTTTTTGTTAAAGGCGTGACGCTGATTGGGTTGTCAAGTGAATGGTTGTTAGAGCTCGTGCTTTGGAGTGGTGAGGGAGAGTGGGTTGGGGCCAACGGCCCGATTGGTGTTCGACTGTTGCGTATTACAGCTATGATTGAACATAATTTTTGGAGAAAGGGGGGTCAACTTAGCTTTGGCGAAGAGAGGGTGGATGGTGACGAGAGACTTCGACTAGCGGTGTGGTTAGGGTTTTATGAGGGACGATGGCATGATCGATTGGACAGAAATTTAAGGAAGAAAAAGGGCTGTCGACTACTTCTCTCTCTCTCCCTTTTTCTCTCTTATGGGGTTTTGATACAATAAAAGAGAGAATTGGGCAACATGTCGTTTGGATTTGAAATTTTTTATTGCTAAGTCATGTCAAATTTTGGTGACATTTAATTGTTGCTGTCGTTGTATATTTTTCACCTTGTTAGTTGAAAACAAAATTCTGTTTGAAAAAATTCTCACGTTACAATAATCAAAATTTTAATTTATGTCTTTTCTGTTCAATATTATAATTATTTGGTACAATAAGCCTATTCAAAAAACCATTTTTCAACAAACAAATAAGGCCTAGATGTATCTTTCTTCAACCATACAAATTCAAGAACTTGACAGTGAAATATTGGCTATAGAGACACGATAAGATACTAGAGACGAAACTTATTTGTTGCTCATTTTTTTTAGGTAGGTGATAAGACAGAACAAAAGATAGAAAATATCTAATTTATTTTTTTAATGTTCTATCTTGTGCATGTTGTGTTTGCCATATGGTTTAACCAATTTGTTTTCTTATTTATTAAATTTTTTTTGATTTTATAGTTTCTCTATTCGTTAAAAGATATTTTAGCTCCCAAAAAATATATATATATGCATTCATTTTAATATCGTTTTTTAATCTAAATTTTGGAACACTTGAAGAAAACAGTTTTTTTTTCTAATTCACTACATTATGCATTATTATATATTAATAATAAAATTTTTCCCTAAAAAGCATATCATAATTCAAAGTTAAAGAAATGTAATGTAGGTTGTGTTTGTTTGGGGAAAAACAAATTCTAGAAACTTATTTTCCTCATTTTTTCTATTTTTCGATGTTTGTTTCACGTTGAGAAAAAACTCAACGAAAAATTATAGAGTATTGTTAAAAAAAATATTTTTCGAGTTAAAAAAGAGGAAAAAAAATTTTCTTTCTCTCTCGAGTCTGTTTCGCTCTCACGTTACTCATCTCTCTCTCGATATTTTAATAATTTTTTTTCTCGTCTCCTTTCTTATCAATTATTATTAATTATTTAATTATTTTCTCTCTATTTCTATTAACATTTGATTTTTTTGATGTATAAATACATTAAATATTCTTAAAAACTATTTTCACACCTTAAAATTATTTTTATAATAAACATTCTAATAATTTATCTTCTTCTTTTTTTATCATTATCTCAAACATCACATAAACTATACTTAAATGATTGAAAATGATTATTACAAGAATGTAATCATTTGTGAAAAATTTAAAACTAATTAATTCATTAATGAATATATTATTTTTTGACACTATTTTTTTGTAACTAAATCAATAATTTGTGACTAATTTTAATCAGTTGTAAAATTTTGTTGGTAATTGTAGTCAATAAGTAGTTACAAATTATTTTCATATTAATCTTTTGAAATTAAATGAATAATTATCTACAAATGATAACTAATAATGTGTAAAATAATTTTTTAGATTAAACTATCAGTTCAATTTTCAATTTTTTTTTTAATTTTAGTTTTCCGTATCAAATAAACACTCGAAAAATATGTTCCAATAATTTTTTTCATATAATTGCTAAACGTCAAAAAGTATTTTTTTTGAAAATAACTTTTCCTATAAAAGTTATTTTTCGCTAAATAAGCAGAGCCATAATGACTGTTATACATATAAAATAAAATAAAAACTAGTTTGTTACAGAACACAAAAATCATACGAAAAAATACAATCTGGGCTTAGAGGCCCAAGTGCGTCTGGGCTGCAATCCAAGCCTAACCAAGAAAAAAGAATACATGGACGACTTATCCTCCTTGCAAATGACACATTGTCCTGATCTTTATTTATTTATTTATTATTATTATTATCATCTTGGGTTAGCTGGATTTCCCCGATGGCAATATGGAAAATTTCCAATTTCGTTTTATTTTCACGAAAATGCACTTCCAAACAACATAAATGTAACTTCAAAATTATTTTTTAACAACTAATGAACATAAAATTTGATTTGAAAGTTTTTTAGATTTAAAATTTCAAATTCGCATGACTCTAAATTTAGAGATGAAATAGTTTAAGTTTTATGTCAATAAATTCCTGGCAATAATAGGTTTTGTTTGATGGTAGTTTTACAGGTTTTACGATTGGTTTTGTCACCAGAAAGTAAGGACAAATTTAGAATAAAATTTTATAATATTCTATGTTACAGTCTAGCTATATCTCAACGTATAAAATCTCACCCATTTTATATTTGGAGATAGAGATAAAATTAATTGTTTGTTGTCTCCGTCTCCACAAACCAAGCATGTCAAATTTATGTCTCACACATATTTTCAGTACCATATACTCCTTGTCAAACACTATCTAAATATATAATTAAATTAAACCAAGTCTCTATCTAGATCTCTAGGTAACGGACCACATATGCTATGCCCAAAATTAATTTTCGGAGTGATGGCTCAATTTAACATGAAGAAAGACAGTAATATATTATAAAATTGCATCAGATCTACAGTGGACGCACGTCTCTAAATTTTTTTCTGTGTTTAATAGCTAGTGTACCGAAAAGGATAGTTAACGCACCAAAAATTGATTCATACATACTCTTAATGTGTAATAGTAAATGGAGAATTACTCAGTACTCTTAAAACATGCTTCTCTTTCTTACATAAAATTAAGATCAATGAATAATTTTCATAATATATCAGTTTTAAATTCACATATTAATTTGAATTTGGTCTATCATCTTTACTTCTTATATGAAATGGTGGTAATATGACTGGTAAATAATATCACGGCGCATGATACCAGTGTCTTTTTGTGATTAACATGCTAAATCACAACGTCATCAGCCCACCAGCTTCAACTAATTAAACGTGACATCATACGCCACACATACATACATACATATATATATGATCAATTTCTTCATCAATATTGAGAAACTTTTAAATTCAACTTTGATACTCTAGATTCGTTAACATTAATAATCCTTCCATCCATTATAGATACTAACAAAGACATTCTGATCATGTTAAATTTACATCCTTCCAATGTGACATCATACGCCACACGCTCTGATTCGTTTCCATTTTAGCTTCTTCTTTTTGATAGCCAATGGTTCAAGCTTAATTTGATAAAAAAAAAAACGCCAACTCATAAAAAAATAAAAAAAAATAAATACATAAAAGTGAAGAGGAAAAATATTCATGACATTTAAATATCACAAGATAATTGACTGATCATACAGATTTTCTAGAACTACAACTTGATTCTTCATATATAAAAAAAAAAAAAAAATATATATATATATATATATATATATATATATATATATATATATATATTTTAGTATATGGAATGGAACAACATCACGTATATATATAGTTGCTAATTACTTCGATTTACCAAGAATAATTATGATATTTGGCAAGTAGGGAATGGAACACCACAAGCTCTAGCAACCTTTCTAGCACCAGGAGATGCAATATACAGCTTGAGGCTTGGATCCTTAAGGTATCCACAAAAACAAGGCTGTTGCTCCTTCTCTGTGCTGCAGCAAGTGGTAGATGGTGGTGCAGAGGACAAGATTGCTCCAAGGCACGGGCTTAGTATCCCCGGGTTACATGTCACTGCTTGTGACACTTGTGCTTCAGCAAAGAACATCACCACCACCACCATCACGAAGGAAGACACCTTCTTCATCTTCAATAATCTTGTTATTGCTATATATTCTTTCTTTTCTCTCTGTGTACAAGAATTATGCATCAGGGCCAGGAATTTTGTCCAGGAAGTTATAGAATGGTGATGCTGAGTGAAGACTTGACCCCGGCAAATAAGTCAGGTATTTGGGGGCCCTACCTATTGACCAATATCGTCCGTTAGTGTCTGGAACCTAGCTATTTCTGTCTTTTCAATTGCCGGCGGAAATTAGCTGTTGTCTCACGCACTATCCTTACTTTCTTAGCAACCACTTTTTTTTATTATTATTATTTAGAACAACCTTTTTCTATTATACTTTATTGGCTTTGTTTTATCTATCAAGATATAAATGATATCTTACAAAAAGTTTTCTTGTTTATGAAACAGTATAATTGGGTCGGTTTTCATATACTCAGATTAAGTTTATTTCCTTAGATCAAACAAAATATCATATCCACACCACAAGTAAAAACAAAATATTTGAGACTCCAATTGTTTGAACACCTATAAAGGCCACAACGCGTATAACGACCTTTTCTACTTGTAGTTACGTGTCGCCCATTCCTCGTTCATTTGACTAAGCGGTTGTTCAATCTTTCTCTCCCTAATGGACGAATATATAGTTAGATATTGACAAAATGTCTCTAGGAATTAATTAAGCATCAGGACTGATCAAGGATTATATCTTAACGCTATGGAAACTAGATGGTTTATTCTTTTCTATGTTTGATCGATAGTAAATCGTACTATCGAATCAATTAACTTTTTTTTTTTTTAATGTAATACTATTTTGAATTTAGGTAGTTTACTCAATAACAATGGGAAAAAAATTTTTAATTTTAATTTTAATACTAAATTATTGACATAATGAATTAATGATGTCCTTACCGTTTTGAAAAGAAAGAAATAAATAAATAAATAAGTTAAAAAAAGAAAGAAAAAGATTTGATCTCATTTGCTCTCACTTAATTAATTAGCTTCTTCCATCACCAAATTTCGTTTGTTGCCTTCTCATAGAATAGAGATCCACTTTGCTTTTATTTGTGGTTTTATTATGTTAAGCTATTTATCTTTATCAATTCAATTTGATATTTCAAGTCACTTGGTAATGATGGTTAACTTGATTATCATTATTTTGAATGATTAATTATTTTCTACCTTAATCTCAAAGTATCATCTCACTTAAATGTTTAAACTGTTATATGGGGTCTCGGTATATGAGTTATATTATCCTCTAACACACCCCTTAAATAAAAACTCTTTGGACTTAAAAAAAGAGCTCGAAACTTGTACAAGCTCACATTACCTTGTGTGGTAGGATTTGAACTCTTGACCGTTAGGTTAGCAAGACTACGATATCATGTCAAAAAACTATCTTATCAAAAAACTTAAGTCTGTTAGGTGAGATTTCATTATATTATTTATATTATTCTTTAATACCCATCAACAAGAATTAGTATTGACTATCAATTGATCATATTTTCTTATAATTTTAATGGAAATAACTCTATTTAATATGTGTTTGGTATTGTTGTTGTTAGTAAACGAATCAAGCAAAAGAATAAAGTAGAAAGATAAGAACAATCACATAATACAAAGATTTTGTATAGTTCAACAATAGTACCATGTCCGGTTTAGTCTAAAATTTTTATCTCCTATGGTGTTTTAGTTATGAAAATATTTCCAATTTGAACTCCAAGTTTTTATTTCTTAGACCAAATTACAATTGAGTACCACGATCTAGTTATATCCCGACTCCGGATCAAGTTGAGTCATTAAGGCTAGAGTTGTCAATGCATCGACAAACCGATTTTTGTCTCTCCCCAAATGAGCAAATTCAATTTTTTTCAAACTCTTCAACTAATTTGGTAAGATAAACTTGATAAGGTTTCGAGTTTCTCATACTTGGTTTTTCATTCTCTTTTGACTTGGTAGATTATCGGTATCAAATCACCAAATGACTCAAGCTTTATAGTCCTCTCTCTCGGCTACCTCTATACCATATATGTAAGCTTTATACTCCACTATATTATTGACACGGTTAAACCCAATTCGAATGGCTATTGGGTACCGCCTATCATTTTATGAGATTAGAAAGGCCCTTACACCATTGTCCGATACATTCACTATTCGATCAAAGTACATAGTCCATTTTTATTCGCCTAACTTAACCCCTCCAACTTCGGATGTCATAAGATCTTCATCGGAAAGTCAAAATTTAACAGTTTATAATCATCAATCGTATTGTACGTCAAATAGTTTGCAATCGCACTCTCTTTTACCGATTTTCTAATCATGTATACAACATCATATTCACTAACAATACTTGTCATCTTGCAATTCTACTTGATAGGTATGACTTCTCGAAGATATACTTAAGGGGATCTATTTTTGAGATAAGCCATGTTAAGTAGTATAACATATACTACCTAAGCCGTTAAGCACTCCATACTAAACCACAACATATCTTTTTCAAAGTACTATACCGAGACTCACAGATCTATAAATTTCTTACTCATAAAGTACATTATTTGCTTCTTCCTTCCAGTACCATCATGTTATCTAAGAACATAGCCCATAGTCGACTCGGTGATTATTAGATATAAAATCGGAGGTTGCCTGAGCACCGATGGGAAAAAAAGAGGAAGGTTTTCTAGATACTATTCGATCTTGTCAAAAATAAAATAGTATGCATCATTCTAAGTTCTTAGGTTGCTCTTTCTCAATAGTTGAAAGATAGGTTTACATGTCATTGTGAGTCGGGAGATGAATCGAGTTATAAAGTTCAACCGGCCTAAGAAACCTAAGACTTTCTTTTTACTGTGAGGTGTTGACATTTCTTGGATAGCTTTAGCATTTCTAAAATCTACTTTTAACCCTCTCGTTACTCACAATAAATCCTAGTAATTTTTCTAACTTGACCCCGAAGGTACACTTGGCAGGATTCAGCTTCAATCGATATTTTATTAGTCATTTAAATAGCTTTTATATTATCCGAATATGATCTTTTTCGGGCTTCATCTTGGTGATCATGTGATGTACATATACTTTAATTTCTTTGTACATTATGTCATGAAAGAGGGTAACCATAGCTCGTTGTTCTATAATTTTTTAGACCAAATGATATGATTTTGTAACGATAGGTCCCTAATGGTGTGATAAAGATAGCCTTCTCCATATCTTTCTCTACCATCTTAATATGGTTATACCTCAAGAAATCGTCCATAAAGGAGTAAGTAGATTTCTATGCAGTATTGTCTACTAGTATATCGATGTGTGGTAAAGGAAAATCATCTTTGGGACTAGCTTGGTTCAAGTTTCGAAATCAACACACATTCCGATCTTTCCATTCTTTTTACCAACTACCACAATGTTTGAAACCCAAGTTGGATACTTGATTACCTTGAGAAACTCCACCTTAAACTCGCTTGATAACCTCTTCTTTGACTTTCATAAGGACATTTGGTCTCATTCTTCTCAACTTCTCGCTTTATTAGTTTATGATCGTGTAATAATGAAACTTTGTGTACCACTATACTAGTATCTAACCCGTGCATATCCTCATATGACTAGGCAAACACATCCTCGTACTTATTTAGTAAGGCAATCAAACACTTTTTTTCTTCTTTCAAAATCATATTTCTAATTTATAGTTCTTTTTATTTTTTTCAGTCCCATATTTATATTTTTTAGCACTTCTTGATAAGGTTTTATAGACCGTTCGAAAATTCTACTAACTTGGTAAATTCCTCCACATCTTCATTCTTAAATTCCTTTTCATCCAAGATAATCAAATTCTCATCAAATTTAGGCCAAACATGTTGAGTGTAATTATTTTAAAATTTTAGGATATATTCATTTTCTACATCCCCGAAAGTAAAAAAATACGAAAATAAAATGAATGAAAAAGAATGGACTTAGTATTTAAGAAAAATTTATCATCTCATATTAATAATATGGATAAATGCTCTACATAAATCTTTCTCGATATCTCGAGCTAGATAATTGAGAGATTAAGATACAAAAGAATAGCAAATTACTCAATAGTGTAGGTAAGTAAAATTTTCTCTTCTTTCCAATTATTGATCCCTCATCCAAGTGTTCCTTCCTTGATCGGCAAGTCGATAAGTAGTGTATCCTTCATAGCATTGACGATCAATTATGGTAGTGTCACCATTTGAGGAATGACAACCATCGTTTCAAGCCCAATGACCTCTTCCATCTTCGACTTTCCTTTTAGGTGCTTGATAGATAGAATAATGATTCTTACCTCTAAGTTTACCATCTCTTGATTCTAGTTGATGACACAAGCATAGTAAGGAAAGGTAGCTTGAAATTGAGGAATAAAAATCATTTCTTCATTTGGTTCTCGACCCTCAATTCTAGCAAAATATTTCTCTTTCTTCAACTCAATAGCCATTAGATAATCTTTTCTAGTAGACTTAAACTCTAGCCCAAAAGGTGATCCGAGTTAGCTTCCTTTCAAGTACTTACCGCTCCTAATATTCCATCATTGAGATCATAGTTTAATTGAAACTCATACTTCATCAAGTATTTTGTTGCCATCTTCACAGTGCCCAAGCACCTTTGACTCTCTCAAAAATGTATGCATAAGCATTATATCTATATTTACAACCTCAAACGAATGCAAATTGCCATCTCGACTCCCTTCAACCTCAATATAAGGTACCGACATATTTTTAAATAGAGGTAGTGCCTTTTCTACTATTATTGTGACTAATTTATCATTAACCATATACTTTAACCTTTGGTGCAATGATGATACCATAACACCAACGTAATGGATCCATAGTAACCACTAGAACCATACTCGTATGATGTAAGTATATCGATAACTTGCATAGTGACTTAGAATTGGTTTTGTCTAATATTGAAATTGATACGATCTCCCTATCACTCATCTTGAAAACCCATCATAGGCTCTAGCCATTATACTACTAAGACATATATGAGATTTATCCATGGGCAATTGATTTAAGACCGAGCTGAGCAGAGCATTCAAAGCAAACCTATTATCAATTAACACCTTAGCAATCATATGGTCCTTGCATTCGATCATGATATGTATTGATCCGTTAGTGTCTAATGCCTTTGGGATCCAGTTCATCTTTAAAAAATGATAAGTAGTTGGTAACTTGAATCTTTCCTACGAAACGCTCTATGTTATCCGAAGTAACATCTTAGAGAATATATGCTTTATTCAAAACCTCCTCCAATACTTTTCGGTATGATTCGAACTAATGATTAGTGATAGTAGAGAGCTTTTAGTAGGTGTCCTCTTTAATTGGTCAACCATATTATAGTCATTATTTTTCATCACTCTAAGAAACTTAATGGCTTCCTTATCATTGATAGGTTTGTTCACCTCCCTCACTTTGGTGAGGTCTATTACTTCTTTGCCCTTCTCTTTTTCAATTCTTCTAGAATGTAGCACCTCTTGCTTTGAGTGAGGCAAGCAATATCAATATTAAACGATATGTTTAATACTTGATAAACATAGCTTACCGCATTATAGGGTGGAGCTAGATGGCTCTTCGACTTGGATAAAATCATTCTATGAGTCTCATTACTTATTTTTTGATACCTATATACCTTCGAATAATCTCTTTCGATGATGAAACCATCTCTACTATCGCTCGCTCCTTGCTTTCTCAACTCGTAAAATTCTAAGAGTTATCATGGTCTTCATCTCCACATAGAAATCCTTACAACTATTAATATCATTTGCTTTCATCCGATGATATCCATAATACCGACTCTTGTCATTCTCATTACGATTACTAACTAGCCATTTAAAATAGCCTATTTATGCTAACATTGAAAATATGTCGTTCATCGATACTTTCATGTTATTTTCTCTCTATTAACCTCAATCTCTTTAAGGGTTATCATGATTATATTTTCACTTTTAGTAGTGTGATTTAGAAGTAGATTAGTATTGACATTGGGTATGTTTGAGTCGTCAAAACTTATTCAATTATGCTTGATGAGAAATCTCACTTTTCTCTTAAAAGCCAAACAATCTTCGATAGAGTGACTAGTGATACCGTTGTGATATTTATATTGTTCATTATCTTTATACCATGATAGGAAAGGAGGTCGTAGAAGTTCGCGAGAATAGGGACCACTTGTCCTATATTGACCGGATGGTAGAACAATTATTTCAAAGAGATAAGAGAGGCAATAATGGTTTGAAGTCCTCTCTATTATAGTTATTGTTACGGGTGGATTGGTTTTATGATGTTTGATTAAAATTCAAAAGACCACGAGGTGTTCTAACCGAGCAAGAGAATTGTTTATTTTGACGAGTAGGCATGGTTAGATTATATTGGGGTGATGGGTTTGGTTTGCTTGATTTAGTATGGGTGGTCTTGTTTGATTTGTGAGAAAGATAACGACTATAGGATGTGTTTGGTAAGGTTTTTAAGGATAGGATAAGTATTGTACTTAGTATTGGCTTCGATGGGTGTATTGCTTTGGGTTGTTCTAAATGCTTTTGGGTTTATACAAGCCAACTTAGTGAACTTCCCCATTTTTTCTCTTTACCTTCACACTTATCCTCTTCTTCATTCCTTTATAAATCTTTCCCGCCTTAATAGTCAATTCAACTCTCTCGGTAGTGACCATTATATCAATAAAGTTGGTTGAGGAATTGCCAATTAGATAGTCAAAGTATGGTGCTTTAAATGTGTTTGAGAAGATCAAAATCAACTCGGATTCTAGCAATAAGGGATGAATATGAGTAGCCACCTCACACCATCTTTATGCGTACTCTTTAATTATCTCTCTAGGCCCTTTCTTTATTTCTTGAACTTCCGATCTATTCAATGCTACCTCCATGTTGAACTTATATTGTTTTAAGAAAGTTGTCGGCTAGATCTTTCCACCTTTTGATCTTCAATCCTTTTAACCTCATATACCAGCTTAGAGCCGACCCACCTAAGCTCTCATAAAAGAAATGGATAAACAACTTTTCATCATGAATCACTTCGATCATCTTATTGTAGTATTCCCTCGGATGGATCATAGGACATCGGGTTCTAGTGTATTTGAGAAATCCAACACTTTAAATTTCCTTAAGATTATTACATTCAACACCAAACATATTTTTGAGGCCCCGATAGGAATATAGGTATCCTCCCCCTATACTACTCTTAAGCGTTCCTCCGGAGCCATTAATCTATCCATACTTGGACCTTCGGTTGCCCTATAACCATGAGTTACTTCTTTTACAAGATCTACGATGGGTATAAGTGGCATTTATGGGACTCAAGGGTCCATTGGATAGGCAAACTCCCCTGCAGGATATGAGGCTTTAGCATGGAAAACCCTTTGATTTGTTATTGGTATGATGGATGGCCTAAATTAATTAGGTGATGGAATAGCATACGGCATTTCGGGTTGTGTTCGTCCCCGATTTAAGCTACCTTCCCCAGTTGATACCTATTTTAATAAAGCTTTTAATTGGGTCATATCTTTTTTTAATGAGTCAATATCTTACTAATAAACTTTTTTTTTATTGTGCTCTCTTCTTGTTCTTTATTTGGTAAGTTACGAGTCTAGTGTTATGGATGAGCGGAGAGGATTGAGTGAAGCGACCTATATTTACTTCGTGAAAAACTAAGATACAAAAATATACACAATAAATACAAAGTGGAACTCCATGATTTGAACTAGGTTGGATACATTTCTTTGTTTGTTACACATCAAATCATGATAGAATTTTACAAAGGATAAGTCGGATCAAGCCATTACTTGTCTGAAGGAAAAATTAGCCTATAGATACTTAGACGATTAGCGAGATATATATACCTCTAATTTTAGTCGTGTCCTAATTATTCGTAAGTTCTAGAATGATGGAACTTTGATAACAATTTCGAGACTTGGAACCATTTTCATTAAAGGTATATGAAGGGCTAACTTGTACTTTATTAAAAAAGAAAAAGCATCCCTATTACAATTTTTGAAGGATCGAAATCCAAACCTTTAGCACATTCTAAATATGACTTTAAAGAAAAGTTACAATAAAGGAAAACCTATTACATATGAAACCCTATTCTAAGTTTGGCCACAGCCTCAAGCTTTCATAGGAAATCATACAATTTATGAGCCTTCGAAGTCTCTCATAAAAGAGTTAAACTTTTTTATCTTCTATCCGTACACCATCTTATGAGCCTTCGAGTCTCTCATAAAAGAGTTAAACTTTTTTTATCTTTTGTCCGTACACCATCGGTTAAAAGCTTTACGAGTGTGTTTCATCCTCAAGGTATAATTATTGGATTTTGAGCTTGTAAGTCATATTCCATAATCCTAATTTTTTGTTCGGTTACTTCTTTTCTCAAAGCATCCATTTCCCCTATCATTTTTTGCATAATCGAGTCGTGTTCTTTTCTAGATCTAGCCAATCGTTATTGGTTGAACTTATCTTTCCCTTTAAGTTCTTTCACATGAGTATTTAGATGGTGTATTATATCTAATTGATTTGCAATATATCCTCATATAGCATCTTTGAATTCCTTGAGGTCATCCTCCTCGGCTCTAAGCTTATCAAAAGCTTATTTTGTTTGTTGGAATCGACTATCAAGCTCTTTGTTTTCTTGTTCTAGAGCAACCATCACATCATCTTTAGTATCCAAAATCTCCTTTAACTTTCTCTTCTTTTGGGTCAATTCAACCAATTGAACATTCGAGCCTTCATTGAATATCTTATATTAGGCATTTACTTCTTGGTAAATAACCTCCATTGTCTCATTCATCGGTCAAGATGGGCCTTTGAATGGCGGCACATGATATCCTTTTCCTCTAGTGTTTTACCATTTTGGATATCCAGTTAAGGTCTTTCCATCTACTTTTTTTCAGGAGTGACAATCTCTTTACTCATCCAAGCAAGTCATGGCTCCCTTTAAAAGTTTTTTAGAGACCTTGAGATTATTATAATACTTGGTTAGACCAGTCATCCTTGGGATGAACTCGCTCAAATTCTAACTACTTTAGAAACATATTCGGACAAGTAATCGATGCAAGCAACGAGCTCTAATTAGTGGTACCCAAGGAAAGTTACCACAAAATGCTGTGTAAATTCAAAAGAAAACATATCATGCTCTCTAATAGAATTCAAAATTTTTTAAAATGAAGAATAAAGCAACCGATATTATCTTACCCAACTCATTGATGCATAATAAACAAAATTCTCTAACTTAAAATGTAGGTGCCATCGGGTATAAAAATGTCGGAGGCTTTTTCGATCACTACATGACTCATAATCCATATAAATAATAGTTAGATGCAACATCTCAAATGCCGATCTCTTTTTCTTCAGTAGAAGCTTAATGAAGAGTGTTTATGCCATAATTGCTATAGCAAGGTTAACTTTAAAAGATACCATACTTTTAAATACGTTGACTATCTCAACATCGATCATACTCTCAACCGATGACAACAATACCAACCATATATTACCGAGTGCCAAGATTCGAAGTCCAACTCAATTATCGGGATCTTGTAAGTGCTTCGTGAATTCGCGTAGAGAGTGATCCAAAACCAACCTTGAGATTGAACCCTCTTGATTAGTTATTTTTTGGCTAAAGTGGGATCGATTCCGGTTAATCATGTAAATTTTGATGGAGCTTGCTTAGGTGAACTATATAAGTAAACGAGTCTTTGTTTCGGAAAATGCT
The DNA here is from genome assembly GCA_963924115.1 of Dovyalis caffra. Lineage (NCBI taxonomy): Eukaryota > Viridiplantae > Streptophyta > Magnoliopsida > Malpighiales > Salicaceae > Dovyalis > Dovyalis caffra. The sequence continues at coordinate 1,557,749 of CAWUPB010001161.1, read as the reverse complement.
AACGAGCCTCATATTCTTCAAGGATAAGTGATGATAAGTCTACGCTTTCGAAGGTGAAGTAACAATAATTCGAATCCCAATGTCCTATCATGGCTTAAAAACATGCATTTTAGGCCTTAATCTTACTCAAATAAGTAATGTCACCATATATCTTTTGGAAGTTGGATTTGCATTGGGTGTGAGCATTTTCCAACAACTAAGGATTGGACTCGTATTGACTATCTTATCGATCAACTTAGCTTTTTTTGGCAACTTCGATATAAAATTCAAGGGTAGACAATCTCCTTCATCATTTTGGGCCCGCTCAAATTTGATCCTAAAATCCTTAACTTTGTTTCTAATTTCTTCTATCGTGATTCAATGCGAAGGATAACCTAGAAAACTAAAGGTGAGTAACGATATCATTTGAAAATAATTCGTTCCTTAATTAAGTTAACCTTAGTAAACATGATCTAACGTTTTTATGTTTGGGCAAAGTTTGTCTAGTCTTAAGATTTTCAAGTTTCTAAAATGTCTAAATTACCAATGGGGTAATTCAACCTCTAACCTTATGCACATGAAGGTAGGAGAAGGTTATTCCATCATTTCCTATGCATAGGGCAAGTTATAGTCCAAACAAGAGTTTAAAAGAGCATCGGTAGACTTTCATTATACTCACCTTTAGATATCTCTATCTAAATCATATCAAGGTTTCGCTCGAGCCCGTAGCTATTATAGGTTTTCTTTGTACTTTGTGCAACGAGTTTAAAGAAAAGGCATACAACCCGAGTTCAAAAATAAATGTATAGCGAGAAAATAAATTATAAAAATTTAAAGATATATAAATATAATAAAAAAATAAATTATAAAATAAATCAATAAAAATAAATACAGGAGATAAATCAAATAGACTAAACCTATGGCAGAGTCGTCATTCCGTCGCTACCCGACGTTGGACAAGACTCTTGAAAAAAATATTTTAGATATTAATTATTTTTTCAGAATTATTTACAAGTTTGGAGTTGCCACCTAGTATTGAAGGAACTAAGAACATAAAATTAGCACTCGAATCGGAGATTCTAAGATAAGGAGTTGGTTACGTTTTTTAAAAGACTTCTAATCACCCAAAAATGCCATTTCGCGAAAGGTACTATTTTTGGGTTTAGTCCTAAATTTATCTCCTAAAATTTTTTATTTGTGCCAAATTATTTTTTGATTTGAAACTCTAATTTTTCAAGCTAAATTAAATTTTTTAGTTTTGAGCGTGACATCATATTAAAACGATCATCCGGTGACACGTTGATTCAAACAATAGATTCACTTTAAGCCTCGATACAACCAAGTATGTCGAAGAACATCTTGATTATATGATGTTTTTTGGTAACGAAAATCCCTATTATATAGGAGACTTCATCAAGAATTCTTATTTTTTGGTTAAATGACAGTTCCTATAAGATAAAAGATTTCGTTGAAAATTTTTATTATTTTTATATTTTGTCAAACGAAAGTTCCTATAAAATAAGAGACTTCATTGAAAAATTTTTTTTATTATTTTTTTTGTCAAACAACAATCCTTATCGGATAGGAGACCGTTGAAAATTTTTTATTATTTATTATTTTATTTTATTATTTGTTAATAAAAAAATTATTGTCGATTCTTAAAAAATTAGGAGACTCGATAATTCTCTTATAAAATAATTATCTAATCCAATAACTAATGTAAATTTTAAAATTTAATAAATTTCAAGAAAAAAATGTTTAAAATATCGAATCTACATTAATTTAGAAAATAAAAATATAATGAGAAATAAAAAAAATACTCAAGCTATAGTAAATAAAACCAAACTATTAAAAGGAATCTTTTTTTTTTTTTTGCCCCAAGCCCATTGGCTTATGCCTTATTTTCTCCTTCCCATTTCTTTTCTTTTTTTTTTCCTATTTTTATCACTCTTTTTTATTCCTTCTTCCTTATATATATATATATATATATTGGTGAAGTTGGACTAGTTCCAGCTTCCCGATTCCTTTATTATTATTATTATTATTATTATTTTATTATTATTATTATTTTTTGTGGAGAAGAGTGAGGGGGCAAAAGCTGGATCAAAACCAGCATCTGCCTCTTTTCCATCTTTTTAGCCAGTCAGTCCCGACTTCATTTAGCGTGGGTTGGGCCACGTTTCCTTCTTTTGTTTTCTTTTCTTTCTTTTTTTACACTGAACTGGGCTAAGACCTAGAAACACGACCCAGCTACCCTTTTTTCGATCAAAATAGCCTTTTTATTTAGTTCTGACTCTTTCTTTCTCTCACACATGTTCTTGATGTTATTCATTTTCTCTCTCTATTTTCTAGTTTTTTCTAGAATTAAAACCCCATTTCAAAAAAATCATTTTGCTAGCATATTATAGTCATACTCTTGTTTCAATCACAAACTAACAATTAAAGATTAAACGTGTAACTAACAAACATTTGAAATGATGGACAACAAAATCAAAATTGGAAGAAGAAGAAAAGGAAATAACACAAACCTGGAGTGCCTAAATTGGTGATCATTATTCTAAAAAGATGAAAGTTGAAACTCAAAATGGTTTCGGGAGGTTTAAAGGACCATCTATTGGTTTGGAAATGCCTGGATAAGATTCAAAGCCAAGAATTGAATCTTGTAGTTGAAAAAAAGCACGAACTCCAACCTAGAAAATTTTGAAGAACACCAGAAGCTGCCTAGAATGTCAAAAGAGAAAACCCAGCAAGTCCAAAATCAAGCCTCCAAACCCCGCCAATGAGGTTAAGAAACTTGTTATGATTGACACTAAACCCAGAAGCAAACGAAAAAAATAAATTAAAGAAACCAAAGGTGAATGAACTAAAACCCATAGATGATGAACACTAAAACACTACACAGAAAAATCCAAAAAATTGCTACTGCTAAAGATAAAAAATCTACCTTTCTCTCTTGATTTTCACTCTCTCTTAACCCATAATTTTTTATATTTTCTTCCTCCCCTTTCTTCTAGGCCAACGCAAGCCTTTTTATAAGCACAAATTGGCTCGAATCTCTCCTCTAGAATCAACCCATTCACACAAGATCCAACTGTTAAGGCAAAGAATTTGCCTTTGATCAGATAAAACTAAGGCATCGATTGCATTGAGGCATGATCCTTGGCTGGTATCAAATCCAGTTAAGGATTCTGGTGAATGCAAATCAATCCAAAACTTAATCTTAGGAAGATTTCTCTCCTGGGAAAGATTGAGAAACAATCCCAAGAGAGATTGTTGGGTTGGAGCGGATGACATGTAGTCCGCCAGGCTCTAGTCCTATCGTTCGCCTCACAATTTCAATTTAGTCCCTACAAATTTCAATTATCCACAATTAGATCTTTTTGTTGTGTAATTTCAGTCTCTGTAAAATATGATTTTATCAATTAAGCTCCTATAGATGTAATTTAGGTTTCGAATTTCTCAATTGATTCGATTGAAATCCTAATTACTTCAATTACATTTTCCTTTAATGCAATTATCCCCCTAAGTGTAATTCATGAGTTTTTTTTTTTTTTGGATTTTCTATATATTTCTTTTTGTATTTTCTTTTTTGTACTTCTTTTTCCTCCTTTTTAGAAAATAACTAAATTCTTGAAGTAACCAAAATTAAAATTGTGATTTTTTTTTCTAATTATGACAATAACCATTGGAGATAAAATAAAGAAGTGGAGCAATGAAAAATGACATAAAATAAAGAATAAACTAAAATAATAAAAAAAAACTAAAATAATAATAGAAATAAAATGAATAAAATTATACAAAAAAAATATAACCCAAATTTTGTGTGATGACATTCTTCATCGTTGAAACTTTTTATTTCAACTTTGATACTATAGATTCGTTAACATTAATAGCCCTTCCATCCATCATAGATGCTAACAAAGACATTCTGATCATGTTAAATGTACATGTGTTCAAATTTTATCAGACATTGTAGGTCCCGCTTCCATTTTTGCCTTTTCTTTTACTTGTCTTTTATTATTTTTTTCAAAAAAAAAAAAAATTTTAATTTCAAAAATTAAAACCAAAATAATATAATCATTTATCAGAGTTTATTTAGTGGTTTTAATAGATATTATTATACCATTAAAAAGTTGAAATTAACACCGAGTTGCCGTTTGGGCTTGTAGCTAAGGCTTAAGAGTCGTCACTCCAACCAACATGGTTGAAAATTCTCTTTGGCACAAGAAAAATAAGAAAGAAAAAGGAAGTGACTGACATGTCACATGATGCATCCATAGCCAATTCATCCAACCAAGGGTTCAAGCTTATTTGATAGAAAACACCAACTCATAAAAAAATAAACAAATAAATAAATACATAAAAGTGAAGAGGAAAAATATTCATGACATTTAAATATCACAAGATAATTGACTGATCATACAGATTTTCTAGAACTACAACTTGATTCTTCATATATCTTTGATAATTTATTTTAGATGATATATGCTACTGATCATATATATATATATATATATATATTTATTTTAGTATATGGAATGGAACAACATCACGTATATATGCATAGTATTGCTCATAACTGAATACAAAGCATATATAGTTGCTAATTACTTCGATTTACCAAGAATAATTATGATATTTGGCAAGAAGGGTAGGGAACACCACAAGCGGTAGCAACCTTTCTAGCACCAGGAGCTGCAATATACAGCTTGAGGCTTGAATCCTTAAGGTATCCACAAAAACAAGGCAGCTGCTCCTTCAGTTGGCCGCAGCAAGCGGTAGATGGTGGTGCAGAGGACATGATTGCTCCTAGGCATGGGCTCACCAGCCCCGGGTTACATGTCACTGCTTGTGACACCTGTGCTTCATCAAATAACATCACCACCACCACCGCAATTAAGAAGAAAGACACCTTCTTCATCTTCAATAATCTTGTTATTGCTATATATTCTTTCTCTTCTCTCAGTGTACAAGAATTATGCATAGGGGCCAAGAGTTTGTCCAAGAATTTATGGAATGGTGATGCTGAATCAAGAGTTGACCCCGGTCAACAAGTCAAGTAAATTGGTTCTGCCCATCAACCCATATCTTACGCAGTATCTGAACCTAGCTATTTCTTTGTTTTCAATTGCTGCCATGTTGTCTCAGACGTTATCCTAACAAGTCAAGTATGTGGAGCCATATTGGCCCTACCTATCGAACAATATCGTCCTGAGTATCTGAACCTAGCTGTTTCGTTCTTTTCAATCGCTGTCAGACATTACCTGTTGACTCAGGCATTGTCCTTACTTTCTTAGCAACCACATATATTTATTATTATTATTATTATTAAGAACTACTTTTTTGTTATACTTTGACCGTGTTTCTTTCAGAAAAAATTAGTTTCAAAAATTTATTTTTTTTATTTTTTATTTTTTTTATGTTTGTTTTATATTTTTAAAATAGTCAACGAAATTTGATTTTCAATTAACAAAATTTAATAAATTATTTTTTAAAAAATATTTTTTGAGTTAAAAAAGAATAAAATATTTTTCTTTCTCTCATGAATCGTCTCGCTCTCGTGTTATTCACTTCTCACTCGATATATTTTAATAATTTTTTTCTCTCGTCTCTTTTGTATTTAAAATATATCAATTAATTTTTAATTATTTCTTATCAATTATTATTAATTATTTAATTATTTTTTCTCTATTTCTGTTAACATTTATTTTTTTATTTATAAATATAATAAATATTTTTAAAAACCATTTTTACAAATTAAAATTATTTTTATAATAAATATTTCAATGATTTATCTTTATTTTTTTACCATCATCCAAAACACCACCTAAACTATATTTAAATAATTAAAAATGATTATTACAAGATTAGAATCATTTGTAAAAAAAATTGAAAATAATTAATTCATTAATAATAAATACATTATTTTCTCAACACTATTCATTTACAACTAAATCAATAATTGTAACTAATTTTAATCAGTTGTAAAATTTTATTTGGTAATTGTAGTCAATAATTAGTTATAAATTATTTCAACATTAATCTTTTGAAATCAAATGAATAATTATCTACAAATGATAACTAATAATTTGTAAAATTATTTTTTAGACTAAATTATGAGTTCAATTTCCAAGAAAAGAAAACGAATTCTTAATTAAGTTACCAAAATAATAATGCTAGGATTACTTAGAAATTGTTTTACTAAATGTGAATATTGACTTGATTTTGTTCCAAGTAGTTTTTATGAATTAGTTTGATGATTAAAAATATACATTTTATTTTTTAATTTTTTAATTTTAAATCTTAGAGTCGTATTTATAAAAATTTATTAAATTTTTCTAAATGCATCGTATATTGTGAGATAATGAATATACCTTATTGAAGGTTTCTCAAAACTCGTTAATGTAACAATCACAATCTTTTTTTGTATTTCGAGTTTTACGTATCAAACAAACATTGAATACATGTTTCAGCATTTTTTTTATATAATTGTCCAACGTAAGAAAATATTTTTTGAAAAACAATTTTTTAAAAAATAAAATTTTCAGAGTTATTTTTTCAATTGAAAGTTATTTTTTGTCAAACAAACGGAACTCACATCGATAATTATTTTCTCAAGGACCTCTACTAACTTGGCTTTGTTTCATCTATTAAGATATAAATGATATTTTGCAAAAGTTTTCTTGTTTACGAAACAGTACAATTGGATCGGTTTTTATATAATAAGATTAAGTTTATTTTCTAGATCAAACAAAAGATCGATATCCTCCACAAGTGAAAAAACAAAACACAAAAATATATGAGATTCTAATTGTTTGAACACCAACATGCCAAAACCATGAATCAACGAGTGATATAGTCTTGTTGATTTTAAATGTTTATTGTATGGTAATAATAATAAAAAAAAATGCTGAACCATTCCTAGATAGTTTACCTAATATCAATCGCAAAAAATACTTAGTTTTAATACTAAAATATTGCCATAATGAATTAATAATGCCTTTGCCGTTTGAAAAAAAAAAAAAAAGGAAACAAAGAAGGAAGTTAAAAAAAGAAGAAGAAAAAGATTTGATCTCATTTACCATCACTCAATTAATTAGCTTTATATTCTCTCATCACCGAACTTCGTTTATTGCCTTCTCATAAAATAGAGCTCCACTTTGCTTTTATTTGTAATTTTATTAGGTTAACTTGATTATCACCATTTTGAATGATCAATATATTTTATACCCCAATTATATTTTCTTATAATTTTAATGAAAATAGCTCTATTTAGTATGTGTTTGGTATTGCTGTTGCGATAGCTTAATTATAAGCTGCCGCAATACCAAACTCTAACATAGCCATTGGAGAGTTCTGTATATCTTTAAATGAGAGTAAATCTATGTATCTTTTTCTAATTTTTAATCATGTAATGAAAAATAAACTGTAAAATAACATTTTTTGAGTTATTAAATTTTTAAAATAATAGAATTTTTATTTATCAACTTTATTTTAAGCCTCATTTATTTATTGAAAAAAAAAACTCTATTAGAAAATAAATGAGATTATTATATTTGGTTGTGTAAAATATAACTTAATTATTATTTATTTTATAATTAATATCACAAGTTTAAAATTAAAAACAATAAAAAATGAGAGTGAGAAGTGTTATAGAATCCAAAATAAACAACAAAGAATTTTTAATATATAAAATAGGCAATGAAATGTTGGCTGTAGAGACAGGCTGCTCGTTTTTTTTTTGTGGTGGGTGATAAGACAGAACAAAATATAGAAAATAAATAATTTACTTTTTATACTGTTATTTCTTGTGCATGTTATGGTTTCCATACGGTTTAACCAATTTTTTTCTTATTTTTTAAATATTTTTATTTTCTCTACTCAATAAAAGATATTTTAGTTTCAAACAAAAATATATACATTAATTTTAATAATTTTTTAATCTAAATTGGAATACTTGAAGAATTTTTTTTTTCCAATTCACTACATTATGCATAATTAAGTTTTTAATAATAAATTTTTTTAAAAAATTAATATAATGACTGTTATACATATAAAATCAAATAAATATTAGTTTGTTATTGAACACAAAAAATCATATATAAAAAAAATACTGTCTGGGCTTAGAGGCCCAAGTGAGCCTGGGCTGCAGTCAAAGCCTAACCATGGAAAAAGAATACATGGACGGCTCATACTTATCCTCCTCGCAAATGACACATTGTTGGGATCGTTTTTTATCTTGGGTTAGATGGATTTGCCCCCATGGAAATATAAAATATAAATAGCAATTAGTGCGAAGGTTCATCAAAAGTCAAGATGGCCGAGTTGGTCTAAGGCGCCAGTTTCAGGTACTGGTCCGAAAGGGCATGGGTTCGAATCCCATTCTTGACATAAGTTTTTGTGGTCTTTCAAATAGTTATTCATAACATGATAATCACTCATCTGATCATCTCTCATGTTTCAATTCAAGTTTACATATTTGAAAGATGTTTTTTTTTTTAAAAAAAAAGAATTTGACAATTAATCTAAATATAAAAAACCCTAAGTTTATATTTTCAACAATGAAATTCCCTTCCTCGGTCGCTTGAGACAACTGTTCTACACAGCTTGAGTCACCAGAGGTTTCTGATTGAATTGATGGAAAAATAAAATAATCTGGTAGCCTTAGAATGATATTGCTTAATTTTGCAATTTGGGACTTAAATTGAAAATTTTATTGACTGGATAACATAATCTTGTCCCCTTGAACTTAAGTGGAAAAGCAGGATTAACAAATACTTCTCTACCTACTCATTAATTTATTAGACAATTCTCCTTTTCTTTTGAGAACTAATATTAGACATTTCCATAGTTTTTATACAACTAATCAGATGATTTCTTTAATCTCGGCAGAACAATTTAATGCTTCATTTCTATCATTGTAAAAAATATATATTATCAATTTAATTTATTACATTTCAAAAAATAAAAATTGTGAAAGGCAATACGCTGACGTTTGGTTTGTATTAGCAAATACTTGGAAAATTAATGTTTTTCAGTTTTCCTATAGGAATAAAAATTTGAATATCTTTGCTTTGCATACAAATCCATATGCACAATTTATACTCAATATCTACGCTAATTTTGTATTAGCAAACAAAATAGTTCTCACAATTGCAGAGCAACATGCAAAAACAAAAATAAGTACGAATATTTTTATATATGCCCTTTCGTCTTGACTCTAGAGTCTTCAGGTTAACCTCTATAGATACTGACATTTTAACAGACTGTTTCGATATCCTTTGATTTAGAGCTAGAAGAGTCCAGTTATTAATAATTATTTTTAGATAATAAAAAACACACATCTGTCAGCGAAAATAGCCAATATATATATATTTTTAATGAGTTAATATTACTTAAAAGACTTAAAAGACAAAGAAAAGTTGTTTAGTTACCGGATACAATTGCTAGGAAAAAAATGATTGTAAAAGGTGTGTTCATGAAAGAAAATAACTCTAATAACAAAGTTGTCTTAATTTATTTATTTAGAAAAACATAGTACCTCAACCCAAGAGGCAGTAGATTAATGCGGTGGAGTTCGGCATCAGGCAGATGGAGGGTGATCTTCGAACTTCCAAGCCCAGAGCTCTTTCTTTTGGGAAAGGTTGAACTGTGATTTTCATTTATTTGACCTCAAAATTTAGCACATATCACTATGTGGCAGCTGTCAGTAGGTCCTCCCATGTGGTTAATTTTTCTCTAGGCTTGCGTCTCAAATTCCCAAGCCTCTTCTCTTCAGAGTCGATCTTTTCCCAGCCACTAAACGGTACAACTCTTACACTTCTATTATCAAGTAACTGAAGGAGTCCCTGTCTGCCAGGCTTCGGTAAGGTAGATGGGGATGCTATCACTCCTTGATGAACGTCTTCTGAGATACTTGCCACCTATCACGCAAAAGCATAGTGAGTAAAGCAAGGCTTCTAAATAATGAAAATAACAGGGATGCAAGAGACGACTTACAGTTTCTTCAGCACAGTGGAGATTTGTAGCAACAATCCCAGTTGGTCCCCTCTTCAACCACCCACATACGTACAAACCTTTCTCAAGCAGTGCAGGATCTCCTGAAGTATCAGCAAGAACTCGACCTCGGATATTTGGAACCACACCTGGGAAAGAAGTCATGAGAAGGGGGTGGCAAATCAGTTTATGCAATGTGGCATATTTAGAAACATTGGTAGGGAAAGAATTGGGCAGAAGACTCCCCCAACCTCAAAGTTATAAGTGTGGGTTTTGGAATGGACAGATCAGGGCCTATTGATTCAAATAGAAAATATCTGAGACAAGCATTATGGTTCTCGTTTGCTCAAATTTTAAGAGGTTACTTCTAGGATTTTGTAGACATGTTGAGCTAAATAATTAATCAAGCAACTTTGAAAGAAAACCTCAAGCTGGTTTCAAGAACATTTTACACAGCCAGCTTTTTACAGCTTTTCATTGATAAAATAACACAGCCAGCAATAATGAGCAGAAAGGGTAAACCATCCTTTCCTTCTTTTTTTTTTCTTTTCAAATTACCTTTTTCATGATCAAATGGTAAGCCATCAACTGGTACAGATTTGTAACCAATGCTCTTTAGCACCAACCTGCAAACAGAAAGGGTACATTGCAAAAATGTGATCAGTAGATCATAACAGTGATTTGTTTTGATGGATTAAAACAACTTTGCTCCTTTACAGACTTCTGAATTCCTTTATCATGCAGCTGTACATGAATCACATCACCTATGACAATTTAATTTACAACTATTCACATTTTTGGTCAAGCACTGACTGAACCTGTCCTGATAATGGTGCTCTGAGTGAAGTAGAAAGCAATTGTATTTATATCAGAAACAAGCCCATAAACAGCACTGGTTAACGTGCTAAAATATATAACCAGCCAAGCTTGACGAACAAAAAAAAAAAAAAATTACCCGCAGTCAAGGTCCTCATATAGTCCAGTTCCCACAGCAATCTGCTTCCCAGGGCTGACAGCTGCAAAATAGATCAAGCAAAATAAGCATTGGCATAGCTGGACAAGGACATTGAATAGTGCAATCTTTGTGTTGACAGCTCAGAAGTTCCTCTTTTCTGTGACACTTCAAAGAATCTCATTTGTAATTATAATTGTGTTAAAAAGTTACATGCTAATTTTCTCAATTGTAAGACAAGATCTCATTACTTAACACCATCATTCTGAATATTATGATGAAACAAACTTTTATTTTGAATGTGTGCTAGATACATTAGGTAGAATAATGCTGTGATGCAAGGTAACAACATCCAACAACTAAGAGTAGAGAGTTTTCTAAACATCGAAATAAAGAGGCACGCATGAAGACTCATATACAAAAACCATTTATAGAGAGGAAACGTGCCTTTAAGAATTGTCTTCTCAAAACAAACACCAGCAACACGACCACTATCGTCACCTGAATCCAGAAACCTATCAGGTTTCCGGAAGAAAACAAAGTGAAGCTCACGCTGACTTGAACTGGGATGAGAAGGTGCTGAAGCAGCAGCTTTTGAGAGCAACTCATAAACCCTCCTCTGAATTCGATTGTTTTTCAGCTCTTCCTTTGCCAATGACAGCATAAAGACACAGAACCATTAATAAGAAAGACTAGGTGCTAAAAGTATAAAGATGAAACCCAAATGACAGGAGAATTTAATCAAGTTGGGTCCTAGATGTATTGTTTGACCAATTTATAAGGCCTAGGCTAGAAAGACAAAAAGCTTGATCATTTTTTGAACAATATTTCACCTTTTCTTTCTCAATCAAATCTGGATCCTCAAATTATTCAAGTAGGAAGCACTCGGTTATGTCCTAATATATTTTCCTCCTCTAACACAATTATAGATTGTGCCTTGAAGGGCCACAAAAAGACACAGCAAGGAGACAATTTTTTAAGCTCAATCTTAAATTTGAGCAGCTATCTACAGGAAGCAGTCACAACAAGATAGATTCCCAGAAATGGGTTACATGTCAGAAAGCATACTTTATCAAACATCTATAGTGAAGAAAATTGAAGCATGAGCATTAATTTTATCCCTGAACTGACCTAATTTCAGACTTCTACAACTACACACAAAGTGGAACCTAGTTACAATGTGTGGGTTAACTGACTATCAACCTATCCTCGGTTATTCCACAATATCCTTTTTTCTGCTGTCAAAAACATAAAAATATCCAGTATTTAGTCAGAAACTTGCATGCATAGATATAAAAAAGAACCTAATTTTTACTTTTAGCCATCTTGACAGTTGTACAATATTTTGTCATTCCCATAGCCATCCCAATTTAGTCGACCACATCCTTCCACTTCTTTTTTCCAAAATTGATCCAGGAGCTACACAGTTAAGTTTGATTTTCAATTCTTCAATTTGGATGGAAAGTAAATAACATTTCAAAGTGTGATTTCTAACTTGTAAACCAAAGACATGAGGAGATTGCTCGATTACACTAGTACAAGTGCAATCTGGGTCATTTCAGTATTTTAGATAAAAAATGCATTAAGCGGCATTGCAAGAATAAGAAAATAATGATGATGATGATGATAACATTCATTATGATTTATTCCACTAGGAAAAAAAAACAAAAAACAAATAAAGCACCATGCCCATGAACTGAGCATATAGATGAATGGAGTTGAGAAATACCTCATCTTCTGGACTTTTACGTAAATCAACTTCCTTGATGTGAATAGACATATCTTTAATACCTGCAGCAATAACATTATATCAGCAGTGACCTTCTAAAAGTAAGGAAGTAAAACCAGAAAGATCTCTGACTGAGCATATTAACAAAGTCAGATTGCATATATTCAGCAGTAAATTAATTTAGCATCAACTACGACCATTCAGATAAAATATGCATTGATATGTGCCACACAATCAATCAGAGAACATCTATATGCCATACTTTAGAGAAGCATATGTTGTTCAAAATATATAACTGGTTGAATGCTGATTTTTTTGTCCTGCACATAGATTGATATACATAACAGTCTAAAATGAAGCATCACATTTGAAAAAAAATCATTCAGTTCACTACTTTAGAAATGAAATAGGTGTCTAAAGTAGGTAAAAGAACAATACTTTAGACCCATCATTGCTTTTGCAGCAAGCCTTAATAATCCACATACGACACCCACAAATATAAAGATGGATACAGGTACATAGTCACATGCTAAAAATTACCAAGAATTTCTCGTAACTCTTTTGCAGTACAAGCTGCTTGGGCTGGTCCACGTCTTCCAACTAAATATACTTTCCTGCAATTATGTCATAACATTAACACAGCGAACCAATAAAAAAAAATAGCAACAGATCCATCCGATCCCTGTCAAGTAGTTGAATAAACAACCTTATTGAGCTCTGCTCCAGAGCTGCCAAAGCGTGACTGGCAATATCAGTTGTTGCCAATACTGATGTTGATTGTAGGAGGATACGGGCAACATCAAGAGCTACATTTCCCTGAGAAATAAACAGAGAATTGTCACAGAAAAGTGCGGTATACATCTTGGTATTATAGACTTCCCTGAAAATGCGGGGTGAACTATAAAATTCAGGGATAAGGCATATAATTTAGTGACTATTTAAATGTACATTTAATTATACTGAATTTCTGGCATACTTAGAAATGGGCAAACACCTAACAGGCATGAGATGAAAAAGAAGAGCTTAATATCATCTATAAAATTCTGAGATGTTAAACATGTTGAATGCATATTTCAAATTGATCAAGCCTACGCTATCACTTATGATGCTAACAAAACTAAGCACCCTTATGGAATGGGTTACCCCCAATGGCACAATTTTCCATTTAAACAAACCAAAGAACTTCCAGCATCAGAATCTAAGCTAACTGACAGACCATGCATGCGTAACGCTAACCTGGTTACAAGAGAAAGGGAAAAGATAAAGTATCAAACTTACTACAAACAGAATTTTATTCAGATTGCAAGGAACTTGTGCCATTTGCATCTCCCAGCAATAATAATAATAATAAATAAATAAATTGCAGGTTTAACCCCTTTAAAGGCATTTAACATTGTAATGATTCAGTAATTATCTAATTTATCTTACTTTCAAAATAATGTATTAGCATCATCATGTCCTAACTTGTTTACATTGAGCAAATCTATCATTTAATTACCTAAGATTGGTTGCAAAATATAGAACAGCCAAATGACAGTCTAAGAGGTCACATTGACCCCATCTTAACCAATTTCCTTAGTTAATAGCATCTCCCCCGTTCCAAGATTATGCCTATCTAATTGCTAATCAACTTGCATATCAAATTCAAAGTTTTGTAGTTTGGTCAGCCCTAAATCATCATTGAAATCCTTAATGCAACTTTGATGAAGAAAATAGCAATATTCTTACTACCTGGCCCAGAATAACAGCTGTATCGGTGCTCTTCAAATCAGGATTCAAGTTTTTTCCATCTGGGTGCCCATTATACCACCAAACAAATTCTCTAGCTGAGTGTATCCCCGACAAATCCTACAAAATGAAAAGAGAACAAAAGAGAGAAGATATAAACAACTGAAATTGCAATCTTTGCAGCCTTAATCATCAATCAAAAGCATTAAATAATTCACACTGCATTCAATAATGGAAAAAACACATTGAGCACCTAGGGATTTGGGAAAAAAATAAAAGAAGAAGAAGAAGAAGAAGAAGAAGAAGAAGAAGAAGATATCTTTTCATATATTTGTGTCTAGTTTTATAGGACATACTTCTCCTGGAATACCTAGAGCTCTATCACTTTCAGCACCATAGGCAAGCACAACCTGCTCAATAGCATGTAAGAAGTTAACCAAAACAAATCAAGCATACAATATAAAATGTACAAAAGAAAACCAAAATGAAGTACTGTTAACAAAAAAACATTTTAGAACGTGAAACTCACCACATGATACAACTCGCGGAGCTCAGAAAGAGAGACAGAGGACCCAAGAGTAACATTTCCAAAGAAGGAGCAACGTTGATGTTGTGCAACCTTTGAGAACTGGTTCGTCACAATCTGTTGCAGGTTTTCTGGTAAACTAAAGCTCAATTAAGACAATTATCTTGCACCAAAAAGTTGATAACAAATTTAACTATTCAAAATAAATAAATAAGCAAAACCCGAATTTGCTAGACACAGGTAATCCTGAGCCATAACCATACAATATGGGGACATAAGAAATTTGCAATTGGAAAAACTCACAGTCTCCAAAACATAATCAAAATCTTAAAAGCAATTACATTTCCTCTTCCCCCATTTTCTCACAAAATTTCGGCTTCCAATGGCATATCACCAACTCTATGAATTCAACTAAAACTTCGCAAAATTCTATAAAGAATGAAAAACAAGAACAATAACAGACCTTAGTTTCGGGATGATCAGGTGCAACACCAGACCGGACTAAACCAAAAGGACTGGGCAATCGATCAATGACATCAACTTCAGCCCCTTGATGCGCCTTCAACATCTAATTATAATAACAATAATTGCAATTTAAACACAGAATAGGAATAAATACTTCTAATGTGAATGTAGATAATTAATTAAATAACCTTTTCAGCAGTGTAGAAGCCAGCAGGTCCAGTTCCAACAACGCAGACTCGTAGACGATTAGAAGAGAGAGTTGAGAAGCCCCTTCCTCTTCTTGATAATGATAGTGATATCCGTCTAATTGCTTGATGATATATCGTCATTTCTGGGAATTTCTAAGCCGAAAAGCCTAAAAATATAGGATCTCTAATTATTTAACATGCAACAACCCTAATTCACTCCAAATCCCTCAACTTTAATCTAAGAGATTAAAAATATAAAGAAAAAATAAAAATTCCTTCCAATCTGGTTAGGGTGGCGCCGTGAGGAAGGGCGAGGTCGTGGTCGGAGGCTCAAGGAAAGGGCGAGGAAGACAGAGAGTAGTGAACCTATTCTTCACGGTTTTGTTTTACCGAATTTGTCTCAAAAAGCTTGGGTTAGTAAAAGCGGCCATCATGGGCTGGAAGGAGAATTTTATGGATTCTAATGTTATGGGCCTAGCTAAGTGCTAACTAAATGGGCCACTCAAAAAATAGGCCCATTCCTTAAAAAAAAAAAAATCCGCTGAGCTTTGTTTCGGTTTAATGGCATTTTTGGGATTGCAGCTGATTGAAGCTTATGCTATGGATTTCGTAAATTTTGATATTCAACCATCATGTTTTAAAAAATATTATCAATTTGATTTGAATGTTATTATTGAACAAAAAAATTCTTAAAAAAAATTAATTTTTAACATTTTGAGCTGAAATTTTTCACATGTGCTAATGAAAATTTAATTTAATTTCAAAAATAATTTTAAGAAATTTTGAGATCAAGAAATATTTAAGTGTTAACTATTAAAAAATTTGAAAAAAAATAGAAAATAATTTTAAATGATCCCAAATTTTATTAAGAACCTTAAAACTATCATATAAATTTGTCTACTTAGTCTTATTATGATTTTTAAAATATTTGTATGGTAAAAAATACAATGCCTAACCAAGCTTAAGATAGGTTAATTTTGAGAACAAAATGTGAATATTTTGAGAATTGCACTAAAATTATATGTATAAATCATATGATTTCCGAGGAGCTTCCAAAAACATTTTAGATAATTTCAACTTTTATTTTATTTTTTATAATTTATTGAATGTTTATGGTTAAAAAACACTTTCCAACTTTAAAAAAATTTTGAAATTATTTGTAAAGGTGGATTATATTTTCATTAGCTACTACAAAAATTTTTAGTTAAAAATACTAAAATTTGATTTTTTTGAAATATTTTTTAATCAATACTTACAATCAAATCAAACGAGTGGATAATATACGTCCAAAACATAGTAGTTAACTTTTGATTGGGTTCTTTAAGATTCCCTCAAATATTTTATCGAAATTTGAATTTTTTTTTTTTTTGAACTTGATTTTGTATTTGGTTAATTGTTTCTTGTGTATTTTAATATTTAAGTTCCTTTCAATTTATGTTTTGGGATTATACTCCTCCTTTATTGGATATATTTTATCAAATACACAATAAAGTATTGATTTATACTACTCCTTTATAATATAGTATTTATAACCAAATTAAATTTATAAGGATCATTTAATACATAATTTAAATAATTGTATTGAATTAATTAAATGTTAATGATTTAGTTTAATTAATTGAGATTAGAGCTTCTACCAAAAACTTTGATAAGGCTTTGTTCAAGAACTCTTCTTTTTCACCTCTTCTAGGTAGTCCTTGTAATTGCATTTTCAATACCTTTTCTTGTTACAATGAAAGCGGACCGTATTATTTGGGCTATTCCGAGCCTCGGGCTTTTTCACTCCTCTAGTAGATGTAGTAGAAGACTTCTTCTTTTTTATTGCTTGGGCTTTTTCTTGCCCTTCACCACGTCTTTTTCCTTATTAACAAGAAGTAAAAAACTTTTATTCTTTTTGTTAATTTTAGGTTGAGCTTCCTATAGCATGAACAATAACTCTCAAAGAGTTTTTGTTGTGCATCATGTTAAAGTTCATGATGAATTGTCCAAAGCTATTGGGCAATGATTGCAATACTAGGTTAATGGATAATTTAGCACCCATTCCAACTTCAAGCTTAGTCGACTCGTCAATATAGCCTATCATAGCCTATCATCTCTCATCTATTTTAGCTTTAAAGACCTTCCTTGTTATCTCATAACGCTCATACTTAGTATTTACTTCAAACAAGCTTTTAAGTTTCGTTGTGATATCAAAGGTGTTTGTGTCTTTATGTTGGTGCCTATGCTCCAACGTCATGTCGCCTAACATGATACTTTGAGAAATGATTGCATCATCCCTATGTTTGACCCATGCTACATAAGCTTCGACTTGATATCGAGGAGACTCAATTGGGAGAGATTTCTCTATCATATAGAGAATTTTCTCATGTTGGGGAACTATTCTTATATTCATTTCCTAGTAAAAAAAAGTTTATGCTATTGAAGGTATTACTTTCATCAATGATCGATCGTATTGATATGTTGCTAGTCATACAATGCAATTTGATAGGATAGAGAAACATACGGTTTGGTTAATTGAATTTACGTGAATTAAAAAAAAATTAAAAAAGTAAAATCTATGTTAGCTCCTACTATTTTCTTCAAATTCTATAACCTTCAATATAAGACTCAAGAAAAATTTTTGATTTGTTGTTCTTAGTGGGTTTAGGATCCCATCCTTTAAGATGTACTAACCTTGAGTTATCTCAACAAGTCATACATGAAGGATTAAATAGGTAACTCTTGACCAATTGAATCTAATGTAATTCCTAATCTTATTGGCATGACAAATCTTTATCATCGCACATCTTATGTGAATACCAATCTTTATCTATAAATTTATTAGATCTTGAATTATCTTAACAAACTCAACAACTTGTATTAAGTTGGACCTAAATGTTCAAGAGCGTCACATGACCCATGATTTGATTTCCTTGAGAAAGAAGTGAGCTTAAGTTATCTCAACAAGCCAATAACAACTAAGAGAGTTCTTTCCTCATAACGTTGGAAGACAATTAACTTGACATTTAATTTGAAGGTTTTAATATGGTAGGTCTCATCCTAGCATGCATACTAGTCATCAATAATCCTATCATGCATACTAACAATCACAAAATAAAAGCATACATCTCATGCATAACTCAATGATCGATGAATGATAATGGATCTCTACTACTAGCATCATCGAGTTATAAGAAGACTAGTGGGTCAAGTACCTAAGTGAAAAATTATTATAAATTCTTTGAGATTGTCTTCACTTATTGACTTTTTCTTCTTTCATTTATTCTAATATCCTATCTTCTACTTTTACATTTATTTGAATAAGAAACCTTGAGTTACATTCAAAGAGAGTAAGTCGAGAAAAAAATATAACAGAATGATAGAGAAGGTAGGACACACGAGCTTTATTTAACCAAAAATTATAAGCATTTATTCCCATAAACTAGGTTGACTCATCCATACCATTCACCTATGCTTCAATCATATTGATACATGGTATACTAATGAAACACATTTCATTTTAAGCATAATTATAATCTATGTTTTAGTCATTTTCTAAAATTATTAGAAGTTCTTTAAATTTTAATTTTAAGACTTTTCAAGCTTCGAGCCCATGGGTTTTTAGGCCTCGAGGGCCCATAGGCCGCTATGCTCTAGTTGGCAATGTTGTGCTCTAACTAGCAATGTCTAGCATTGGTCGACAACTGTTATTGACCTAACACACCTACATGCACCTCGCCCCGCGTTAGCAATCGGCCGATGCCTAGCATTGGCCTTGGTCGGCTAATTGGCTAATGCCCCGCATTGGCCGGTAGGGGTGAGCATTCGATTAAACGATTCGGTTAAGCATAATTCGGTTCGGTTTTCGGTTAACCAAAGTAGGAAAAATAAAAACCAAAATCGAACCAAAATTAATTCGGTTAATTCGGTTTGTAACCAAATTATTTCGGTTCGATTTTGAAATAATTCGGTTTAATCGAACTTTTTCATTACTTCTCCATTTCGGACTTTAGACAGCTTCTCCCAAAACTTCTATTTATTTTTTCTTTGCCTAAGCCGAGTAATTAGCAATGTCGAGCTAACAAGTAACTACTTTCTTTTCTAAAAAGAATTCAACACCAAAAAAAAAAATTCACAATTAAAGTCAAATTTAAACACCCAACAATCCAACATGTTTAACATTCATATATCGAAAAGGAAATAAGTCATGCAAAATAATTATTGATGAAACAAAGATCCATATACAATACAATCGACATTAAACAACAAAAGCATAGTAGAATGTCCGTTCTCATTTCTCAACAAAGAGGACGAGACACGAGCTCTCTTCATGTCCTAAAACAAATGATTTACGTGCATTTGCAATACCTTCACTCCTTCGAGATTTGCAATAGAATGAAATCCCAACAAACACTCAATGCTCTTGAAAGAGGATATTAACATGCTACGAAAATCAAAGGCGAGTAGGCCTACCGCCCATCGTCTGTGAGCGGGAGACACCAAGACAAGTAAGCCTACCGCCCACCCGAGTAAGCCTATTCCCGGTGGGCACGAGGCACCGAGGCGATAGGCTACTACCTACTATGGTTCTCTTCTCTAGTTCAATGAAAATGAAAATTTACAATTCTCACTTACCGACTAAACTTTCACAAACAACGTAAATAAAAAATCAAACTTAGAAAGTAGAAACTTAGTAACTTACATATACCATTCATCACGCCAAAACACCATCAAGTCATTAACCCATCAAGATTCAATCATTTGTAATAGAGGTAGTGGCAAGTGGTAACTATGAAAATATAAGATAAAAAAATTAAAATTTTAATATTAATATAAAGGAAAGAAATAACAAATGAAAAGGTAAGAGTTATAGAAATTACCATCTTGCATTTTCTCAACATCTTACAAATTTTCTTTAATAATAATTAGTGTCGATGAATTTTTAATCTAATCTTAAGCACATATAAGAGATTCCACTAAGCTAGGAGTCAAACAACTCCTAAAGTAGTCAAGAACCCTTCCTCCAAGTGCTAAATATCGATTCCGAGGAAACAAGTAGAAACGAGAACCGCCAATATATCCCTAGCCATTTGTGAAAGGATGGGAAACCGAGGAGAATTGGTTTTCCACCATTCTAAAATCTTAAAATCAGCACTCGTTATTTTCATCACCTTCACTAAGATATTTATCCAACTCCGTTTTATTTCCTCCACCTCCAATATCACACTTGTATTTTTCAAAACGTATCATTATCTTCTTTTTTATTCTAATTTCTTCTTCATTTCGCACAACCCACATCTATTTCCCGACTCCCACTACCTTGGCCAATTTCACCTTGAGATGTTGACCAACGACAATAGAAATCATACATAGCATACATAGATCCCTTGACAATATTTGACATTCTTTGACCCTCCAAATCACCATACAATTCATTGATTGAAAATTCAATAAATACAAGTTTATGCCTAGGATCAAGTATTGTCGCAATATAAATCAACTTATTCATTTTCTTAATATCCCCCCAATACTTCTCAAACTTTTCTTTCATTTTATTGGCTAGCGTAAAATCATCTAAATCCCCACTTCGTTGTCATTTTTTCAAAACATGTTCGAGAGCATAAATCTCTTCAAAATAAATATTTGAAGTCACATACAAAGAACCCGAAATACGCAAAGTGAGGTTGTAAAAAATTTTCAACATGCCTACCAACTTCTTATAAGACTTCCAATCATCAACATTAGGCAAGTACTACGAGTAGGCCAATCGCCAAGCAAGCCAGTAGGCCTACCGCCACTCGCTCACTTTAATCACTTGTAATCTTATATAGTTGTATTAGTTGTATATATTCTAGCAAACACAAGTTATACAACTTTACATAAGTCTTTGAATTACTCAATCTCAATTCACTAGTCAAGTAAGCCACGTGGAAGGTAACGAAGTTCTTCTAACTCCAAACATTACAACATTACAATTTACAAGTTTACACTTTACAGTAGAGACATTGTAGAGAATAATCATAATATGCCCACAACAATACAACGTTACAATAAAAACATTATAGAGAATTCGGAATATGCCCGCAACATTACAAGTTACTACGGAGAACTCTTTAGTCTTTCCAACTCCAAACAAGTAAACAACCGAGTATAATAGTACATTAGTACTCGCCAAATCCGAGAGTGAGAGGGATCGAGAGAGAACGTCCAAACGGCGGCCAGGACTAGGCCTGCGGCAGCGAGGCAACAAGCCAATGACGGATGGCACGAGGCAACGAGGGAGTCGGGGAGCGACGGCGAGGCAACGGGCCAACGACAGGCGAGGGACTTAGGGAATAGGGAGTTAGGGTTAAGGATTTACCGATTTTGGTTATTTGGAATTGGAAATGAGAAGAGAAATGGTAAAACACACCGAAACCGAATGACCGAAATCACTAAATCGAATAGAAATAACTCAAATAAGGAATAAATTTTGGTTTTCGGGTTGAACTCGAATTTTTTAAAAAAATCGAACCGAATTGAAATAAATTTTAGTTTTTTGGTTCGGTTATAAATAGTAAATTTTAAATTCAAAACTCGAACTAAATACCTTAATACGGTTTAGTTTGATTCGATTTTTGGTTAATCGAACCGTTTGCACACCCCTACCGGCCGAGCTACCCATAACCTAGTGCCCGACATTGGCCCGGCACTTGGCCTCATCGCCTAGTGTTCGCATGTGCTCGACTTGGGCGGGCCTCACGTAGGCATGCATCCGGCTCGCGCTTGACATGTGTAAGGCATGCCTTGGTCCAAGCACGTGCCCGGTGCATGCTCACCATGTTATGCGCCTAGTGTATGACCGGCTTGCCTACTTGAGCTAGTGTGTGTAAAGCACGTCCGGCATGTCATATACCTTACACACGCCTAGCTTTGGTTAGAAAGCCTAGCGTGCGCAAGGCACGCCTAACCTATCATGTGCCCGGCGTGCGACCGGCCTCGCCGGAAGGCCTAGCACTCACTAGGCACGCCCGGCAAGTACCGGCTCGCCATGCACCGAGCGTGCGAATAGTCTTACCTCCTCGTCGCGCGTGCGAGCACCAATGTCCTACGTTGGCATCGCATGCCCCACTTCTTTTAAACCTAAATTTTAGTTTTAAAACATACATAAAATATTAAAACATAATATTCATAATAAAAAATTGATAATTCATACGAGTTAATTACAATTAATAAAGCATACAATCAAAGATTTAAAAGAGTTTCGATACCAATCGAAGGATCATGCATCCTATGGAGATACGGAATAAAAAAAATTTCATCCATTTAAGGTCGCCAAGATCAAGTCGTTGAATCAACTAATCATGCATACATGATTAAAGCACGAGTAAATGATTATTTTTTGTAGCGTAGATTTAACCCTCGTAGAAGATAAGTTGTTCAAATGTCCTACCTTTATCGATAATCCACGCAAGTTCAAGCACCCACATAAGAAACACTTAGAAGTTGTAGAATACTAGCTCTATCTTTTTCTAACTTGTTTAATATTTTCTTTTTAGAAATCTATTCGGGGATATTTTACAACAACCCTAATTTAGAGGGAGAGAGGTGGCGTGTATTTGGAAGGGAGAAAAGTATTTTCTCTATTTTTCCTTTGTTGCCATTTATGCCTATCGCTAACTCCCTCTTTGTTGCACCTCTCCTTCTATTTATAAAGTTAATGTTTTCATTGTCCTTCAAGAATAAGGAAATGGAGGCAATAAGTCCTAAAAGGCAGTGCTTATTAGAATAGTCAATTAATTGTCTTACATAATGGTACGTAAATATGTTTGTGTTTATAATTTTTATCAATATGATTGTGGTCAATAATGCTCTTTTTTTTTTTTTCAAGATGATTGGGCTAATGTAATAGAATGGCCGATGTATTTATTATTCTCCGATTGAATGTAAACTCATTGTCTTTGGCATTGGTGGCCTTGTTGGTATTGGTTGTCTTTCTCTGTTTTCCCTTCTAATTTGTTTTTTTAACTTAATTAATTATAAGTGTTCATTTTTAATTAAATGATATGTTTTCTACTAGTAAGAAAAACAAATTTAATGCTAGTTTTGTCTGTGAGTATAAATATAAGATGAGATTTTGACATTTTTTTTTGTTGAATTTCAAGTTCATTGATTATTATTGTTGAACATTAATATTCCAACTCAATGAACCCAATTTTAGCTAACTTAGTAAATTAGCAATCGGATCTTTGCCTCTAAAAAGAGTTCATTTTTCTTTTATTTGTAATGATATAAAGAATATTAATTCATAAAAAACTATCAATTTTTGCAAATGCACCTCAAACCTATGCCTTAAGTTTATTTGAAGTTGAGGCTTCGCACAAACATCTACAAATTCTAACAAAATAATGCAGGCTCGACTAAGAGTTTTACGCCTCAAATTCTTAGATAAGGCATCATTTGTATTTTTCTTTACCATTAATCATTTTAAATACATGTTCATGTAGATTGAGAGATTGATTAAGAGGTTAAGATCTATGTTGTTGTTTCAAGTTACAAATGATATGTTCATAAAAAAGGGTGGTAAGTTCTTGGTTAAGCATGGGAGTATTGCTCGAGGAGAGGATCCGTTCAATTGAAACTAGATGTTGCCTACATGTTATGATTCATGAAGATATTAGCATTAACCTTGGCCCTCTCGAGGCTTTTTCTAACTTGAAAAAGAAATAAAATATAAGTGATCTAATGTGTAGGTGAGAAATGGCATAGATTTTGTCACACGTAATATGACTTTCTATGACTATATGTTTAATGGCTTTTTCTTAAAAAGAAAAAAAAATTAGAGAAAAGGGATTTACCGATGAAGATGGTTTATTGATTTTTTTAAACAAAATTTATTTCTTAATGATTTTGATATATCTTTATTTTATTTATTATTTATTTGGCGGGTGAAGATTTTTTTATATAAAAAAGGTATGTTTGTCCTTTCAAATTCATTGCTATCATAAATTTAATAGTGGTTGTTTTCACATTCAATAACCAAATTCTTTTTTGTCAATCTATTATTGCTAAAAATCTATCTAAATCAAACATATTTCTTTTATCTTTTTATTTGCATGAAGTACTAACCAAATTCGTTCACCAATCTATTGTTGATAAAAATCTATCTAAATCAAACATCTCTCTTTTATCTTTTTATCCGTATGAAGTAATAAAAATATTAATGCTTTTTGAAAAAGTAAGAGATGAAGAGTTCGGCAATAGAGTTTATGCTTTACAAATTAGGAGATATTATAGGTTCACTATTCAATAATGTAAAGTCTTAATCAATAGTTAGGATAGCTACTTTGATAGAACATCTGGATACTATTGTAGAAATTCATATCGCGAGTGTGTTAGTATAAGAAGAAAAAAAATGCTATTTGTTAGCTTGTAGGCATATTTCTTTGATTAAATTTTAATATATTTTTTTTGTCAACTATTGCAAAGGTAAAATCGATTTGTATTCATTCAGTTTTGTCATTAAATTCTATCGGTAATGTCTTCTTTTTTTTTTTTTCTGTTTTATAGTAGTTTAAAATTCGAACGCTAGACAGGTTTGACATCTTAATATTTCAAAAAAAAAATCTACGACATAACCCGAGTATCAACCTAATATATGCTAAACAATGAGGTCAATTGATTTCAATTTAGCATTAGATTGAGGTGAAATGCATGCTCAAATCACACTCATAAAAAATTATTATTAAATGAAAAAGATTTAACAAACAAAATAATATTTTCTTCTTTTCAATCACGATATTTTTATGGCTTCTAATTGTAAAGGATCTTTGGATTACTTTTACATATTAGGATGAATCTTTATCCATTTCAAAATGAGATTAATGCATCTATGAGAATTTTTTCCCCATTTTCCCTTGAATTCGAACATAAATTGATAACAAATACAAAGGTGTTATGAAATAATGAATGTCCATCATCATGTTCATCTACTTTTCATATCCTCATTACTCATGATTCTTAATATGATTCAATTCATTATTCAATATGAGAAATTGAAAGGGTGATGCAATTGATTATTCATAGTCCATTCCAATTCTTTTCTCAAATTTGAAGCCTATAAATAGGCTTCATTGTTCATTAGTTGGTGTACAAGCATTTTGTAGAGATTGTGAGAGTTGTTTAGAATTGTTATCTCTTATATTCTCTCTATAGTGAAATAATTTCTTCATCATTTTTCTCTTCAATTCTCCTATTATTTTTATTTCTTTTATAACACGTTATCAACATGAAGTTCTAACCAATCGAGATAATAGACCATAAGGTATGTATCTACCAAAACACTTAATCAATTATTTCAACCATTGGATTTCTTTTGCACAAGTGCTCTACCAATTGGATCTAAATTATTATTTAGATTATTAAAGAGGTATGTATCTAATTTATTATGTATTTTAAATTTAATGATACATAAAATATACATTTGAAAATTTTTAATGATTTAATATAGAATTTAATAATTTAATATATATTATTTGAAAAGTTCAAATTTTATTATCATGTTTGTTTTTATTTAAATTTTATTATTATATTTTTTTCTTTATTTTTTAACATTATTATTATACTTTGCAATATACAATTTTAATGACATCATATCAACCATCACAAAACTTGATTTTGTGGCCCTTGACTGATTTAGGCAAGAATTATTTATCATGAGTGCTTGATGCTAAGTTAATATCATCTACTTTTTATGTTTTGAATATGCTCCTACAGTAGCATATCGGGAAAAAGAGTTTAAGAAATATTCGAATCGATGTCATATTTGCTCATGGCTAAATAAAATGACAAGCTATGGATAAAAAAATAAATCTTGACCAATTGGATATATTTCATTCCCCGAAGTGAATGTGATAATTTATAATAATTTTAGGCATGGAAGAAGATGTGATCATAGCCATGGACGTGATCGAAATATTTATCATTATAATCGTGATGACTCGTAACATCACATCTCACCACCGAAGTGGATAACTATGAAAAAAAAGAGAAAAAATAAAAATAGATAAAGTCGACATTCTGAAAATAAATGTTATAGATATGGTATGAATAAACATTGGTTGTCTACTTACCGTACACCAAAGCACCTCATTGAGCCTTGTCAAGCCTTACTAAAAAATAAAGAGTAAAATATGAAGGTCACTTTTACATATCAAAATAATAGTAATTTGAAATTAATTACTTGTTATTTTTTCTATTTATAAATAAAATATTTTATATTTCTTAGAATTTATATCGTATAGTCATGGTTATAAATTTATTTTACTATTTATTTATTTGTTTGTGTTTATGAGGAATATATTTATTTATTTTGTATAGATTTATTTGATTATTTATTTTATGTTAATATTATATATGATAATATCAATCTAATAGAAATATTGTACTTTTTTTCCTTCATTATGATTTTTTCCCATTGGATTTTTCCTAGTAAGGTTTTAATGAAGCATGTTCCTTATACAATGAACATTCAAGGGGAGTGTTATAAAATAATGAATGTCCATCATCATGTTCATCTACTTTTCATATCCTCATTACTCATGATTCTTAATATGATTCAATTCATCATTCAATATAAGAAATTGAAAGGGTAATGCAATTGATTATTCATAGTCCCTTCCAATTCTTTTCTCAAATTTGAAGCCTATAAATACGCTTGATTGTTCATTAGTTGGTGTACAAGCATTTTGTAGAGATTGTGAGATTTGCTTAGAGTTGTTATCTCTTATATTCTCTTTATAGTGAAATAATTTCTTCATCATTTTTCTCTTCAATTCTTCTATTATTTCTATTTCTTTTATAACAAAAGGTTAATACTTTTATTTATCTTTATATAATAAGTCAAATTTTCAATATATTTCTAAATGTAAAAATGCTTCCAATCTGTTCATATTATTTGAAATGGTTTCTAATATATCTTTTTTTATTTAAATTTTTTTTATAAAATTAAACATGTGATTTACAGATGGTACGTATTTGACAAAATTATTATTATTTTTTTGGCACAAGTGAAGTGATATATTAATATTAAGATTAATTTTTTATGAACTAGCTAGAAGTTTTGATCAGAATGATAGACTAGAAATCATATCAAATAAAATGGATAGATCGGAGGTGTTTTTAGATTAGAAATAGATTGAAAATTTGACCTATTATAACGATGTGTGATTTTACTAACCTCAAATATAGAGAATAAACACCTATCATATGAAACATCATTATACTAGTGAGGGCTTGAAACTAAGGAATAAGTCATACTTTTGAATTTTCTTCTCCAGTTATTAAAGAAAACACAACTAAGGATTTCTTAAAATAAAATATAAAAAAATTGAAGGAATGGAAATTATTATTATTATTATTATTATTATTTTGTAGTGCTGCATTGGCCTAGAGACACAAACACTAAACAAATGACTACTGATTTTTGGACCGAGTTCATGTTGCAATTCAACAGAAAAAGCAGTCACTAGTGGTTTCGTCTCGTTCCTTGGGACCTCGGCGTTTAATTTTTGTAATAAATTAGTTCATTGCCCAAAAAGTGATTACTGGTTCTTAACAAAAAGAAAACAAAAAAAAAAAAAAAACAATTCTTAACAAAAAGAAAAAAACAGTAATTACTAATTATTGAAAACAAACCATGATTAAGTGAAAAAACGTGAAGGACAAGAAGGAAAAAATAAAGCAAAGTGATTACTAATTACTGAACAAACTACCGAAAGTAAATACTTTGATTCACGTAAAAATGGTGGGTTTTTTTCTTTTTTCTTTCACCACATTGTCATCTTCTTCAATCAAAATACTAGTCTTTTTCCTTTGTTTTGGAATACTTTGCATCGACAAAATGCTCTCTCTTTTGAATAGATAATGTAATATAGTTCTCTCTTTGGTTATAGTTCTATCTTTTGTTATAGAATTCATGACAGAAAACGAGAAGCCTGTCAAAGATGACATATTTTTCCCGGCAAGAATGCTTTTCAATGTTTTCATACTGCATTAACAAGAGGCAAGTAAAAAAGCACGGAGTAGAAATATTGGCGACTAAGAAATATTCTGGATTATTTTCTTCCTCTCAGCAGCTACTGATTGTAGTCACATTCACACTTCAATTGCAATCTATCCTTCATTCTGTTTCACCTATACAATGTAAATTCCTTGGAAAGAAAAAATTTCTATATTGAAAAGGTTACTAACTCAAAACTTCATATATTGGGGAATAAATAAAAAACCTAGTGCAGGAGACGAAAAACAAGGACACCCGCATTACATCAACCCACGGGGTTCACGAATTTTATTGGTTAGGGTTAGTTTCATCTTGGCCCTTTGCTTTACCTCTAAGCATTTCTGAGAAATTACCTCTCATGATACGCCTGAATCTTGTGTCCTCTGCTTGAAGGGGCCCACAGCCTTTGGAGACTCAGGCTGTGGTGATACAGGCTCCAAAGCTTCTTTCTTCCCCAACAGCCCACCGTCTCCAAAGAAACTGCTGACTGATGATGCTAGCCCAAGATGAGCACCCATCGCCTTGCTAATAGCCTCTAATGTTCCACCTGATCTTTCCTTCAGTATTATCTCAAGGGCTTCTTTGTGAGCTGGATCTAATGCATCCGGGTCTTTTAACAGGTTTTGTATTGCAGGAAGGAGGAATTCCTTTACACTATTTGCAGAAATATCTGGAACAAGCAAATGAGATTAAACATCTAACACTGACACATGAAAAAGATAAGATTTATAGAAGCAAAATTGTTTAATGTGCACAAGCAGGATTCAGGAAGAGAACGATAATTTGTACACATCAGAGATAACAAGCCACCCAAATCATGCTGAAAGTCTACAAAAGGCACATCCATTAACTAGCTGACGGTAGCAAAAACCAGTAAAATAATCAGATTTTCTGTAATGAGTGCTTATGAAGAAACTAGAGGTATTTTAGTCAGAGATTAATAGAAGTAATTTGCTAGTTTAGAAGCCACTTGTTATAGCAAATATGTACTAAGAATGAAAAAATAAAAAATAAAAATAAGGAACCATGATGGTGAATAGAAAAACCTGTAGCATCCAGGGCACGAATTGATTCACAGAATGCATTAGCTCTCTCACGGCGACGCATCACATCACTTACAGAAGCTGGTGAGGCTGTAAACTGAAATATCTTGGAAAGGAGATGTTTGTAATGTCAAAGAAACAACTGGCATAAGTTAATATGTTGATTTACCATTGGGAGCTAATAGATGCTAGTAAAATGGATAAACACAATAAATAATCTTGACTTGCTAGACAAATAGATTTAAACTTTTTTTTTCCCTTTTGATTAAGGTTGAGGATATAATCTCTAAGTCTGACTGTTGTATGCGGTACTGCCACCAATAAAGCACGAATCACGGCAATAGTAGCTTCATGGGATCCATCTTCAAGAAAAGCATCCATTTGGACACGTATCTTGTCAACAATCTGAAAGATGGCAAATTGTAACTTATGAAACCTTCTCCTTCAGGATTACCAAAATCGCTTTCTGGAGAAAAAACACATACCATGTCATTTTTGAAATGTTGTGCAACAGCTCCAAATGCTTCTATGCTGGCATACTTCACATTAAGGTTTGGGTCAGAGCCAAGAGTGATCAACGCAGGCAAAACATGGGTGGAAGCAACTTTCGCATCAATATACGGCACCTATTAAATGCATGGAAAAAAATGTTTAAACCTAGTATTAAAGTAGCAGGAAATGATGATTACAGAGGAACATGCAACTTACCATGACTTTCAAAAGATTGGCAGCATTGATTTTCATATCTATGTTCGAGCTGACAACCATTTCCCATAAAATATTGAAAATAATACTGTGGTGCTTCTCAAAGGTGCTGCATCATGAAGAGACTGTTTTTATCAGTCAAAATTGAATCTGAAGATAGTGATACAGAATTACAGATAACGGTCTACAAAGTACAAACCAAAGAAACCGAACAGCATTAATAATCTCAGCAGTGTGCTTTGTTGGCTGACTCTCTTTCAGAGTGCCATCAACTAGCAGCCTTCTTAAGTAGTTTGGTAACTGTTCATGCTGGCTGGGGGAACCTAAAACACCAGCCAAAAGAAGTGGCAATATGCACATAGTAGCAAGTCTCTCAGCAACAGCAGTTTTCGGTCTCAAACCTGCAATTAAGCAGCAGTTAATAAAATATAATCATGTGAAAGGAATTCACAGAAATATATTATCACACCTTTTATTCTCGGATGGGTGACAGAACGGAAAAATGATAAATCAGCATTATCTCCAACTGATACCAAGAATATGGGCAGCATTATGTGTGCCAGATATGAATCCCCAAAGTATTCACTTACAGCCAGTAAAAACTGCAGACCATTTTAATTAGAAACAACAGGAAGCATTATACTTGACATACAGGTACCAAAAAGAAGTTGAGAAGACTTGAAGAATTAATTCCAAGCAGGAAAAAGCTACCTTAGTAGTTCTAATTCGTAAACTATCTTCTTTCTGAGGTAACATGCAGGCGAGCTGTATCAGATCAGGAAAGCAATCGACATGCATCCAATCAAATGCAGGCCATTCGACAAGCTCCCTAATATGACATTAAAATATCTTAGAAGTGAATATGGCCATAGCTAGGCTCAGTATTACAAAATCATAAGAAGTTACCTTTGACAGGAAATTTAAAAAAATAAATAAATAAATAAATGAAAAGAAAGAATAAAAAAAAAAAAAAAAAAGATGACCAGAGTTTACCCTGCATACGATTCAAGCAAGGAGGTAGAGAACATCATGTCCTTTGACTCTGGGGCTGAAGATAAAGGGCAAGTCTCAACTGCCTTCTGGTGCACAGAGGGAAGCAATTCCACCAGCATTCTTAATAAAACATCAATATTCCATCGCTCACGTTCCCCTAAGACGCGTAGATGTGATTCCACAGAGCCTTCAACCCCCGAAAGAGGCGGACAATGCTGAATATAGAAGAAAGTAGAATTAAAAAAAAAAAAAAAAAAGGTACCAAAAACAACAGAAGAATATCAACAAGAAAATAATTATGAAACAACCAAACCTGAGCAGAGCTCAAGATGTGGGAGAGCAGAACTCTTAAAATGTGTTCTAATCTGTTTCCCCACTTTATAACTGCAGGAAGTAGTTCTTTCAATGTAGTTTCCACCACCACTCCAGAGGGATCACAGACCAATTGGAACATCAACTCGTCAACCTATCAACAAACAATATGAGATATTGTAAAAACTTAATGTTTCAATTTTTCATTTCAATATTTTCATTTTCTTCTCAGACATCATATTGTCGCGAGGAAAAGGCTCCATTGCCTAGACCATGTGCCATCAGCCTGTTCTAGAGCTTACATTGTAGCCAATTCGGTCAAATCAGAATTCTTCTCCATGATTGCCTCGAAGCATATTTAGTGAGGCTGACCTTGAAATATTTGTCCACATTTGGGAATAGTGGAAGTAGCAAAGCCAAATTACGAGCAGCAGCCTCTCGAACAACAGTTGCAGAATCTTCTATCAATTGTTGCACAATGGACAAAATTAGAGAATCACGGATCTCAGGCCGGACAAATTCTGCAAGCTCTCCACAAGATTGAGCAACAAGCAACCTACGCTCCTCATACATATGGTTTATCTGCAATCCATGTAACATTGATCCTTAAAAGGGGGAAAAGAAATGAAATGAAAGATAAAAGGAGATGTCTGGAAAAATAGGAAGTTCCCAGCAAAACATCACTGAACTCACTTGTTCCCAACACTGGGGAAGCAATTCCGTTTCTGTTCTCATCTCCCCTACATTCTTAGCAAGACTAACACATGCCTGAAAAAACCTCAAAAGGTTCAGCATCATCTTCAAATTATAAATCAATGTAGCTACAAAAGCCTAAAACTTCAACTTCAAGGAATCCAATATGATAAAATTATGACCCTACATCCATTATAATCCGTCTCTGCTGCTCATCCGGACGCTTTATCAAATTAAACAATGTGTGGGTCAAGGAGTCTCGTGTGACACTATCTGGATGACGCTCAATTGCACACTTCATTAGGGGAAGAAGCTCCTGAGCAAATAAAACCAAGACAGTATATGAAAAAGCTTTCTCCACAGAGGTCAGAGTCAGGAGAAGAACAAATGAGTCTAAAGCATACCTCCCGGTGATTGATCAAAACATAAGGAACAATCTTGGGCAAGGCATCAGCAAGGATCTGAATCGTTCGCAAACCCTGCAAAGCAAATATATAATTCAGATATAGCATATAAAGAAATTCCTTCTGCAAGAAAAGTATGGAAAAGAAAACCAGGGGGAGGCTTTTTGGGTGATGAAGAAGGTCGATTTATCTAAGAAATTATGGTATTAAAGGTAGCCCCACCAGGATTCTGGAGTATTCATAGGCTGGATGGTCCACATCTTATACAAGAGGAGCCACCTGATTTAAAGTGAAAGAGAAAATGAAGGGAGCCACATGGGACAGAGTATAATGTCCAGTAGAAAGAAGATGAACTTGCCATATTCTCAGAAGCAGCTTTACCGCCTAAGTTGCCCAATTCTAGTGGTAGCCTACTATCTGCTGATGGTGGTTCACCATTTTGTTTGGTGACTAATAAACTACTATCAACAGGGGCATTTTCATCTGAATGACTGTTCAATAAATCTTCTAAAACTTCATCAGGTTTATTGGTTTCACTGATAGACAGCGGTAGAACATCTCCATTGCCCAAAAATCCGGTTCCATCAACTGGGTGGGAGATTATAGTTTTATCTTCATCTATTTCAACCACTTTCTCTTCAGCCTGCTGAGTCTCTTTCTCAGAAGTGAATTTATCTATGGATGCAGAAGCATATGACGCCTTTGCCTTCATTCCTGCTATTTCCATCTGCAATGACTTTATTTGTTCCTTGTATTTTTCCAAGGAATGGGGTTGAACAGCATCGACATCACTAGCTACCATGTTCGTTCCAGAACGGAATCCTTCAATATGCATTTTCAATGAAGTGATTTCCGATCTGCAATCATTTATTTCCTTTCTTTGGCACTCCCATGATTGCCTCAACTCTTGTATCTGGAAAAAAAAAAGAAAAAAAAAGGAGAAAATGTAAACACAAACACAACACACACAAACTCACACAACAACAATGTTTTCCTTGCATGAAATTACTTGACTCTCCCTGTCCTTGAGATCTTTTTGCATGGCTTCTAAGGATTTAGTTAATCCACTTATATGATTATCAGACACATCTTTAGCTTTCAGCAACTTCTCCTTTTCATTATTCAGCCTTTCATTTGCTTTTAATAACGACTCATTTTCTCGAAGCATAGCAATTTTCTCCTGCAGCAAAAGCGAAGATGTCATTGATGTGCAGTTCAGCACATAAAATCCAACTTCACAACAAGCATCAGAGCATATTTTTTTCATATGATTTGTCCAAGATGTCTAATCTATGATCTTCACATGCAAAATGTAAAACTTACTTAGAAAAGAATAACATAAATTGTGGTTAAGATTCAATACTAGCAACCAAAATTAGGATACAAGCATACGACAGATCAGAATACTAATTGAGGTCAGTGATCTTGTGAACTTATAGAGCTCTCATGTAGTAAACATAATTTTTTCCGTATTTTATTTCAGGTGGTCCTCCAGTAGTATTTCACAGCATAAGAAAATGCATTAAAATGAGAGCCTCATAGAACAGAAAGATACAGCAGATTATCTGTGATAAAGCAAAGCATGGAAAAAATGAAGTTGTAAGTTGATCAAGCCTAATGAAGCATTGTCATTGAGGTAGCCATTAGCTTCATATATAGACATTTGTCAAAGACCTCTTCAAGCATATGTGAACAACAAGTATCGTTTCCAACATGTACAAGAAGAAATACCTCAGCAGCCTCTGAAGTGCATGAAAGATGTTGATAATAATAATGCCGCAAGGCATCTGGCACACATGCAGGTGTATTCTGCCAAACATCTAAATTCTGATCTGTAACCTGAGGTGAAAAAA
The DNA here is from genome assembly GCA_963924115.1 of Dovyalis caffra. Lineage (NCBI taxonomy): Eukaryota > Viridiplantae > Streptophyta > Magnoliopsida > Malpighiales > Salicaceae > Dovyalis > Dovyalis caffra. The sequence goes on along the minus strand of CAWUPB010001161.1, from coordinate 1,523,165 downwards.
GTTATCAGGCTATATAATGTTTCAAGATGGTTATTAACAAGCGTCAACAAACAAGGGACACATATCCACCTTATTGAAGGTTGTATATTAGTTAAACACTCATTTCTATGCATGGCAAAAGAATTTAAGATATTGTTTTTCTGATGCAGTCTTCAACAGCAATGAAGAGATGAAATGATATTACCCAGTCCAATATGAATTTTTCCCCAGGTTCCTTTTCGTCCCTTTTAAGCAACTTTCAAATGACAAACTTTCCAACACTGGACCAAAATACATGAGGTCCATACAAAGAGCGAGGAAACAGTGACGAGGCCAATTGACTAAGCAGGCTAATCCAAATAACAGTCAGTATCCCAGATATTGGCATTCAAAGCTACCTTATACTTAAGCCTACATCATTATCCATTCTCAGTTTGCCAAATGCACTCAAGTATTTAATAAACTTACATGTCTCAATTACCTCCCCCCCCCCAACTCAATCCCTATAGGTATGCATTATGTTCTGTCCACTTGGATCAGCAGGCCAGCCTACAAATGCTGCTGCAACAATAAATTCAATTCAAGGTTTGTGTAATGATTTATGCACTTTGATTAGCAGAACAGCCTACAAATGCTGTTGCAGTACCCAACAACCAATGGTTTCTATCTAATGCTGAATCAAACATAGCATTGGCTAAAAGAGCATAAAATAATATAGAAGGAAAAAGCTTGTATACAAAAATAGAGAGACTATACACTGCATTAAAAGTCTTACATAATACATACTTCTTCATAAAATGTCATAGCAGTAAGCCGGTACCCTGCTAAAAGTAAATATTCCTTTACAGCACAGTTAAGATCCCTACGCTCATTAACTTTCAAAGGGCCCAAGTCAGAGAGGGAAGAATCCTTCTTTTGTCTCAGAATGTCTGGTCCCAAATTTACAGAAGCATTTGACTTTGACTCTGCAAATTCATCCAAGATGGAATGTTTATAAAATGACAAAAGAATAGTGGCTAAGTAAAAAAAAAACCTAGTTTGTGCATGGTAAGTCCCAAATGCAGAAATACATAAGTGATTCCAGACAGTAAAACAATTTTAGAAATTAAATCAAAGCCCAGAAAGAGGAAAAAGAAAGAAAAAGTGGTGGCCAATTAATCAAAAGATAATGCAATAAAACAGGCAAGGATAGAAATTAAACAGCATAAATGAAAATGAGTGATATAAAATACAAATATCACGCAGAAGGAGAAGTTTACCACACAATTCTGTCGGTGACAAATCTGATTTCTTCTGCAATTCGGTCTTCAATTTAGAAATATCCTCTTGTGCTAAACGAAGCTCGTACTCAGTAAGTGCTAATTTTTCTTCCATAGCTTCTTTCTCTTCTAGCAAACTCTGAGGGTCTGCAACTGCTTTTCAAGAATAAAAGGGGCAGAAAAGAGCATCGCTTACATTCTGTATTCAATATACATCAATAAAAATTGCAGTTACTCATCGATCAGTAACTCAACCTAATCCTATATGCATGCTACATAAACAATCATAACTGATTCACAAATTATGAATCATATCACCAGCAATCAAGAGTAACCGCAAATGCAAGTTCATGCTTGCAATTACGTAATAAGAACCGCAACGCAATCGATATTATACGACTGTTCTAATGACACTGTTTTCCTGGATGCCATGATCAATTACATTTCAAACATAAAACATGCTATCAAATCATGATTAACAATAATCAAAGTTTAATAACATCTCTCATACTATCAGCTCAACTTTAGTTACTATTAATTAAGCATATCGAACACCGATAAACAACGCAACGATCATTCATTTCTTTACACTATTCTATACCAAACTTGACCAAATTGTTTCTTAGATTTCAAATCCAAATCGATAGCACTCAATGCAAGAAAAAAATCAACAAAATTTCATCACAATTAGTAGCTAAGAAGCTAAATCAACCAGAAAAAAGAGAAAATTGAGAGAAAACCTCGAAGAGAGTTGAAGCGAGAGATCTGATCAGGAGGAAATTGAGAAGGATCAGAGAAGAATTCTTTAAGACGAATAGCGTGATCGTCTCTTCCATCATCTAATAATTCTTGTAACAATTCAAATGCTGTTAATATGTATTTCTCCTCTAACAAGAAATTCACCACGCAATTACACAGCGATGACCTCTCCACATCCATTTATTTCGGGTTTTTTTTTTTTTCAATTCGATTGATTTTAGTTATTCATTTGGATTGAGATCTGTTACCAGGATAGGGCGGTGAGAGACCTTTTTTTTTTTTTTTTTTGTGAGAGAGGAGAGGGAAGGGGGTGGAGGATACGGTGCTTATCGGGAGATGTGGAGGTTTTGTAGTTTTGGATTTTGAGGCGTTGATTTTGATTGCTTGGGAGTTGGGAGATTGAATGGACGGTTTGGATCTGTATCACTGTGTGGGTTGGTTTGTGTGTGCTGTGCATGGAAGTTTGGGTCACCGACTGGAAAGTCAACGGGGAAGTCTTCTTCTGCAATCCGTTATGCTGACACCCATTAGGGGTGCAACCGCAAAGAAATTCATAATGAAATAGTAGGACTTTTCTTTTCTTTTTCTTTTTTGGGAAAAAAAAGTAGAATTTCTTGATTAAAGGAATCCATTTACGAATGGTTCATTCTTATCAATATTTTGATTCTTATTGTGTGCATAATAATCTTTTGTATTCTTTGTGTGTGTGTTTGTGTTTTTTTTTTTTAAAAAAAAAACCTCGTATTTCATGATTTATTATTATTATTATTATTATTATTATTAACTTTTAACCTCCTGGTTGTCAATGCTTTTATGCAATTATCGGTTTATTTATACCTGGAAGAAGAACTTATCATGGAAAGATGGAAATGGAGGGGAAGAGGAGCAAGGAGAGAGAGAGAGAGAGAGGGGAATGAAGGTTAATGATAGTTTAATTTTGTTTGGAAAGAAAATTTTAATGGAAAACAAGGAAAATGGAAGTTAATTTTTAACCTTTATTTTCCTTTTAAAGTCTCAGTATCAAATTAGGTATAATGAAAAGGAAGAAAGCTTTATAATTTTTTAATATTAACTCACTATTTTAACTTTATTTCTTTTTCTTTTAAAAAATCCGGTTTTTTAATTTTAACAAATAAATCCTTTAAACTTTATTTGTCATTTCATCCCACGGACATTTGATATTTATTACTTTTAATTTCTTTTTTCTAACAGAACAAATAAAATTGATTTCTCATTCATTCTTCTTCTTGTTTATCCAAACAAAGGAGAGTACAAATTTTCCAATCCTTTCCTTTCCCATCCTCTCTTATCTTTTTTCTAAACAAGCTATACAAATACTAATCAATATGTTTTTCTATTTCCTTGCTGATTTTTTTTTTATTTTTTAATTTATATGCTTTAGAAAACAGTTTGTTCGTTTTTAGGCATATGGTTCTGTTTATTAACAAAAACAGCTGGTGCAGCCAACCATGCATTTTTCCTTGCTAGTCGTCGCGTGGATTAATAGCATGCACAAACGTGGTGGCCTATTTGCCTTAGATGTGTGGACATACTTGCCGTTACCCTCACAAAGGAGACAAAATATTTTTGTAATCAATTTGTCTCATCCATTTTCCTGATTTTCTTTTTTATAATTATTATCCCTTTTCCATATAAATGATCGAAGTCACTTAAACTTCGCAAAGGGTCATTTTCAATCCTTCTACAAATGAGAAAACAATATTAAATTGTCATATTGAGCTCTCTCTCTATCTCTCGTCCTTCCCATCACTGATGAATCCCGTTTAACACTAATTACACCTTGCCATCATATGCAGAAATGCAAAATCATTGAATTTTATTATAAAATAATAAACTTCAAAAACCTTTAAACACCAAGCAAACTTTAAAATCTTTAATAGCAACTGCTTTATTGATTAAATGAAGCCCATTAAATGCATCTCTCAATTCACAAACTTGAATTAAATTTCGAAAAACAACAATAACCCATTTTCAATATCACATTTGACTATAAAATTCATAATTCATATCTCAAAATATAGCAGAACCTTCCTCAATTATCTTAATTTATGGCGTAAATTAAGATCTTTGTTAAGGGAGTATTTGTTTTTTCATCCAAGTTACGAAAAGTAATTTACAATTTAGTCTTAATAATTCATACACATTCTTGATTTTTTTTTAAAAAAGTTTCGCTTCCCTTGTAAGTAAAACTAATTGGTTTCTATTGTAGGCCAATCACAACACAACTAATGTCTTGTGGTTAAAAAGAATTTCTTTTTTTTTTTTCCTTATGTTCAAATCTTGGGCTTAGTATGTAGAAAATTTTTATAATTTTTATTTTAAAGGTACCACTTTGATGCGAGAGTTGCATTTTTAAAATGGTTTGAAAATTTTTTTAGTCCGAAATGTTTTCTCGTTTGTTGTTGAGTAAATTATTAGTCCTTTTTGCTATTTTTCAATTTATTTTAATTTTTTGTTTTAAGAAATAAAAAAATAAATAATAATATGAAAAGATTGATAAAAAAAATTATAAAATAAAAAATATTAAATTAATTATGATCAATGGTAGTTAAAAGAACCAAATAATTAATTTTTAAAATTAAAAGGACTAATTAATTTATTTCTTACAAAGGGAAGGACTAATTTATAATTTACTATTTTGTTGTTTTTAGGTATGCGACCAGAAAAAAAACTCTAATTTATCCGGTCCTCCTTGGAAATTCACCAATTCTGGGGTCCACAGTGTTTTCCAAAACATTATATTATACAATTTAAAGCGATTAATCATCAGGTGGCAGCGATTCCTCCAATACTAGCCAATCATCAGTTTCTCTCTCTCTCTCTCCATCGCCGTTTTGTTTGTTGCTACTCATCATTCCATTTTCTTTGGCATAAAAAACATTCCTTCTTCAACTCCAAATACATCTCTCTCTTCCCCTCCAACACTGTCAAGCAAGCACACTACATTCTTCAACTAACAAAACATGGACCGGACATATATGTAGCACACTTTGAGGAGGTAAGTTTTCTTGACGACGATGATATAATTGGTTTTGTCTATCAGGAGTACTTCTTGCATTTTTTTCAATTGTTGTACTATAATGTGTAGCACGGTTGTGTTTTTTGAGACAAAGAAGCAGGCCCAAATTCTTGTTGTAGCAAATTGGGTAAGATATTAATAGAATTTGTCTGAGAAAATGTCTACTCTTTTTTTTTTTTTTTCCTTTCCTTGATAAAACAGTGGCAAAATGGATAGGAGAGTGTTTGATGATAGGAAGAGAATTGGGACAGTGAAAGCAGCTGTTAACATGTATGGAGAAAGAATTCTTGAAAGTAGTAGTTCTTCTCTGAAGAAACCAGCCCAGATGGATTTACCTGAGGTATGATAAAATTGACACAAATAATTAAAACAGCTAAACCACATTACTTTGTTAATTTTAAGGGTACAAGTTAGTTTGAAGTGTTCTGAGCAAATATTGTATTTTCGAATTCATTTAGAAGTCTTCTTCAAGAGCCAAAGAGCTGCATATGGCAAAGAGAAACTTGGTTAGATATAAAGAGAGTAGTAAGGCTGCAGAGTCGGCAAAAGGCAAAGCAGAATCAGAACTCTTGGAGGCGAAAGGAACAGTGAAAGATCTTGCTTTACAGATTGAGCAATCTAACCTGAAGGTAAAAGCTCAGATGGGAGACATGGATAGACTAAAGAAGTTGATTGAGCGCCAAGACAAGGCTTTAATTGCTGGGAGTGCTGAGCGCCATCAATATGAAGAAGTGATAAGGGAGTTGGAAGATGTGAAGCAAGAACTGAGTCATCTTAAGATTGAAATGGCTTCTGTTTCGGAAGAGAAAACACAGGCAGAGAAGAAAATAGCAAGCTCAAGTTTGCAATTATCGTCTAATATGAGTCAAGTGGAAGCACTCAGGAAGAAGATTGATGAGGCAAATGAGGAGCAAGTGCTAGTTGAGTTGGCACAGATTGAGGCCTTGAAAGAATTTGGAGAAATTCAAGCTCAAAGAGAGAAGGAAGCGAGTGAATTCTCATCTGCAATGGAGGAAACTAGGAACAAAATGAAGAATGTCAAAGAAGAAATCAGCAGCTCGATAGATCTTGAGTCTAAATTGGCTGTGACGCTATATGATGTGAATTTGTTACAGAATGAACTAAAGCTTGCTAAAGATATGGATGCAAAGGTACAAAGAAATGACAGTATGAAGTATCTGGGAGGCAGTTTTCGGAAAGGTAAGCGATCGGAGGATTTGCCTTCATTGGAGTCCATAACAGAAGAATTGCAGGCAGCTAAGAAAGAATTGGCTTCGATTAGGGAAGAGGGTTTTCAGTTCATGGCCTCAATGGATATCATAAGGAATGAGATGAGGCATGTCACAGCAGAAACAGTTCGGTTGAAGAAAGCAAAAGAGAAATCTGATATAACTGCTCAAAATCTGAATTCAAAACTGCTCAGAGCAAAATCTAAATTGGAAACTGCATCTGCAGTTGAAGAAAAGGCAAAATCAATCTTATCCAGTCTGTCCCTCACACTTGAACAGTTGAAGACCGATGTGGAGGTAGCAAGGAAAGAGAAGAAGCTCATCAGCAAAGAAACTGCAAACATCAAGGCAGAAATCCACAGAACCGAGTCTCAAATAGACTTGACTGAAGAAAAACTGCATGCTGCAATTCAGGAGCTTCAAGCAGTCAAAACATCAGAGTCCTTAGCTCTTGGGAACTTGCGAAACGTTATTCAGAATACTATGAGATCTAGAGCTTCTGCTTCTCAACATAGTTCGTCAATTACCATCTCAAAATTTGAGTATGAGTATTTAACCGGACATGCAGCCAAGGCTGAAGAAATTGCAGACAAAAAGGTTGCAGCAGCTGAGGCATGGATTGAAGCATTGAAAGCCAGCGAAAAGGAGATACTGATGAAAATAGAACTAGCTCATAGAGGTATCAAAGAGACAAGGGTAGAGGAAGAGCAAGAGATATATAGAACTGAGAGTTCATTATCTGCTAAAGGAATGGTAGAGGGAGAGCTAAGAAAGTGGAGACAAATGAGCAAGAAAAACTCAGAAGCTGAGAGCCCGCAACAACCATTGCCAAGGAAGCCCATGAAAGCTAATGGTAATCTGACTCCATCAAGACGTCCCAAGCTTCGAAATTCTGGTTTTCCAGCAGTCCGAATGACTCCTAAAACGACTCCTCGATCAACCTCAATCACTATCAGGAAGAAAAGAACAGCTGTCCCAAATTTGGCCAAGTTTTTCATCGGCAAGAGAGTTAACAAGGATCAGTAAGATGTTTTATGGCTATGTGATATGTGCAGTTACCTTTTTCCTGCAGTTACCTTTTTCCTCCTCGTAATCACGGTTCAGTTGGAGGAGTAAAAAAAAAAAGGAAGCTGCATACAGTGAGCATTCGGAACAAAAGTTCCTAAAGTGCTGGTCTTCCAAGTTTCATTTGTCTTCACTTTCATGCATTGGAAACTAGCAATTGTGGGTTGTGTGTGAACCATTCATGTAGAATAACTGCAGCTCCGGTGCAGGGCATTCACTAGTTAATCGAAGATAAAAAGTCCCAAACTAGGCAGCAGTCATGCTATGAATGTTCTTGTGCATAAATCTAAATCACAATTTAGTGAAAGAAAATCTAAATCATAGATTTCTGGTGTGCTCTGTTTTGAATCTGGATACGCCTTTTTATTGATTTCTATTAGCATGCTTTGGCTGTGCTCAAACGCATTTCTGAATCTGGGATACACAATCCCGTGCTTAAAATTGCTCTTGTTCTGTAGTTCAGCAGACGATGATTTACCGCTGAAGTTCTCTAAAAAAAAAAAAAAAAAAGATAGAAGTGCAATTTCCTTTGGCATAAGCTAAAAACCAATTCACCCCTACATTGTTTGTCCAGTGTCTTTAGTTTCTACTTATCCACATGAAGCACATCAGGCTATCAAGATATCAAAATTTGGAAGAGTCTTCCTGTTATGTCGCCGACAGTACACATTCTGCAAATGAAATGACACGACTGAACGATTAACGATTGCATTTTCATAAAATGCTCCTTGAGAGAACAGAAACGAATATAGCATCTGTAAATTCCTGAAATTAGACAGCAGATCCTACATATCCACATGAATTAATCGAACAATAGACAACTGGAAACATAGACATACAGACCACTGGTGTAAAGGAGGACAGCAAAATTAAGTAAACGTTCATGCAAACCATACACAGATGCTTGATTGGCAAATTATATTCTCTGTTTCGTCTGGTGTTAGACAATTGCAGATAAGATTTTTTCTTTAAGGGATTTCAGACAAGATGTTAACAAGGTTTCTATCTTACTGGACAAAAAACAAAACTGCAAGGAAAAAAGATTAAAACACCACGTATCTCCTATGGAATATTGGAATATCTGTTGAATGGTAATATTTTGTCTCCTTGTTTATTGTTGTAAGAATAATTTTGAGATTGATACATCCTCAAAACCATGACGCAGAAAAAAAAAGGAAATTAGTATCCAATAGATTAACCGGCAATGCAAAACGAAACATCATACCCAAGTATTCATGTGTCTTTGAGGTATCTAGGATGTTTCTAAGACAGATATGTCTAGATAAATTGAAGAGTCCACGCATGAGAATTATTCCCTACTGCATGCTCTGTCTATTAAAATTAATTTTCTCCTGAAAGTGACATAAACATTACAGTAAAAAAATGCTGGAGAATGCGTGGAATACATCTAATATCGATAGTGAGAGAAGAGAAATGTCTCTATAAAAATTTAAGATGAACTTTACTTCCAATTTGCCCCATTTTTTTATTTTTTTTCCTTTTAGAAGCACTGAGAAAAGACAGATTAAGGCCTAACAATACGATAATTCCAATAAACAGTCTTAGTTCAAGCTGTGTAGAACTGTAGCATGTTTGAGTCGCAGCTGTAATGGCATCTATTCGGTTACCATATCTGGTTCTTAGCTGTCTCAGGTTAAAAAAAAAATATAGAATGTGTTTGTCCAATGATGCTTTGAGCCAAGAATATATATATATATATATACAAATCAGGGTAGATGGCTTGATCATTTATTGTCAAGAACTCCTTTTCTGGCTTAACTTTACCCACCTTGGCTGCAAATAAATTGTACTGCAAGTGGTTTTAAACCAAAAAAAAAAAAAAAAAAAGCGACTTTTCTAACTTTTTTTATAAAATAACTTTGAATCAAGCGAATTTATTTTTAAATAAATTTTTATGCGTAATATTTAAATTTTAAAATCACATATGTTAAAAAAAATTAAATATTATTATTTAACATCATTAATCTTTATCTCTAATTTAAAATGAAAATAATTAGGAAAAACTATATATATATATATATATATATATATAAAAGAAAGTATAGCTTCGAATCTGACATCTTACTAAAGCGGCACCAACAGATTCAGACCATATCTAACAAACTACAAAGCAATCATTATTTAAGCCGGACATGCTTCTTTTGATCATGGCCCTCTTTATTTTCCTTATTTAATATTCCCTTTGCAGTGGGATGATAAGTTCTATGAAGCAAAATGTAGTACAAAGTTTGATATGACCTTTATAAGTGTGTTTGGCATGCTAGATATAATCTGATAAATGGAATGGAATTGAACCGAATTAGACAGAATTAGATTGGATAATAGATGATGATATTAGACTAAAGAAGTTTTATGATACTCAAAAGAATAACTATTAAGACTTATCATTATTATTATTATCATGTTCTCTCTTTTAAGTGGGAACATTTGACTGGATTAAATAAATACATGTTCTTTGTTCTGTGTGTGATACACAAAAAGGATGAAGTTTTTTGCAAAAAATTATTTTGGTCTTTGAATTTGTCTTTTTTAACAATTTATTTTAATTTCTATATTTTATTTTCATGACATTTTTCGATTTTAGTTCTTAACGAAATTTTTTTCGTCTTTTAATTGTTTTAGTATATGCAATTTAGTCCTTGAATTAGAAATTTCCTTACAATTAAACTCTACGAACAATTATTAATAAATAGATAACATGAAAAATTGAAAAATAATAATTTTATCCATGATATTGAATAAGCTTGTTCCATCTCATAGTAAGATAAGAATTTTGTTTTTGAAGCAACTTTAAACGTGTCAAAAAATAATCGTTACTCTGTCTAAAATGTACACCAAACACTGTACAATTCTAAATTATGTTTAAATGCATCCTAAATAGGCTCCAAATTAACTTTCTCAGTATAAATGGCGCGAATTTTTTTCTTTCGGTTCTGGAAGGAGGCAGCCCGGTCGGCAAGGGACTCCAAGACTTGTCTAAATGCCCAATTTGGAGAAGTCATACAAGGAGTAAAGACTTCAGTCCTCCACCGGTCACAGCAAGGCAAAACAAACCAACCCTGTTAGCTTCAAAGTCAAACAGTCGTACCAAACCACCCATTCAGTGACGTTTTTATGCACCTAATAACGCCATCAATCACGCTAAAAACTGGATTCAATAGATCATTATTCCTTAAGTGTCAACCTCACTGAAGTTTATGAAATTCAAATCACAGCTTACCCTTTCAGCTTCAAAGATGTTAAAGACCAGATAACACCACTAACTTGACCGACCATAGTTCTTGACAGGTAATGATTAACTATGATGAATTGTCTGCGTGTATAATTCTGGTATTGAAAGCATGCTACAATAAGCTCCATTCAATTAATGTTGTCTAGCAATAATTCAAACTTTAGTTTGCGTTTAGTGAAAGCAAGTGCGAAGAGCACATGTTTTTGGCTGTAGGAAACATTAGGGATGCATTGACCTGTTTCTCCCAGTCTGCACTGTGACCAACAGTGGCTACTTCCTACAAGGTCATATAAGGTCCAGCAGCAAACACAAAGCACTAAAGCAGTAAAGAAACTCTCTTTTTTCCGCCGTTCTAACCTCCTTTAGCGCACAAGATGATCCCACAACTACTGGCATTTCTCCTTTGAACTCCATTCGGCAGTTGCCTTTTTATAGAGATGGTTCTGCAATTTTTTTCTCTCGTTTTCTTTATTGTCCACTACGTTACTTTTGTTGGTTCTGTTAACGATGAAGGTCTTTCTCTTCTATCCTTCAAGCAATCGATGGAAGACTCTCGTTATCTAGACAACTGGAAGTCAACAGATTTAAACCCGTGTTCGTGGTATGGAGTTACTTGTAGCAGAGAAGGAAAGGTCTTTTCTGTCAGGCTTCCGAATAAAGGACTGTCAGGGATTCTGCAACTTGATACTGGTAAGCTTGTTGCATTGAATCATGTTCATCTCGGGAACAACCACTTCTTCGGACGCTTGCCTGTCGAACTCTTTAACACAATAGGATTAAAATCCTTGGTCCTCTCCGAAAACTCATTTTCCGGGCCAGTCCCTGATGAGATAGGGAACCTCAAGTACCTACAGCGTCTAGATCTTTCGCAAAATTCTTTCAATGGGTCATTACCCTCATCTCTTATTCAATGCAAGAGACTGAAGAATCTCGTACTCAGTCGAAACAGTTTCACAGGCTCTCTACCAGATGCATTAGGGACCAATTTGGTTATGCTTCAGACACTGAATCTTTCACATAACAGCTTCAGGGGTTCGATCCCTGGCAGCCTAGGCAACTTGTCAAGCTTGCAAGGAGTGCTTGATCTATCTCACAATCTTTTCGATGGCCCTATTCCAGCAAGTCTAGGAAATCTCCCCGAGTTCGTTTATATTAATCTCACATACAACAATCTTAGCGGTGCAATACCACAAAATGATGCTCTGGTGAATTTAGGTCCAACTGCTTTTATTGGCAACCCTTTACTTTGTGGGCCTCCTCTGAAAACTCAATGCCCTCCAGCCACTCCCCCTCCAAATATGGATCCTAAACCCTTGGCAGTAGGAGACAGCTCAGGCAAGCATGGGGAAGGAAAATGGTGCTTGGTTGTGATTGCAACTGTTGCAGGTACAATGGCAGGCATTTGCCTAGTTGGTTTATCTTTCTGTTACTGGTACAAGAAGGTTTACGGTAGTAAAGAAAGCAAACGTACTCAGAGCTGTAGTTTTGAAGAAAAATCAACGGTTAGAAAGGAAATGTTCTGCTTCAGAACTGATGACCTGGAATCTCTATCAGAAACTATGGAACAGTACACCTTTGTTCCATTAGACTCGAAGGTCACTTTTGATCTTGACCAACTTCTCAAAGCATCTGCTTTTCTGGTTGGAAAGAGCGGTATAGGGATCGTCTATAAAGTTGTTCTTGAAAAGGGGCTAACTGTGGCAGTGAGAAGACTGGAAGATGGAGGTTCTCAGACGTTCAAGGAGTTTCAAACTGCAGTTGAAGCAATTGGCAAAATTAGACATCCAAACATTGTCAGCCTACTAGCTTATTGCTGGTGCATCAACGAGAAGTTGCTTATCTACGATTATGTGCCCAATGGAGACCTTGCCACTGCAATTCATGGTAAGAACCCGCCTAACTCCCCATGTTGGAAACTTAAATAGTTAGTTAGCTACATGTTGATGATGCCGTTTTCCATGAAAAATCACATTCATTCCTCACATTAATTGCTCTGAATCCTTTTCTTCAATATCTGACCAGGAAGAACAGGAATGACGTACTTCAAGCCTCTTTCATGGTCTATTCGACTTAGAATCATCAAAGAATTAGCCAAGGGCTTAGCTTTTCTACATGAATGCAGTCCCAAAAGGTACGTCCATGGAAATTTAAAGACTAGCAATGTACTGCTCGGAGAGAACATGGAGCCCCTCATCTCCGATTTCGGACTCAGCTGCTTTGCTTATACAAGTGAGGAATCCTTGCCAATTCAAGGGGAACAAATGACAAGCGGAACATCACAACAAGGTTCTCCATATGCACTGACACCAACACATTCAAGCACGCCTGGGTCTTGTTACGAAGCTCCTGAGTCCTCAAAAATCATAAAACCATCACAGAAGTGGGATGTTTACTCATTTGGGGTGATTCTATTGGAGATCATTTCTGGGAAGTCACCAATTATGCAGATAAGTCTGTCAGGAATGGATCTAGTCCGATGGATTCAGCTTAGCATCGAAGTGAAACCACCATCAGAAGCCCTAGATCCCTTCTTAGCTCGTGATCTGGACAAGGAACATGAGATGGTTGCAGTACTTAAGATTGCTCTGGCCTGTGTTCATGCAAGCCCTGACAAGAGACCCTCCATGAAGAATGTGAGTGAGAATCTGGGAAGATTGGCCTCGTTGACTTAAAATTAGTTTTTCACAAAGGAGAATTAGTATATATACCCTCCTCAGAATAAGGAAATCAATGGATGCGTTGTTCCTAAGGGTTGAACTACTAATCTGCTACAAATATTTCCCCTCCTGTTTGGTAGGCATAGGTTGCCTCACATTGAACTCCTATTTACCCCCATGTACATCTGAATCTTGCAGTATCTATTGTGCTAAAACATGTAAGTCGTACAGCATATTTATTGTTACTTTCCATGATTTTGTCACCTTGTGGCTTGTACTCCTAATTACTGGAATTTCTTCCTCCTATACCCTATCTGGATATCAACAAAACACTCCCTCAAAAAAGTGAAGCATTTCATAATGATCAAACTATCTGGAGTCAGAAACTGAACTGGGTTTGGATTAAAGTTAAACAGCCTTGACTCTAATATAAAGATGCACATTATTTCTGCATACATGTAACTTTTGCACACAACCTTTATTAGCAAAGAAATAAGGCAAAATATGGCAAGGATCATGGCAGGATAATCTAAAATGTCTATGGATAGCCTAAAAAGACGAGGATGGTTAACAGAAACAAAAATTGGACTACTTGCATGCTTAGCACTAATCACCAAGAATTTCATTAAATAAAGTAGACGGTGCTCCATTTGTTTGTCTTACAAATTGAACACATGCTTATCGTGGATGCAGTGAAGAAATGAAACAAATATCAATGGACAGTAACCAGAACGAAACAAACTGAAATGAAAAGCCTGTAAAGCACAACAATTAGATTTAGTTCCTTCCATAAAACCTTCAACAACATCCTCAGCAAGGTGAAAACTTTGATCTAACGCTGCTCAAAAGTTGGCAGTATTGCAGGCAATAATTAATGGTAAAAATGCATGACAAGTTCCTAGACTTTGTATGCATTAACCCCGCCAACTACCAATGAAAGCTAGTCATTACCCATCAGCTACTAACGAAAGCTAACCATGTCCAGGAATAAAGAAACGAAGGCATACTTGCCATCAAACAACAAATAAATAAATAAAGCATAGCCAGTTGTAGCTAATGATTTTGAGCTGAATAAGGAATAGCCTCTACACACAAGCACAAACACACACACACCCACACCCACACCCCAAGAGACTTAATTTCATCACAAAAAATTAAACATATAAATCCCTTGTTTCAAAAAATAATAATAATAAAAATCAACATGAATTGAGCATGTGAATGTTCTGCACTCCACCCAGACACTCCAGGAGCTTAGAACAGACAGAAAAAACAAAAGTATGATTGAAGTAAAGCAACAGTTACACTGATTGTTCAAGCACAGAGTATTATTGTATGAATTTAGTTGTATAACCTTAAGTACCTAAACAAAGTAACAACAATGTTACCGTAATACAGACAAAGAAAGACAAAACAAAAGGGAAGGAAGAGTGCAACATCATTTCTATTAAAGACTAATAACACATTATACTTCCAAAATTTAAAATCCAAGAAGGAAAGTCCAAGTAACCAAAAACAGTTGTCCCCAAATTGTTTGACTGTAGACCTTGCTCATTGTGGCTGCGAGGTTCTTGGCTGTTGCTGCTTAATATTATCGGTATTTAACTGTGCCATAGCCTCTGATAACAAGATTGTTGTGGCTGGGGTCATGGTTTGGTACTGAGAAGGCAACGATGGAGGCGGAGGCTGAGACTTGTATATTTGAGCATGTACAGGATCATCATCAATTTTTTTACTATAGTTACTACTCTCCATGGAAGCAGCATATAAGGGCTGAGCTTGGTGATTCATTTGTGGAAGTCCTCCACCTTGATGCTGATTTTCATTGTGAGGTACAGTAACAGGTGAACTTGTTCTTGGGATTGTTCTATAAACTTGTGAAGTTAACTCAGTTGCAGGTAAAGCAGCAGAGACATTGTAAGACACTTGAGCAGGGTGCATAGAAGAATTGGGATGCATTGGAGGACGACTAGAGGCAACTGTTGCAGTGTTCATCAAACCACTCTGCACAGGAAAATTGTATGGCTGCGCAACAGGCACTAAGTATATCGGCTGAGGTTGGTTGGTCTGATAATAGACCTGCTGCTGAGGCACTGGAGAACTCGTCATATAGTAAGAAGACATTGGCACTACACTTGAGTTCTGGGGTATATAATGTGGGGCATTTGTTTGAACGAATTGCAGTTGTTGCGGCTGATCATATTGAAAAGACACTGGATACCCAGAAACAGGAGCTGTTTTATGCATGTCAAACCCCATGGGAGGAGGAGGATCAGGGATTTTACTCTCTGATTCGAATGGATTTATAAAAGAAACTTTACTCTCCCCTGAAGTAACAGCACCAACTGGATCTTGATACGTCACAAACTGTGGATCCTGACAAACTGCAGTTCCCATACCATGATCACTGCAACAACCAAAGTTACAACAACCATCTACGCTCATTTACACCCAAAAGAACATAACTTTAACATCTAAAAATATCCAAATTTTCTTTTTGTACAGATTTTCACGTATAAAAAAGAACAGACCTTGGAAACTCATACCAACATAAAACACATCAAAAACTAAAAACATTATATATAAAATAGTAATAATAATAACAATCAATTATACTCATCACCATCAAAAGAAAATAATTTTACCACATCAAGACAACATTTGCATTCTTTTCAAAATTTTCAAAAAATAATAATTAACAGACCGAAGAAACTCATTCCTGAAACATAAAAATCAAACATTTACTACATAATACCTAGCAATTGATTATATAACAATCAACGACGCAATCAATTAACTCAAATAAATTTCTACTAAAAATGTCAATTTGAACTATCCAATAAGAAATGCAAAACTAACCTTAAAAACTCAAAAGAGAACATAAAATCAATACTCGATACCTTGAAATTCCTTCTGAGGTAGACAATTTAACCTTATTATCCACCAAACCAGTCCCATTATCCTCAACAAAACCACCTTTAACACCCAGATTCGACGACGAAACGGAAGACGAAGAAGACCCAAAAGAAGAAGAAGTTTCCAAAACCATAGACTCAGCTCCACAAAACCCACCACCATTATTACCATTACCCTCAAGATTGACAATCTTTGCATTCTTCAATGCATCAACAAACCAAGTTTCAGTCTTCGGGTGATTTAACTGAGTTGCAGCCTTTAATTCGGGCAGACTCAAAATGGTTTTGTTTGGAAAGACAAATAATCTAATACGTGAAGGTGTACGGTTGTTATGGTGTTCTTCAAGCATGATAAGGACATCTTCATCAGTGGAAAGTGAAATGAGAGAATCAAGATTGTGATGTGGAAGTTGGTATTTTAGAACGATTGGTGTGGTTATTTTCAGAGTTGTTGATAAGTGAGTGATTAAAGAGGAGAGTGTAAGGCTGTTGGCGGCGGCGGCGGTAGGGATGGTGATGATGCGGGTGTCCCCACCTGAATAGAAAAGGGATTTGGTGTGGGGGTGTGGGATTATGTGGCCACCGTAGCTGCACATTAGACGGAGTTTGGTTGCGGCGGCTGGTGGTTGAGATTGTGGTTGTGGTTGTGGTTGTGGTTGGGGTTGTGGTTGTGGTTGGGGTTGGGGGTCCATGGTGGCGGTCGCGGTGGAGATGGAGATCTAGCGAGTAGAAGTTGGGATTGGGTCACGTGTTGGCGTTTGTTATACGCTTTTATACGTCGCGATTGGTGAATGCCGACTGCGGCATGCACCAAGAGGTGCAGAATTAAATTTGGATAAACTATATTGGTCCCTTAAGTTTCCAATATTATACTTTGATCTCATTATTTAAAATTTTATTGATAAGTTTCAATGTGAATTTGTGATTCTCTCTTATTTCTTTTTGGATTTTTTTGAATTCTTGTAAAATATTGTCATCCATATATAAATTTGGGAGGAAAATATAAAAGAAAAGGATGTAAAGAAATAACCACTTTTGTTAGCTATTTAACCATGAGAGATAAAAATAGAGATTAGTTGATTAGGGGAAAAGGTCTTAGATGATGGAGAAGGGAAGCTATAAAAATAGTTAATCAATGAAAGGTTGTGTTTTATTATAATAACTAGTGTTGTCCTTCATAAGTTGCTGTGGATAATTTTTTAAAACTTGTTTCAATATTTAAATAATTTTAATTATTTAAACAAGAAAAATCAAAATCAAACTATATTGATTGCAGTTTTTTAAATTTAATTTGTATTTTTTTATATTTAATATCACTTATTTTTTATTTTAAATATAATTTTAATAAATGAAAAACATAAGCATGCAATTTATTATATATGTCACCTAAAAATCTAATTAAAATTTAAAAGAATGCAAAAGTCGATAACGAAAGGGTGCTCGGGAAATCCATGTTGGAAAGGTAATTAATTTTAATGAACGAGTTTATTGATTAAAAAATCTTCTTATTCTCTTGATAGTTAAATTAATTTTATTTTATTTTGAACCAACATATTCTTAATATTAGTTTTTAATACATGTCAAAACATTATAATTAATTTTGAAGTGGCATACAATCAATCAAAAATTAATATAAATGATTAACTATCAAATTCTTATTATTTAGATCATCTTCTATTCTAACTCGTTAATCTACGATGAGCGATTATATTTGTTTTAAAGAAAAAAATTGATGTTATTTTCAATCTTGGATTAATGTTATTGTCTTTAATTTTTTTTAAAATACATCGTAGGTTGATTAATTATCCTTTATTATTGTAAAAAAAAAAAAATCATCATTTTTATGTAAGATTGCATGAAAAATAGAAAAAATTAAATAGAATATTTGGAGAATAGTGATATTGAAAAAATAATAAATAATAGAAAAATCAAAGAAAAGAAAAGAAAAACTAATAGAAAAAAAAACAAGGAAAAAATGGTCCAAGGATAAATACAAGAAGGAAAAAAAAAAAAGGTGAACTACACGTCCTTCGTAAGGAATGATGCGTCGTCTGCCTTTGTATTGCAGCTGACAATAAATTTTTGGCGCCATTGTTCATAATTTCTGGCAACATTCTAACGACCATTTTCTCGATAAAAAATCGAGACAGCTATTTTTTTTGGCTTGAACATCACTATTGACTATTAAAAAAATAAAAAGGCTATTATTTCTTTTTAAGCTTTTGTAGTGAGGATATTTTTAAACCATCTTTTACATGTTGAAACTAAATCTCTCTATCATCGATTCTTAAGCAAACGATCTATACTTAGACTAAAGCATTTACAAAAAAAAAAAAAAAATTTTACAACCTCGTTTAAAAAAATAAAATGAGGACACAAACCCCTTTAACCACTTGATTGGACTTCACTTATTAGTATAGTTAATAGTACTTGTTTCATCCAGAGATAAACATGAAGGGATGATATCGAAAGGTTCTGAAAATTACAGGCTACATTGGAAAGGGTCAACAGATAAGGAAATAGGAGTAAAATTTTTTAACTTGTTCATCAATTCTGTGTCCTCTCAACTTGTACGACTCAAATAACTCTGATTTTGCTGTTTTCTGTTTCTCACTCTAAGTTAACCAACAAGTTTGATAAACATTATTAATTAGTGACTTGAAGTTTGGTCTCCTCCATCAATTTTTGAAGCTGAAACTTGAAGCTTTGCTTAAGTTTTTTCAATAACAATTTGAGGTATGTAGTGTTTAAAATTTAGTCCTGCCTTCTTGTAGTTTGACTTGGTTGTATTAACTTTTTTCTTTTCCTTGCTTCTAAAAAAAAGTTCTATGGTATCGCATGATTTTTTATAGGTTATTGCAGAAAGTCAGGAGTTTAAGAAAAGGAAGCAACCAGCTCAAAAGGGTCCACAAAAAAATCTAACAATACCGTTGACTTTTGTTTCTTCTTCTTCTTCTTTTTTCCTTCCTTTCTGTTATGTGATAAGTTGGCATTAGCTACGAGGGCTTTTGATAGCTTAAAGGAGATACCATCAAAGTTTATGGCACTGAACTAGACTCATGGGACTTCAAGAGCATATTATTCATCACATAATTTCATTCCTTGGGGATAATGATATTGCTCGGCTTAGCTTCGCCTCGAAAAGCTATCAACAGATATGCATTTCTAGTCCTTACTTGCATTTCGATGTTGATTTTGATTCACATGAATGTGACGCCCAAGTGCAGACAGTTTAAGGAATTTCTCAGTAAGTTTCTGAGATTGAGATTACGCAATGGCCAGTGAATGGAATGGCTTCGTTTTCGTTGGCTATGTGATTCATGTGAGCCTTCTCACAGGGGGGCTTATGATTCCTGGGTTAGCGATGCTTTAGCCTGTAATGTAAAGAGCTTGATATTGGATGTCGAGTAGAGGAACAAAGGCTTAGTCTTAGCCATTTGACTTCTTTGGCATGGTCTAATCAATATCTTTGTTTTGCAGCTTGTCAAGCTATTGTCTTTGGCTGAAAATGAACTATCAGTTGAAGCACGGAAATTCAGAAACCCTTTTAATTACTTGGTGATCTATTGATGAAACTGAGACTATCGCTTCATGAACAGAGAACACTGTGTTTAATTCCTTTTCAAGTGCCATGGCTTCACTTTGAGCACTTGTGGTTTTTCATTGGTCCAAAAACCAGCCCTTATTTTCTTGGATTAACTGAATAATCCATGTAATTTATAATTTCTTCCTTCCTCTGTGTGTTTTTTATGGGTGTGTTTAATTTGCTAGTCAACTAATTGGCTCATGCATACATGCAATTTGCTAGCAACATTGTCTTGAAACTCTAGTAGTCTCTTTCAAGATCAATTATTGAATACATCATTAATCAACAAAACAATACTAAAAAATGAAAACAATGCTCATAATAATATTATTATTGAAAAGTCGATGATTATGTGATATTTTCAAATATCTAAATGATGACTTAAGTTATGATTTATATTATCTCGTTAACATTCGAATGATCCAATTATTTTTTTATTATTCGAATTTACTTGACTCGTTGAATAATTCGGATAAACTGATTTTTTTCCATCAAATAATAAAAAAAATCTACAATTAACTAGCTAAAATTAGGTGAAGGAAACTTTCAAATTAACCCATTAGTTTAAAAATTTATATATAAAAAATACATATAATTCCGGCAACCCAAATTTTTGCGAGTATTACCCAGCTCTAAAATTTTTAAATAATTACCCGAATTCCTCGTTGCCTAAAATTTTTAATGAATTTATCAATCAAATTAATTCGAGCGATTGAGATTTTTTTTTTTTTTAATAGTACTCCCCCTGAATTCCACCAACTACTTTCCAAGGAGTCATAATCATATGTCTGCAAATGAAACAAAGTCAAGAAAGCCAACTGATTGATGTGAAGTTATCATGAATTAGTCCACAGATTTGACAGAAAGTTATTGTGGAATCATTGGATGCCTGAAAATATCATATGATAACCAAATTATCTTTATGACAGCCTTGTTGATCCCTTCCTTGAATTTTTTATGGTAAGATCAAAGTTTGTTAACCGAATATAAAGCTTCAAAAAATAATAAATAAATAAAAAGTGTAAATAAGCCTTTTATCATGGAAGTAGCCATTTGGGTGAATTTGATTTGCAAATGGTTTATTGTCTCAGAAATGCAAGCCATTTGGTTAACTTTGCTATTTCATATTGCAAATCTTCTGCCTCTCTTTTTGCTACTGTGCCCGTGTGCTTTGCTTGTCAACTTTGCAAATGCATACATACGATTCACTCGCAGATAATAAAGTTTCATAGTCATGAGATCGATGCCTGCATAGTGGATTGCAATTAATCTGCTTCAACAAAGCAGGATGGATTCTGGAAATTAACCTGCAAGAATCCATTGCTTACAAAATAACACCAATGGAGTAACAGATATATTAATCTTCATTTCCTTGTTTTTTTTTTCCGTAGTGAACAAAAATAGAACGGGCCCCAAAAGTTTATAGATTTCCAAAAGTAGATCGCATCATCTCTTGGGTAGTGGACTGGAAAGGAAAATGCATTTGTCGTCCCCGATTCTTCTGTTTGCAGTAACGGACAACTTCCTAGTTTTTGGACTGGTAATATTCCGGTCCAGTGTTGTATCCTACAAACAGGATCTGAACTTGTTTCGTAGTTTTACCCTCTAAATACATCTTCGCCATGTTGTCATGCACACGCAGTGCCTATCTATTGCGGCAATAATCATGAAATTGTGTTTCACTCTTCATATTGAGCTCACAGTTAAACCTTACAAACTCCTCAAGCTGGAGCTTTGTCGTTAGAGACTGCGGACATAAGGAAACTTGACAAATGAGGATTCCTCTTAAAGGGACAATAGTGATCATTCAATGCCATTTTCCGCAAATAAGTTCAAATGCAGAGAAGAATTTATGAAGTTAATCTCTAAAAACATCAATTTAGCTTCATGACAGGCCACGGTCAGTAAATTCAAAGTTCGGCGATAGAGATCAAACAATGCAAGCAAATTCCAAATGCTATAGAAACAGAACAGAGTTACAGCAGGGGAGAAATTTTCTAAGATGATCAGATTCTTTCTCATGAATGTCAGAAACTATTCTTCATTTTGAAAATTGAAGAA
This sequence comes from Dovyalis caffra, assembly GCA_963924115.1. NCBI lineage: Eukaryota > Viridiplantae > Streptophyta > Magnoliopsida > Malpighiales > Salicaceae > Dovyalis > Dovyalis caffra. Next base: position 1,501,362 of record CAWUPB010001161.1, on the reverse strand, counting down.
TTTATCATGTTTGTTCAACTCATTGTGCATCCTTAAATGTCGAAATGTAACTGGCCAGAGATCATTTCTTTTCTTCAGAATATCCAGTTATTTTCATTCATCCATATATTCAGAGACAGAGAGGTAATAAACTACCCCAGAAATACAAAGCTACCTATTTAAAGCTTTTGTTTCAGACAAGCTCCAAAAGGCTATGAAAAGAGTGAATTACCAAAATATCCAATTAAAGAACTACACGTTAAGAGCAGATATGTCCACTTTCCTGGGAGGATGCACCACGTTTTTGTTTCCAGGAAAGGCATCACGCGAAATGTCTACCAAGGCCTTGAAACTATATGGTTCGTGCATGGATATCTCTGATAAGACTTTCCTGTTTAGCTGAATATTCTCCTTCATCAACCCATGCATGAAGTTACCATAATTAACCTGATAATGATAAGTAAAATAGAGGAGCACAAGACAACACAGGTCAGTATCCGACAATGCAGAAATTTCATTGTTAGGAAAATATTTAAATTGTTCTACCAAACATACATTAATGTGCTCCAAAATGTAAAGAAGAAGTCAATTCAACTTTGATTTTTCTGGTTTTTGTTATATATAAGAAAAGAAAAGGAAGTTGAAATCTAGAATAAGTAGATTAAACAAAACCAGGATTCTCCTCCCCCTCCCTCCTTTCAAAAGGAAAAAGAAAATAGAAAGAAAAGAAAAAGGAAAAGAAAACTTTCACATTTGTTGGTTTTGTTTAGTACTTCATAATTCCAAACCAACTCGTGCCATAGAGATCAATCTAACTGCCGACATTTGAATTATGATTCTTTTGCCAGATTTTTTCGAACTCTTAAGCTCGTGGGCACTTGTAATCATAACCTAATTCCAAGTAAAGTTCCAACATCAAGCTGCATCTGGACAAGTCCCAAGCAAAGTATTGCATTCTATAAAACTCAAAATCCCCACAAATCTTGTTACTCAGAAAAGTCTTATGCTTTCTCCAACAATTGGACCACTTCATCTCCCTTCCTAGTTCCTACATCAATGAATATAACCTATTTCACAATTCCATGCCTTGACAACAGAATCATCCAACATGTGCTACAATTGGCACAATAATAACAAGCCACTAGCTCCATTGGTCAATTAAATCCGATAAAGGTATTTTATTCACACAGTGGTTTGCTTGTTCCAGTAAAGCTTCAACAACCAATACAGCATGGCAAAGCAATATTTACAAGAGAAAGTATAGAAACAAGTTCAGAAAACAACATGGATCAGGTCGAACACTTGGTAAATTCCATATAGTACTAAATGCCCACGTAAAAGTTGATTTCAGCAGCACTCTAATCTAATAACCTGTTCGTAACATGACTCAAAAGTCAAGTCTTGACTCAAGTCTATTAAAAGAGGCAGGCGAAAAGCACGATAAGCAACACCATTTCCCATTATGACAAAAATAAAAATAAATATGCAACTTAGCATGCATGTTTGTCAATTTCATCCGAAGCAAACGAGAGCCATTCTGCTCTTTATTACCGACATGTAGCTGCCACATCAACCACTGAAAAAGCAGAGTCCTTAAGGCTCTAACTTTCTCCAAAACCACTTCTCTTTTATATGCTTCACTGCACTTTCAATTCCCTCTATGCATACATCAAACAAAATAAACAATTGCTCTAAAAAACAGAAATTGGAGAAGGTTATACAACCAAATCTTAATTTACAAATTCTTCTCCCATATCAATAGAAAGGATCTCTCCAACGCAATTTACTGATCCACCATAATACCAAATTTCACACTATCAAAACTTTCATTGCTTACAAACCAACATTTTATCAGCCAAGATTAAGCCTTTGAAACACCAAACCTTGTCATTGCCAAACACATCCTAGAAGAAAAATCAAGATAAAAACTTCTATTTCTATTACGGAATTTTATCGACGGAAAAATGAAAGAGAGACTAGAATTCATCTGAGTTCGCAGCTAAAAGCCTCAAAACATAAAGCTTTATAAAAATGGCAGATCAAGTTCTACAGTTTCTAACATTTCCATCTAATTAATTTCAATTCAGACTGCCAATCAGTAAATAAATAAGAAAAAAACGCAGCTAAACAAAGAAAAATCAAGAATTCACAAAAAAAAAAAAAAAACAACAACAACCCAGAAAAGAAATACCATTCAATGACAAAAGAAAAACCCATCAACGAGACGCCTTAAAAAAAAAAAAAAAAAGGACTTACACCATGTTGGCGGGTGCCAGCATTGATGCGTTGGATCCAAAGAGAACGCATGTCCCTCTTCTTGTTGCGGCGATCTCTGTAAGAATACTGCAAGGCCTTCTCAACTCTTTCTCTTGCTATCCTTATACAGTTCTTTGCTCTTCCTCTGAACCCTTTTGCTAGTTTGAATATCTTCTTCTTGTTCATCTTTTTCTTTTTTTCTTTTTTCTTTTTTCCTTTTCTTCTTGACTGTGGCTGGAAATGCGCTTTTCTCACTCTGCTTGTAGGGTTTTAGTTTATGGGTTGTTTTTAGTTTTTCTCTTCTCACTCTCCTTGTGGGGTTTTAGTTTACGGCTTGTTTTTCGGTTCTGTTTTGTGATAGAGGGGTTGGTCTTTGAATTTATTGTAATTTGGCATATGTTTTTATGGTATTTCCATCAACGTCCCTTGTGAAATTTGTAATTTTGGGAGGTTATTTATTTATTCAGAATCAGAAAAGTAAATGGTTAAGGAAATCTAATAAATGATTAAAAAGTGTTTTAATATTTTTTAATTTGTCATTAGAACTATTTTTTTTTTTTTTACAAAAGTAACTATTTATTCCAAATGAATTGGAAAGGTAATACATAAGAATCTTATTAAGCAAATAATGTATGGTGTTATATAAGTAATTTACTTGTCATATGATTTATTTATAAAATTATTATATATTTGTGTTGGTAAGATATGTGTGTGTGCGCGCGCATGCATGTACACGTGCGTGTGCACATGCACGAGCTTCTATAATCCTATTCTTTAAACATTTATATTATTTTCTTGTAAGAAAAACAAAATTTGAATAAATTTAATATTACTTTAGATAATAATCAACACAATATTTATTTATTTATTTTGTCAAAGATAGATATTCATTACATTGAAATTGAAAAAAAAATTTACATGTAAATCGAATTCAATCAAAGATACATATAGTTCTTTTTATGTAGAGAAAAAGGAGATTACATGCCATGAAAGGACAGTAAAAAAACATAAAATAAAAATTTTAAAAGACTTAAAACTTGCTTGCTATTTTTTCGTAAGTCATTAGTACCTATGTTATGTTAATTTTTCACTCAAATTTGACCAATAGATATGAAAATTGAATTATTAACAATATTTATAAAACTTCTATTGCAATACTAAAACCTAAATAAGGACATAAAAATACAATAAAATAGGAAAAACAAACTTTAAACCGAGGAAAATATTAGATAAACTCGATTAAAAAAAAATTCTAATAGAGTGAATATTAAATTTAGGGTTATTAAGAAAAGAAGGAACCGAAATATAAAAATAATGATGATTTTATTATTATTATTATTATTACCGTGATTGCTAACTCATGAGAAAAATTCTAAAATAGACTCAAGAGAGAATCCCCTAATTTGTAACAAAAGGTTGATTAGAAAAGTTTCATTTGTTAACTTAATTTTTTAATTTGGCCAATTTAATACATTATATATATAACTAAAAAGGGTTTACCCCATCTTTTTTTCTTGTATGGTTCGAGTTTTTTTTTTTTTTTATTGAGGCCGTTTATAATTTTTCAACTTAATTAAAATCTTCTACTTTTATAAATTTGTGATTCGGACCCTTAGTTATAATGTTGTTAAATATTCACTTTACGTGATAAGTTAAAATTAATGATAACCAATCGTACATGACACATATGTCAATGTAGACCCTAATTGTTTTAGTATAAGAACCAAATTGAAAAAAAAAGCTTTAAAATAATTTTAATATTAAACAAACATTTAGGTTTTTAAAAAGGATAGAAAAAGATAAATTTACCTCCACTCTTTTGTCCCAAAGTCCATTGTTCTCTCCGTTCATTGTTCTTACTAAACATAGACTAAATATTTTGCATTCCTTGAGCTTCTTCTTCTTTGAATCCTAAATCTTTCAATCCCTCATTTTGCTTCTTTTTCTTTTTCTTCTCCGATTAAAAACCTAAGCTTTCTTGCTTCTTCTTCTTTTTCTTCTTCTTTGATTGAAACCCTAAGCTTCCTAAATCATCCAATCCCTCACTTTGCTTCTTCTTCTTCTTCGATTGAAACCCTAAACTTCCTAAATCTTCCAGATCCCTCACTTTGCTTTTTCTAAGATTGAAACCCTAATCTTCCTCCCTTCATCATCATCATCATCATCATCTTCTTTTTTTTTTTTTAATAATTATTCTTTTGCATTCTCAACTCGTTCTCTCACTCTCTCAATAAGATAAATGAAAATAGATGTAAAGCTTCGTTAAAGGACTATTTTAGTTAAAAGCTTCTCAAGTGAAAGCTTAGAGAAATTAAGGATAATGAGATTTGAACTCGGGACGTTTTGGTTAATCAAGACTCGATATCATATTAAAAGACTATTTCATCTAAAAGTTTAAACTGATATGTGAAATCCAGAATATAATTTATATTAGTCTCTAACTAACCTAATAATTTAAACCTCAATCACCAATAAATAATAATCTTGCTGTTTGCTGTCATTGATCTACAGGCACTTTTTTAATATAACGTATTAAAATATGGTTATTCTGTTATTACTAAAAATAAATGAGGGTGGTTAGTTTAGTCTGGAAATGCAGGCAGGCCACGCTGTGTTTATTTACAACATGCAAGTTTCAACAACACCATAAAATAACGGAAAATAAGGCTAAAATATAACCATGTAAAAAACTTGTAACTGAATTGCCTTCAAAAACGAGTTGGGATCCTGCCATGAAGCTGCAGTAGATTTTGGGACAAACCCTTTTTCATTAAAGCAATCAATAGAAGCTTTAGATAAGCGTGGTTGGTCTCTTTTCCGTCTTTCAATCGCGCAGCAAGAACCCAACTTTTTTTACTAGGTAATTTACCCATTTGTGTCTTTTTGGTAAATCCTTACATTGTTTATTTTTTCTTTTTGTTGTCATCTTTTTTGGCTTCTTCTCTATAATTATTTCTCAAAGTTTTCATCTTTATTGTATTTTGAAGTGGATAAGAAAACATTGTTTGTGTGTTTCTTATGAACATTGTTGACTCATGGGAAGCTTCGTATACCACGTTGACACTTTCTGGGACATTATATCTTAGTAGTAACATTCAAACTTATTATTAAGTCTTTTGCAATATTATGTGGTTTTGTTTGGTGAGTGAGTACAATGCCTTTGTGGGATTATGGATCTCTTTCTTTCTTTAAGAATTTTAAAGGCATCTTTCAGGTTAGTGTTTCTTTTCTGAAAAGGTTATTTCTTTCTCTTTCGCTCTTAGTCTTTAGCAGCTAGATTGGATGATCTTATGTGGGCTTGCTTTGTTGTTTTTGATGTTGTTGGCATTGTACTTGGTGTAGCAGAATATGACTGATTTGTCAATAAATGCGACTCCTTTGGTTTTCTCTACTAACAGAACAATATATGGAAGAGACATTTATATTGTATTTCTTCTGTGAAATTAGGGTTGGGTTAATCTGGCCTTGTGTGGTGAGAGATCGCATCATTGTTGGAGTGGGAAATATGGGGATTTGGAATTTTGAGGGCAAAGAGCAAGTCTCTACTATGTAGGCTCTATCTGTGATGAAATTTGAAACCTGCAATCAAAAGCAAATTAAAATTCAATGAAATAAAACCATTAAAGGATGAAAACATTGAAAAGCTCGAGCTACTTGCTATTCACTGCTATTAGTTGGAGAGGATTCAGTATACTTACTCTTAATTGTCTAAATAGGGATCAAGGGAATGGTTTAGTTGAATCCTTCCTCCAAATATTAAGTATTTTCTGTTGAGTTGCCAACGGTCCTTTGCAGCTTTATGCTTGGGCATTTATTTTATTCCGTGTGGATTTTGTTATTTTGTTTGATTAAAAACAGCCATTCTTGGAGGAGTATTACATCACAAAATTTTTACATGTTCCCTTGATTAGAATGCTTGTAAGTCTCTATTAGGTTTAATACATCATAGGTTGAATCTTCGTTTTGACCCTTGATTGCCTTGTTTATTAAAGTAAAATGAAAGAGTGCATTCAGTTGATATTATTACGTATAATTGAATTGTAGATTTGCTATCCAGGCATAGTTGAGTAGTCAAGCTAACAATGAGAAGATCTGGAGCCCATCGATATGAGAAGTAACTCTTTAAATTGGTGCATTGGGTTATTCTGCTATCTCCACTCAGAGATGCTCCCACGTCTTCATTGAAATGTTAGATTTTGCCAGACGTTTTCAGAACCGTACCTTAGATCTTTATTTTACAATAGTGGAGGTCTGCATAGCAGCAAAGTTGGAGGTCCTTAGGAAACAGTGCAATGGATTTTCTATGTCATGTGGCTTTCGTTGATTTCATTTTAGATCCAACCTCGAGTTTCTCATAGATGCTTTTGAATGAATATCCATGTATAAGGTTCATCACCAGTTTTGAAGGTCTTAAATCTGGTTTCAAGATGCTGGTGACAAATAATTGTGTTAAGTTTAATAGCTCAATAGGAGGATAAGGGAGGATGAGTTTAATGGTTATGTGCATACCATCTGTCACCTCTTACGGTGATAAAATATAATGTTTTTCAGATAAGGGAGGATAATTGTAGTGGCTGTGCTTTTCTGTAATGGCAATTGTTGATACAGTTGTTAGACTCCTTGACGAGGGAGAGTATAGCCAAGTGCATAGCAGTTGTTAGTGTAAGAATTGAGCTGCCAAATAGAATGGCCATTAAAAAGAACATGATATAAAGCATATCGAAATAGTTTGTTTATTATGTACTGCGTCTACAGTTTTGGGTTCTGATTAAAAGTTTGACAACTATTATATCTGATGTTTTGGCGTGATATAGAACTGGGTGCAGTGTGCAGTTAGGATAGCAGGATGCATTGCTTGCCTTCAAAAACTTAGCATAAGTTCACAATCTGCGCATAAGTGAATTCAAATCTGACCACTGTATTAAACTAATTGTATGACCACTGGGATCTTCATTTTTTTACCTGAATATTGGTTTGTTGGGGTTATCTAGGATGCGTCAATCAACAGGCTGGAGATTACTGCAAATACTAGTCAGTCATTTTCACCGATTGACCTTCCACTATTAGAGCACACGAATGAAGAGGTATAGTTGTTACTTTTAGATCTTCATTGAGGTGTCATGGCTTCTCTGGAATATAATAATGTGAAGCTTTGGGCGTGTGTTGGCAAGGCTAGTGGCTTTGCTTTTCTAGTTCTTTTTGAGTTTTGAAAAAGCTGTTGCATTTAAATTTCTTTCATTTTTAAAATCATTAGAAATTTCATGATTATGGAGAACCGTTTATCAATTCATTTTTCTATGAGTATTTAAGCATTATTATAACATGCCTATGTAGTGCTATGTTTTGTTCAGTGGTGAAGAGAGTCCTCTCAAAATTCATGATCTAGAATAGATAATTCTGCTGCAAGTGTATTTAAGATACGGATCTTTGAGAAGTAATCTTGCTGCATGCACAATTCGGGTTTCCTAATTTAGTCTTTACTCTTTAATTTTCATATTAAAGGTGATTTATATAGCTTGAGTTGCATATGCATTGAGAAAGGGGATTATTTCTTTCTTGACATTCATAGACAGTAAAATAAAGATATAACATTTATAACGTTCCTGATAATTTTTACTATTAAGGCCTGTGGTCATATTTCACTGAACAAACCTTATGTTACTTTCCTAATGTCCCTTTATTTGGAGCTCAAAGTCTGCTATTAGATAACTCCAATGGTGAAATGCATAAATGCAGTGCAAGATGAGAGAGGTCCACCTTGGTTCTGGTGAACATACTGTGAGGTCCCATGGAGTTACAGTTGCAAGGACACACAAGCATGATTGGCTTATGCTTGTGCTTCTTGTGGTGATAGAGGGCATCCTCTATCTTACGCCTCCATTTTATCGATTTGTTGGGAAGGATATGATGACAGATCTTAAATATCCTTTGTTAGATAATACAGTGCCTGTTTGGACTGTCCCTGTAAGTACTGTGGCTTCTTTTGCTAAATAGAAACATATGTTACAAGTGAACCATGCGAGTAACAACAACATTGATGGAACCCTTTCTCTTTTCTGATTATTAGATGTACGCTGTTCTTTTGCCTATGGCAATATTCTTCATTGTCTACTTCCGTAGGAGAGACATCTATGATCTTCATCACGCCATACTAGGTGATAATATCCTGCCCTCTCCATACTGTTTTATCTATAAAAGATTTCTGTTATCCAATTTGCTGAAAGAAGTCTCATAATGCATTATGTGTGTTCACTGCTGCAGGCCTCTTATTCTCCATTCTAGTGACAGCTGTCCTTACTGATTCAATAAAAATGCAGTTGGTCGCCCTCGACCTGATTTCTTTTGGCGTTGTTTTCCTGATGGAAAGGATGTATGCTTCTATGGACCTGCAATATTTGATACTTTCTACTGTGAGGATTGATTTAGGTTCACCTGCTGTCCACATTTCATCACTTTCATGGTTACAGAATCTAATACCTGAAACCTTATTGATTTACAGGTTTATGATCAGTTGGGAAATGTGATATGTCATGGTGACAAAAGTGTCATAAAGGAAGGGCATAAAAGTTTTCCCAGTGGGCACACTTCATGTAAGTTCACCATTAGAAATAATTGCTTGACAAAACACTTTAAGAAATTATTAACCACAAAGTTGCTTTACTGTGAGTGTGAAGAAATATTTTAATTTCTACATTGAAATATGGGCATTTTGCTAAGGGAAGCTGCAGAGATTGAACACTTAATACCAAAGCCATGTTTGTTCAATACTTTAGGCAGTCATTTTTGCTTTGAGGAATAATGATTTCCATTTTCAGGGTCCTTTGCTGGTCTGGGTTTCCTATCACTCTACTTATCTGGAAAACTACAAGCATTTGACCGTAAAGGCCATGTTGCAAAACTATGCATCGTCATCTTACCACTACTAGCTGCAAGTCTTGTTGCCATTTCCCGAGTGGACGACTACTGGCATCATTGGCAGGATGTCTTTGCAGGAGGTCTCTTAGGTGTGTGCTTTTCATTGTTCATTGTCATTTAGATAAATCTTCCTCGTCTATTGGATGATCACCTTTGCTAATTATTTCAGTGGCATCTTTTGCAGGACTTGTGGTCTCCACATTTTGCTATTTGCAATTCTTTCCCCCACCATATCATCCTCAAGGTATGTTTATTGGTAAATTTATATGGCTCCTTTACTTTTTGTTGAACATTAGAGTCCAGGAAGGATGTTGCTTGGAGCATTGTTGATTCATTAGCTATACTTTCTTCTTAAGTATATTCGGGTTATGCAGGAATGATTTTGATTAGGCACCTAGGTTACAACTAAAGAAATTCATTTAATGTACCTGTTTGAGTATATGTATCTAAAACCAGGAAATAGCAGCACCCAGCTGCAGCTGTACAGCCTGCATTTATGAGATAGCAAGAACCCTCTAAGAAGCTTCTAATGCTGGAGCCAAAAATCGTCAGCTATGCCAATCTGGTTGCTGTTCGAGAGCAGACTTTCATATCCACCGCATAACTGATTCCCACGTTGTTGTTGTTTTCAACATGGAACTCAAATGTATTCTAAGTGAGCATGCAACATTTCAAGTTGCATCCTGCTCAACGATGGCATTAATTCTTTGCATATGCATTCATCAAAGTTGACCACCTTAACAAATTGGCATTAAGTTTCCTTCTATGCAGTTTCATGTTCATCTGATCTTCTGCATGCAGGTTGGGGACCTTATGCTTACTTTTATGAACTGGAGAAGTCGCGTGAAAATGCACAAGCAGACACTGCTGTAATTCCACTTAATGCAGAGTCAGTGGATTCACATGTTGAGAGCCAAGAAGATGATAGTAATGGATTCTTAGGGCTCCATCTGGCACCTGACGTAACTACGCCTGTTGAAGATGTGGAATCCGGGAGGAGGTAATCGTGATAGATGCATAATTAGCAGCCAAAGTTGTGGCGTTCATAAGAAAACAATGTGTCAGTGTAATTCGTTTCCTGTAGTGTTGTTCTGTTAGTTTGCTTCTTCTCTGGGCTTGTATCAGGATTGGCCCTCCTGCTTTTAATGGACTCATTCCTTCATTAAATTAAACAAAACAATAGCACATACTAAACGTAAATTCGTTAAAATTGCAAGTAATGTATACCTTTTCGCTCTCTCCGGGGTCCTTGAATCTTGAAGAGATTATGATTCTGCTCCTGTGCTTTGATTCTCCTGCTTGAAATTTGTTTTCCAAAGATCTAATTTGCAAGAAATAGTTCCATTCTTGCCAAAAACCAGTATGGGGGCATGCAACAGGAAGTGAGTGATAGAATGAAGGAGCTGGAACCTTGACCGCTAAGGTTCTCATTGAGAGAGCTTTTGAGAATCTTATAAGCTTGATTGTCCATTTATGCTTACGTTACATAGGGTTGTAATCAAGTTGAATTGAGCAGACAATTCGTTAACAGTAATTTGCAATTTGCAGTGGCAACAGTTCATTTGCAGTGTGTTTGTGAAAATCCAGAGTTTTTGTCGAAAGAAAGAAGAGTAGGATCATAAAAAAAGGCAGACTTTTGCTAAAGGATTTGTGATTTGCTACGAAAGAACTCTGAATTAGTCAACTATGTGTTGCAAATTATTTTGCTTTGAAATGCATGTAATGGAAAAGCAAAAAAATAATTAAAATGCATGCAAATGAAGGCATTTTTGGATCAGATTTTACGAATCACAAAGACAAATATATTAGTTTGCTTGAATCTCGGGAAGAGAAATACCAGTATTTTTTTTAAAAATACTTTGGACATTTTTAGTAAATTATAATTAGTCCTTTTTAGTTTTGTAAAAGCAAATTAAATAGTTTCTCTAGTTTTAAAAACTAATTAATTAATCCTTTAATAAGTATTGATCATGCTTAATTTAATATTTTTTTATTTCAAAAAATATTTTGTTTTATCAATAATATTTTCATATTTTTTACTGATTTTTTTTCCTTTTTCTATCTTTTTAAAATAAAAAAAATAAATTGAGAAAGGACATGAAATTGGACAGAAAGGACTAATTAATTAATTTTGAAACTGGAGGGGATATTTAATTTGTGTTGCAAAACTAGAAGAACTAATATAGAACCTACTACGACATTTTTTACTATGCCTAAAGTTTTCTTCTATAACGATCACGTGGCTTGCACAAACCTATCAATAACCTAATTATGAAGAAAAGCATCTGAACCGTCCACGTCATCACGGGAACTAATTCAACGGCCCTGATGAAATTATCCAATAACCAAATCCCGGATTAGTCTTAGTCAGAGACACAAATTTTAATCAAGGAAAATTTCAATGGCTGAACCAAAAGCAGACCCAAAAACTCCTCCATCATCAGGTAAATTATTTCATAATGAAGGTTAACTTTGTAGATTTTCTTGATGGGCTTTGCTAAAACAGAAGAAAAATTATGTTTTCGTTGTAGTATTTTCATTTTTTGGTGGTTTTGATGCAGAAGAAAAGGATGTAAAAGCACCAAATTTGATGGAAAGAGCCAAGGAAGAGATTGAAGCAATAAATCGTAGTGGAAAATCTCCACACCATCATAAAGAAACACATGGAAGAAGTGATGATATTGACGAGGATACTCCCACGGATGAAGTTAAAGCACCAGGTGTGTTTGGACGAGTCAAGGAAGAAATCGAGGCCCTTGTTCAGGCAATTCATCCTAAGAAGGACAAGAGCGATGGTGATGGATCGTCTTCTTAGTTAGGAAATTAGTTTTCCCTTTGTAATGTTACTATTTTGAATACAGAAGTTAATGTTTTAAGCATCAAGTTATGGTCTTCATGATGCTCTCTCTAAAGTTGATGTTTCTTCGTTCAAATTTTCACTTTGGAAAAACTTAAAGAAGAAAAATTGTTTTGAATGCTGCATTATTCCTAGTTTTAGATCCAGATAACCTTAAAATTGTGGTATTGGAAATGGGGAATGTGGCCGTTTGATTTTATGAATGCCCAGTAAGATTTTGTTTTTTTTAACTCTGTAAGATTGTGCTGCTAAGAGTTTCAAAGGTTGCTTTGAAGCTTCTAATGCAGGCGGGGAAAAGGCTTATAGTCAGCTATGCCCATTTGGTTGCTGTTTGAGAGCATATTTTCATATCTACTGCGTAGGTAATTCCCATGACATGGGAACTCGTTGTATTCTCAAGTGAGCACGCAACATTTCAAGTTGTATTCTGCTCGAAGGTGATATCCATTCCTTACAATTGTCAGTAACCAAAGCTGGACATTATAATGGATTGACACTATGTTTTCTTCTGTCAGTATCATGTTTGTCAGACCTTCTGTATGTAGGTTGGGGAACTTATGCTTACTTCGAGCAGTATCATGCGTCGCAGTTGCTTCTGTAAATTGGTAAAAATTTCAAGTAAAGCAGACATTTCAATACCCTCCTGGTTCTGGGATTTCGATGCTATAATGTTTGTGCATCTGCAAGCAATTCTTATGGATGAAATCTATTATTCAAAGATGTAGTTTGCAAGAAATGGTTCTATTCTTGCCCAAAATCAGCACCGCGTAGGCGACAGAAAGTGAATGATTGACTTCAGGAGCTGGAAGCCTGGGCTGCTAAGGTCGGCCTCAGCTCCATTTGAAGTCAGTGAACTGCCTTGTGTTAGAGAGTGCTTTTCTGAGTGTTTTAAGCTTGTGCGAAAAGCCAATCGAGGCCTAATACTACGTTTTTCTGAGTGGATATGGCTTTCTAAATCTAAAGTTCTTGTTGGTAGAAAAATCGATTGAAAGAAAGTCTAGCAGGATCAGCAAAAACCAGCTTTGTCCTTGGTTTTTACCTCAATTCCATGACCTCACAAGTTTACTTATCTTCCCCTTGCAGTTTCCTTTTTTGACATCATTCAGAAACGATGAAATCATGGCACATTGACATTCCACTGAATTCTAGGGGATGATGAGAGGCCCTTTGAATTAGTTGCTCTTTTGTTGCTAATTATTTTTACATTGTAGTTCAAGTCAATGAATTTGAAAGCTATTCTTGAAAAATGAGTGTGCAGATCTCATGAAAATGTCTGCCATTGTAATTTTCTTCCATCAAAATGTCTTTTGGGCCAAGATTTCAACCAGAGAATGAAGCGCATTTTCTGCCTTCGCTAATCTTTTCTTTAGTGTCCACATTAAAAAGATCTCAATTATCTTTCTTGATTCGAACCCAAAATAATAATGCAGAATGCAAACTCATTTATCTAAAATATCAAACGATCAATCAAGAAGAAAAAGAAGAAAAATCAACACAGGAATGAGTTCTTGAAACCTTAATTAAAATCAGATCTCAATTACAACTCTTTTCTTGTTAGAATCCGACGTTCTCTAAGAAAAATAAGACTCCAAAGAATCTAAACTAAAACCATGCCCAAGCCCATTTCCATATCCAAACCCGAAACCAACACCACAACCCATACCAACCCCAAAAACTAGCTTCACATGGTTCCATGGCCAGCCACCATACCCGACTCCACCCACCAACCCGAAGCCTGCTCCGATACCACAGCCGATTCCAACACCGCCTCCAGGACCCAGAATTGTTTCCTCGACTTTCTTGTAATTGTCTTGAAGGAATTCAGGAACTGGGAATTGATTTCCCTTCTTCTTCTTGCTGTCGTTTGTATTCCATTCCCAAAGGGAGTTGGAGTTTTTAGACTTTGGGTGGGTTTTGGATTTTGGTTTCATCGTATGAGGTGAGCAAAAGGATAAGATTTTTGGAAAATTGCATGAAGCATACACACTGGTACTATATACCAAGTTACCCTCGTCACTAGGGAAAAACAAGAATATCAAAAGTTGGGGGAGTGACCCTCAACATAGCAAAAATAGAGGGATGGATATGAAATAAACAGAGAGGGAGAGAGCCATTCTTGAAATTGCAATACACTTAGATGAAGGGGGTAAATCTAAAAAACAACAAACTTGAGAGGGTTGATCTGACAGCAATTGGGGAAGGAAGTAAATTATAATTTAGTCTCTCTATTTTTCAGAAAGGATTTAATTTGTCCCCCTTTTTCCAAAGGCTAATTATTCAGTTTCTATATCATGTATTGAAGAATTAAGTCACTTGAAATAAATAAATAAATAAAAGACACAGGGAATAAAGTTTTAAATCTTAGGCTTCTTTTGTTTGCCAAAAAATAATTTTTATAGGAAAATCAATTCCCGAGGAAGCTATTTTTTAGGAAATTATTTTTCAAAAAATATTTTCTCGCCGTTTGGCAATTATATGAAAAAACCGCTGAAAAATATAATCTAGCGTTTGTTTGATACAGAAAATTAAAATATAAAAACAATATGTGATTATTACATCAATAAGTTTTGAGAAAACTTCAAAAAGGTATATTCATAATTTCACAATATAAGGTACATTTAGAAAAATTGAATAAATTTCCATGCCATAAATATTGACTCTAAAATTTTAATTCAAAAAAAAAAATACTTTTTTAACCATCAAACCAATTCATCAAAGTTGATTGTGACAAAATCAAGTCAATATTCATATTTAGTAAAAAAAAAAAAATCTAAGTAATTCTAGCATTGTTATTTTGGTAACTCAATTAAGAATTTTTTTTTTTTAGAAATTGAACTGATAATTTAGTTTAAAAATAATTTTATAAATTATTAGTTATCATTTGTAGATAATTATTCATTTGGTTTCAAAAGATTAAAGTTGGAATAATTTGTAACTAATTATTCATTACAATAGCAAAATTTTACAACCGATTAAAATTAAAAATTATTAATTTAGTTACAAATAAATAGTGTTAAAAAATAATGTATTTATTAATAAATAAATAAATTTAATTTTTTTAATAAAACATTACAGTCTTGTAATAATCATTTTCAATAATTGAAGTATAATGTAAGTGGTGTTTGAGATAATAGTAAAAAAAATAAATATAAATTATTGAAATATTTATTATAAAAATAATTTTAAGGTGTAAAAATGGTTTTTAAGAATATTTAATATATCTATAAATCAAAAAATCAAATATTAGTAGAAATAGAGAAAAATTATTAAATAATAAATAATTATTGATAAAGAATAATTAAAATTAATTTGATATATTTAAATAAAAATAAGATAGAGAAAAAATTGTTAAAATATATCAAGAGAGAGGTAAGTAATGCGAGAGCGAGACAAGCTAGCGAGAAGAAAAATATTTTTCTCTTTTTAAATTAGGAAAACATTTTTTCAAAAATATTATATTATTTTTCATTGACTCGAAAATCATTTTTCGTTGATTTTTTTTTCCTAAATACGAAACAAACACTAAAAAATGAGGAAACTTGTTTTCCTCCAAATAAACACAATCCGAAATTTGAAAGTATGGTAAGTGCCAAGCTTTCACAGGTTGGAAAGAAAAGTTCCCCTCTCAAGCAGGCAAAAAAATCCTCATCAAGTCGGTTGCCTCTCGAATAAATTATAAATCAATCCTTTAGTTTTGGAAATAAATAAATTAATATCTCTTATTTTAAAAATTAATTATTTAGTTTTCATATTTTTACTTCTTTTCAATTTATTTTAATTTTTTAATAAGAAATAAAAAAAGAAAAGAATATGAAAAGATGAACGATAAAAAAATGTATTTTATGAAATAAAAATAATATTAAATTATGTATGGTCAATGCTGATAAAAAAAATTAAATAATAGTTTTAAAACAAAAGAGACTAATTAATTTGTTTCTTGAAACTAAAAAAACTAATTTATAATTTACAATTTACTCGTTGCCTTGCTGTTCCAATTTTTTCAATGGCGTGTTTCAAGCTCGCTAGCTCTTTAATGCCAAAGAAATTAACACAATGGTAGCTTGATTTTGGTGGGGTCACAAGTTGATCAAGAGTGTGTTTGTTTCGCGAAAAACAAGTTTCAAAAACTTATTTTCTCCATTTTTACATATTTGTTTGATCATTTTGAAAATAGTCAATGAAATGCATTTTCCAGTCAAGGAAAATTAAAAGGTAAGTTTTGGGAAAGTGACTTCCTACATAGAAAACGAGAAAACATTTTCTCTCTAGAGCTCTTTGCTGCCCATCCCTCGTTCTCACCCAAACTCACTTGTTCCATTGCTGCTCGAAGTCGACCCAAGGACATCTTCGCCACCTAATGTCGTCGTAACAAAGTTAACGCCATCGTCGAGTAAACAAAGCCTCGCAAAAGAACGGTTAGATTTGTTGTGATTTTTCTCAATATTGTTTGATTTGTAAGATTTTTGTGTGTTTTCCTTCTTTAGATATGATTTCTAATAATATTATCTGAATATGTGTATATTAATTTTTGGGAGTCTTGTTGAAAGTTGGGTAGTAATAGTTTGTTTCCTAATTTGTTTCCAACTCGTAACTAATTCATGTATCCGACTTTAAGCCTACTTTGAAGCATTAAAACAACTCGTTAGGAGTTGGCTTCTTCACAAATATTGTATGTCTTTTTCTTAGCTTTCTAGAGAGTCTAAGAATGCTCAATCTAAAAGAATAAAAAATCCGAACCCAATTGGGAACTAATTTTGCCCAGTTGATAACCTTCATAAATTAGCCCAAATTACTCATCTAAAAGCCTACAAAAATAACAAGTCTTAAATATTGAATAAAAGAAAAAAAGAATCTAAATGCTTAAAACATACTAAACTAAGATAATTTATCTTTCATTCTTTAGAAGATATGATGCTTATATTGTCTATAAGAAAGTGTTTTAAAAGCTAGCTAAATAAATTCTCGAAGGTATTCTTTGAATGCAAAATCCATTAGTTCTCTTGCATTGGTTTAACAAAAAATAAAAAAATAATAATAAAAAATAAAAATAAAAAAATAAAAAAATCCCATTATGGTCCATGAAACAACTCCTTTTAATTGCTTTTGCAGAGATAGAGAATGCTGGTTAATTAATTTGTAGTTAATTTGAAGTCAAATATTCCTTAGACTGCCGTAAGAAAAAGTAGTCTTGTAACCATTATACTAGAACATTGCAATGTAAAAACAAAAAGGTAAACAAAAAGTTTGCGAAGTGGTAAACATGCTGTAAGTACTCTATTAACAATAAGTATCATTCTAGGATCAATGATTTGAGCCATTCAGATTTGGATCAGATGTTGGTGGGGAAAGGAAGGTTAATTAAACATGCAAGATTACAATACTAAGGGCTCTGTTTTTCAAGAAATTCCCTTATTCCCTCTGGTCCTCCCAATGAATAACAAAACAAGTAGTGACAAAACAACCACTTGTTTGTATTTACAGAAGACATGGAAAATCCCCTAAAAGCCAAGAGCTTTAATTCCCCCTTCACTGCTCATTTTGTTTAAAACAAAATCTTAGGCCACCAGAAAGAAAATCTTTGTAGAGTAGAGTAGAGCAAAGAGCTCTTGATTCACTTTGATGGATTAGGAGAATTGAGGGACCAAACTTGAAAATTTGTTTACGGGTTTTTTTGTTAATTTCACAACCCAGTCGTGGATTTTGATTCACTGCTGGTTTTGAATAGTAGTTCATAAGAGGAAACCAGTGAGTTCTCATTGGTAATTCCCTATTTCTGTTTCATGTTTTGAGATAAATTGCATAAATTTTTAAGCTTTTTCTTTTATTTTTATTTTATCCATGTAACAAAAGATAAAGCAGTTGAGCTTGGTTTGAGTTGTTGTAGAAAGAGCTAAGTTCTTTACTTTTTAGTATGATGAACAAAAAGCTATCCTGGAAGTAAGCCTTGATAGCTGCTTTGAAATTCCAGTATCTATGAAGTCGATGGCAACATCTGGTATGCTCGACCTTACAAGCAGCAGCACTGTAGTATTGCTGGGAGACATTATGATTTCCTCCAGTGCTTGACTTCTGATACACAAGTGATCATTGTAGATCGTAAATCTACTTTCTACCCTTTAAGCAGGAATGCTACTCTTGTAGCAAACAATGGCTGACAGTTGTACTAATCTTATGCTGTTGACATTTGCTTATGTGGTTATTAAATCTTCTTCTTCTTATAGGAAACGCTGTATATATTTTGAAATATCGAAGTTTGAACAGAAAAAAGTTTTCACTACAACAGGCCCAACTAATCACTGCATGAAAGATCCATTGATGTTTGACCAGATGGCATCCTTCCTCTTATTCCACAGAAAGACGAAAACATTCAGAGTGGTGTTTTACTTATTTCTGTTCTGATGTTGATCCTTCAACTGGTTTTTAGATCTGGTCATTTCAGGAATTGCTACGGCGTACATGCGAGGAAAATAATCATTTTCTTGTAGAAATAAATACTGTAAAACACAGTAGCTGGCGGTTCTTTTATATTTTTGTATATTGTTGAGTTCATCTTTCAGATTTGATCAAATGATTGGTAAAATGGAGTCAAAGAAGATTTTGGTTCCTGTTTTATCTAACAATTATAGTTGGTCTGGTTTATTAGATCGATTTTAATCATGTAATTTTATGTTGATTTTTCTTTTGCTTGCTATTCTTGCATGTGTATGTTCTCAGTTCTTTGATTTCGAGGATATGGATCACGTTCCATGATCTTTGGTTCGAGGATATTTATCGAGTTTGGCCAAGTACAAGAGAGAGAATTGAATTTTAAGTTTTCAGTATCTGGACTAAAGTGAACATATACTCTATTAAACTGACCAATATGGTCTGCGAATAAACATGAAGATTTTATTACTTGAGGCTATTAATAATGTTTGAGTTGTCATATTAAAAAATTTCAAATCAAATTTTTATCCTTTAATTGTATTAAAATTTGTCTCATCAATTTTTTTTCCCAAAAAATTTAAAGTATTATTATTTCAAAAAATATTATGTTATTATTTATTAGTTTAAGATTATGAATTTTAATATAAAAAAGTTCAACAAGATTAACTTTATTTCTTTTCTCATGCTAAAAAAAATTGATTGTACTAAAAAATACCAATAGGAACATGTTAAAAAAGTTCATATATATATATATATATATATATATATATATATTGGTGTGGCCATATTATAGATAGGAATTTTGTAATAAATCAAGAAAAGCAAAACTTGAAAATGCACATTGTGAGTTTGTAATCATGAAATTTTAGTAATAGTTACCTATTTTTGTATTTCAATTTTCTCGTGTCAAACAAACGCTTGAAAATATTTTTTAGCAGCTTTTTCATGTAATTGCCAAACGCTAGAAAATATTTTTCAAGAAAATATGATGAGGAATTGAGTGAAAAAGGAGAAGAAGTGAATGTGATTGTGAAGAAACAAAAGGTGAATGATGAAACGAAGGGTGGAGGGATGGGGTTGAGTGTGAAGAAGCGAAATGCGAGTGTCAAACGAGGAAGCGGATGGAGAAGAGGAGGGGAGTGAGGATTTCGGGATAGGTATCCATATTTGCGTTCATCATTGGACTGCGAAAATCGCCCGATGATTTGAAGAAGAGCACAATGTTGATGCCGAGGGTGGTTAGAAAGGAAAAGTTGGTTGATTTGGAAAAGGAATGGAGGAGTCCGATGGAAGTTAAGTTGGAGTTTACTTCGAAGCAAAATCATTTGATTGGAAAACAGATTAAGTTGAGTTTGGATGCTATGAAGTCTCGGGATTCTTAGTGTCCTTGTAACGAAAGGAGAACAAATTTTGGGAGGTAATAGTTTTGATTGAGGATTTTGAAAATGTGTTTTGTTTTTTTATTTGGTTTATATACGTGATGGTTAGATTGCATCGGGTTTTTCTTGTTCGGCTTCAATGAATTTTTTTTTCCAAACCTAATTGGGTTTTGCCCTATTTTTAGTTGTACCAATATGATCGTTGTCTTTCGACTTGTGTTGGCGATCCGTAAGTCGAGGAAAGGAACTGAACCGGTACGTCGGCATAAGATGAAACTTTTGAGAGCGAACTAGATTGTAATCTATTTGCAATTTAACTTGCACTTTACATGTTTCTTTGAAACCTGGTTTGGTAAGAAACAAACAGGTGAGAGTGAGACTGCAATTCTTTGTGATAGTAATAGTTTTTCTTTCTCCTTGTGCATTTGGTTTTTAGAGAATCCAAACTTATTGAACAAGTCTGTCTACTCGAATGATTTGAAAAAAAAAACCAACCTTAAAATCAAAACTAGCGGTTACATTGGGGTGGTTGGAGAGCCGTCCACTCGATCGTTGGAGGGTGAAGATTTGTGTGCGGATGAGGAGATAGGAAAGGTGATGCCGAGAAAAAGATGGTGGAGTTGGAAAGGGAGTGGAAGAGTTTGACGAAAGCTAAGTTGGAGTTATCCTGAAAAAAAATGATTTTTATGCGGAAATGTATAGGTTGGTTTGGATGTTTTGAAGTCTCGGGATTCTTAGAGTTGCTTCTGTAAAGAAAGGAGAACAAGTTTGGTCGTTGCTTTCTCGTCTTTCGGCTTCGTTGGTTTCCTTGCAATGCATTATATTCTCTTAGAATGCTTTTTGCATAAGATGGAACTTTTACCGTAAAAGATTTCCCATCTATTAAGGGTAGCAGGATACGATCTTATGGCTTTCGGGGACAAAATGGATATCAATCAATTGGATTGATTTCTCCGCCTAGCATTTTGGAAATCATATTGGCTACTCTATTTCTCTCGCTTCCAAGTAAAATAGATCTAAGGCAATCTGGTAGAGAGTTATAGATGATGCTTAAAGTGTGGTCCTTCCTTTGGATCCCAAGATAAGAATTCTCAAACATCCTACTAGGTTATACATGTAATAAAAACTATTCTATGCAAAACATGCGCCTTTGATAAGCTTTAAATGACAAAATCTAAATTCTTTGACTTGAACAAGGGATTTCTCTCCACTTACAAATTCATGAATATCGCCATCCACCTCTATTGTACTCCTTCCAGACTTCCTTCTTCCATATTCGGTCCTTCATCGGTCTATGTGCTTTCGCCGCATCCTCTCACACTCCCGCATCCGCATAAATGTTTGACAAAAGAACATAGACACCATAGTTAGCAGCTTTTAGTTCCATGTCTCTCTATAATAGTTTCAGCAAATAGGCACATTTCGATGGATTCGACATGCCGAAGGGATCCCAGTGAGTTGAACCGGCTTCGATGGTTATAGTATCTAAAGCTTCTAAAGCTTTATGTAAATGCCCCGATAGGTATAATATCTAAAGCCTCTAAAGCTTTATCTTGATGCCCCGCCCGGCTAAGGAGATCCGATAAACAACTCGTAGTGTTCATGTTTAGGTTCAATCTCGTAGGAACTTGTCATCGTATTGAAGATACGAAGACCTTCGAATACCATACTCGCACGACGACATGCTCGTAAGAACACCCACAATTTATTATTTTTGTAATACCCTAATTGAAACGAGTATTAAGCTAGAATATTACTAAGTCCATTAAAATCATTATGATCTGTATGTACTAGGATTTTGCATCAAAGGTCATATATGTGTATATTAAAGAAATAGATGGAAGTAAAGAATTTACCCTAATTTCATAAAATATTTATACGATAGTTTTGAAATAAAACATCAAAAGTGTTCTTTATTTCTTCCATAAGCAAATAGGAGCATCTACTATAAAATTGAAATATCTTTCTTTGGTTTCTTCTTTAGCATTTCTATTACCATGAACCTAACCCTCATGCATTAAAATCTAATAAAAGCCTTATTCAAATTGGTTCAACTTTAAATTCTAATTTCGAACTACCTCAAATAGGGTCAAAATAGAAGTTTACCTTTCCTATTTTAAGGCTTGGAGTACTCGTAATAAGAGGCTCATCTTTATACTCCAACTTCTTTGATTGTTTTTTTTTTTTTTATCTTTGATTATTAGCAAATTTCTTCAAAGAATGGGACATTTTGGGAGTTTTTACAGCATTGGTTATAATTATTATCATTGCTATTGTCATTTTGATGTTCACAAATAGAGGATTATTTAAACTTTTTTTTTTAATCTCATTATTAATGTTTTTATAATTTAGAATTAATTATATCAAATCATATCAGTTTTAATGGATGAAAGTCTATCTTATTAAAATATAATTATTTGATAAAAAGATTGAAATGAATTCTTTTATAATGCTTAAATTGTATTCGAGTGATTTCCCAAAAAAAAAAAAAAAACCTTAATAATTATTGGGATATACTATATAAACAAGAAAAATTAAAAGTGATTGACTATTATTAGCTATATATTATGATAGGTTCAACAATCAATGAAGCAATTAAATGATTTTTGGTCACCCTATTAATGGATGTACCAATACAATGATCTCCAAATTGAAAGTTACAAACATGCAGAACATGCCATGTTTAAGGACATGCTTATATGGGCTTTTGGAAGGGAACCTTTTGCACTCTCTTTATTTTATTTCTCTTGTGAGTAGCTTACTAAGCCCTCTATATAATCTCTTTCTTCTTTTTCCGATACACCTTCTTCAATCATGTGCAAAATCATATCACCTCTCTTGCTCTCACACTATGGGAATAATAGGAAGGGAGAAGAAGAATTAGATTATCATTAATAGATCATTTAATTTTAATTACACTAGAAGTTCTTTCAACTTTACATACCATAAAAGTAGCCAAGTCATGATTAAGTCAAGTAATTAGGGTAGACCAATAGATTAATTCGAGGCCGTGCTTGAAGTAATCAAGTGAACTTTCCGTTATGGTACATGTGACTAGCATATAAGCATGGACAAGAGTCGTATGACCACTAGCTAACCATTAACCGAAATCTATACTTTTCTAAAGTATTCATCCAACGCTTGTTGTTTCGCCAAAATTTATTTAAAACTAACCCTTTATAGGCTTTTATTAATTATCCATTAACTTCACGTTATACGTTACCTTACTAACTCATTTAACATTGCCATTTCAAGTTTACATTATTTTATCATTAACTTTTAGTTACTAAATTAAGTAACTATTTAGCTATTGCCTTCATTCTATCTTTAATCAATTTCTTTCTATAATCAATTATCCCATTTCATCCATATTTATTAGCCAAGTAACCACTTAGTTTAACAAGTTATATAGCTAAGCAAACTATACCACATTATCAACCTTCAACTTTTAACCATACCATGCATAAATACCTACCACCATTTGTTTAACCTAGACCAAATATGCATAACCCAAAATTAAGTTAAGAAAATGTAAAGTTCCTTAATGTTTTAATTGGTATACTAATGTCCCTTAATCGCACCTATACACTACTAACACTTAAAAAACATGCTTTTAAGTAACCAAATATAGCGACCAATACATTAAGTTGTTCAAACTTATAGAACTTAGGAATTATATTTAAGAAACTGTTCCATACATGTTACAATATAAAATTAACTTAAATGATGTCCCATATGAATGCTAACTTAGGAAGACAACTTGATTAAGTAATTTAATTTATAAATTACTTGATGCGTAAGTGTAGATGTTCCATCTTTACTTAATATAAGTGACAAAACCTAAGCTTCCTAAAATATTCATAAAATTTAACCAAGTGAAGAGATTGAAGGGGAACGGATTTGCTAAGTTATTTTTGGGACATTTTAACCTTGAAAAACATAAAACGAAGAGACAAAAACTAAATTGCTAAAGAAAAACAAGAGTGCCCAAGAGGTAAAGAGAGTGAGAGATGGCCGAGAGCAATAACGGGGAAGAAGGAAAGAAAATTTATGAGCTTTTAGGTATTTTCGATGCTAGCTAAATCCCAAGTAAGTGAAATCACATCTCAACTATATCATAAGACATAAGAGTTTTAGGAATTCTTGTGTTACATAATTGATTACCGATGATAGTATGTTAATGAGTTTAATTAACGATTGATCAATTGTTATGTTGTGTTTATTTGATGATTGATCATAAGGTTAATTGATAAAAGGTATAATTAATCTATAAAAAGGAATAAAATTCCTAAAGATATTAAATTCATGAATTTAATTAATCATTGAATACTTGTGAAAAATATTAATAAATTTGACTAAATGTCAACTTGATGTTAATTGATTTAATATCCATATGTGTATTGATAATCATGCTAGTTTTGGATTGTTTAATTATTTGATTATTGTGTTTGGGTGATTATCGAATGATTATACACTTGTATTGTTCTTGGGAATTTTGGTTAAGTCAATATTTAGTATCATTTGATAAAGTATTTATGTGTTTATTAAAATTGAATACTTGTGTAGTCTTTGAAAGGTTTTGGTTCATGTGCTTAGTTCATAATACATAGTTTTGTTCCATGTGTTGATTTTGACCACACGACTTGATTAATGCTATTTGAATTATTTATATAAAATTGCTTGTTATGTTAATACTCGGTATTATTTAGTGAGTGTTTAGGTGCTTAATTGATGAAGGTTTGCTTGTGAGGTCATGAAGGGTTTCGGTCTATAAATGGAATTCATGTTGTATATTCATGTTTCATGTGTTAGTTTCGACTCATGAATTGTTTAATACTACTTGATTAATGTTGATGCTTATTATCTAGTTAATTGAAGTAATTTGGTTAAGTATTTAAGAATTCATTGTTGATGGGATTACATATGAAGGTGTGGTGTGTTTCAACCATGTATTGAATTCATGCTATATGTTTTGGTTCCTTTTGATCGGTTTCAACTTTATATTCCTTATGAATGGTTTTGGCCTAGTGCCTTGTCAATGCTAATGGGCTTATATTCATGTAATTTACTTGAGAAATGCATTATATACATGTCATGAAAATGTTTTAGCATGATTTGAAGTATTAAAAAAAAAGTCATGTTCATGTTTATAAGAAAGGCTTGTGAAGAGAATGATATATTGTATACTATTTACAAGGCTCGAGAGAACATAAAAGGGAATGATTTAGTATATACTCTTTTTATATATTCAAAGAGGGCATCCCGAGAGAATGATCTAGTGAATACTCTTAGTATGTTCAAAGAGGGCAAGATGCCATACAAAGAGAATGATTTACTCTTTGTATGTATAAATAGGGCATTCTAAGAGAATGATATAGTGTATACTCTTGATGTGTTCAAATATGGATCACAAAAGGAATGATCTAGTATATACTCTTTGTGAGGATGACAAAAAACGTATTTTATTGTTATAAAAATGAATTTAATTGCTTTTATCCATGGTTGCACTTACTAGGCATTAGCTCACCATTTTTCTTGTGATGTAGGTGAACAAAATGATACTAGCTTGATGTGAAGTTGAAGATATTGCCATGTGGATTCAAGGGTTCCAAGTGTGTACTATATATGTATAGGTTAAAGTTAAAGCGTAAACACTATCTAGGTTTAGTTACTTGGCAGCAAAATAGAAGAAACAAGAGAAAGTATCTAAGGAAAAAAAAGGAAGAAAAAGTGAGGAGGAAGAAGAAAAATTTAGAAGCCATTATAAACCAACCTTAAGATTAAACCAAGTGTGGCACTCTTGACTTGATCCTCGGAAAAACCATGGCTATAAAAAGGAGGAAGAAGATGGAAGAAGAGTTATGAGCTAGAAGTGTTTAAGTAACCCTAAAGGACAAACTACACCAATCAAGAAGAAAACCATCTAACCACAACTCCAAACCACCTTATTTAGCATAGAAACATCCTAAAACAACCTCAAAATCAGATTAGAGGATAAAAAAAAGGAGGAAATGTTACTATTTTGACTAAAACTTTTGGAAGAAAGGAGGAAGAAAAGAGGATTGGCCAAGCATCAAGTGAAGTCGGTTAATCCTCACTATACCATAATAAATTAGTGTCTTTGATGTATATTTGATGATAAATTGAAGTTATATTGCTTGAGATGTAATGGTTTAATTGTTGGTTAAACTCTGTTGTTGTTTGATTTTGGTGGTTGTATTGATGGATATGAAATTATGTGGTTTGAATTATGATGATTTGATGTTTAATTAAGTTAAATGATTGAATTTTGAGGTGTTCCTTATTCTTAGAACAAGGTATTTAGGTACCCTTAAAATTTAATAAATTAGGGGTTTCAAGACCTAATGTTTGCAAGATGATTCATGAAATGTTTTAAAGATATTTATGTTGTTAAATAAGAAACATTGAAACTTGGTCACTCTCGATGAATTTGGACCAAGTAAGAAGATTTAGATTGAATGAAAACTTAACCTACTTGATGCTAATTTGAAGTTTAAGTGCTTATGGTTTTATGATTAAATTGTTAGAATTACAAAGTTGTTGTTTGAATTGGTTGGTTTTAATGATGTGTGTGTGATTTTGATGTGAGAATTATGATATTTAAATGTTTAATTCAAATTAATTCAATGTTTTGATGTTTTCCTTATTTCAAGAAAAAGGTGGTTGGGTAATCTAAAGCAAGAATAAATTGGTGGTTTTATTACCTAATGTCTACAAAGTATTTGATGAAATGTCTTAGAAATGTTGATATAGTTAAATTGAAAGAATTGAAACTTGGTCACTTTGTGATGAATTTTGGCCATGTAACAAGTTTTGATCAGTTAATAAATTTAACCTAATTGATTTTAAAATGGTGAAAAACATGTTACATTAAGAGGTTAGGGTGAAAATTTGAGTTAAATTGATCAAATGGAAGTTGTCCTTCCATTGGCCTAATTTTGAGCAAGTATGGAAAACAAAGAAATAAGAGATTAATGTAAGGCTAATGTTAATTTTGATGTTTACAAGACTAAAATGACATGAACAATGGTTACACTCATGAAAAAAATGACATGGTTATGTTGCTTGAATATTTTGGCCTTGGTGTATTTTAATGTAATGTTGATATTCATTGTTTATTTATGTTTTGGCATGCATACTTGATTGACGTGGAACATGTATTTAATTTATCATTTATGTTACATATTCTTAAAGTTTCAAAATATACATGTTGAGGTTTATGTTAAATGCATTTGAATTTTATTTAAATATATTTGTACATCATAATCATTAAAGACGTTTTACATTCATGATTTTGATGAAAGGAAAAGAAAAAAGGAAACATTTTCAAAAGGAATGGCTTGGTACCTTCTTAAGGTTTATGGGAGAGGAATGATCATCCACTTTTAAGGAAAATGGGCATGCTCAACGTGTTGAGGTTATGGGAAGATACCTAGTGCTTTTTGTAATTTTTTATAAATTGTATGTTTTTACAGAGGGTCAATTATATACACAATTGATCGGATGCACTCAAAGAGAAAAATAAATTTCTAAAGATGTTAAAATGTTTTTATAAAAGTTGCATCACGTTCATTACATACATTGCATGGATTACACTTACTAGGCATCACTCACTTTTGTTTCTTATGGTGTAAGAGAAAAGAAAGATGAATGAGGATCGTCGTTGAGAAAGACTTACCTTTTGTGTGCTTAGTGTGTTAAAGTATGGAAATTTTACTCTTGCTTAACTTAATTTTGGTTATTTGTATTTGATAAAAAGTGAAGAAAACTTGGTTCATAATAATGAATGGTATAGTTTGGACATGAAGTTTAATGTTGTGTTAAAGATGGTTAGTTAAAGGACTTGGCTAATCAATGAGTTTAAGTGAAGTAATTGATTATGGAAAGAAATGAATTAAAGGCATAATAAAGGTAAGACTTAAATGATTAGCTAATTCAATAA
The DNA here is from genome assembly GCA_963924115.1 of Dovyalis caffra. Taxonomy (NCBI): domain Eukaryota; kingdom Viridiplantae; phylum Streptophyta; class Magnoliopsida; order Malpighiales; family Salicaceae; genus Dovyalis; species Dovyalis caffra. The sequence goes on along the minus strand of CAWUPB010001161.1, from coordinate 1,473,587 downwards.
CTAATGAGTTAAGAATATGAAAGGTGAGGTAAGAAAATTAAAATGGGTATGACAAAAAGGAGTAATAAAGTTAAGGCTTAAAAGAGAATTAATCTTTAAGGAATAAATGTATTTAATGAGTTAGTTTTAATTAAATTAGAAACCAAGGTTCCTTAAGTCTAATTTTTTTTTAATTGGTCAAAATATTAGTTAAAGATCTAAATGAATTTATTAATTGCTTAATTGAATTTTTAGAACGAATTCATAGCCTAGGGAATTTTATAAAAATAATACCATTAATTCTAGGTTTAATGGTTACTATTCATGGATTATTTTCTAATTAAATGTAACATTGATAATTCAATTATTTTTTAAAATAAATTAACATCAAATAATCCTACCTTATTATGTGGAATATTTGAAGATGAAATGTTCTTAAATTAAATTTTATATGAATTTCTAAAAGGAATTTAAGAAAAATAAGGGACATGGTTCAATTTAATTTAATATCGGTTATTTTATTAAAATGATTAATTTCGATTACAGTGATACGGAGTTTTGACGAAAATAGAGTATTTAATATTTCTATACATAGTGTAGGAATATTAAATGATTTTAGTTGAATTTTTGAAAAAGTTTATACCAAAGTATTATTTAATGTGGACCTATTATTTCATATTTATTAGGGATCTCATATCGAATTGTCCACTTTGCTAATAAACTAAAAATGTTAAGGGAGGAAGCTTGTTGGCTTACATTCATTGCACTCTAAGTGTAAGTCAATGTCGGTAATATCATCGACCTATCTAGGTACTAAGTCGGGAATGTTACACTTACGAGACAACTTAGAGATTTGAGTTTTTTTTCATCTTCTTCATCCCCACTTCCATTAGAGGGTTAGGAAGGATTTGGACATGGAATTTCCTTAGACATTTTCTTAAGGATACCTAAAAAAGATTTGGAAAAGTCCTTCTTAAGGAGGTTGGTTATAGTTTTGATATAAGAATTCTTAAAATGATAACCCCAAACCCTTTTGGTTCCTCAAGAATTGAAAGCATTCATATTCGTAGACACTAGCTAGCTTTGAGGAAGTTCAGTAATGGAACAATGAAGCTTTATAGTTTGCTTTAATAGACATAAGATTCCATCTCTCTTAAGAGATCTTTTTTCATGTTTGTGATTGTTATACAATGTAAAAGAGGGATGAGAATGTCCTAGCAGAGCCCAAATTCATTAGCAAAAACGTTTGAAATGTTAGGCCCTGCAAAATAGTGGTCATTAAGAAAAAGTAAAACTTCTTTACAAGCTAGGACTACCTTTTAATAGTTCAAGTTATCTTCTTCCAAAGCACTCTACAAAGTGTAACCTCGTACCAATCAAACCTAAACCATTTAGAATGGAAGGGAATCTAGGAAAAATGATGAAGTCCCTAAAATAGATGCCGAAACGTAATGTTTATAATTGATTGTGTTTATAGTAGAGGCATAGGCATTAAAATAATAGCCATATGTCAAGAAGGCCTTATTAGCATTGAAACTTAATGACTTAGATACTAAGTTTGAGAAGTAAGTGTGGCCTACAATACAATCAACCACGGAATACAAGGAGAGTTTTTATAAAAAGAGTAAGAGGTAGCCTCAAACATATTATATTTGCATAAACAATAAATAAAGGTGTTAATGTAATGGGCTCCTTATGGTGGAACAAAGTAGCAACCATAGACAGGTACCCTATACTTATTGTGGTGCTCTTATAACTGATGGCATACTTATAAAGCCATAGCAAGTAGAAGCTAGCCTCCATAACTTCAATCTCTTAAGATTTGGATAAAGCTTTAGCATAGGTAAAGTAGGATTTGACATTCACCATAATATCTAAAAATTTAGCCTTGAAGTTCGCATCCAATTCGGTTGCTTTTATAGCTTTATAAAGGTCCACTCTTATCAAGGACCAATTAGTCAAGGACATCATGTCTTCTAGTGTAATACCCATAGGACATCTCTAAGAGTGAATAAAATTACTAACGAGTATCCAAAAAACTAAAGGCATCCTTAAGAAGAGAAGCGTTAGGGGCAAGAGTATGATTCATAGCTAGATCAAATATCTCAAAAACCCTCATGTTTCATCATTTCCTCTTAATACCAAGATATCTCATAACTCGAAATATAAGGCAAGCAATCTTAGGTTGAGGATTTGAACATGTCCTAGTAGAACATTTGGTATAGCTTTTGAAATTATGTTAATCCACCTTTTTAGTGATTTTAGGATGATAGAGAAACGTAGCTCTTTTGTCGTGGATCAAACATCCTAAGAGTTCATATGCTTTTTGAACATCGTCTTTTAATCAATAATCTAAAATAGTAAAGGTCCTAAAGAGTGAGGTTGGAGACTGGAATGAAGATTAGGGGTAAATTTTCTACCCTCACAAACCTCATTAAGGGGAAATAATAGAACGAGGTCGGATTAATAAAGGATAAAGAGGAGGAATGAACTTAAACCGATGGTCTAGTTATAGGGTAGTACCGGATAAAGATTAAAGAAGGAAAGGAGACCTTCGAGATTTGAAAGCAAATTTGTTGTTGTAAGCTATAGAGATTGATTAAAAGCATAAAAATGAGCAAAAAAATAAAAAACCCTAGAATTATGAAGAAAACTAGAGAGTTTGAATTAAAAACTCGATTCAACAAATGAAAATGTAATTGAAATTTCCCATCATATTAATACATGATAAATTAAATAGACATATGAGTTCAAATAACCATTGTGGATGAACATACATACCAATTCTAGCTATTCATTAAAAAGTTAGAAATTGAGAAACACAAACAAACCATCACTATAGTAACTTTTTTTTTACACATACGAAGTGATATCATGCGTAGAAAAAGAAAAGAGTAGATGTTATATCTAAATTTTATTTAGGCCTAATAGCTCAATGAATTGATTAAGAGGCAATGAGGCTTTGATTATGAAGATCATATTGTAACCCTAAAGGTCACTAGTGCACCCAAAGTCAAATCCACAAAGTAAGCCCATGTAGAGAAGAGATCCAAAAGAGTTTTATAATTAAAAGACATAGAGGTTTAATACAATTCTAAATAAAATTGCATTATGCATAAGAGATGTGGAGAACCAAGTTATTCATAGAGAGAGGCTAACAAGAAATAACTAATTCTATTATTAGAACTAGAAATGAGAGGAACCTCATAATGTTGCAACGAATGAGGGGAATACTAGACAACGTAGAGTATTACAATCTAAGATAAACACCGAGCATTACGGGATAGGAAAGAAAGTTATGGACGTTGTAACTAAAAATCATGGCCTATAAAGAAGAATGTAAAAGAATGGAAGTGGCTATAAATATCGGCTACAACCATAGGAGAACACATATAACGAATACAACAAATACAATACAATAACTCTTATAAATATTAGCTTTATCTTTTAAACACCCCGAAACACTATAGCTATAGTTTGTATGCAATAATCAAGTAGGATGAAATCAACTAGGCAATAATTGTAGGTCGATATTTCATCTCCGATTCGATTGTAACTTCCATTACAACATATGCATATCCCATCTCTATATATTTAAAGTTCGATTAGTGCTAGTTCATTATTTATTACGTTTGTAAGTATTTATATTTCTAGCATTATTGTTATTTCTAAGGACTTTTAATGTAATATTTTTCAATTTCAGTTTCGTTCGGCTTTACAATCCATTATTTCTTATTGTGAAAAAAAAAAAGTTACTTTATATTTTGAGATATTATTTTCATTAATATTTATTAAGAGATATTATTTTTATTACTAGTTACCAATTTTAACCATCTAATTTATAACCTAGAAGATAGAACTCTCCATAGACTACCTTCCAACACTTTTTATAAACCTTTTAGTTTAAAGTCCTCTTAATTGAGGTCGAGAAAAATCTATAAAAAATTCCGAGGTCATGACCATATGTCATCCAAATTTGTCTCAAAAATCACGACATTTCTTTTATATAGCCGATGCAAGTATTCCGTAGTTAATGAATTGTTTTTGTAAAATGATATTCATTCAATTCATAGTTTTTCATGATTGTACCTCTCGCTAGGTTGAACTTCTTGATTAATTGAAAGCATAGTCTTTCTTATCTTGAGAATTTGTCTTTAAAGCTTATAGCGAGTAAACGCGAAGCTATTGAATTCTTTCTCTAATATCACATAGAATTATGCTAGAATACATACTTAGAAAGAATCTTTGAATGAGAAATGATTCTTTACTCGTATTATTCTTTTCTTCTCTTTAAATTTTTTTGCATGCAAATCAAACTAAACAAGTTGCAAAAACATAGATATGGTTGTTCATTACAGGTTGGTGAGTAGTTATACATGGATTGTTGATCACCGCAATTCTTGTCCTTGTGGTTAATATCTTTTATTTTGATATCAATTAACTTAGACTATTTTTCTTCAAGCAAAATTGGTTTTTGATAGAATTCAGGATGCCATTTTGGTTTGATTTTGCAACTTTGCAAATGTATCTAATAGCAAGTAGAGAACAACACTTTCTCTCATCATTAAGCAACTACAAGTGCAATTGGCTGATTTTACTTTGAAAAACATAGAGAAGATACAATGAAGGTTCTCCAATTCCTAAGATTTAAACTCCCTCTACATATTCTTGACCATCATTTTGTAGTTTGTTTTAGAAACCTAGCCATCACGTTCCACTCTAAAACACCAAATTACATTTATATCACGAGTATTGCTCCATTTGAGACCGTCATGTTTGTCTTCCCTAGTTCCAAGAACAATAAACTTGTTTATAAAAAAGATAAACAGATCAATATGTTGTTACAATAATCACGGTGTTCAATATAATGTTCCTATGTTTCTAATTGCATTTTTTAAAATTCTTTAATAATGTTTGAGTCTCCAATCTATTTTTTTATTTATCAATTTTTCTTACCATAAGCAAATATTTTGACCAAAATACTCCTAGTTAAAAAGCTAAAAGAAATCTAAAAACTTAAAAAATAAATCATGCAAGTTATGTGACTTTATTTATTTATTTTTTAATCGGAGACCTTTCGATCAAAACACTTAGTCATGATTAAAAAAATTAATCGAAAAGACAAATTAAAGACTAAAATATTACATAGAAACATAATAGATGTAATTAGAAAGGTAAAAGTAGATTGAAGACTCGAGACTAGGATATAAAGACAAATTAAACTATTTATCTTTATAAAAAAGTTCTATTAATGCAATCGAACTATTACAAGTGAAAATTAGTATAATAGAATTTATAATTGAATCAACATTTCAAATAAATGTTAATGTGACCAATTAGCCTTTATTGCTTTTTTTTTCACAATAAAAAATACTGTGCACATAAATCATTAGAATAAAATAAATGATATTAATAGTTTTTTTTTATATGAAAATGGATGGATCAAACTCTCGAACTCAAAGTTATTTGGTAAGGGCACTTGCAAGTTTGTAATCCGTCAAGAAAATTAAAGAGCTTTTAGAAGCTATAAAGTAAATAGCTTAAAGAAGTTGTGGAGTACAAAGCCTAAACTAATCAAGAAATTAATGTAGCTGATCCTAAGTTTGAAATTTCCACAATAATTTGGAGTAAGTCCATGTTTTGGAAGCCCATCCTCAAATTTCATAGTCACCAAAAAATGGCACTCTCTTTTCTCCATCTAAAGCTTTAAATTAAATCTTTATTTTGTATTTTCTTTTTCAATAAAAAGTGAGCATTTGATTAAAATTTATCATTCCATTATTTAAACATCAAAAAACATTTTCAAATTCAACAACACATTATTATCGCATACATTTAATTCTACAACCATTAAAAATAAAACACCCACAAACTCCATTAATCATAAAATTTTTTACTTCAACTTATAATTTTCAAAATAATAAAATTAATCCTGCATTTTCAAAATTTTGAAAATGGGCTCTTTAACATTTACATTTTTTTTTGAACTTTTGGTAGTAATAACAAAAAGGAAATTATTATTACTATTATTTTTTTTTTGTTAATATTCTCACACATTTCTTATATAATGGTCAAGTTTTTTAATCTATTATATCTTTATTTTTTTAATTATTTTTAATCTATCTTTTTGGTTAATTTTTCTAGCCAAACTATTAGAAATTGACTATGTGACTTGGATATGACATATCTTTTAATAAAAAGGCTCTTCAACAAGTCACAAGGCTAATTTTTTTATGGTTTTAAAGGAAAAGTTGATCATGGTGACAAATTAAAAACTATTTTAAAAAAGCATAAATATAATAGAGTCGTTTTAGAATATAAGAATAGATTGAAAACTTGAGTCATTAAATAAAGACAAGTGAGATTATTAACTATTTGTTTGCTTTTTTTTTTTTTTTTTTTTTGCAGAAATCATAACCTATCTCTTATAAACGAGTAAATTATAAATTAATCTCTCTTGTTTCAAAAAACAATTTAATTAATTTCTCTCATTTTAAAAGTTAACTATTTAATCTTCATGTTTTTAAATTTACTTATAACCTAGTTTTTTTTCAATTTATTTTATGTTTTGTTTTATGAAATAGAACAAGAAAAAAATATGGAAAGATTGACGATAAAAGAAAATATTTTATGAAATAAAAAATAATGTTAAATTAAAAATGATCAAACTATGGTTGAAGAATTAAATTATAGTTTTTGAAAAAATAGACATTAATTAATTCATTCCATGTAACGAGAGGGACTAATTTATAATTTACTCCCTATTAACCAAAACAATTAAAAAAAAAAAAAGTTATTCACACATCGTGCACTCTCTTTATTTTCATTATGCATCCTCTCTAAAATCTCTATTCATTTATTGTGCTTGTCAATGTTTGCCGGAAAATATGCACTTTCATCCTTTGTTTTTTTTTCAACTTTATTTTTTCTTCGTTTTGGTCCCCGCATACTAAGAGAAGAGAGAAACGAGAGAGAGAGAGAGAGAGAGAGAGAGAGAGAGAGAGAGAGAGAGAGAGAGGGGAGAGAGAGGGACGAGACCCATTCCGACCACTCTAACAGTCGATCTTACCATCATTTTATTTCCCTCAAAGAGTAGAATTTTTTGTGTGGTGGTGGTAAGCAATAAAATGATCAAAGGAATTAGATTAGGATAAAAAATATTTTGAGTTTTTTTTTTAATTTTGATTTGATTTTTTTTTTTTTTGTGTATTTTGTGTGTATTCAAATGAGTTTTAAGATTTTAAATGAGTTTTGATGTTATTTTTGTGATTTTGAAGTGTTTTCGTACAAAATGGGGTTGAATTTAGTTTTAAGAGGTCGAAAAATGATAAAACCCAACTTTCTAATGACTCTTTTTGATGAATCGATGTTGCTAAAAAGTACGGACGTTGACGGATTAAATGCAACCATTTTTTTTTTTTTTTTGGCCCAAGCTCAAGCATGTGGGTCTTGTCTTTGGTTTTTTTTCTTTAATTTATTTAATTAAAATATTTTAGGGGAAATTTTTGAAACATCAAATGTTATTATTTGTGTTTTATCATGCAACATAGCAAAGGTAAAATATACATACTATCTTTTTATATTTTAAAATTAATATATATTTTAGATTATATTACTTTTATTATTTAAAATTATTCTTTAAATTTATCATTTTTTTATGAAAATTCTTACCCAATTAATATTTTTTATATAAAAATTTATTTACTAATAAATGTGATTTATTTTTCTCTTTATTTGCATTTTAATATAAAATTTTAAAACATGATGATTTTACCTTTTTGAAAAAAATAAATTGATATAATATATATCATGAAATATTAAAATTTTTAAGTGATAGTGTGTGTGTGTATAAATTAAAAATATGTTTCAAATAATTTATCTTAGTCCACTAAGTACAATAAAAAAATAAAAAAAATATTGCATTATCTATATTATTAAAAATTAGTTATACATCTTCACTTATAACACCAATTATTTGTTTTGAAATTTTTTTTAAACATTATAGAACCAAATTTTTTTAAATAAAATAATTTAAACAATTTTTTAAAGGAACCATATAGTTTTTCAAATATAGTTTCTTATGCTAACATTATTAATTAGTTTGGAAATAAATATATATAGATCAAATGCATATACTTTAAAAAATATTTTTCTTATCGGTATTAAATAAAAATAAAAATAAATTATTTTTTATTAGTTAGTTTTTTATACAAATTCATACATTAATTGTAATCTTTTTTTAATGTAATTTTATGAAAATATATTTTAAATTATTTTCAAATTTTTTATGAATATTTTATCTTAATTTGTTATAAGTTTTCATTTAAAAATCCATATATAAAAAGAATAAAAGATATTTTTTTTAAAATATAAAATTTATAAAAAATAATTATAAAATAATTTCGTTCTGTAGCATTCTCATCGTAAGCAGATTGTAAATTCTAGAAACCCTAAAAGCCAACCCTGCTAAAAGAGCTATATAAATTATACACCTTCCCCCTTCCCTTGGCTGTCAGTCAATCTTGCCTAAAAAAAAAAAAAAAAACTGAAAAACCCTCTGTTTCTCTCTTAGGAAAAGATCGCCGTCATGGCTCGAAAACGCCCCATTGAAGAAGCCCCACCTGCCGCTTCATCTTCCGAGGAAGAAGAAGAAACCGATAGCGAACAAGAAGAAGAAACTCCAAACGGCACCGTCCAAACCCAGCAAAATGATGCTGGTGAGAAACAAGAGGACGACGAAGGTGGCCGTGAAGACGATGGAGACGACGAAGAAGACAATGACGATGAAGAGGAGAAAGAGAAACCCATTCTTCCGCCCTCCAAACCTTCAAAACCCGGCGCGGAAACCGACTCAGAAGACACCGAGTCAACTGAGCCACAATCACCTCCTCTTTCTGGTTTCACCAACAAGCCCATTTCGCCGAAGAAGCGCAAACTGGGCCCAAAACTGGAGCAGCCCAAGACGGAGAAGGGCGGTGATGCCAAGAAAGGCAAGAGGGGAGCTGGAGCTAGGTCTGAGGGGTCTCACCGTTTATGGAGTGATGAAGATGAGATTGTGATATTAAATGGCATAAGTCAATACCAAACTGAGAAAGGGAAAAGTCCTTTTGCGGATAATGGTGATTTTCATGGATATGTGAAGAAGTCACTTCATGTTAATGTTACCAAGAAACAGTTTGTGGACAAAATCAGTAAGCTTAAGAAGAAGTATTTTACTGACGTCGGGAAGCATGAGAATGAGATAGATGAGATTTTTAGTAAGCCGCACGATTTGGAGTGTGTAGAGCTTGCTAGCAAGATATGGGGTGCCGGCGGCATTGAGGTATGGAAGAAAGGTCAGTCTAGTGGAAAGAGTGGAAAAATTTTTAGTAGTGGTGGTGGAAGCGATGGTGGAGGACGAGTAGGGGGAGGCATTACTTTGGCCTTGCGGATAAAGGGAAGTGAGGAAGCGAAGGGGGAGAAAGGGAAGGTGGGTGTGAAGAAGGGGAGGAGGGGTGAAGGAAAGGAAGGCAATTTGAAGAAGCAAAGGCAGGGTTCAAATGAGGGAGAGGAGGGCAATGTGAAGATGGGGAAGAGGCGCTTGGGAGAGGAAGTTAAAAGAGAAGGGAAGGGAAAGGTAAAGGGTGGAAAAAAGGAGAAGCGCACTGCTGACGAGGAGTTGAGTGAAAAAGGAGAAGAAGTGAATGTGATTGTGAAGAAACAAAAGGTGAATGATGAAACGAAGGGTGGAGGGATGGGGTTGAGTGTGAAGAAGCGAAATGCAGTGTCAAACGAGGAAGCGGATGGAGAAGAGGAGGGGAGTGAGGATTTCTGGGATAGGTATCCATATTTGCGTTCATCATTGGACTGCGAAAATCTGCCCGACGATTTGAAGAAGAGCACAATGTTGATGCTGAGGGTGGTTAGAAAGGAAAAGTTGGTTGATTTGGAAAAGGAATGGAGGAGTCTGATGGAAGTTAAGTTGGAGTTTACTTCGAAGCAAAATCATTTGATTGGAAAACAGATTAAGTTGAGTTTGGATGCTATGAAGTCTCAGGATTCTTAGTGTCCTTGTAACGAAAGGAGAACAAATTTTGGGAGGTAATAGTTTTGATTGAGGATTTTGAAAATGTGTTTTGTTTTTTTATTTGGTTTATATACGTGATGGTTAGATTGCATCAGGTTTTTTCTTGTTCAGTTTCAATGAATTTTTTTTTCCAAACCTAATTGGGTTTTGCCCTATTTTTAGTTGATACGAATATGACTGTTATCTTTCAGCTTGTGTTGGCGATCTGTAAGCTGAGGAAAGGAACTGAACTGGTACGTCGGCACAAGATGAAACTTTTGAGAGCGAGACTGGATTGTAATCTATTTTGCAATTTAACTTGCACTTTACATGTATCTTTGAAACTGGTTTGGTAAGAAACAAACAGGTGAGAGTGAGACTGCAATTCTTTGTGATAGTAATAGTTTTTCTTTCTCCTTGTGCATTTGGTTTTTAGAGAATCCCAACTTATTGAACAAGCTGTCTACTCTGAGTGATTTGAAAAAAAAAAAAAAACCAACCTTAAAATCAAACCTAGCAGTTACATTGGGGTGGTTGGAGAGCTGTCCACTTGATCGTTGGAGGTTGAAGATTTGTGTGCGGATGAGGAGATAGGAAAGGTGATGCTGAGAAAAAGATGGTGGAGTTGGAAAGGGAGTGGAAGAGTTTGACGAAAGCTAAGTTGGAGTTATCCTGAAAAAAAAAAAATGATTTTTATGCAGAAATGTATAGGTTGGTTTGGATGTTTTGAAGTCTCAGGATTCTTAGAGCTGTTCTTGTAAAGAAAGGAGAACAAGTTTGGCTGTTGCTTTCTCGTCTTTCAGTTTCTGTTGGTTTCCTTGCAATGCATTATATTCTCTTAGAATGCTTTTTGCATAAGATGGAACTTTTACTGTAAAAGATTTCCCATCTATTAAGGGTAGCAGGATACAGTCTTATGGCTTTCAGGGACAAAATGGATATCAATCAATTGGATTGATTACTCTGCCTAGCATTTTGGAAATCATATTGGCTACTCTGTTTCTCTGCTTCCAGTAAAATAGATCTAAGGCAATCTGGTAGAGAGTTATAGATGATGCTTAAAGTTTGGTCTTTGCTTTGGATCCCAAGATAAGAATTCTCAAACATCCTACTACGTTGTACATGTAGTAAAAACTATTCTATGCAAAACATGCGCCTTTGATAAGCTTTAAATGACAAAATCTAAATTCTTTGACTTGAACAAGGGATTTCTCTCCACTTACAAATTCATGAATATCGCCATCCACCTCTATTGTACTCCTTCCAGCTTCCTTCTTCAATATTCAGTCCTTCATCAGTCTATGTGCTGTCAGCGCATCCTCTCACATTCCTGCATCTGCATAAATGTTTGACAAAAGAGCATAGACACCATAGTCAGCAGCTTTCAGTTCCATGTCTCTCTACAACAGTTTCAGCAATAGGCACATTTTGATGGATTCGACATGCCAGAAGGGATCCCAGTGAGTTGAACTAGCTTCGATGGTTATAGTATCTAAAGCTTCTAAAGCTTTATGTAGATGCCCTGATGGGTATAGTATCTAAAGCTTCTAAAGCTTTATCTAGATGCCCTGCCCGGCTAAGGAGATCCAGCAAACAACAGTAGCGTTCATGTTTAGGTTCAATCCTGTAGGAACTTGTCATCGTATTGAAGATACGAAGACCTTCAGATACCATGCCTGCACGACAGCACGCTGTAAGAACACCCAGAAAAATTAAATCATCCATTTGAATTCCTTGAGTTCCATTTGAGCAAAATACTTCCAACGCTTCTTCTCCAAAGCCATTCATACAAAGACCAACGATCATCAAATTCCCAGACACAATGCTTCTTTCTGACACGCAATCGAACATACAGCGAGCCTCGTTTAGGGTGCCGCATTTCATGTACATATCGACTAAAGTTGTTTAAACAACCGTGTCTGTTCTAATTTTTTGTTTATTCATGTACCCAATTTGCGCAAAAGCTATTATTGCTCCAACCGTAGATACCTTGTCAGGTATTATACCCTTGCAAAGCATCTGCCTGAAACAGAATCAAGGCCTCTTTAGCGTTCCCGTGATGGCATAACCATCTATCATGATGCTCCAGGAAATCACATTCTTTTCCTGTATCTCATCGAATAATTGACGAGGAGCCGCTAATTCTCCATCCTTGGTATGCATGCTAATTATAGCATTCCAAGGAAGCAAATATCTTGAGGGCATGCTGTTGAAAAAAGCACGAGCACGAGCATCATCCCCGGGCTTCTTAAAACGATGCAAGACTAAGATAAATGCAATAACAGCGGAAAAGTAACTTTCACAAACAAAAAATATTCTTCCCAATTGCATTTCTAGATGAAAAGATTTTTAAAAATTGACTATAAAAAAAAATAAGGATCATTTTAAACCACTATTATTTTCGTTCTGTTTGTAAATGAAACCAAACAGCTTCAATAAAAAAGCAGACCTTCCCATACCCATCAATAAAAAGCCACATCCTTGTCAGGCATTTCATCAAACAGCTTCTGTGCCTCCTCCATCTCCCTACATTTCACGTATCCACTCGCCAATAAATTCCAAGACACCAGATCCTTACTTCCACACGTATCAAACCCCACCCTAGCCAATCCTACTTCCCCACATTTACAGTAGATTCCAATCAACCCATTCGACAAAAAAACATCACAACCAAACCCTCCCTTCACAATCTCCCGATGAACCTCCCTCGCTTCCACCAACCCACCGTCAACCCACATGCCTTTAACACAAAAGGGCATGTGTAATTATCTCCCAAGACCCCATTTCTTCTCATATTAACATAAAAATTGAAACCTTTTTTTTGGGTTTGAGCTCTTTACATAACCTTTGACCTTGGGATTACCCATGTAGGTATTAGGCTGGTCAATTTGAGTGAACAAGACTTCTGCATACTTCATGTTAAGTATGCTTGGCGATGTTAGAGAGGAAAGCAATTGGCTTGAGGTAAAGGGGTTGGTGATAAGATTGTTAATGATGAGTTAGATGTGAATTTGGAGGATTTGGGACATTGTTTTTTGAGTTTTGAAGGAGGAAGAGTAGTGGGTTTTTTAAGTTGATCTTGAATACACTTGGGAGTTTTTATGGTGAGTAGTAGTACTGTTTGCAGAGCTTGACATATTGTTTTCAAGGGTTTGAGAACCTGGATTTTGTTTTTGGTTACGAAAAAAAGGAAATCAAGTAATCAAGTTTGAGTAAATTTTACTGGAGAAACATGAGCAACACCTTACATAAAATTTAATATTTTACTTCAAATTTGCTAATGAAGCAAAGATGAAAGGTTACAGGTCATTAAAATATTGTTTCAAGCATCCATTAGATTTCTATTCAATCAAAGATGGTTATCAAATAATAGAAAATATTTAATTAATACAATTATAATCATTAATTTATATTCATTAAACAGTTTAGCTATTTTTGTATCATGTGAACAAAAAGTTAGTTATTCATATGTTTTACATTTGTTTAATTAATTTTACATTATATATATTACTTCAAATAGTAAATGTATTTTTGTCAAGTTGCATAGAAAGAAGAATAAAATCATCATTTTTTTTTGTCAATAATTTTTTATTTTAATTAATAGATAAATGTCTTCTGTTATTAACAAATCACTATTAAATAAATATGATGACATCATGCTTGTCGATTGCACAAAAATGACTTTGAAAGTATGTCTCTATTTAATGAATGCACTTTATATTTCTTTAATTGGTAGAAAGTAGTTCCAAATCCTTCGTTCGTTGGTCAACGGACTAGGAATAATCTTAATTGCTCATCCAATTGTTATTTGGATGGATTTTGTCTATTCTATCTTTTTTCAAATGCAATGATATTGATGTAGACTATAGTTCTTCCGAGTGTTGTTTTTTAATGAGGCCTAAAGACTACACATAAATCATATATTATGATAATTTGATATAGTTTGCTACTCCTTGTTAGATTTAATATATTTTTTATGAGCTAAAGACCATATTAATTTATTAACACCAACTTATATCATAGAGAAGCAAAAGACAATTTGTATATGACAAGCATGAAGCAAGTGCACAAAATAAAAAGAAAAAATTGAATAAAAAAATATAATAAGTCTCAAAGCATTTGATTAAAAAAAAAGACTCATGAGAACAAAAATTAAGAAACCTAAGCACGTTTTGTCAAGAACAAATATCTTACTAGTGCATACCGTGAAAAGTACGAGACAACTAACTCAAAGGAGTTGGTCTAGAGGTCAAAAGAATATATTTTCTTAACTTTATTTAGTTTAAATTTTAGAACCAACATCTAAAAAAACATTATGAAAAATCCTTCGAATACACAAGATAATATGAAATATGCATTTTTCAAAACATTCGTAAATAAGACTTAAACTCAATCAGTTGATACACAAACAAATTGGAAAATACTCTTATCATCTAATAAAAAATTAAAAAAAAACACATAAGATAACTCGAACACTATTTAAATTATAATTAAGATGGAATAAAAAGAGTACTAAACCTATTAGGTATCCACACATGATGAGTATAAATGAGAAAACTAATGTACTCGAAGAACATGTACCACATAGGGTCTTATCATCCATCATAAAGGCTAACACGTATAGAAAAGGTCTCACCTTCGGCCAAACGAAGTGTTTAGGACAATACGTACTAGACAATACATCATTCAACCATATCTTGAATAGTACATTGAGTCATTTAAGGAGCCCCCACTCGTCAAAAGGCTTGTCCGAGTCGTGTCTCAAAAAACGTGACCAAACACTAATAAAAAAGTTAGGATATACACTCATTAAATAATGCAAGTCTTTACGATATTTTTTGTCAAGTAGAAAATTTCTATGACACCATCACTTATAGCAATAGTAATTTGTCAATTTCAAAAATAATAATTCTATAATTAGTCTATGAAATTATAGGTGCCAAGGAAATTGACAATTCCACCTTTTTCTAGATGCAACTTGACAAAAAAAAAAAAAAAGATTATATAAACAATTATGAGTCTTAGGGTTAAGGATTTCATAATTTATTATTTTTGTAATACCCTAGTCGAAATAGTATTAAGCTAGAATATTACTAAGTCCATTAAAATCATTATAACTGTATGTACTAGGATTACGTATCAAAGGTCATGTATGTGTATATTAAAGAAAAAGAAGGAAGTAAAGAATTTACCCTAATTTCATAAAATATTTATACGATAGTTTTGAAATAAAACATCAAAAGTGTTCTTTATTTCTTCCATAAGCAAAGAGGAGCATCTATTGTAGAATTGAATTATCTTTCTATGGTTTCTTCTTTAGCATTCCTATCACCATGAACCTAACCCTCATGCATTAAAATCTAATAACGACTCGATTCAATTGGTTTAACTTTAAACTCTAATTTCGAACTACTTCAAATAAGGTCAAAAATAGAAGTTTACCCTTCCCATTTTAGGGCTTGGAGTACTGTAATAAGAGGCTCATCTTTATACCCCAACTTATTTGATTGTTTTTTTTTTTTTTTATCTTTGATTATTAGCAAATTTCTTAAAAGAATGGGACATTTTGGGAGTTGTTACAACATTGGTTAAAATTATTATCATTGCTATTGTCATTTTGATATTCACAAATAGAGGATTATTTAAACTTTTTTTTTAATCTCATTATTAATGTTTTTATAATTTAGAATTAATTATATCATATCATATCAGTTTTAATGGATGAAAGTCTATCTTATTAAAATATAATTATTTGATAAAATGATTGAAATGAATTCTTTTATAATGCTTAAATTGTATTCGAGTGATTTCAAAAAAAAAAAAAAACCTTAATAATTATTGAGATATACTATATAAACAAGAAAAAATCAAAAGTGATTGACTATTATTAGCTATATATTATGATAGGTTTCACAATCAATGAAGCAATTAAATGATTTTTGGTCACCATATTAATGGATGTACCAATACAATGATCTCCAAATTGAAAGTTACAAATAGCAGAACATGCCATGTTTAAGGACATGCTTATATGGGCTTTTGGAAGGGAACCTTTTGCACTCTCCTTATTTTGTTTCTCTTATGAGTATCTTACTAAGCCCTCTATGTAATCTCTTTCTTCTTTTTCGATACACCTTCTTCAATCATGTACAAAATCATATCACCTCTCTTGCTCTCACACTATGGGAATAATAGGAAGGGAGAAGAAGAATTAGATTATCATTAATAGATCATTTAATTTTAATTACACTAGAAGTTCTTTCAACTTTACATACCATAAAAGTAGCCAAGTCATGATTAAGTCAAGTAATTAGGGTAGACCAATAGATTAATTCGAGGCCGTGCTTGAAGTAATAAAGTGAACTTTCTGCTATGGTACATGTGACTAGCATATAAGCATGGACAAGAGTCGTATGACCACTAGCTAACCATTAACCGAAATCCATACTTTTCTAAAGTATTCATCCAACGCTTGTTGTTTATGCCAAAATTTATTTAAAACTAACCCTTTATAGGCTTTTATTAATTATCCATTAACTTCACGTTATACCTTACCTTACTAACTCATTTAACATTGCCATTTCAAGTTTACATTATTTTATCATTAACTTTTAGTTACTAAATTAAGTAAATATTTAGCTATTGCCTTCATTCTATCTATAATTAATTTCATTCTATAATCAATTATCCCATTTAATCCATATTGATTAGCCAAGTAACCACTTAGTTTAACAAGTTACATAACTAGGCAAACTATACCACATTATCAAGATTCAACTTTTAACCATACCATGCATAAATACCTACCACCATTTGTTTAACCTAGACCAAATATGCATAACCCAAAATTAAGTTAAGAAAATGTAAAGGTCCTTAATGTTTTAATTGGTATACTAATGTCCCTAAATCGCACTTATACACTACTAACACTTAGAAAACATGCTTTTAAGTAACCAAATATAGTGACCAATTCGTTGAGTTGTTCAAACTTATAGAACTTAGGAATTAGATTTGAGAAACTGTTCCATACATGTTACAATATAAAATTAACTTAAATGATGTCCCATATGAATGCTAACTTAGGAAGACAACTTGATTAAGTAATTTAATTTATAAATTACTTAATGCGTAAGTGTAGATGTTCCATCTTTACTTAATGTAAGTGACAAAACCTAAGCTTCCTAAAACATTCATAAATTTTAACCAAGTGAAGAAATTGAAGGGGAAAGGATTTGCTAAGTTATTTTTGGGACATTTTAACCTTGAAAAACATAAAACGGAAGAGAAAAAACTAAACTGCTAAGGAAAAACAAGAGTGCCCAAAAGGTAAAGAGAGTGAGAGATGGCCGAGAGCTATAACGGGGAAGAAGGAAAGAAACTTTATGAGCTTTTAGGTATTTTCTATGCTAGCTAAATCCTAAGTAAGTGTAATCATATCTCAACTATATCATAAGACATAGGAGTTTTTGGAATTATTGTGTTACGTAATTGATTGATAATTGATTACCGGTGATAGTATGTTCATGAGTTTAATTAACGATTGATCAATTGTTATGTTGTGTTTATTTGATGATTGATCATAAGGTTAATTGATAAAAGGTATAATTAACCTATAAAAAGATATAAAATTCCTAAAGATATTGAATTCATGAAGTTAATTAATCATTGAATACTTTGAAAAATTTTAATAAATTTGACTAAATGTCCACTTGATGTTAATAGATTTAATATCCATATGTGTATTGATAATCATGTTAGTTTTGGATTGTTTAATTATTTGATAATGTGTTTGGGTGATTATTGAATGATTATACACTTGTATTGTTCTTGGGAATTTTGGTTAAGTCAATATTTAGTATCATTTGACAAAGTATTTATGTGTTTATTAAAATTGGATACTTGTGTAGTCTTTGAAAGGTTTTAGTTCATGTGCTTAATTCATAATACATAGTTTTGTTTGATGTGTTGATTTTGGCCACACGATTTGATTAATGCTATTTGAATTATATTTATAAAATTGCTTGTTATGTTAATACTTAGTATTATTTAGTGAGTGTTTAGGTGTTTAATTGATGAAGGGTTGCTTGTGAGGTTATGAAGGGTTTTAGTCTATAAATGGAATTCATGTTGTATATTCATGTTTCATGTGTTTGTTTCGACTCATGAATTGTTTAATACTACTTGATTAATGTTGATGTTTGTTATCTAGTTAATTGAAGTAACTTGGTTAAGTATTTAAGAATTCATTGTTGATGGGATTACTTATGAAGGCATGGTGTGTTTCAACCATGTATTGAATTCATGCTATATGTTTTGGTTCCTTTTGATTGGTTTCAGCTTTATATTCCTTATGAATGGTTTTGGCCTAGTGCCTTGTTAATGCTAATTGGCTTATATTCATGTAATTACTTGAGAAATGCATTATGTACATGTCATGAAAATGTTTTAGCATGATTTCAAGTATTCAAAAAAAATTCATGTTCATGTTTATAAGAAAGGCTTGTGAAGAGAATGATCTATTGTATACTATTTACAAGGCTCGAGAGAACATAAAAGGGAATGATTTAGTATATACTCTTTGTATGTATTCAAAGAGGGCATTCCGAGAGAATGATCTAGTGAATACTCTTAGTATGTTCAAAGAGGGCAAGATGCCATACAAAGAGGATGATTTACTCTTTGTATGTACAAATAGGGCATTCTAAGAGAATGATATTATGTATACTCTTGATGTGTTCAAATA
Organism: Dovyalis caffra; assembly: GCA_963924115.1. Taxonomy (NCBI): domain Eukaryota; kingdom Viridiplantae; phylum Streptophyta; class Magnoliopsida; order Malpighiales; family Salicaceae; genus Dovyalis; species Dovyalis caffra. The sequence continues at coordinate 1,454,820 of CAWUPB010001161.1, read as the reverse complement.
TGGATCACAAAAGGAATGATCTAGTATATACTCTTTGTAAGGATGACAAAAAATGTATTTTAGTGTTATAAAAATGAATTTATTTGCTTTTATCCATGGTTGCACTTACTAGGAATTAGCTCACCATTTGTCTTGTGATGTAGGTGAACAAAATGATACTAGCTTGAGTGAAGTTGAAGATATTGCCATGTGGAGTCAAGGTTGCCAAGTGTGTACTATATGTGTATAGCTTAAAGTTAAAGCGTAAACACTATCTAGGTTTAGTTACTTTAATGTTTGTAAGTTGGCCACTTTTAATTTGTAACCTCAAGTCACATTTGGATTATTTGATATGCTAATATATAAATGGGCTGATGGTTAATAAATGGTTTACACTTATGAAATTGAATTGATCTTTAATTGTGCTAAAATGAAGGATCGCCTTAGACTTGAGGAATTGGTTTCATTTTTTGAAAATAACATATTGTTTTTATATATGTAAAGGTTTAATAAAATTATTTCTAATTATAACACTTGAAAAGATTTTAAAATGGTTTATGGTTTTATGGAACTTGAATTGGCTTGAATGAGTTTAATCCACTTAACCCATGGTTTTCCTCAATCTTTAAACCAAAAAGTTTTTTCATTATGTTATGTCTTTCAAACATAGTGTAGGAGACACGAGGCTTAGTGTCTCACATTAATTACACTTTGAGTGTGAGGCATTTTTGGTAGTATTCTTGGCCTCCTTTAGGTCGAGGGTGTTATAGTTTGCCTCCTATATAATATATTTAACATGTCCTTAACTTCATTTAGGGTTTTGTGATCCCTAATATGCCTACATATTGGATGAGTCTAAAAGATTTCTAAGAGTTTCGAAGGTAGGTTGCTGAATTAGTGGATAAAGGATTGGTAAAGGAAAGCATGAGTCTATATGATGTTCCATTTTTGTTGGTGCCAAAGAAGGATAAAATTTGATGGATGTGTATTGACAGTAGAACCATCAACAAAATTGCTATCAACGATTGATTCCACATTCTAAGACCTAATGACTTATTAGACCAGCTTGCACAATTTCATAATCTTCACATAGATTGATTTGAGGAGTGGATATCATCGGATTTGGTTAGGGCCTAGAGACTAGTGGAAGACAACTTTCAAGACTCAAGATGGTCTCTATGGGTGGATGGTCATGGTTTTTGGGTGATTAAACACGCTAAGGTTGTAGCCATGGACGTGGTCGGAATAATAATAATTATTATCGTGATAACCATAATAATACTTCTCACCGTCTCAAATGGATAAACTATGAAAAAAATAAGAAAAAAATAAAAATAGATGAAGTCGGTATTTTGAAATAGATGTTATAGATGTGACATGAATGGATACTAGCCGCGTACTCGTCGTACACTAAAACACGTCTTTGAAACTTGTCAAGCCTCGTTGAAAAAGAAATTTTATATATCAAAATGGTGGTAATTGAAATTAAAAACTTGTTAGTTTTTTTGTTTATTAATAAGATGTTTTATATTTTCTTATAGTTTCTATTACATAAAGATAGATATAAATTTATTTTAGTATTTATTTATTTGTGTTTATGAAGAATACATTTATTTTTTTATTTATTGTATGTTAATATTATATATGATAATATCAATCTAACAAAAATCTCTAGAATAGCAACTATATTATTACTTGAAGAAATAAATTTTAAAAGCTTTAGAAGAGCGAATATATTATTACTTGAAGATATAACTTTTTAAGGCTCTAGAAGAGTGTATATATTATTATATGAAGTAACATAATTTAAAGGCTCTAGAAGAGTAGATATATTATTATTTGAATGAACAAATTTTATTATAAATGATATATTATTTTCTCTAAAGTATTATAGAAATTTATTGAGTTTTAAAGATATCTGTCTAAACGGATATCATATCAAGATAACAAATGTAAAAAATATTGAATTCTTAAATATGATAATTATCTTATCGAGTAGAAAATATGCATTGACAAAAAATTTACTCGCTTTCTCTCTTGGTCTTTATTACGGATATTGAAATAATTGAAACAAATGTTGCGAGTAAACCGTAAGTTTACTAATTCAAATACTTTTCTTATGTGGCATAACCGGTTGTATTATCTTGTTCTTTCATGACGCAAAAAAAAAAAAAAATTTATAAATTCATATGGGCATCTATTGAAGAGCCAAAACATTCTTCAATTTTTATGTTCTGCATGTTCTCAAGATAAAATTAATTATTAAGCCACCACCAAGTAATTGAGATTGAATCTCTAGTATTTTTAAAATGTATTCAAGGTGATATATGTGGATCAATTCATCCACCATGTGGACCATTTAGATATTTCATGATTTTAATAAATGTAATAAGATGATCACATATGTGCTTATTATCTACTTAAAACCCGGTGTTTCGAGATTGCTAGCAAATAATTTATTTTCAAGCATAATTTTCAAATTATGCCATTAAAACAAGTCACCTTGATAATGCTCGGTAAATTTATTTCTTAAGTATTAAATGATTATTGACTCGCTATTAGAATAGAGGTTGAACAACTTGTTGCTCATATTCATACTAATTTTTTTTTTAGCAAAATCATTAATCAACATGCTTCAATTAATAGCTAAATCATTATTTAAAAACAAAACTCCCCGTTTATGTTTGGAAACATAGAATCCTATATGCAGCAAGCACTTGTTTGCATCGGACCCACAAGTTATTAGAAATTCTCTCCTTTCAATTGGTTTGTAATCATGAGCCAAATATTTCTTATTTAATAATTTTTAGCATTACAATATATATCCGTAGTGCTCCTTCACAACGAAATAAAATGAGCACTTAAAGAAGATTACGAATATATATTAGATTTGAATCCTCTTTGATAATTCATTATCTTAAACCATGAATAAGAGATATTTTTATAGCTCAATTTATGAATTATCATTTTGATGAAACAGCTTTTTCAACATTAGGGAGAGAGACTAAACAAAATAAGCGAGTTGAAAATATTGAAAAAAAGATTACATGAAGTACTCTATCTTTATATCATCTTGATCCTTATACAAAAAATATGAACTAGAAGTTCGGAAGATAATTCATGTTCAAAGTATTGCAAACCAACTACCGGATACATTCTCGCATTCTAAAAGAGTAACTAAAACACATGTCTCTGCCGAGAATTCTCTTATTAGAATTGATGTCCTAGAAGGATAATCTATTAATGTTATAGCAAATAAATCTAAAGCATGCCCGAAGCATGAAAGACCGATCGGTTCTTAAGAAAAAATCTCGAAAGAAAAGGGCAAGGTGAAAATATAAAAGATACAAATATTCATAAAACGGTCCAAGATAAATCTAATAATAGGCTTCTAGAAGAAGTCCAAATACTTGAGAAAAATCAAAATATTTTGATAAATTATATCAATACGAGGAGAAAATAGGACTAAAAAGAAATATCTATTGATAAAATTTTTACATATAATGTTGCAATTGATATTTTTAATAAAAATAAGGATTCCGAGCCTAAATCTATTGAAGAATGTCAACATAGAGATGATTGACCTAAATAAAAAAAATAATCCAGATGGAATTATATTTTCTTATAAATGAGTAGTTTTTAAAGTGATAGTAAAAACATCTAAAGATGTTAAGCTAATGGAATAAAAATGTGTATTTATATGAACACGTAATAAGCAAGACTTTTAATACAAGAGGTTTTGTAAAGACTTGACATTGACTATGATAAGACATATTCTCCTATAATGGATACAATTATATTATGTTATCTTATTAGCCCGACAAAATATATGAAAAAAAATTATATGTATGCATTTAATGGATATGATCACGAACTTATTTGTTCGATTGAAAATGATATTTATATGAAAGTCCTAAAAAGACTTAAGATTCCTAAAGCATGAAATAGATATTCTCAAAAAATAAATTCATTTAAATTATAGAGATCTCTATTAGAATTATTTTAGTTTTTTAAATTTCAATTTATGTTATACTTTTTATATTTATTTATTTATTTATTTTAATATCTATTTTTATTACTAATCTGTGTGCATGTGGTATAATCACCTCAATAAATATTTGTTGAATGAATGTTATAAAAATAACCTTATTTATTCAAGTATTTTATAAAGAAATTCGAAAAAGGTTTGTGATAATTGTTGTATATGTTGATAATTTAAATATCATTAGAATTTTTGAAGAGATTCAAAGTGTCATAAGTTATCTAAAAGGAAAATTTGACATGAATACTTAGGGAAACAAAATTTTATCTCGACCTACGGTTCTAGAACTTAGAGAATGATATTTTTATTCATTAGTTAATTTATATAGAATTTTTTTGTAATTATTATCTATAAAGATCATTCATTAACTAGCCCAATGGTAGTTCATTCACTTGATATCCAAAAAGACCCTTTTCAACCTTAAGAAGATAATGAAGAACTACTTGGTTCCGAAGTACCATATCTTAGTGCTCGCTTATACATTGATATATATTGCTAATAATACTTAATTTGATGTAATCTATTCTATAAATTTATTAAAAAGTCATAGTTCTACTCTAATATGAAGACATTGGAATGGAATTAAATTTTTTTCTAGATTATCTTCGAGAAAAAAATGATATGATATTTATTTTACTTAAATAAATCAAAGCCATGTTTAATTAGTTATGCGGATGTAGGTTATTTATCTAATCTATACAAATTTTGATCATAAACGGGTTATGTATTTACACTTAGTAATATAGCTATATCATGATGTTTTATGAAGCAAACTATAGCTACTAGATTTTCAAATATGTAGAAATACTAATCCATAAGGCCAGTCGAAATGTGTTTGGCTAAGATAAATGATCTATCATATCCGATAGACATGTAGTTTATCTCGTCAACAAAAAAAAAAATTCTAATAATATCATATGAAGATAATGCTCGCTTGTATAATTCAATTAAAGGAAGAATTCAATCTAGTGACAATCCAACAGATTTGTTCACTAAAGGATTACCTACTATAACTTTTGAGAAGATGATTCACAAGATTAAAATACATCATCTTAGAGATCTCAAATGATGTTTTCAATAGAGGGAGCCCAACATTGAGATTAATGTATACAAGGAAAGCTATACTCTTTTTTCTTCACTAAGATTTTTTCCCACTCGGGTTTTTTTTCCTAATAAGGTTTTAAATGGCATGTCCCTTATACAATAGATATTCAAGAAGGAGTGTTATGAAATAATGAATGTCCATTTTATATTCTCACTACTTATATGATTCAATTCACCATTCAATATGAGAAATTAAAAATGTGATGCAATTTATTCAATTATTTATGCATCTTTTAATGGTTCATAGTCCCTTCCAATTCTCTTCCTAATCTTGAAGCCTATAAATAGGTTTGATTATTCATTAGTGTATGTACAAGTATGTTGTAGAGGCTGAGAGATTATTTGGAGTTGTTATCTCTTGTATTCATTTTATTTTATAGTGAATTCATTTTCTTATCATTTTTTCTTCAATTCCACTATTGTTACTATTTCTTTTATAACGACATTATATTTTTTTCTTATTTATATTAATGAGTTTCTTTAGGACCATACATTGTAATTAGATATATTTGAGACTAAAGAAAAGAGTTTGAGTTAAATTCTCTCAATATTTTACTTGCGAACTTTAATTTTCCTTTTATAGTGTTACAAGTATAAGTCTATACAAGACTTTATAAGTAGTAAAATCCGATATGATTTATAGGAGAGAAAGCAAAATATAAGAGTTCTATTAGATAATATTTAGCTAATATTATCTAAGTCTAATAACAATAAATGATTATAGTTTCTCTAAGGTTATTGAAACCGACTTAGATTTATCCGATGTAGAATTATCCGAGGAAGAATTATCTAAAGTAGATATTTGTTCTAACACTCTCTCATAAACTAATTGTGGGCATTTTTTCGGTGTTAGCTTGTCTCGTAAGAAGATAAATCTGGAAGTGGATAATGGTTTAGTCGAATATTAGTCATTTGATCTTGCATGGAAATGAATTTCACTTACAATCTCTTCGGGGCTATTATATCTCCGATAAAGTGAAAATTGATTTCAACATGCTTAGTGCGTGCATGAAAAACTAGATTTATCGCCAAGCATGTAGCCCTTATATTTTCACACCAAATAATAGGCCTCGTATCAATTTGGACTTGTAACTCGTCGAGTAAAGAAGTGAGCTAAGTAATTTCAATAACTATTTAACCACTCGCTTTGTACTCGGCCTCGGTAGAACTTCGAGCCACTGTCTTTTGCTTGGATGATTTCCAATCTATGAGATTAGGTCCATAATAAATAGTATACCTACCTATTGATTTTCTTTCATTTAAGGAGCCTACCCAATCTAAGTCCGAAAAGCCTATCGAAGTTGGTCGGTAGACTTGCGGATGTGAAGCCCATGTTTGACGATAACCTTGAGATAACAAAGTATTTTTTTAACTACCACCCAATGATCCGTAAATGGGTTGTGCATGAACTAATAAACTTTTTTCATAACAAATGAAATATCGAACCTTGTCAAAGTTATATACTAAAGTGCCCCAACTATCCGGCGGTCTAGAGTGGGATCATCAAAGGTCGGATTGTCACCGGTTTTCAATTTCAACGTAGTTGCCATTGATGTAGTTATCAATTGACAATTATGGAGTCCATGCTTAGTTAGAACTTTATTGATATATTTCTATTGAGATAATAGAATGCCATATGGAGTCTTGATTACTTTGATACCAAGGAAAAAGTTAACGTCCCTAAGGTCTCTAATGGAAAACTTGGAATTAAGGGAAAAGATAATAATTTGTACAAAAAACATGATTGTTACTAGTTATGAGGATGTCATCCATATAACCTAAAACGAAATCTCTATTGCCGTCCACATAATGGATAAACAAAGAGGAGTCCATTTTAGAGGCCTCAAAACCAAAATCCAATAGGAATGATCGAAGACAAAAATGCCAAGCCCTAGGTGACTCGTTTTAGATTGTAGAGGGATTTGTGTAGTTGGCAAACATGATCCAAAAATTGAGGGTCCACAAAGCCCACTAGTTGGGCCTTAAACGATGCTTTAGTTAGAGTGCCATTCGGGAAGGCATTATGCACATCTAACTATCCGATAACCTAATTTAAAGAAATTGTTAGAAAAAGAATAGCTTGAATAGTTATTGTTTTAACCATATAGCTAAAAGTCTCACCATAATTAATACCTTCTTATTGATGATATCCCTTAGCCACTAACTCCGGCTTTGAATCTTTCTATTTGTCCATTGGCATGCTTCTTAGTTTTGAGAACCCATTTGTTACCTACAATGTTAATGTCATTTATCGGTTGGACTAGAGACTAAGTTCTTGTTTTAAGGAGAGCATTGAATTCTAATGTCATGTAGATTGTTATTCAAGGTATTTACTAGCTTTTGAGTAACATGTTATATTTTTAGGAGCTTGGGAAATTGCTAAAGCTAGAGAGGCTTTTGGCTTAGAATTAATTCCTTTAGGTCGAAGTACCATTGGGTGAGTTTGGATTGGTTCTCGAGGTTTGGCTTGAAAAGTACTACTTGTTTTATTATTAGCCTATATCATATACATGTAAGTCCAAAACTAAATTTAAACCAAACGAGAAGGTGGTTTGGTTAGGCTTGTTTGGGAATTTTATGTATAATAGGGAAAGGTGGTGGGTTTGCTCAATCCGATGGGCTTATTATTTGAGTAGGTGTAAGAGTATGAGACCTATTATGTGAATCGGTAAACACTTGTATATTTAGCTGAATGGGCTTGGTTTGATAGCCTTAGTGATGCTCGACCCATAGAAAAATTTAGATTAGAAAAAAAAGAGCTTGAATTGGATGGTTATCCCAAAGAGTTTGAAAATCTAAATTTTGGGCCTTGTTTATTGTTTTGGTGGACTCGCAAAAGCAAAGATGGTTTCTACAAAATGAACATGACGGGCAAGTATAAAGTCTATTGTTTTCAAAACCAAAACAATGATAGCCCATATGTGATGGACTACGACCCATGAAGAGACATGGTTTGGGTCGAAAATCCATTTTATTTTTGTTATAGGAGCACAAGAGAGAGAAACATAAACACCTAATTTTTTTTAGAAAGGAATAATCAAATTTCTTATTAAAAACAAGTTCATATGGAGATTTATTTTTAATAACGAGAAGATGGCATCCTGTTAATCGGGAAGACAATAGTTTCAAAAGCATGGTGCTAAAACTTCTTTGGAAGGTGGGCCTATCGTAAAAGAGTGAGGCTCATTTCCATAATATGATGATGACGTCTTTCTATAGTTTCATTCACGTTCATGCATATGTGGGCACATTACCCGATGAATTATTTTGTTTTATTTAAAAAAATTCTTTAAAACCTAAAATTCCCGACCCCAATCAATTTGGATTTGTTTAATTTTGTAATTAAATTGTCTCGTCTACCATTTTCTAAAATTCAATAAACATATGAAATACATCGGACTTTTTATGCAATGGATAATACCATATATATTTTGAAAAATGATTAATAAATAAAACATAATATTTAAAACCATGAATTGAAGTAGAGGGTGAAGGTCCCTAAACATCACTAAAAATTAAATTCAAAATACACGGTACTAATATTTCACGATGAAGATAAAGATAAATGACTTATTTTCCCTAACGGATAAAACAAGTAAATCCTAGACAAGTTTTAGAGTTTGATGAAGACATATTTTTAAAAATAATATTTAGTACTCTGTTATGGGGATGATTTAGTCCGAATTGCCAAAGATTTGGAGAAACTTGAACGAAATAAGCTTGAGGATCGATTGAAGATTGTGGGAAAGAGTAAAGATCGAGCATCACTATGGCTCGAAAACAAAGGTTTCCTATGTACCGGATCCATTACATAAAAATTAGTAGGGAAAAACTCCCAAAACATATTATTATCTTTTACAAGTTGTTTAATAAAAAGTAATGGTCATGTTAGTTGGGGAACATAAAGAACATTATTTAAATTTAGTTTTCGACATGGTTATGAATATAAATCTTGTTAATGTGTAGAATCGATACGTACTAACCATTGCCAACTCGAAGCCGATCCGAACCCTAATATGGCTCGAAGGTGCTTGAGCTAGCTAAGTCCGGTGTGACATGATGAATTACCCTTATTTTCGGACACCATGGATTGGTGCATGCGGTTAGAGACCGTACTCGGTTAGACATTGGTGGTAGGCTTGTGGTGTTGTTGTGGATAGTAGGCTACCGTGTGTTGCCATGAGTCACAAATTTGGCATTTTTATCAATTTTCATTGCTCTACTAAGACCCATAGGAGTTGCTAAATCTATTACATGGCCTTGTCTATGGTGGTTTCTACCCCTACCTTGGGTATTGCTAGTGAATAGGTCATTGAAAAATCCATTCGGCTTGTTGGAAAAATTAGCAATAGGTGGTGCAGGTAGTAATGATGCACTTAAAGAGACACAAAAAATAGTTCAACGATTAAGGAACTCATGGCTTAACAAAAAACTATGAAGATTAGTAAAATTTATCGGATCTCGCTCTTGCATATAGAGAGTGTAGTGATGATGTCTTTGAAGTCATTAGAGAGACCTTTGAAGACATATAGATTAAAATCTATTAGAGAGAGAGAGAGAGAGAGAGAGAGAGAGAGAGGATGACCTACTGCTACTAGTTCATCAGGCATGAGATTTTGCATGATGCAAGAAGACATACATTGATTCATTCAATTCCTGCTATGGCTTTTGCAAAGATAGGTGAATGGTCATGATTCGGTACTCGAAGGAGAGGGTAATGCACTCTTAAGAACACTCTAAACATCATAAGAAGTAGACCAATTGATGATCATGCGCGAACATCAATGGAGAGAGAGAGAGAGAGAGAGAGAGAGAGCTATGAGAGTATTCATAAGGAGTTGATCCTATTAGATCCATGCTTGATGTGCGGGATTTACCTAAGGAGTATGTGATTTTGTAGTAGCTAAGTGATTGAGAGAACATGGGTTGCTCCCATCTATGAAGCCAAATAAGCATTGGTGTAGGAGAAATAGTTTCATCTGGACATGCCAAAGTAGAAAATTGGTTTAGGTGAGTTTGAGAAGGATGAAGTGGTGAGAGTTTGTAAGTTGACTCATTGGCTATGGTGGGTTCATAGTTTGGGATGGATTGCCAATTGTGGGAGAGGATATGTTGCTTGAGGAGGCCATTTTTTGCCGGAAGAAAGAAAAAAAAGAAAGATATGCAATTTGATAGTTTATTTTTTTATGAGGGAAAAAATTGACAAAGTTAGGAGGAGAGGAGACTATACGTTTAACTTCTCTCTCTCTCTCTCTCTTTGTAAAGAAAGAAATGAGAGGAATGCCTTAGGGCCGAGGGAAGAAACGACAAAGTTAGGAGGAGAGGAGACTATATGTTTAACTTTTGTCTCTCTCTCTCTCTCTCTCTCTCTCTCTCGTAAAGAAAGAAACAATAGTCGTCGCCTTAATGCTCCGATACCAAATTGAGACTAAAGAAACGAGTTTGAGTTGAGTTCTCTCAATGTTTTACTTGTATGACTTTAACTCGTCCTTTTATAATGTGATAAGTGTAAGCTACATAGTACTCTATATACGAGTAAACTCGATATGATTTACATGATAGAAAGCGAGAGAATAGAGTTTTATCAAATAATATTTAGCTAATATCATCTTAGTCTAATAATAGTAAATGGTTATGATTTCTTTGAGGTTGTTGAAAGTAACTTGGATTTATCTCAAACGGAATTATCCGAGGAAGAATTATCTACGACGAGAGATTTGTTTTAGCATAAATAAAGCACTAATAGAAAATATAATCCATTCATTCTCACAAAATCCCTAAATCTTTTATATATGGTATCATAATATTATATTACTTAAACGTCCTTTCGTTTACATCGATCATGTAATGGCAATCAAACCATTGTCCAAATCAATTCTCTAATGCATCTCTTTCAATCTTAAAGAGTGATAGCGGGAGAAATATACCGATATATAACATAGACTACTTACTCTACGAAGGAAGGATTTGTTGGGTAGTATTTTATATGTTCCTTGGGCTTAGTTTCCTCGTGCTTTGGATGCCTCCGCAACGGAAGCTCTTGCACTTAGGGAAGGAGCTCGTATTGTCGCGAGCGATCAAGTTCATGCATCAACAAATTATTATTGAAGAAGATGCGCAAACTCTCATTCAAGCCATGCATTTGCGTCATTTTAATCCCGACCATGTCCATGTCATTCTTCACGATGCTATTCATCTACTTTCCTTTATTTATAATTTATATTTTTTGAGTATGTAATTAAATTTCTCATGATATAGCACTTTTTAGAGAGAAAGGCTTTTTGTATCCAAATTTTGATTTTTATGCTTTGGCATTCAATCGTTGATTTCTCATTATTTGCTACCTAAACTTAGATTTTTTGTTTGTTTTAGTGCCCGAGTTCACCTAAGTTTCAATTTTGCTAATGTGTCCAATGAAATTTACCACGTGATAGTCAACTTTATCACATCGGCACCTCATACTTTGAGATAGTCGTGGGCACTCAAATAGAAAAAAAAAATCAAAGTTTAGGCATTAAAACAGAAAAAAAAATTTAAAGATTGTGCACCTAAATAGAAAAAAAAATATCAATGGCTAGACATAAAAAATATAGTTTTCTTAAGAAATTTATTTCAGTTTTCTTATGCCAAATATCTATCTCCTTCTTGTACTTCCGTAATATATATATATATATGTATATATGATCTCAATGTGTTTGGATATTAAAATTTATATAATTTTAAATTATACAAATATCAATAATTACATATATGCATATTCTTTTATTATTATGCTAATTGCACAAGCAATTTTAACAATGCATTTGCCTTTTGACTTAATTCACAGTCTACTTATTACCTCTATCATTATTCTCATCACTACAAAAAATATTACACTTCAAACGCTCAAATCAAAAAACTACATTTTTGGTACCCAATCTTTATTTTTATTTATTTATTTATTTTTGTTTCAATGCCTAACTTTTGATTTTTTTTTCTCTTTAAATGCCCAAAACTATATGAGAGTATGAGGTGCTAACATGGTAGAATTGACTATCACATGGCATTTTTTACTGTCACATGATAGATCTCGTCGGACATGTAAGCAAAATTTGATTTCATGTGAACTCGGATACCAAAACGGATAAAAAATCAAAATTTAGATAGCAATTCATGAGGAATCAACGGTTGGATATTTAAGCGAGGAAAAAAAGAAAAAACAAAACAAAGGTCCGCCAAAAAAAAAAAAAAAAACCCTTTCTATCACGAGTCTTTAGTAATTGAATTTTTTTATGACAATTCAGACCAATTCCAAAATCATTTGGAGGATTCCAATTTATTTTCTTACTCTATATATATATATATATATATATATATATATATATATATATATATATGTGTGTGTGTGTGTGTGTGTGTGTGTGTGTGTGTGTGTGTGTGTGTGTGTTTTGACTTTATTGTTAAAACCATCAAGCTCTACTGTTCTTCTCGAAGCTGGTTAATACTTGATGACCACTCAAGAATATTTTTATGGCACTCTGAAAATAGTTATAATAAAATGTTTTGGACCCATTTCCTATCAAATTCCTATGCTATCTCGTATAGCATGGACTCCCTATCTCTTTCATCTAATCTACAGAAAAAATATATAAAATAAAATACTATATATTAGCAACCTAAGGGAGACCTGGGAGAGGAAGACAACCGGTCAACCATCGCCATCGTGCTACCAACCATATACGTTTATGGCAAGAAATTGGTTTGATGATGCATGAGTATATATTTTCAATGTGCATGAGGATTCCTTTTTTTTTTTTTTTACTACCAAATCAAGGTGAACGATATACATTTAAAATGGTAAAAAAAAAATTAATTTCGATATAAGTGCAAGCTGACAGGGATGGCAATGGAGCATATTATACCTCCGTGTTATTGCTCCGTATTAATTGGCTTCAGGATGAGGGGTAAAGTTTTTTCCATTGGGTTTGGGTCGAATTCAAAGATTTTCCACCAATAAAAAATATTTTTTATTGATAATTAATATTTGATACTTAATATCTAATAAAAAAATAAATATTAAGTTTTATTGCAATTCTCATAGATAGTTGAATATAGATAATTGTAAATTTAACAACAAATTTATTTTTAAAAAATCAATTATTCAATATGCTTGACAAAAGACCATATATATATATATATATATATATATATATATATTTGCGGAGAGAGGGAGGCGCATGTTTTGCATATCATAGGAAAATGCCCCTCACACCTGCCCTCATTGGATCAGGATTTGTTGGGTATCTATCGTGAAAGAAAATTTTGCTATTCTTATAAATTGATTTAAAAATATTTTTTATGGTAAAAAAAATGGTTTCTAACAAAAAGGCCTCATTGACTTTCTAATATTTGGAAGCATGAAAGGCCGCATATGTATTCAACCAAAAGAGGGAGAGAGAAAAGAATAGAACGAGAAGAGAAGTTTAATATTTCAAGTTTAATTATTTTGGATTTATTTTATTATTTTAGTCCTTAAAATTTTTTAATTCTACATTAGAATCCCTCAAAGTGTTTTCCCCTTAATTTTGGGTTCAGAAAAATCAATTATCACTTTTCATTAATGATTGACTTGTTGTATGACCAGATTCATTGAATTAGTTCAATTAGTCAACTGAAAATTGATGGATTGAGGGGTTTATGTATTTCAAAACTAGAAATAGAGGGATTGATTTGGCAAAACTTATAATAAAGGGGTTGATTTGATCAAAATCACATAGTGAATGGACATTCCATGACTGTTAATTTTCAATGTATACAGTTTTTTTAATTATTTTTTTATGAATAAAGAAAATATTTTTTTGGTAAAAATATTACAACGGCCATGTGACTTAATTGTCCTATTAATGAATGGCATATCTCTCTGTTCACACTATCTTCATTCAATACTTTCATATTATAAAAGATTTTTTTAATTAAAAAATTAGATAAGATTTTGAAATATAATTTATATTATTTTATAACATTATATTTTTAAATAGAAAAGAAAATAAAGTTGGTGAAATTTTTTTGTTAATGTGTAAAATTTGAATATTTGAATTGCATTTGTTAAGAATAACGGCTCTTGTTTTAAATATAATCATTTCTATTTCCATGTTTAACGAAAATACCTAAATTAAAAAAATAATAGTATGTCAAAAAAAAATCATTTTAACTCAAAATTTAAAGTGTTAGGCAGGTTTTCAATGGAAAAAAAAAAAGAAAAGAAAAAAGAGAAGCTATTGAAGGTATAAGTTTGGCAGGATACATTGTTAATTCGTGCCTTCAACAAAAGTCAAAATGAACAACCTTTAATAGTGGGCCAAATAATTGTCATAAGTTCAACTTGATGATCTAACCGGCTTTTATTGACCTCCCTCAATGTGTGATGTGCAATGACATATTTTCTTTGTTCAGCTCACACGCAAACCAACCATATGCACCGCGTTCCAAATGTTTCAACCTTCCCCCTTGTATAAATTGCACTCTTTTCCCACTAATCCACAGCACAAACTCACAACTCCCTCCCATCAAGAAAGAAGAAGAAAATCCACAACTCCCTTCTCTTCCTCTCAAGCACAAAAAATGGAACTGGCTCCTACCTCTTTCTATGGTTCTTGGAAGAGATACTGGAGAAGAAAGCGATACCAGCGACTTGACGGGGCAATCACAGCCCGGAAGAACATGAAGGTAGCAAGATTTGGAGGTAGCCCACGAAGGGTATGGAAGATAAAAGCAGTGCCCAGGTTGAGAATTTTAAAGAATATTGCATCACCATTTAAGCTATTGAGAAAGCTCAAGAATGCTTATGTCAACATGATGCTTAGTTTGGCTGGGAACGTCGATGGAACAAATGTTTTTGGAAACAAGAGGGTTCCAAGAGGCAGGCAGGTTAAAGCTATTTATCCTAGTGAAGCATTTGAGAAACGGTTGATTTATGAGATTTATAAGAATCTGCTTGCAACTCGAGAATTATCTACCATGTAGAGCAATTAATTATAAGGGGATATATACATATGATGTATTAATATTTTGTATATGTCCTTAATTTCATGAAGGTATTTGTATTTCCTAGCTTCATCCCAGGCAAATTGTAAAGTTGGGATATTTTTTGAGTTTCCTCTTTGTTGTAATTTTCTTTTCAATTAGGATGTATGTATTGAGAAAAAGGTTTTATTAATGTCATATCATTTTTTTTTTAAACAGTAAAGATGTTTCGAGCTCGCTTTTGTGTACTTTGAAACCAATCCTATGCAATCCTAATAAAGAGACTAAATACTTGTTAGGACCAACTTTAAATTGAACTGAAATTTCCTTGATAAAAAAATAAAATAATAATAAATGAATGTAAATTTCGACATTTAGTTAAATATTGACCTTTTTGGGCATATAATTTAACCAATGAGAAGAAGAGAAACTATAAATCTTACTAGTTTATTGTGCCAACAGCCACTCCATCAAATTAACAATGACCAATTAACAAAAACCAGCTACCCCTTCTACAATAATCGGCCATCACCCTCACCAACCAGCAGCCATCATGTTTGTGGCATCAAAAGAGCATAAACATTTAGTTTCAATGTATTTGGATGATGACCTTGCGATTTACGCTGATTTGTCAGGCTTAAATAACTTATTTAGCGAGCTGTTTGTTCATTGATTTGCACAAGATCAAAGGCAGGGTCGGCTTAAGCACAAAACTATCGGATTACTATCCCTAAAATAAATAAATAAATTGTAACAACTTTTTATAAATTATTGTGTCTGGACCGCTGCATAATGTATGTATCAGTCTAGTTATCACTATTCTTTTTAGCATTTTTCTTGCAGCTATCTGTGAAATTGAGAAATTTTAAAATATTTAAAGAGTAATTATCAATATTTATTTTATGAGTTTATTTGCAAGAAAGAGACACACATCATTAAAAAGAAGAGAAAAAAAAATCATATTTGAGCCCATTAAAAGTATTAAAAATATTTCCATCTAGACACAAAATGTTTTTTTTTTTTAATTCTTTCTCTCTTATGTTTCTCTCTCTTTCTTTTTTTTTAATATATATATATATATATATATATATATATATATATATATATATATATATATATATATTTCTGTTATAAAGTAAGTATTATTAATTATTGATTGAGTATCAAAAAAAATTTCTCAAAAATTTTGGCTTGTAGCAATATGTTAATATGGATGTTCTATGTATCTTGAAACCTAATTGTCACGTGATTTTTTTTTTTTTTCAATGCAAATAACATCATTGAATTAGTTTGAGTTTTTCTATGTATTCACTACATAAAAGTGAAGTAAGGAAATAAGTTTATATGCATTCGAAAAACAAAGAAAGGAAGCAGATATTCTTAATCACTAAGCTAATTCTTTTAGATTATTATCATATGATTTGAGTGTTAACAAGGAATGACTTTTTCTCTAAAGAAAGCTATAGTCTCTCTTCTCTCTCTCATAAAATCTTTGGCCTAATTCGTCATTTTATTTTTATATTTTTTAAAAGTTTTCAATTCACTGTTGTGTTATTGTTGTAAGATTGTTTAGATGAAAATTCGTCTGATGCACAAACTAATTTGATATAAGAAAGAACCAAAAAAATCATATTATTTTCTCTGTACAAAGTTATTCATATATACAAGAGAAACCACTCTCAAACTCTCCTCTTTAGCCACCAAAATAAAATAATATTTAGCCTAAAATATGACTCTCTCTTCTCTTTAGTCACCAAAATATAGAAAATGAGCACTCATAAATAAGATTTAGCCTAAAATATGACAATCTTATGCTGTTATATGGCCTAAGGTTCTTGCCTTCTCCAATAAACTATTGTAGTTAGGATATCTTAACATGTTAAGTCTACATATGCATGTGTCTAATTGTTTTCTCACTTGAACCCATAATCTAATTAAGACAAAATCCAATAAATCTCCATATTGATTTAAATTGAGCCAATATAGCGTAATCTAAGTCTCAATAGCCCACAACTCTACCACTAGTGCTCTATCTTTGTCATAAACCAAGACGACATTTACAACGCTTTTAATATAATGGAGTATCAATCAATTTTACGGCCTTCCTATAAACCAGCTAACCACACAATTAGCATGTGAAATATTTAGACGGTCGTAGACTATCTCGTTTGATGCTCTCAATTAACTACACTAGCATATAGAACACCAAGGCATGTGCTCTTTTTTCTTCTCAGTTTCTGGTAACAAATTAATCTCCGTACCTAATATCTTTGCTACACCTAAATCCTTCCTCTCAACCAATTTTTCAAGCTCTTGATCTCAGGCATATTCTTAAAGATAATCAACGTGTCATAAGCAAATAACAACAAGTATACAAATGAACTATTTGATAGCTTTCTATGATACACATAACTATTATAGTCGCTCCTAAAGTAACCGTGTCCCAGAATAAAAGTATCAAACATTTTAATTATAAAATTAAGAAAATAAAAAATTGGCAAGACTTATATTTTTCGATTTTATTAATAGTTTGTTTGTATTTATATTTTTAAGACTTTTTCCAAATATAAAAAAGTATATTCTAAGAATATTCTAAAGTTAACAGTTAAATAACACTATTAGTGATGAAAAGACTAACGATTTTAACAGATTTAGAGTAAAAGGTTTGGATTAAAAAGTTTTAAAGATGAGGTACCTCATTAAACAAAAATCGATAATACAATAACTGTTGAACTCATCAACCGGATCGCTCCATAAGTGCTGCTCCATTAATTAATTCTTATGACCTTAAAAACTCGATTGTCTAACTAGATTTTATTGACCTGAACCAAATGCAACATAAATGCCATTTTTTTCTCGATCATTATTATTATTATTGATTCTTTTCACATGTGAACAATATGCACCATATGTTTCAAATTAAATATTTCATTTAGGCTCTGTTTGTTAGGAGGTCTGAACAGAGGGAACGGATAGATTGGGTAAAGCCAAAGATATTGAGAGGAAAAAAGATGAATGAATTGCCAACTTATCACTCGTTTAGTTGTTTGGCTAATAAAGAAAGAGAATGATGAGAGTCAATCTATGTAAACTGAAATTATTGACAATTGCAAAGGAATGCAAAGATAGGAGTCAATCCATTCAAATTGAAAGGATTAAAAAATTGTAAATAAGGATTTTTCTTGGATTCTTATCCTTCTTACTAATCAATCGATAAATTTAATCTATAGATACATTTAATCTCTTTCTAACCAACCATCCTTCCTCCAATCTCCAAATAAAATCAAGCTCTTCTTTCAACAATTCAAAACACAACTCCCTCCCATCAAAAAAAGAAAAAAAAAAATCAAGAGTCCTTTCTCTCTATTCTCTCAATAACTAAAAATGGTACTTGTTTCTACCTCATTTTATGGTAGGTGGAAGAGATATTGGCAAAGGAAGAGATACCAGCAACTTGATAGCCCAACCAATACCCAAATGAAGATAAATATCATCAGATTTGGAGGTAGCCCACATCGAGTTTGGAAGATCAAAGTCATGCCCAAGTTGAGAAAACTGAAGAATATTACTTCAGCTATGAAGTTATTGAGCAAGGTCAAGAATGATTTTGCTGACATGATGCCTAGAGGAGGTTAAATCAATACTACAAGTGTTATTGGAGACAAAAAGGCTCCAAAAGCAAGACAAGTAAAATCTATTTATCCGAGTGAGGAATTTGAGAAGAGGCTAGTTTATGAGATTTACAAGAACTTTTTAGCAAGTGGTGAGTTATATACCGAGTAAATTATAAATCAGTCTCTCTAGTTTTTTTTTTTTCTTTTTTTTAAATTAGTTCTTTCATTTAAAAAATAAATTATTTAGCTATTTCGCCAGTATTTATCATACTTAATTTAATATTAATTTTATTCTATAAAATGTCTTTTTTTTTATTTTCCTTCTATTCAATCTTTCCATATGTTTTCATTTTTTTCACTTTTTTTTTAAATCAAAATAAATTGAAAAAAGCAATAAGAATACTAAGCTACAAGTAGATTTAAAAATATAAGGATTAAATAATTAGTTTGTACAATGAAAAGGTTAATTAATTCATTTCTAAAAAAAGAAGGACTAATTTATAATTTATTCGTTGTCTACCATATAGAATTTGTATTTACCATGGTTCACTCATATATTTTGTGTGTACTTATTCTCTCGAGGGTATTTTCTATCATATATAAAATGGAAATTGTAAATTTCAAGTTTTTGTTTTTTTGCTATAATTATCTTTATTATTATTATTTTTTCTTTTTACCAATTTTGATGTCTATTGAGAAATAGATTTAATCAACGATACATGCATCATAATCTAAAAAGTTCACCTAATGTTTAAGAGAATATATTCCTTTCTTAATTACAAAGATCCAAATCTCATGTCATGTTGAACGAATTTCAAATAGCTTACCTATAAGAGGTGAAATAGACTTAATCATAATGCACGAAATCTGTTGGAGATATCTCTAACTGTAAAATCTGAAAAAAAAAAAAAAAAAAAAATGCCATTTGTTTCTTAAAACCTCTAGCTAGAAGTTTTTGAATTGTGGATATGTTTAGTTCCATTGAAGGCTTGACTCCTAATTACAGATTTTATTTCAACATTTGAACTTTACAAATGAAAAGGAATTCAAGGAAATATCGAGAACAATAATGGATTATAATAGTCATGTCCTAACCAAACTGTGATTTGGGCTTATATAAGCTAACCCTTAACGCATTTCAAAACTGTTAAGGGAAAATGTTAAATTTTCAAGAGGTCGGTTGCGGTTAGTCCAAAAGTTTAATTACACATTGACTAATTGGGCATATCAATCTTCATATTTTATTAGGCCAATATATACATAACAACATAAAAGTACTTTTAATTGTCACTCAAAACATCTGATTAAAAAAAAAAACCAATGCAACTTATAATCCTAAATCATACTTTAATTTTTCCTATATTGACTTACTTAAAACTTCGAACAAGGAGCCTCGCTAACTTTTTAAGTTTTGGATTTATTGACATAAAAGAATAAAATAATCCGGTAAGCAATTTTGCTGAAAATATTTTGTTTATTTAACTCCAGCTTTGGATCTAGAAGAATCAAAGTACCCTTACGTATAGGATTCAATGGTGGCAGCTCGGAAGACTTCTAAAAATTTATGATTATTATTTGTTTGGAGATATGAGTTATTATTAATTTCGAAGTCGTCATCTAATATTAAAAGTAATAAAAAAATCTAAAATGGAAAGTGGTTAAGAGATTTTAAGTTAAGGAATTTGGTTAAGTCTTTGAAAAGATATTAATCACCCAAAGCACTATTTTCTAAAAAATATACCACATTTAGTTTAATCCTAAAGTTTATCTCCTAAAAATTTCTATTTTTTTGCAAATTGATCCTAAGTCAAAATTTCAAGTTTTATTTCCTAAGCCAATTTTTTTTTTTTTTTTGTGGCATCATATTGAATCGATCGTCGAATCCCATCGTCGAGAGTCTCATCAATTCAACATTGGATCCAGTTTAAGTTTCTCCATAACCGATATGTTGAAAAATGACCTAATTATTAAAATGTGAATGATTTGAGTTAACATTAATTCCTATTAGATAGGAGACTTTGTTAATTTTTACATAATATTTTCCACATTTCTTTTTATTCTTTCCTTTTTTTCCTTTTCATTTTTTTTTATCATTTTATTATTATTATTATTATTATTATTATTATTTATTGGTGGAAAGTTTTCATCGATCCCAAAAAATTAAGAAACTCGACGATTCGTCTATCTATTAATTATTTAATCTAATTATCAAAATAAAGCCTAAAACCTATACATTGAATAAGTACAAAAATGAATGTATGAAACTCCAAAATTCAAAATATTAAATTTAGACTAGGCATAAAATAAAAAGTATGTATGAAAAATTTGGAATTGATTTACCTAGGATAATTGCTACAATTAGGGTTATTGGGTTAGGCTCACTAGGCCTAGTCACGTTGAGCTAGCCTACTAGATAGGCCGACCTTTCTCTTTAACTACTTGGCCTTACATGGGCTAGACTAAGCCCAAACCTTATCCCTTCCTTTTATTTTTTTGTTTTTCTTTTTTAATTTGAATTGGGCTAGACCCAATCCGAGTCCCATTCTACCTAGGCTTTCTTTTGTTTCTTTCTTTTTTTCTTTTCTCCCATTTCCTTCTTCTTCACCCAACTCGCACTCCTCTCTATTCCATTTTCTTCTTTCTCACCCGAAACCTTCCCTACATAAATCAAACTCCCAAACTTCCTCATCATCCCATCATCAATAACCCGAAAGGGGTTGAGCAACGAGGGCTTATCATGCGACAAGCTTGCCATCGCCTTCTCCCTTTTCTTAAAATTTGAAACTAAAGAAAAACCAGTAGGTATGAAATGAATGAAATGGATAGTGGAATAACTTGAGTTACCCGAATGGGATTAATAGACCGAAAACAACGGACTTTTGGTGTTGGCGTTGCCATTGTTTCTTTGTTTGTAGTAGGTTCGGTGTAGTTGCAATAACCGAATTTGTTTCTTATTTGGGACTCGGGAATGGCTTGATTGTGCCCAAAGCTAGAGCTAATTGATTGTGGACTAAATGGGTTCTATAAACCCAATAGAATGATTATTTATCTTGCCTAGAATTAAATTAATCTTCCTCACGAACCCAAAAAACTCAAACCCAAAAGTCTTCTCCTTTTCTCCTAGTCCCTCTCCCTCCTAATTCCTCTAATTCATCTCAATTTACAACCGAACTCCAATGAATTCTTACCCTAGGATGGTCCCCTAATTGATCAAAACCATCAATTACTAAAACCAAAGAACACATTTATGGTGTTCTTGGCTTCTTGTGTATATAGACCGAATTTTGAAATCGAAGAGTAGGATTTGTAGTGTTGTGGATTGTAATGGTAGTGTAGTGGTGTAGGGGGTGTAGGTGAGTGGTGTGAGGCACAATTCCTAGCTAGTACAAATGTCGGCTAGGAATTTTTAGCATCGATCAATCCTATCTTCTTCGGTAAAAGACGATGAATAATACGGGTGAGAGAAGGTTTCTAGTTTGAAACGAATGATAGGTTGTTGATCAACTATCAATTATGTCATTCTCTTTGAGTCCTTGCACATTTCAATTATTTGTAATTATACACTTTAGGCATGCAATTTTAGTCCTTGGTTCTTTAAATTTTTGTCAATGGACCCTTGTATCTTTTAATTTCAATCCTAAGGTTTTCAATTGTTTCAATTGTATCCTCAATTATTTCAATTTCAATATTAATTTCTTTCAATTGCACCCCTATTTCAATCAATTCCACCCAAATTTTCTTTTCCATATTTTTGTATTTTGTATTTTAATATTTTTTTGTATTTTTGTATTCTTTTCCCTTTTTTTATTAAATATCAAAATCAAATAAAAAAATAAAAATAAGAAACAAATAAATAAATGAGGATTAAAAAAATAAAGAAAACTAAAAGGGATAAAAATTAAAGAGGGATAAAAATTAGAGGAAAATATATGATCCAAAATTTAGATTATGACAATAGCAAATTTCAATTTGTGCTCGAAAGACGTCCAAAACAATAAATCACTTTAAGATTAATGAGCTTGGGAGTTCTTGTATTATGAATTTTGTCATAATGAGATATCTCACATTTGAACAATTCTAATCCATACCTTTTACTATAGGTCTATTGTTGCAAAAATAGTTCAAAAATCTCAAAACAATTGGTAAGTAGAGAAATATAAACAAGAACTACAATCAAATACACAAAAACAAACAAGGATTTTACATGGTTTGACAACTTAGGACTTATGATAACTCATCCTAAAAATAAGATCAAGTTAGTAATTTATATTTTTAAGATTAAGAAAAATAGTTTTTAGTTAAATTATAAGTTAGTTGTATTTTTTGAATAAATTAGAAAATATAATTTTTTTTATTAAAATAAATTAGTCTCTAACCCTATAAAAGAATAAGAGTTAATATATATATATATATATATATATATATATATATATATATATATATATATATATATATATATATATATATATGGTAGCATAGTTAAAAAATGGGACAACCTTATTTTGTCCCATTTTTCTTCATTTCTTCTCCTTCATTTCTTGCCCAAAGACTCTCTCTACTTCCTCCCATTTTCCTTCTCCTTTTTTGTTTGGAAAAACTTGCCTAAATACCCTAAAAAAAATATGGAAATAAGATAATCAAAGGGATATGTTAGGGTTAGAGTTTTAATTAACTTTTGAGGTTTGATGATTCAACACTTAATTGTGCTAATTGATGTTTGAAATGAGTTAATGGTGGTATGAAATTAATTATTGGACTATGAATTTGAGAAATCCTCACATTGGTTAAGGTGATGGATTGTAGAGATAAATTTTGTGAAAATTAAATTAGAAATTGAAGATGGATTGTAGAGACACAATGTGTGAAGAATCGAGTTGGAAATTTATGATTGATAATTAGTTGTAATAAAGTATAAATTGAATTTTTAGATAAATATTATAAAATGAACTTAGGATATAATTGTTGAGTAATTGTCTAGAATTGGTTGAGAGAGTAAGAGTTTAGTTGAAAATCCTCAATTTGAGTCTTTTCAATAAATTCGATTCTTGTAAATTGTCTTATATTTTGATTTCTAAAATAATTTATTTGATTTTGAAATATTTTTTGATATTTAATAGTAATGATTATTTGATTATTTTGTATCATTAGATTCTTTGGAGCGAGCGACTTCATCTCGACAACCTTGACTTTGCACAATCTTCTCATTTGCATTGTGAGTAAATAATATATAGCATATCATATTTTTATTTTTTTAATATTTTCATCATGCATCATTATTTTAAATATATCAAAATCACATCCATTAGAACTTATATAAGAACGAGACATCCTTGTGAAATTTTGAAATGATTGGACTTCAAAAATAATTTAATATGATTCAAAAAGATCTAATTATGTGTTTGAATAAAAGTTTCATTCAAGGTTTGATTTAATTCTATGAATTTAAATTTTATCTACTTGTTTGATTAATATTTTTTATTTTCATTTCATTTGTATAATTTAATTAAGTACATATTTGATTTGTAATTTTGAATATGAGTTTCTATTTGATATGATTGGATTTAAAAAATAATTTAATATGATTCAAAAAGATCTGATTATGTGTTTGTATAAAAGTTTCATTTAAGGTTTGATTTAATTATATGAATTTAAATTTTATCTACTTGTTTGATTAAGATTCTTGATTTTCATGTCATTCGTATAATTTAATTAAGTACATATTTGATTTGCAATTTTGAATATGAGTTTGTATTTGAGCTTATATTTTGAATATGAGATTTGATATTGAATTGCATTACCAATGATTTTGAACATGAGTTATGTTTGGATATATTAGATTTATATTTTGGAATATATGTAAGTTTATTGTAGTTCGAATTCCTCGACTACCTTAAGATACCTAGCTATGGGAGGACATAGCTCTGTGAGCTCACAAATACATAATGCTCTTGCTAGCAAAAGAGGTATAACACTAGCCTTTGTGTCGGCCAACATATGGTTACCTAGATGTGAGATGTAGCCTTTGAAAATTCACATCTAATGATATGTTATGGTTTGATCACCTCGGGTGTAGATTTTGGATATTTGATATGGTTTGATTATTCTTTGTATTGATTTGATACTTAATATGACTTGGTTTGATTATATGTATTTTGACATGAGATTTTGACTATGAGTTTGAATAACTTGAAAATATGAGATAAGATTTGATATTTAAATTAATATGCATTTGATTTTGAGAAACACACATTGCATCTTAAGTAAGTTTTGAATTATCTTCCATTTATTTGTTTCCTTCCCTTAGATATGTTATATAATATCTACTCATAGAGTTGTTTTTTTGCTCACATCCCACTATTTTGATTTTGTAGGACTCGTGGGATTTTCTATTGACCTCCTAAAAAATGTTGTCCTAAAGCCAGCACATTGATCGTATGACTTATTTATTTGTAATATTTTGAACTTATTTATGCTCTAGAAGTTCTATAATTATAATTATGGGAGTTGTGTTAGTTTGTTAATTAATATGTTGGATATGTACAAATATTGTGAATTTAGATGTGATATGGACTAATTAGGTTTTTAATCGTTGAATTATAAATTGAGATAGAATTTAAGAAATATTGATTAAAATATGTATGATATTGTGAATTATATAGGAGTTGTATGAGATTCTTGACTTGAATATTATTTTAGAAATGTATAAATATGTAGAATTATAGTTTGTATTAGAATTTGTAAAGTGATGACTAT
This sequence comes from Dovyalis caffra, assembly GCA_963924115.1. Classification (NCBI taxonomy): domain Eukaryota; kingdom Viridiplantae; phylum Streptophyta; class Magnoliopsida; order Malpighiales; family Salicaceae; genus Dovyalis; species Dovyalis caffra. The sequence goes on along the minus strand of CAWUPB010001161.1, from coordinate 1,429,326 downwards.
CAAGTGATGAATTTATAGATTAGAAATGATATTTTGATTATTACGGATTTAATAGTTATGTTCAAATATATAAGGCTTGCTTGATTTGGAGTGCACCCTATAGCTCCCTCAATTCCTACAACGATCATGACCCACTTTGATAGCCATAAACTCTACGAGTCGGATGATTAGAGAAATTCTCTAACTCACCACTATCTAAAAATCAAAAACCCTTAAAAATAGCCACCAAAATAGCTCTCAAAACAAGTGACAACCCCTACACCAAGATAGCCTCTTGCCGCCATCGTGCAGCCCCTAAATTGCTACTTCTACCCCTTAAAAAACAATGAAAACCCATCATGATAGTCCATAAAACCATTAGATTCCAGCCTTGAAACAACTTTAAAAGCCCATCATAAATAACCTCAAAGAACCTACAACTTAAGCTCGTAATTTTCTAGCCTTGCATCCACTAGACTCTAGCCTCTAAAACTCCCTAAAAAAAGTCACAAAATAGCCCCAAAACAACCCTAAACTGCTAGCCAAGAAACATTAAAATATCCTAAATAAAACCCTCAAATCATCTTTGAAATCCTAAACTCAAATTTTAATTAGAGGATGATGATGATGACTTTGAGTAAGAGTTAGTATATTAGAGTCCAAAACTACCCTTTAAACCTCAATTAAACAACATGGTCAAACAAGAAAGGGAATAAGGTAAATAATTACTTGAAGAGCTAAACTTTCCTTAGTTTGGTTGATAATATTGATTGTATCCATCGAAAGGTAAAAGAAAGGGTTATTTTTCTTTGGCCTAAAAGGTGTCTTTGATACTCCTAGAGAGATTCTATAGTTAATAAGATAAGTGCCTAATATCCTTTATACCATATCTATATTTAAATTGATATAATGGATGAATGTGATGTTATGAAATGATGTGATATTTGAAGTATGAATAAGATACATCATTGTGTATCAAACTCGAAATGGTCGGAGACCTCGATTACTTTTGAGATAAAGTTGTTAGTGTATATGCCTAAGATCTAACCTACTTGGATAGTTTGAATATTTTATTATTGTATATTTGTTAATAAAGAAGTCTTTTTTTATTAATTCATATTATTTATCGCTTGATAGAATTAGATAGAAGTCCATATGATATTTGTTGTTTTGATGATTGATCAATAGATATGAGACAAACACCAATGTACTTAAAGTAGAATCATTTGGTATAGTCTATGGGAATCTCATATGAGATGGGTACAAGTTATCACGATTATGTCATTAGAGGATTGATGTGTTTTGTTATTCATTACGGTGAGTTTAGTAAAAAGTTGTATGTGGGTGATTCATTGGGTTCATCAAGAATTTAAAAGAGATGGGTGGATAACTAATATAGAACATTTCATTCCTTCTATGCTAAAGGAGTTATCATATTGCATTTCGATGAATGCCGGTTGATTAATTTATGGCCATAGTGAAAGTATACCGGTAGATCATGATTGGTTTACTTAAAAGCTATGACATTCGAGAGATCGAAGAATGCTTATGTTATCATAATTGAATAGATGCCAAACCAACTTCTAGATCACACTATGATAAATTGACATGAGGAATAAATTATACCACAACAATACTCATGAAATGTTATTGCAGATTAAGTAATCCTTCTTTATAATTGGATAATCATGATGTCTTTCTAGAGGTCAATCTTGATTTATGTATCGAGAGAAGAAAAAATTATCTTTTACTTATCGATATATTACCAACATATCTAGAAGCATATTGGGTCACACGCATAAGCTTAACATTAACTCAAATAAAGAGAAGCAAAGAATTATGATAGATAATGGGAATTAAAATAATTGATTTTAATTTTTTAAGCACCGAGAGAATTTTGAAAACAGTTTCCTAAATTAGGTTTTCTAATATGATAAGGGTAATTTAAAAAATATTTTCCTAAATTAGGCTTCCCTAAAATACCTAGTCTAACTTATTTGTATGGTCCATTTAATTACCGATTCAAAGGTGTTGGGCTAAGAGGCTTACATAAAAGCCTATAAGGGGTATTTGAAGTGGATGGGAATTTTTTGAGAAATTTTTGAAAAAAATTCATTAATTGTAATACATGATTTATAAATAGAATAAGATGTATCGGGTCACATAACTCATAAGAAAGAGGTTTGGTTGAAATTTCCCTTATAGAAAAAAGGTGTGCATTTCCCTTATAGAAAGAAAATTACACAATTTCCCTTATAAAAAGAAATTGGAACTAAGCACTCTTATTCCTTTGTCATTTCCTTTTGTTGGTGTCTAAACTGTAAGGATTTTCACTAGAGACTGAAAGCTTGGATGGTTCAATCCACTACCTTGATACTACACTTCTAGAGGTCTCTTGATATAATTATATGATTCAATAGTGATCTTGGAAGTTTAGATGAAAGAAAACATATTTTTATTGTTTATTTCACTCATCTATAGAATTTTTTTCCTTCAAAAATAAGGTTGATGTTCAATACTTCGTAATGGACTTAGAAGGAATGGCTTGAGCTTTAATTTTATTGGTTTATCTAGGAAAAATGCCAACCACGATATGTGTGTTTGAACATTTTATGTTTGCTTTGGATGCTTATGGTTGATTTAATATGATGATTGTGATATTTTGATTGCATGATTGTTACTTTTAAAGCATGATGTATGTATGTGAAAGAATTGCTTTTTATATGTTGAAGTCGATGATGGCTTTCCACTTATGTAGATAAATTCATTGGTGGCTTCTTAATAATGTAAATTAAAGTCGATAGTGGCTTTCCACTTATATAGATGAAGTCATTGATGAGTTTCTAATTATGTGAATTGAAGTTGATGATGACTTCCTATTTGTATAGATAAATTAATTACCGGCATTCAAATGATGAGAATGAAAGTCAATAACATCTTCCGAATGATATGAATCAAAGTTGATAATGCTTTTCATTTATATGGATGAAGTTATCGAAGTATTTTTAATGATATGAATCAAAATTGATGACAACTTCTTGCTTGTGTGTAGGAAGTTATTGGTAGCTTTCTAATGATATGAATCAAAATCGATGGTGGCTTTCCTTTTGTGTGGACATAGTCATCAATAACTTTCTAATGATGTGAATTAAATTCAATGATGGGTTTCTACTTATGTGGATAAATTCATCGGTAGCTTTTTAAGGATGTGAATCGAAGTCAACGATGGCTTACCATTTGTATGGATGAAGTCATTAGCAACTTCCTAATGATATAAATTAAAGTCAATGGTAGCTTCCTATTTGTATGGATGAAGCCATCGGTGGCTTTCCAAAGATATGAATTGAAGTTGACATCAATTTCCTACTCATATGGATAAAGTCTTTGACAACTTTCTAATGATATGACTTGAAGTTGATGATGTCTTTCCATTTCTATAGATAAAGTCATTGTGGCCTTCCAATGACGTGACTTGAAATTGATGATAGCTTCCCACTTGTGTAGACAAACTCATTAGTGGTCTCTTAATAATGTGAATTGAAATCGACTATATTTTTGCACTTACATGGATGAAGTCGAAGTTAGTTTCCTAGTGATGTGAATCAAAGTCGATGGTAGCTTTGCACTTGTATGGATGGAGTCATCGACAACTTCCTAATGATGAGAATTGAAGTTGTAGTAACTTCTTACTTATGTGAATGAAGTCAGCGATACCTTTCTAATGAAGTGAATCAAAATTGATGACGACTTACTATTTATATGGATGAATTTATTGATGGCCTCCCAATGATGTAAATCAAAATTAACGATAAATTTTCATTTATGTGGATGAAGTTATCGATAGTTTTCTAATAATGTGTATCAAACTTGATGATAACTTCTCACTTATGTTGAAAAAGTCATCAAAAACTTCATAATGATGAGAATTAAAGTGGACAATTGCTATCTATTTTTATGAACAAAATCTATGGTAGCTATCTACTTGTGTGAACAAAGTCATTGATGCCTTCCTAATGATGCAAATCAAAGTTGATGATAACTCCCTATTTATATGGATAAAGTCATCGATGACCTCTCAATGATGTGAATTGAAGTGGATAATGGCTTCCTATTTGTATGGACAAAGTTATCAATACCTTCCCAATGATGTGAATTGAAGTAGATGGTAACTTCTTATTTATGTGGATGAAGTCATCAACGACCTCCCAATGATGTGAATTAAAGTGGATGGTGACTTCCTACCGATATGTAAAAATTCATCAACGACTTCCTAATGATGTGAATTAAATTCAATGATAGATTCCTATTTATATGGATGAAATCATTGATAACTTCCTAATAATGTGAATTAAAGTTAATGGTAGCTTTCTATTTGTATAGACAAAGTCATCGGTGACCTCCTAATAATGTGAATAGAAGTCAATGGTGGCTTTTTATTTATATAGATGAAGTTATCAATAGCTTTCTAATTATATGAATCAAATTTGTTGATGGATTCCTATTTATGTGTCATTGGTGGCCTCTCAAGTATTGTGAATTAAAATTGTCGGTGGCTTCTATCTATGTTATTATGGGCTCGTAATATTTGGTGATTCTCCTATTTATTGATATGGATTTGCGGTCGCTAGGGGCTAGTCAAATTTTAAATTTTTATTCTCATTTATCTTTAGAGTATAGGTATATGGCTTTGACTAGCGAAATCCATGAAATACTTGATCAATTGATTCACATAAGTTGAATTCACTCAAGTAAGCATAGCTTCATAATATAACAAGACCAAACTATAGTTTTTACAAGTATATAATGCAGTCTACCTCAAGTAAGATGTGGTGGAGATGATCTTAATCTTTTTCACTCGTGAATCGACCTTTTATCTATATATTTATGTAGACTAATTTTTTTTTAGGATTTCCTAGTTCACCCGATTTTTAGGTGACAACTCTATTCGTTCCCAAGCCTTTAGTCGACACACATAATTGGAAAGCATATGATGGTTTCAATCCACATAAATAGAAAGACTACCATGACTTCAACCTACCTTAATTTTGGAGATCGATGATGGCCTTAACCCATTACAAGATTTTGTTCAACAAACATGTACATGATACATTTGACCATATCAAAATACGAGTCTATCTTTAAGGCAAACACCGATCACTTCCACATGCATATATCACTTTGCACATCACATTTAAGGGAGAACAAGGCATCAACCTTCGATGCTAACACCGATTATTTCATCACACACACACACACACACTACATTCATATATCATTTAGGGGAATACGAGTGCTAACCATTAGGATAAACACCGATTATTTCACTATGTACACATCACATAAGGAAAAAAAAAGGCATGAACACCACATTTAATAAATCACATCACAATAGTCACATCACTCAAATGCGTATATCGGGACTAACTCCTAGATAAACAATTGAATTAAAACTCATGTCTAGTCTTCTTAACTCCATCACGAGCATTAAACACTATCCTTATTTCACCTTAAAAGTCCACTAGAGTCTTTGAACCTTTCGGGTTTGATACATAATGGCGTATCTTATTCAAATGTTAAATCTCATATATGCATCACAATAATGCATTCATTCATAATATTGATTTAAATATAAATACGGTGTAAAGGATGTGAAAGACTTACTTTATTGGTCAAAGTGATTGAATAATCTCTCTAGAAGTATCGAAAGAGTTTTTTATGTCAAAGATTAATTTTCCCCTTCTTCAACTCTCTAATGGAGACAAACTATATTGTCAACTGGAGAGATGGAAGGTTAAGCACTCCAAATCAATTCTTTCTTTATTTTTTGGACCACTTTCTTTAATCTTTGTTGGAGATAATTTGTATTGTCAATCGAAGAAAGAAAGCTAGTCGAGAGAGAGAGAGAGAGAGTATGAGGTTATATTTTTAGGGTTAGAATGTTAAGGAATTATTGTCCATAACCAATTAAACATAAGCAAATCAAAAGGAGTGGTCACTAGAGAAAAGGTCTGCTAAATAGTTTGCTTGTTGAAAATTACAACGAGTTATGACAAGTTGTTAAAGTAGAGCCCGGTTGAGAGGAGCGACTATCGAAAGAGAGGATGTTGTTGGTCCTTGATTGAGAGGAATGATCGGGCTGTTGGATAAGAGCTTAGTTAAGAGCAAGGGCTATTAGATAGTTTATCGAGAGAAATGGCTAGAAGGAGGAACTGTCGCTTGGACCTTAGTAAAGAGATTTAGAGGTTGTGGAAACAATTGGGGGGAGGGGGTTGGTGGGTTTAGAGGCCAAGAATAGAGTTGGACAATAGCGTTGGAGTTAGGAAGAAATGGAGGAGGAGAGGGTGTGGCAACTACGATCGTTGCTAGACAGATGGCGACAATAGTGACGATGAAGGTGAGGAGGAGCTATCGATGACTTCTTAGGCTTTTTCTTAGTTTTTGATTGAATTGTGGGAAGTTCTATTAGGGATCTTGTGTGACTTAGGTTTTGATGGCCGTGAATTATGAATGAGAGGTCTTTCGATGGTGGATGGTGGTGTTGGGTTTAGAGAAAATGATGAAGGCTTAGGGTTTCGGGAATGGGAGCTTCTCTTTCTAGGTTTCTCTTTAGAAAAGAAAAAAAATGAGTGCTTTTTTTATATGAAAGAGAATGTGATGCTTATATAGTGTGAGTGGTTAGAGTTTATGAGGAAACTCCTAACTTGCTTTTTTTCCTTTTATTTTTTAATTTCTCATCTCATTTTTTTATTTTATCCACAAACCTCATTTTCAATTGGGTTCTTTGTTAATTATACCCCTCAAGAAAATTTTTCTTAGTTTTAATTTCTTTTGTATTTTTAATTAGATCCAAAGTCCCAATTTTCTATTTGTCTCCCCTTTTTTTCTTTGCTTTTTCTTTCTTTTTTTCTTTTCCCTTTTTTTTTTAGTTAATTTTCTAAATTCTAAAAAAAATCATGTAATTTCTAAAAATCCTAACCCATGGATAAAAAAAATTGCACAATCTAGCAAATTAATATAAACAAAACAAATTTGATTTTTTTATTTTCATTTTGTTTTGAAAAACATGTAAAATAAAATGGTCAAAAAATGGGTGATAACGCTATGCGTAATATTCATTTAAATTAGGATTGAATGTGTGCCAAACTTTAGCGTTAATAAGATTTACATCAAATGGCGGATTATGCAAATGGTCTTGTGTGAGCATATTTTACCACGAGTTAATAATAATTTATATTTTTTTAAGAGGTTGATTTGGTGATTAATGACTTCTTTTTCTTTTCTTTTTTCTTTCTTTTCGTTGACTTTCTGGATTTAAAATTTGGAATCAATATTTATGAGAATTTTTTTAAATACATCAGTCTGATTTGGGGATTGCACCATTAAAATTACTCAGAAATGAACTTAGTATTTATTGAAGGTTATCAACCTTGGTAATTAAGTGGATTGTTTGTGAATTTTCTATATTACGTAGACTAATTAGTTGATTTCAATAAACTACTTAGTTATAATTAATTAACTCATTTCACCATTTGTGAGATTGGAACAATGACGGATTAATTAGTGACTCTTAATATAACTATCCTTTGCACTACTCAAATAAATTGCACCCTCGTTTTCAACTTCACTGAATTTTATGAAAAAGAAAAGCATTCACTAAAAAGATAATATAGAAAAAAAATGTTAATCACACATAAAATAAAAGAATAATATATAGCCTGGTCATTTGAACGCTTAATTTGTTAGTCAATAAGTTGTTTTCACACACAATTATAAGCATTTTAGAAGTTGAAATTGAATTATCAGTCATGATGGTTGCTAAGAATCATGGATCAATGGCTCATTTATACAGTATATTTTTCAGTAAAAAGAGTTCAATTGTGTCAAATTATCAACAGATTAAAAATAATTATAGATCAAATCAAAAGTTACTAATAATAAAAGGTATTTGATGTGGTTTCCTTTGATTAAATTCTAAAATGGAAACAATTTTCTTTCTGACGAGTTTAAATTGAAAATAATATAGCAATTTTGGTTAAAATTACAAAACTAGTAACAGTTGTAGTTAGTCAGAAAACCAATAGTAAAATCCTTTCGATTCAAAGGAAGAAGAGGAGGGACCATGGTTAGTTAAAGTAGTGATAAAGAAGCAACTAAGCTAACAAAAACCCAATTATTAAAAACTTACTTAAAATAGACATCCAAACAATCCCTTAATTCTCCACCCATCGATCTCCATGATTATACCAATTAAATTCAAAAGCTTCAAACTTCAATCTTCACCTCCCTCTCATCCTTCTTTGCCACTCCACAGCCACACCACCCCCTAACCACCTTTCCTTTTCTCCCTAACTAATCTCACACACAGATATATAAATATATATGTATAAATCTCCACTCTCTCGTCTGCTTCACCTATCATCCTATCTTTCTCTCTAAAACTGCTTTCTGTTTCTGTTACAGTTTCTCTAACTGTTTTTCCCTTCCCTTGGCGGGAAACTAATTTTTTTTGAAAGATTTTGCTTTCGTGTTATTTGCATCACTGCTCTCCCTATTCCCTACCAATCACGTGCATCGACGTGTTAATAAAAAAATCACCACTTTGAATCAAACGAACACGATCGATTCAAGCAAGTTATCTATAACGCTCTAGGAAGTACCAGATTTACTGATCCACTGCTACATATATATATAAATATATAAGCTGGAAAGAAGATTCTTTTTCTCTCTCTCTCTCTCGCTAAAGAAATGGAGAAAACACAATCACCACCGTCTGATTCAAAAACAGCGACGTCGCCAGCAGCTGCACAATCACCACCGTTTGATTATCACCAATCAAACGATCACGATCAGTTCGCTTCCAATTTCACCTCTCTCTACCACTCAATTTTCCCGCCAAAACATTCACAGCTTCCAAACTCGCTCTCTTTCACACCTTCCACCACCGCCTCCCCATCATCCTCCTCCGCCGATGAAATCACCACCGAGAACCGCCTCCGTCAAGCTCGACTGATTCTCGAGTACCAGGACCTCTGCGATCACTACAATCTCTCTCTCGCACGCCTCCAAACCCTAACTAATGAACTCGAGTTGATTCGGCAAGAGAATGCAGATCTCAGAGTCGCAAATAGTGAGCTTCTCAAGCTTATCAGTCTCTCTTCTCAGGCCGCCGTGATGCACCACCACAGTCGTGCTTTTGGAATCAATCGTGATGTTGCAACCGAGAGGAGGAATAATGACAATAATGTGGAGAGAGAGAGAGTGACATTGCCGAAGAGTATTTCCATCAGATCTAGCGGTTTTGTGAAGGTGAATCAAGCAGTTTCTGGTAATGCGAGTAACAATGGAGGCGGCCGCGGCGGTGCTAGTAGTAACTCGAGTCGGTCTCGTGTGGCGACTCAGCTCGATCAACTCGTGTCTGGATCGGTTAGTTGAAATCTCTTTGAAGTTTTGTTTAGCTTTCAAGTTTCCATTGCAATGCAAAGTAGCAAGTGTGCGGTGTGTTTTCGTGTTAGTTACTTTGTCCAGTTCGTCCGGTCAAGCTATTTAGAACTGAAATTATCAGTTTGACTCTGTCCAGTTCGTACGGTTCTCTTAAAACCCACGATTGTTTTCTCTTTCATTTTCTTAACTGGTGAAGTAAAATTTTTCAGTTAGCTCATCATAATAGCCTTAGATTTTATCCCATTGGTTCTCCATTTGGTCCAGAATGGATTTATAATATCGTTTCATGATAATATTATTTTAATGTCAAATAGTTTCTGTGAAGGAAAGAAAAAAAAAAAAAAGAGAGAGAGATTTATAGAGCAAAACGAGAGAGAGAAGGGCGGGGATTAAACGATTTATTTTTCACAAAAATATATATAATTAATTGAAAAATGGTAGATCTATTAAATATTAAATTATATATTGCATGTAATTTATGCTTAGTTTGTATAAATAGAGTTTATTAACTATGTGCAGAAAAATTATACACTGATGATTTAGTGGTTAATCAAAATCGTATATTTTATGCTCTTGATCCTTTTATTGGTCAAGGATTGGTTGTGCAGAATTTAATGCCAAAAGTATAAATTAATCAAATTATAATTTGATTGAAAAAGAAATTTGAGAATCACTTTATTCTTTTAGAGTCGAAATTTAATTCGATCATCTAAAGCATGCAAGTGTCCATGTAGTATATATATGCACAATTTCTTTTTCGTAACACCATAAGCACAAATAAAATTGGAGTTGAAGACAAATTTCTTGCATTAATTAAAATAAATATATATATTTTTTGGTTGTGATTGAAAAGGAGTTGTATATACTTTAGTGTATGCAGATGCAGCAGAAGGTGTATGTGCCAGGAGGAGGAGAAGGGAAGAGATCAGAGGAGGAAATAGCTGCTGGAATGGAGTTGGAGGTGTTTAATCAAGGGATGTGGAAGACAGAGCTATGCAACAAGTGGCAAGAGACAGGCACATGTCCTTACGGTAACCATTGCCAGTTTGCTCATGGCATTGGCGAGCTACGTCCAGTTATCAGGCACCCAAGGTACAAGACTCAAGCTTGCCGTATGGTTCTTTCTGGTGGAGTTTGTCCTTATGGTCACAGATGCCACTTTCGCCACTCTCTCACTGATCAAGACAGGTTACTGCTGGGCCCTCGTTGATCATCTAAAAAATGCATGGATTAATTTCAACTTTTGATTGATTGATTGAAAAAGGGAGTTGTAAAGATTAAGCAAATGGGGTTCTGTATATAAACCTAATCAGTAAACTTCACGCATCATATAATAGTAATAATAATAAGGAAAACAATATGTAATAATGAAATGTTGAAAAATATGTAGTAAATTGTATTTCATAAATTGGGGGCCGTGGGTAAGTTGTGAGCAAAGAGAAATTGGATTTTTTTTGTTTTTTTTTATTTTTCGTAGGAAATATTTCTCGTGGGGCTGGAGGGTTTGGTTTATGAACAACCAACCAAACCACCAACCAAAACTTAACCAAACTCCAAGTTCTGTAATGATGATCCTTTCGCTTTATGCAATAGTACGCTACGCAACTTTCAATTCAAGTTAGTTATGGTTTTCTTTGCTTTCTCTGTCAAATTAGTTATTTGCATAATATATACAAGCATTTAGATGTTGATATATGTACACGTTAAAATGTCATTGTTCCATGTTTGTCGACTGTGACATATGGTAGTTTGCTATAGACTAGCTAGTTGGACATGCGTTGTTTATTTTGGGTCAATCTGGAGCTGTTGCCTTAATCAAACCAACTACCATTACTGTCGGTGATGTATTGACGCCTAAATATTTATGAGTACGTTGTTTGAATGCTGATGGAGAGTTATGTATTAGTTAGATTTGGGATGCATCTGTTGATGCTTCATGTTTAAGCTTATAGTTGGAAGGGATCTCCTTAATTCTTATTTGTAGCACAAGGTACTTACCATTGATACAAAGGACTGGTTAAGTGCTTGAAAGAGCATTTGAATACTACCTGTACTGTTAGTCTGTGACATTGACCATGTATAGGACAAGATAAGATTTAACTGAATAATAGGAGAGGAGAGGAATCCTTATTAATGTCTTGGAAGTGAAGAAAAATAAACATCAAGAGCAAATATCACCCTCTCCTTGTATGGTTTTGAACCAAATGTATTGGATGATGACAGAGCTTCATGGAGGCGGAGGATGCATCCTCGTCCTCCACTTTTATGGAGGTCGCCTAACCTTCATCTCTCTCCACTATCGAAAACAATTTTCGATAATACATATCGATTTTCGGATCTTTATTGGAGGTCTACATAATTTTTTTCAGCACCAATTTACATTAAATAAAATAAACCCATTAACTATAAGATAGTAGCCCACTGTCAATAGCGCGGCCATTGATAAGATAAGAGGCAGTTAACCACCACCACACCCCCCCCCCCCCCCACCCCCACATATATATATATCCTCACAAAAAACAAAAAAAACTTTAATTAAAATCGATTCGTATGCCGGTGTCACATGGGTATTATGCACCAATAACTAATTAACCGATCAAATACGCAGACTTCAAAATTTCTAAAACATAATTACCTAAATCTCTTTGGCTCTCACCTCTCTTCCTCTTTTGTAATTGATTCTAATGTTGTTTATCTTCTCCAATTCTTGTAATACCTTTTTATTTAATCTAATTATTTAATTTATTTTTCTTATTTATATTGTTGTCTTCTTTTTTTTTTTTTATTTGCCTATTTATTAAGCATTGTTTTTGTCCCCTTGTCTTGAGTAAAGAAAAAACATCAAGTATTGTTTTTTTTTTTTCCTTTCGCCACTATGAGTGCCTAACCTTTATGTTTATTTTTTATGAAATGTTTCTTCTTCATTATTCTTATTATTATGATTGGGTAATTGTTGCATCTATGATTTATCAAAAACATATGTTAAGACTAATTTATAGATTGTATACTATAAATTAGTGATAACATAAATTTTTCTAAAAGAATTTTATTTCATGATTGAGTTAATTGAATAAAATTATAGAACTCATACTTGTTTTAAGGAAATTATATAACCTATATTGTTACTATTGGGTGGAATTTACAAATATAATATATATTTGATAACCATTATTGATTCTCTCTCTTTTTTTTTCCTTTCTTTTTTAGTTACAAAAATGTACTTTTAGAGAAAAACTATGTCCGAATTGTTGCCACTTGTTCAAAACCAAGACGAGTCATGATGAAGAGTGTCACAATTTGAAAAAAAGTTCTTATGAAGTTGATCATCCATTAGATCCTGCATTGCAAAAACCAATTATGGATTATCATCCTAACATAAGGGATGAAGTTTGAAGAGCATATCTATAAAAAAAAGACCTTGTCAACCTCATGAACATAATTTTAAACAAAATCTACAAGGAAATGTATTAAGAAGATTTAATCCATCTTAGTTTGATGAACATCGCACATGGTTAGAATATAATAAGGTGAAGGAAGTAGCATATTGCTTATGTAGTTACCTCTTTAAATTAGATAGTAAAGAGCATGAGGGTAGCGGTGATGCCTTTGTTGTGGAAGGTTTTAGCAATTGGAAGAAAAAAGTAAAGTTACAAGCTCATTTTGGAGGTTTTAATAGTATACACAATCAGGCTTCTCATAATTGCCAAGCTTGGATGAATCAACAACAACATCTACAAACAATTGTCAATAAGCAATCAAGACAAGCTCGAAGTGACTATCGGGTTCGTTTAAATACTTTAATTGATCTGTGTTCGATTTCTTTTAAGATAAGATTTAGCTTTTTGTTATCATGATGAATCAAATGATTCGGTTAATCTAGGAGATTTCAAGGCAACTTTAAAACTTCTTTGTGTTCATAACGAGGATATCAAAAGAGTTGCAATAGATAAGTGTCCCGAAAATCTTAAATTGACATCTTCGGATATTCAAAAAATATATGATGAGTGCTTGTGCAATTGAAATCACCAATTTTATCATTCAAGACCTTAGGAATGCTTTATTATCTATTCTAATGGATGAAGCTCGTGATGTGTCAACTAAAGAACAAATGACAATTGTTATACACTAGGTGAACAAGGAAGGCAAAGTCGTTGAATGTCTTTTAGGTATTATGCATGTTGAAAACACTAGTGCCTTTTCATTAAAGGCTGCAATAAAAGCAATATTTGCTAAGCATAACTTAAGCATGTCAAGACTACATGGTCAAGGCTATGATGGGGCATGCAATATGCAAGGTGAGTTTAATGGTATTAAATCTTTAATATTAAACAAGATGGAAGTGCTTTTTATGTTCATTGTTTTGCACATTAACTTCAATTAGCACTTGTAGTCGTTGCAAAAAATCACATGTCCATTGCCTTACTCTTTAGTTTAGTTTTAAGTGTTGTAAATGTTGTTGGGGGATCTTGTAAGCACCATGATATGCTTTTAGAGTTTCAAGCTATTAAAGTTTTAAAGATAATTGAAAATGATGAACTTGAAAGTGGGTAAGGAAAAAATAAGATTCTACTCTTAAATAGGTCGGAGAGATACGATGGGGTTCACATTACACTACTTTGATTAGCTTGATTAAGATGTTTTCTTCTATAGTATGCCTTTGAATTCGTTATAGAAAATGGAAAGTCCGACCAAAAGTTAAAGCTTGCACTTTATTGGATTCCTTGCAATCCTTTGATATTTAATTTTGCCTTCATTTGATGAAACACATATTAGGAATCACTCATGAATTATCACAAAACATTGCATAGAAAAGATCAAGATATTATGAATGTTATGGCCTTAGTTAAGATAGATAAGCAACACTTGCAATTAATACAACATAATGGATGGAATTCGTTATTAAATTGGGTATCTTTATTTTGTACTAGCCATAATATACAAGTCCTTAATATGGAAGATACACATATTGCTAGGGGAAGGTCTTGAAGTAATGCGAAAAAGTGACAAACATGCATCATTACAAGGTTGAGTAATTTTATGCGGTTATAGATTGGCAACTTCAAAAGCATAATAATCGATTTGATGAGGTTAACACAAAGTTGCTTTTATGCTTTGCATGCTTGAGCCCCGTTAATTCATTATCTACTTATGATAAATAAATTTACTTCGTATTGCTCAATTTTATCTTCTTGATTTCTCCGTTATCCAACTCATTGCTCTTGAAAATCGAGTTGGAAACATATATCATTGATATGAAGTCTAGTTGTGATTTTTCTAACATGAAAGAAATAGGTGATCTTACTAAAAAAAAAAATGGTATCGACAAGAAAGAATATTTTGTACTCATTGGTTCATAGACTCATCACTTTAGCCCTTATTCTACTAGTTGCAACCATAACAATTGAGAGAGCATTTTCTACAATGAAATTTGTAAAGAATCAATTACGTAACAAGATGAAAGATTTATGGATATCCGATTGTTTGATTACATCTATTGAAAATGATATATTTAACGCTATTGATAATGAAGTTATCATATGTCGTTACCAAGGCTTGAAGAATCATAAAGAACAATTTTAATTTTTTTCTTTTTATTAAAGAATGTTTATGAATACTTTTTGTTTGAAATATTAACTATTTAGCTACTTTATTTATGTTAGTATGAATTGCATTAGTTTTTTTTATGCATATGACTATTATATTTTGTCCTCCTTAATTTCGAATCCTAGATTCACTACTCGCTCGTTGGTAAGTAAGCGTCGATTTATAGGTTAGATATGGGATTCGATCTTTATGGCCAACACTCTTGAAAATTTATTCTCGGAATATCCGAAGTTATGCACGGAGACTTGTCTTTTATTCATGTTTAGAAAGAAATTAGTTTCAAAGTGTGCGAAAACTAGCATAAAGACACCTACCTTACTTGCTGAAAATGAAAAATATATATATATAATCCACACACACACACATATATATATATATAAAACAAAAGTACTCGACCACCAAGTAGTTTAATGGTTATTATTACTACTCGATATCGAATAGAACTTTCAAAAAAATTTAAAAATTTAAGGTGTATCTTTATGAATTATTTATGATTTTTGGAGATATGAGTTATTATTAGATTTGAGAGTCACCACCTAGTATTGTATGAACTAAAAACCTAAAAATGGCACATGTCTAGAGATTATAAAATAAGGAGTTGGTTACATTTTTGCAAACATATCGATCACCCAAAAGCACCCTTTCTTAAGAAAGATACCACATCTAGTTTAGTCTTAAAATTTATCTCTTAAAATGTTTTATTTGTGCCAAATTATTTTTGATTTGAACTCATACTTTATTTTCTAAGCCAAATTAAGTTTTTTATTTTCGATTGTGACATTGTATTAAACTAATCATTGGGAGAAACGTCGGTTCAAACATTGGATCTACTTTAAGCTTCAATATAACCGGTATGTCGAAGAATGCCCTAATTACCGAAGTGTTTTTTTTTTTTTTTTGGCTAACAACGGTCTCTATCAAATAGGATATTTTATTAATTTTTCTTATCACTTTTTCTTACTTAAATATTTTCTCTCTTTCTTCTTTTTTTTTCTTCTTCACTCTTTTCTCTTTTTTTATTGGTTGGGAATCGTCATCGGTCCCTAAAAATTAAAAAACTCAACAATTCATCCACCTATTAATTACCTAAAATAATTATTGAAATAAAAACTAAAATTAACATTAACTAAATATTCCTTTCTTTTCTATTCATCATTTTTAATTTTTTTTCGATAGGGAATCGTCATCGGACCCTAAAAATTAAGAATTTTGACAATTTGTTCACTTATTAATTATCTAAACTAATTATTGAAGTAAAATCTAAAATTAAAAATTTTACTAAATAAATTCAAAGGCATCTAAAAAATTAAATCTAAATTAATACGAGAAATAAAAATGCATAAATAAATAAAAACATTCAAGTTTAATTTATTAAAAATAAAATAAATTAAAAGATTAAAAAATTTTGTGGGCCATCGACCCATTGGGTTGGCCTTTGTTCCCTTCTGCTTCCCTATCTTCTTCTTCTATTTTTTTTTTTTTTTTTTTTTGGTTTTGGGTTAGGCTGAGGAACCTTTATCCCACGTGGGTTAGGCTAGGCCCAACCCCAACTCTGTTTTCTTTCACTGGACTCAGCCTAGTCCATAAACAAACTTCCATCTTATTTGTTTGTTTGTTTTTTTTTTTTTTTTGTTCCATCTCTTCTCTCCTTTCTGGACTAAATGTCCAGTTCTTCATATTTTATTCTGAATTCAGATTCAATTAACAAGAACCTAATAATTAATATAAAAAAATGGAATGACGCTGGAATTAGGAATAGCTAAGCGAAACCAAAGGACTGGAGGACAATTTTTGGGCCATTGTTGCTGTTGGTTTTGCAGGTGGAACTAGAGGATGATATCCTAAGGGTGAATGTGTTGTTGATTCTGAGACTTGGGAGTTACTTACAACACACCTAGGATTAGAAATTGAGAAATCGTGGACTGAATGGGGGTATAAACCTAGGAAGAACTGATCAATTTTTGCCCAGAACCTGGGTTGTTCTTCCTTGAAACCCAGAAATTTCCTATTCTCACTGCTCGATCGCTTCTTCAATCCTCTATGATCCATAATTTCTTTCAAAATCCTAAGATTGAAACCCCGAAATTGCTTTGAAACCCCATAAGAGAATCCCAAAACCTAGAAAGTTTACAAGCCCAGAAAATTCATTCTGGGAAAAACCCAAAAATCCTTTGATTCTATCTGTTTTTTTTTTTCCTTCCTTTCAATCTCCCAGAATCCTCATCAAACTAGAATCAAAATCTCTTCAATAAACCTAGGGAAGCATTTTATGAAACCCAGAAATGAAGAACGTGAACCCAGGAAACGAAGAACACAAGAACACTGCCCAGAAAAAACCCAGAAATGTAGAAATGCAAATCTTCGAGTTCTCTTCTTTTCCTGATTTTCTCTTTCTCTCCCCCGCTCAAAATCTCACAGGTCTGTTTTTGTACACATTTTCATGCTATCAATCACGACCCTCCATTTCTCTCTTGTATTTTTGGCCATGTGATTAACTCTGATACAAGTGACGGCTGCTCCCTTCTTGTTGTTTTTCTTACCTTAACGTCTTCCTTTTTTTGGTTCTGGTTGTAGCATACCATTGGGCCTAAATAAAGGAGAAGAACAGATGAGCTGGCTGGGACAAAATCGTGGGAAAAACCAGGATCAATCGAAAACCATTTTTGGGTTTCGATTTATAGAATTTTGAATGCAACCGTGAATTTTCATTCACTGTTTCATTTGTCAAAGTATGAAACAGTCCTCCCACTTTCCTAACTTCAATTGTATTCTTAATTTATTTTCAATTTGACCCTTAATGTCATCTTGATTTTTTTTTTTACAATTTAACCCCTATTAGCTTCCAATTTGGAATTGATCTAATGCAATTGTGCTTCCTTGACTAGATTTATCCACCCTCCTTTTTAATAATTTAATAATTTTTTATTTTATTTCTATTTTGATTTTCCCTTTTCAAATACTATAATAATAATAATATTAATAAAATGAAATAGTGGAATTAAACCTAATTTTGAGGGGTTCAAAATTAAATTATAATAGTTGTTCCATCTTTACAATGCTTATGGCACAAAGTCAAATGAAAATGATGTTTTTCAATGACTTTGCATAATAAGCTTATATATATATATATATATATATATATATATATATATATAGAGAGAGAGAGAGAGAGAGAGAGAGAGAGAGAGAGAGAGAGAGATTGGTCTCGTTTATCGAGGGTAGTCGGCTTTAGAAGTAAAAACATGATAGGATAACCTTGTTATCAAGAGTAACCTATATTGCAAATTAAATATGTAGTGCGTGACCATGTTGTAAGGGCGACTCGTCCCGAAAATTAAATATGCAATGATCGTTAGGCAACCTTGTTTGAAACGATGAGCTGAATTAGGCAATCTTGTCTAAAAATAAGAAAAGAATGCGAGGCAACCTTGCCTACAATGATGAATTAAATTTGGTAACTCTACCTAAAATAGAGAATTACGAGTTAGACAACTTTGCCAAAATGACCAACTAAATTTGACAACCCTACCTAAAATAGAAAATTATCGTTAGACACATTTGCCTCAATGATGAACTAAATTTAACAACCCTATCTAAAATAGAGAATTATCGTTAGGCAATTTTGTCTAAACGACAAGCTAAATTTGACAACCTTAGCTGAATAGAAAATTATCGTTAAGAAACTTTGCACGAACGACATAGTAAATTTAGCAACCTTGCCCCCGAAATAAAGAATTATCATTAGGTAACTTTGCTTAAACAATAAATTAAATTTGACAACCCTATCCGAAATAGAGAATTATCTTTAGGCAATTTTGCCTAAACGATGAACTAAATTTGATAACTCTGCTTAAAATAGAGAATTATCGATAGACAACTTTGCCTAAACGACGAGCTAAATTTGACAACCACGCCTAAAATAGAGAATTATCGTTAGGCATCTTTGCTTAAACAATGAGGTAAATTTGATAATCTTGCTTGAAATAAAGAATCATTACTAGGGAACTTTGCCTAAACGACGAACTAAATTTGACAACCTTGCACTGCAATAGAGAATTATTGCTACGTAATTTTGCTTAAACAACAAACTAAATTTGGCAATCCTACCGAATTATCGTTAAACAACTTTGCCTAAATGACGAGTTAAATTTGATAATTCTTTTTAAAATAGAGAATTATCGCTAGGCAAATTTTCCTAATTGACGAACTAAATTTGTTAACCACCGCCTAAAATAGAGAATTAGCACTAGAAAACTTTTCCTAAATGATAAACTAAATTTGGCAACCATGTCTAAAATCGAGAATCATCGTTAGATAACTTTACCTAAACGATGAGCTAAATTTGACAACCTTGTCCGAAATAGAGAATTACCGTTAGGCGATTTTTCCTAAATGATGAGCTAAATTTGACAATCCTGCTTGAAATAAAGAATTATCGTTAAATTACTTTGCTTAAAACAACGAGTTAAATTTGACAACCTTGCTCGAAAGAATAGCTTGGGTGAATGTGAGCCCTTTTTATGATCTTGCGACCTTTAACTTTTGTGCTTGAATGATGGCTCATTTCTTTCATTTGAGTTGAAATTCTTGAAACATATCAATAAGATTAATTGCAATGATTAGTTTCTTACCTTTGTGAAACATAGTTTGTCTCGCCTAGTCGGCACTCAACTCCTCTTTTGATGCTCATTTTAGACTTCTATACTAGGTTCTATCCGTAGTACCATTAAAATTTCCTTACCCCTCGGGCCTTGATTACTATTTATTATGAACTTGAGTTTTTTCACTTTGTTCAACCAATTGAGGTAGATGGACTTTTTTGAACTTTGAAGTTGATAACCATCCATATGTTGTGACCAACCCTTGTGAGATCATACACGATTGCTTTAATTGCTTATAAAACTTGTACTGAGTGATCATTCTCCCTCATGAACACTCTTTGCCCCTTAATTTAATGGCTTTGGCTATTTTGATTTGTGCTCAAAAGCTTACTTGTTTGGGCCTTCATCCCACAAATCGGGATGATGATGCTATTGTTTGACCAATTTATTAAACTTGACTAGAGTTGTTCGGTCTTTGTTCTTACCCATACGTGTTCTTAATTTTACCGACTATCATTCGGACTAGGTCACCAAATATCCCTAAGTACTAGTCGAGATCAAACACTTATTGTTCTCTTAATATAACCACCGTATGTGCTCGGATTTCATCTTTTAATGCTTGCATCACAATTTTCAAATTGTTCTTGAAATGTTTATCATATTTTGTGAAAAAATCTCCGAATAGACACTTGGTTTCTTATGAATTAAGTTCTAAACTTGAATAATTTTCTTAAATACAATTCAACTCATTTGATAGAAAAACAAAGATATTCCAATGAAAGTACTTTCATCCATGAGGATATTTAAGTTGATTAATCAAAATTCAAAACATGGTATTCAAATACTATGGTGCAATTTTCTCAAGAAGGTTATTAGGCTAAGCAAGAAAAAATATGTTTAGATTATGTAAAGTTTGTATAAAAGCTGGCTTTTGATGTGCTTAAAGGTGATTGGTCAAATGATAAGCCCATTTGGGCATAAAGTATTTTGAAAAATCCATTCCGAAGGATAATTATGCTTGAGAATATCTTAATTCTGTTTATTTTACCCCAAGTTAATAGATAAAATCTCATGATTTAATGACATAAAGTTGGACAAATAATACACCGACTAGTCATATAATGCTTTTGATAAAAAAAGGCTTATAAAAATACGTAATGTAGACTATGGCTCGAGCTTATAAAAGAAATAGGTTCATAAAGGCTCGGTAGTGTTTAAGGATTTTATGACAAGGATCACTTGGTCATCCATGAAAATCTCTTTAGGCAATGCCGTCTAAACTTTATCACTTTAGCCATCGGTTAGGTCGTTATGTCATCTTGAGAAAATTTTTATTTTTAGGCTTGTTGTTATGACTTTGTGATTTTGACCATTGACTTTGCTTTCTAGCCTTAAGTTTCTTTGTTTGTTTTTCTGAATTTTGACTCCCATCTTGACTTGTAATTTTTGGATTAGGGATTTTTTTTTCCTCGTTTTTTTTTGTTTTGCTTTTACAATTATTGATGAAATTCTTTTGATAAAAAATTTTAAGAGTTTCATCAACCCTTTATGGACTTTGTATTCAGTCTCCTAGTGTGAAGGATAATCCTAGTTTGGGTTATTGTAACGGAAATAATCAAGGCTTAAACTGGAAAAAAAAAGGATACAATTTTTATGAGATTTATGAAAGATGACCTTTCTTTATCTCAATGGCTAATTTACCTACGTTGACAAAAGCTAACCTCTTTGGAAAACAAATGATTAATTTTAAACAACCCTTAGGTTAACCTAAGAAAAGAAATGATGAATATAATTTACGATCATGACTTGAAGATGTACTATTCATCATTATTTAAGACACCAATAATTTAGTTTTTAATCTTTGGGCTTCATGATGTTTTCTTAAGCAAAACTTTCCATCGAGGGTTCGAAAGGAAAAAGATTTCTCTTGATTTTGGTTTCGATAAAATGAGGGATTGCTCCCTTATTTTTTGCTTAGAAAGATAATTAGAACTAGAGCTTTAATGCTTGGGAATTGGATATATGTACTGAATGTTGATAATTTGAGAAAAGAGATTTTAGATTAAGCCCATAATGTACCTTATGTTATGCACTCGGGAAGTATCAAACGTTGAAACCTCAATTTTGGTGGTCGAGGATGAAAAAGAAAGAGATTGAATTGATTTTAAAATGTATAACTTGTCAATAATTGAAATTTGAACACCAAAATCTAACGGGAAAACTACATCCTTTGTCGATTCTATAATGAAAATGAAAAAAGATTACTATGGATTTTGTAACGAGTTTGCCTCGAACTTAGAAAAAGAATGATGCTATATGGGTTATTATTGATAGATTAATGAAGTCAGCTCATTTCTTATCATCAAATGAGGTTGTTTATTAAACCAGCTAGCAAATAAGTATGTTGATGAAATTGTGAGACTTCATGGTGTGTCCCTATCTATTATATTAGATAATGTTTTGAGATTTACTTCTAGATTTTAGAGTAGTTTACAACAAGTTATAGGAATTAAACTTCATGTTAGCATTGTTTTTCATCTATAAATAGATGGATAGTTAGAGAGAAGCATTCGGACACTTAAAGTTATGCTTAGAGCTTGTGTACTCGGAATTTAAGGGATCTTGGGAGGATTATATAACTTTGATTGCATTTATGTACAATAATCACTTCCATTGCCGTATTGGAATCGCTCCTTATAAAGCTCGTATGGTAGAAAGTGTCAATGTCCAGTGTATTGTGATGAAGAAGGAACACAAATACTAGAAAGTCCTGAATTGATACAAGAAACCATGGATAAAGTAAAAGTGAGCTGAGGCAAGTTGGAAGTAGCACAAGATTGACAAAAGAGTTATATGGATCAATATAAATAAAAAATAGAATATAGTATGGGTGGTAAAGTTTTCCTTCGAGTTTCGCCTTAGAAAGGAGTATTATGATTTGGTAAGAAAAGAAAGTTAAGTCCTATTTACATTAGGCTGTATGAAATTGTAGAATGAATTGGTCCGCTTGTATACGGATTGGCCCTACCCTTAGAGTTGGCACAACTTCATGATGTCTTCTAAGTGAGTATGTTAAGATGGTATCAATCCAACCCTTTACATGTATCACAATCCAAAGAGATTGAGGTATAGATGAAAAATAGAATATAGTATGGGTGATAAATTTTTCCTTCGCGTTTCACCTTAGAAAGGAGTTTTTCGATTTGGTAAGAAAAGAAAGTTAAATCCTAGTTACATTGGGTTGTATGAAATTGTAGAATGAATTGGTCCACTTGCATATAGATTGGCCCTACCTTTAGAGTTGGCATAACTTCATGATGTCTTCCAAGTGAGTATGTGAAGATGGTACCAATCCAACCCTTCACATGTATCACAAGCCAAAGAGATTGAGGTATTTGATAATTTAAGTTATGTTGAAGAACTAATACAAATTCTCGATCAAAAGTTAAGATGATTAAGAAATAGAGAAATACTAACGATGAAGGTTCTATGGAAGAACCATGCAAAAGAAGAGGCAACTTGGGAGACCAAGGAGTATATGCACTAACATTATCGTCATTTGTTTCCTAATGTAGGTAAAGGAATTTCGAGGATGAAATTCTTTAAAGAGGAGGAGTATTGTAATATAACTGTCTCAATTTTTTTTTTACTATTTATACATACATGCATATATAAAGACATACATGAATACAATTGATATACATATGACATGTTAGAGGGGTTTAAGAAATATGTTTAGTGGTCGAGGGAGTTAAGTGTCAAATTAGACTTAGTTGAGGGACTTAAAGAAACTTTACCAAGATATCTACTTAAATTTATCCTAAATTCTCTACACTCTTCCAAGAGCTAATTTTATAATTCCTAACCTAATGGCCAACCACTCTTGAGAGAGAGAGAGAGAGAGAGAGAGCTTGAGTTGTCTATGGCTAGTTGAAGAGAAAGGCAAGAATTTATAGCAATTTTACTACAGGAGTTAACACCCACTCACATTAATGCGTAGAATTGTCTCTCAAATCGTGTCATATGAATCGCCCATGTGTCTTCTTTTCCCTTGAAATGGCTTTCTTTCATTGAGATACACATGCATGCTCCTCTCCCGCTCTATCACCTCTCTCATTTTTGGACCGAATGTCCAATTCTCGTTATCTTATTCCAAATTCAATTTCAATTAACAAGAACCTAAGAATTAATATAAAAAATGGAATCGAGTCGGCATTAGGATTACTTGAGAGAAACCAAAGGAATGAAGGATAATTTTTGGGACCTTGTTGTTATTGGTTTTGCAAGTGGAACCTGGAGGATGATATCCTAAGGGTGAATGTGTTATTGTTGATTCTAACACTTAGGAGTAACTTGCAACACAACTAGGATTATAAATTGAGAAATCATGGATTGAATGGGGGTATAAACCTAAGAAGAATTGATGAATTTTTTGCCTAGAAAATAGGTAGTTCTTCCTTGAAACCCAAAATTTCCCATTCTCTTTGCCCAATCCCTTTTTCAATCCTCTATGACCTAGAATTTATTTCAAAATTCAAAGATTGAAACCCTAAAAATGCTCGGAAACCTAATAGAGAATCCCAAAACCTTGAAAGTTCATAAGCCTAGAAAATTCATTCTAGGAAAAACCCGGAAAATATGAACATGAAACCTAGAAATCCTTTGATTCTCTCTCGTTTTTTTTTCTTTATCTTTATCCCTTCGTTCCCCTAGAATCCTCATCGAACCAGAATCAAAATCTCTTCGGTAAACCCAAGAAAGCACTTTGGGAAACCCATGAATGAAGAATGTGAACCCAAGAAACAAAAAACACAAAACACTACCAGAAAAAACCCAAAAATGTAGAAATGCAAATCTTTGATTTTCTTTTTTTCTTGATTTTCTCTTTCTCTCCCCATCTCAAAACCTCATAGTATGTTTTCATTCATGCTATCAAGTATGACCCTCCATTTCTTTCTTGCATTTTTGGCCATGTCATTGCTTATGGTACAAGTGATAACTCGCTTCTTTTTTATTATTATTCTTACCTCAATGTCTTCCTTTTCTAGTTCGGTTGTAGCACATCTTGCGGTCCAAGTACGGGAGAAGAACAAATGAGTTGGCTAGGACAAAATAGTGGGAAAAATTAGGATAATCAAAAACCAATAATGTTCATTCACTGGTTCATTTGTCATTGTATGAAATAGTCCTTCCACTTTCCTAATTTCAATTGTATCCTTAATTTTTTTTTCAATTAGAACCTTAATTTTGTCTTTTTTTTTCTTCAATTTAGCCTTTATTACCTTTAAATTTAGAATTAATTTAATGCAATTGTAACTCATTGACCAGATTTATCTATCCATTTTTTTTTAATTTATGCATTTTATTATTTTTTATGTTTTATTTTATTTTTGCTTTGATTTTTCCTTTTAAAATACTAAAATAATAATAAAAAATAAAATGAAATAGAGGAATTAAATCTAATTAATTTTTCTAATCAATTGATGCATATGAACTCTATTAATATTACCAAGTTTGTCTAAGAGACTATATTTGTGATCATCATGTTGTAAGACATTTGTCTTTTTATGTGTAGCTTTGATTGGATTGGATTTGTATTCAACATATTAAGAGTTGGATGTAGTTAGATGTTCGGTATGCTAGAAAACCAACTAAAGAAAAGGACCTTTGACATAAATAAAATGTTATAACAAGTGGTTAGTGGTAAACTTATAATATTTTAAATGTTATTAGTTTTTTGGTTTGCCTCTATGCTTGCGGGTTGGATAAAATATAAAAAACCATTTACGAAGTCATTTCAATTTGATAATTTGTTTTATAGTGTAAATCTATAAAAATATATGAAATTAAAAATGAAAAAAATATTTATAATTTTTAATAAAAAATTTTGTATTTAATGATTTCTTATTTGTTTTTTTCATAATTTTTATTTAAAAAAAAGGATTTATCCTTATTAATCCATGGATTATTAACTAAAAAGAAAATTAAATAAAATTTTTTTAAAAATTTTAATACTTCATAAGATTGTGTCGAAAAACATAAATAACAATTATTAAAAATTTACATAGAATTGAATAAATATTTTTTTATTTAATGTTGATGACAATATTGGTTTTTGAAAAAATGTGAATTTAATTTTTATATATTAATTTACAAAAGAATGAATAATATTAAAATAAAAAACTATATTAATTTGACTTTCAACTATTAATTAATTAATTTGAGTTTTTTTTTCCTTAAAAAATCAAGAAACAATTATTTGAAATGCACTTTTAATCTAAAAATATATTTTAGACAAATTATATATATATATATATATATATATTCATGCAACTATAATTTAAAAATGATCTAAATCAATTTTTCAAAATAAAAAATAATCATCTTCTAAAAATTTATTCCAAAATCCATACATATAGAAAAATAAATCAAAATTATCGGTAAATATAATTTTAAATTAATTGGATAAGAATTTAAAAAAAAATGACAAATTAAAGTAGCAAATTCTAAATAATAAAAATAATTAACAAAAAAAAATCTATAACAAAATAAGATCAAATCACAATATAATCAAAATTTGAAATTAAAATAAAAAAAGAAGAGAGTTTAAAACAAATGAAAAATTAACATAGTAAATTTTAAATAACATAAAAAAAGAAAGAATTATTTAAAAAACACTTTAAATCTAAAAATGTATTTCAAACAAATTATATATATTAATCATGCTATTATAATTTAAAAATTATCTAAATCTATTTTTCAAAAAAAAAATAATCATATTCTAAAAATTTATTTTAAAATCCATACATATAGAAAAAAAAATCAAAACTATCAGTAAATATAATTTTAAAGTAATTGGATGAGAATTTTAATACAATGACAAATTAAAATAATAAATTTTAAATAATCAAAGTAATTAACAAAAAACACTAAAATAAAATAGGACAAAATCACAATATAATTAAAGTTTGAAACTAAAAGAAGAAAGAGAATTTAAAAAAAAATGATAAATTAAAGTAGTAAATTTTAAATAATAAAAATAATTAACAAAAAAACACTAAAATAAAATGAGACTAAATCACAATACAATTACAGTTTGAAATTAAAAAAATATATAAAAAAAATTAAGGACCAAAGTATTACAAAAATATAATGAATAATGAAATGAATAGTGATTTGTGAGTATATGAATAGTATTTTAAATAATAAAATTATGTTTTATTTTAGTTTTATTGATAATTTATGGACAACTACTAACATTTGCAAATGATTCCATAGCATAGGATGTTAAACAAAATGATATAACAAGCTATAAATGGGGTATAGTGATTTTCAAAAAGCTGAAATCTAAGTGTTAAAGTCATCAAACTATAAAGTGTTGAGGTCGAGTAATTTACCCTGTTATTTTCAGTAAGAAAGTCCGTTGAATGGACATATATTTTCCCTACTTCTATATCTAAGTAAGTTATGCATTTTCATGTAACTCTAGACTGATATTTATTCAAGTAAATAGAGAAGAATTTTCATGAAAACGGATCCAACTACTATTTCAACGTTAAGATGTTTGAATCCAAACTCCTAAAAACAAAATCATATGATTTGGGCAAGCATATTTCATTCTATTAAATACTAATTCCAATTTTCTTAGCAATATTTAGATTATTTCTAATTAGCAAGCATTATCCTATTATTTTAAGATGAAAGGAAATTTTAGTTTACTTTAAAAAAAAGAAATGAAAAATGAAACTGAAGGATTAGAGAACGAAACATCCAGAAAAGACACGCTCGGTGGGATTCGAACCCACAATCGTCTGATTAGAAGTCAGACGCCTTATCCATTAGGCCACGAGCGCCTCTTTCGGATTCCCTATATCAATTTCTTACAAATTTAAGATTATCAGGAAAACATTGCCATTTTTTTATTCCTAGAGAAGGTTGCGGGCACGAATATCGAGGCAAGGAAAAGGATGGCACTGAAAAAAAAAAAAAAAAACGGAAACTGAAAGTAAAAATTAAACCTGGGGGCAGCATGGTAAAGCCAAATTATATGATGATATTTTTCTACATTTTTTTTTCAATAAATAAATAAATCCAATAAAAAAATGTTTTTGCTTCACATTATTTTATAAATCGAGCAAAAAAAATATCTTCATGCATATATGTTTTTGGGGTAACTAAATTTATACAGACTCAAACTCTAATACCAACAAATATATATCATATTTTGCTTATAAAAAAAGTCTAAAGTTTAAAGTTTAAAAAACTTTGAAATATTATGTGTTTGAAGAACTATCAGCACGAATAAAAACAATAACATGGTTATAATTTTGTTAGTTATTGCATTTTGTTATTATTATTATTATTTCTTATATTTACAAGTAGTGTGGTATTTTCAAACCAACTTTTACATTAATTGAAATTAAATTCATTACTTTCAAGGTTAATTTTTTCATTTTTTTATATTTGTAGGTTGTGTGGTATTTTCAAACAAACTTTTGCATCAATTGAAATTAAGTTTAGTACTTCCAATGTCAATTTTTTCATTTTGTAATACATATATAAACTAATTTTTGCATTAACAGAGAAAAAGTTTACCATTTTTTGAAGCGAGTCGGTGATAAAACACGTTTAACCTTTGATCGACCACTCGACTTTCTCTTAGACTAAATTAATTTAAATATGATATCATTAAAAAATAATTATAACTAGTTATCTGTAAATAGTGAAAATTAAATTTTGCATTTAGTGAAGGCAAAACAATTTCTTTATTAGTAGATCACATCTCTTAATTGTATTTTGTAATTATTAAAATAACATTAAATGGGATAGGCCATATATAAAGATGATTTAAAAAAAAGGATTTTTTTTTCTCTGAAGTAATACAATTTAGTATTCTAGCATTGCTCATTGAACTTTAGTTGGAAGAAATGAGATTTCCTTGCCGTTGGATTTTATTTTATTTACTCCTAATTATATATGGCAAATGAATCCTTTTGTGACCTGTTTAGATATGATGACTAGAAGTCAATCTGGAACCAACCGTTTTGCCTTTATAGAGTTGAAAAGCTATCTCAGGCCAATTCTAGGTGGGTTTGGAGCAAAAATCAGATTCCTTTACCAAAATCATTAATGGGTAACAAACAAGATGACATCAAGTTAGCCAAATACAACTTTGGTATGCTTAAGTAGGTTTCCATCACAAGATACCATATAACATTGGTATACTAGGAGAGACCATAATATTTTTTTTTTTTTTTTATGATTGCATTGATTTCAAATATGGATGGTTTGCAACATAATTTAACCTATTTATACTTTTTTTTAATCGTTTTCTTTTCTTTTTTCTTGCTCTTATGAGGTTTTCGGTGAGGGTTCATTCAATTGATCAAAATAAACTCGAACCAATTTGATGGAAAATAATACTTAATAAGAAGAAGGAATGTTTACGAGATGATAAGAGTTACTGGTCGTTAATAAATCTAAGATTATAATTTAACCAATTTATACCTTTTTATTTTTTTAAAGGTTTTTTGCTTTTTTTTTTTTTTTTTTGCTCTTATGAGGTTTCCGACAAGGTTTCATTCTATTGATCTAAACCGATTTGATGGACAATAATGGTTAATAAGAAGAAGGAATGTTTATGAGATGATAGAGTTACTAGTGGCTTCTAAATCTAAGATTAGTATGTATAGCTTTTCTCTTTTCTACTCGTATTATGCAATCGTTTTGTTTCTTTTTAGTTTAATCCTCTTTTTATTTTTCTTGAGTGCTATTTTAGGCTATGAAGCCTATTTTGTATTACTAGTTTATCAATGAAATTTCTTATCTTCGGTAAAATTAAAAGAATGGTGTGCTTAAGATTTAAATGTCAATAAGTGAAAGCTAATTTAATTAAAATTACCTATACTATTAAACAATTAACCATATAAATGAGGTAAAATGCTTGATCCCTCCATCCAGTTTGTTTGTTCTATTTGACATTAATTTAACAACTATTAAAAACATAATAACTATAGTGCCACATCATCCAAAATTGTTTGATCCTTCGATATCGTCTTTTTGTTTGGTCTTTTTGACTTTTCATTAAAATAAAGAAATAAAATAAATGTAATTTAATAAAGGATTTAATGGTAAAAATAAACAAATATATATATGAAAAAACTAGTTTTTCTTTTGATTTTTCCATATGAAAGAACTTTAAACGATTAATTTAAAAGAAATTTTATAATACTCAAAAAGTAACTAGTGTATATGTACAATAGTTATTCCATGAGTTCACTTTTCAAGAGAAAGATTGATAGACACTTACTTAAAAAAAAAAATTCGCATTTGGATCCACCAAAAGTGACAAGAAGATTTTCACATTAACTCATTTTTTAAATTTTTTCTCTCTTATTTCTCTCGTCCTCTTTGTGTCTATCTCTCTTAATGGAGTAACTTACACTAGTTACTCATTGAGTATTATAAATTTTTTCGTTAATTGATCATTTACTCTAATATATTGAACGTATTTTTTCATATATTCTTTTAAGAATTTTTTATTTTATTATGCCGAATATATTCATATTTTCTCAAATATCCTTTTTTGCAACTTTTTGGGCAAAATTGCCCTCAAACCCCTAAAAGCATAATTGATTTTAAAAAATCTATAAACAAAACTAACTTGTAAAATCTAAAAAAAAAAAAAAAAGAAAGAAAGAAAAGAAAACCATATCTATAGAACCCGATAATAAAAATATGTATATGTCAATAAAATAAGTTTTGTAAAACATGGAATTTTTTTTTAAAATTCCTTAGTTTCCTATCTTTTCCTTTTTTATGAGTTATTATTATTATTGTTGTTGTTGGGATGTTACAAGTTTTTATGTTTCTATATTTTCTGATTTTTTAAATAAAATTTTCTATTTTCTTGGTTTTTCAAATTTTTTCTAGTGTAGAATTTATTTTTATTTTTATTTTTATGTAATAAAAATAAAATTCTCTTTTGGTAGTCCGAGGGGTATTTCTGTCCAAAAAACGATAAAATAATACCTGGGAGAAAGTATAAATATACAAGAGTATATGAGAGAAGATGCATAATAAACAAGGGTAAATAGATCGATAAACCCAACTTTAAATTATAAGATTTATACTAAAAACATTGATTTAAGATAGAAAATTGGATATACACACACCTATTTATTTATTTTGTATAATTTCAAGAAGGTGACTTGTACTTTAAAAAAATCCAGAAAAATCAAGACCATTGATTAGGCTTGTGGGCTTATGTTAATACTTAAAATAATGCTATGTTTACCAAATATTCTCTTTTTTGAAAAGTTTAATGCACCACTAAATATAGGGGTCTCGTTAATACATTTCATAAATTCATAAATTTAAAGGTTGAAAATTTTCTATAAATGAATTATTAATTTTTTTTATAAGACCAGTATTATTTTAATTTCTAACTATATATAACAACACGCTTAATATTAAAAAAAATTGATTTTACAAAAAATACCTTTAGATTTTAGGAATCATTATATGCGTTAAAAAGACTTTTTTGATTAATACAAAATATATTAATTGTCTTATCTTTTTTTTAAAAAAAAAACTATATAGAAAAGCACAAAATCAATGTCAAAGCATTTGATTCCATAAAAATACACTTAGATTTTAAAAACCATCACATGTATTAAAAATAATTTTTGATAAAAAAAAAAAAATGAATGCTCTTAACTTAAAAAAAATACATGCCAAAATTTTTTTTAAAAAAACTATTAAATATAAGATTTTTTTTTATATGACAATACGAAATATATGCCTAGACTAATATGAACATGCAACTGTATATCTAATCTCTAATCTCTAATCAAGAAAGAGAATAAAAAATTAATGTATTTCTAGAACAAATAGATCAGTCTCCCCCCCCCCCTCCTTTTTTTTCTCTCATTATATGACTATTTATATATCAAATAAAATCGTAAATAGTATAAACTAGGCTTATTAAATACTCCTAACCTATATCACTACAAAAAAAATACAATTAGCGACTGTCTAGACCATCGCTAATTAAAAAAAAACCATTGCTAATGTAATTGGACCGTCGCTAAAATGCAAGTCGTTAAATTTTTGCGACAGTTTTTAGACCGTCACTAATTTTACGACGGACTAAACCGTTGTAAAAAAAAAAAAAAAAAAAAAAAAAAAAAAAACCTCACTAAGTCCGTTGCAATTTAGCGACGAAATTAGCAACGGTTTTTGGACCGTCGCAATTTATTTCAGATTTGACCGTCACTAATTCCGTCAATAATTTTTAATTACTAATTAAAATTACTAAAAATTTAAAATATTTCTAATAACTTAATATTGTTTTTACTAAATAATATTTAAATTATTAATTAATTCTGAAATTACATGATGCCTTTACTTAATCAACAACTAAATAAAATTAATCACTTATTACTTTTTTAATTACTAAATCTAAATTCAACAAGTATTAATTTTTCAAATACTAATTATTTTTTTAATTACTAAAAATTTTAAATATTTATAATAATTTAATTTTGTATCTACTAAATATAATTTTGAAAAAATTAATTTTTTACTTCTTAATTAATATTCTAATTACCTAACTACTTAACTTAATCAACAACTAAATAAGTTTAATTACTAATAAATTTTAAAATTACTAAATAAATATTACAATTTAATTAATTTTTTAATTACTAATTAACACATTAATTTACTTAATGAACAACTAAATAAACTCAATCACTTATTAATTTGTTAATTACTAAATCTAAATTCAACAAGTATTAATTTTTTAATGAATAATTATTTTTTAATTACTAAAAATTTAAAATATTTCTAATAACTTATTAACAATTTTTTTAAATAATCAACTTTCAAAAATTCCAACAATTAAACTAACTAAATTAATAAATAACATTTAACAATAAACTAACTAAATTGCTAATTACCAATTCCACTAATAACAACAACAATTAAATTAACAACAAAAAATAATAACAATTTAATTTTCTTAACAATAAAATTAATAATTTAAAATCTCACAATTAACAACAATTAATAACAATTATAATTTCTTAACAATTAAACTAACTAAATTAACAATTAACAATAAATTAATTAAATCATCAATTAATAATAACAATAACAATAAAATTAACATATAAACTCACAATTAACAAAAAGTAATAGCAATTAAATTTCTTTAACAATTAAACTAACTAAATTAACAATTAACAATAATATTAATTAAATAAACAATTAACAAAAACATTAACAACACAATTAACAATTAAACATTTAAACTATCACAATTAACAAAAATTAATACCAATTAAATTTCCTTAACAAATAAACTAACTCAATTAACAAATTACAATAATATTAATTAAATCACCAATTAACAATAACAACAATACATGCAATTAACAATAACAATTAATTAAATTAACAAACAATATTTAAATTATATTAACTAAATAATTGAAAAAATTAAAAAATAAAATGAGGGGTTAGATAAGAGAGGACCTTTCACCAACACAAAGAGGAGAGGGAGCTGCGTCGGTGGAAGGACTTTGTCGGACTTGTCCGGTTGGAAAACGACCGATGGAGGAAGAGAAGAGAAAGGAAGAAAGAAAGAGGAAAAGAGGGAAGAAAGGAGGAGAGATGGAGGAGAGAAAGGAGAAGATTGGAAGGAAATTAAGGGAGAGGGGGAAGATTTGATGGCAATTTTGGATAGATCGACGCTGTCGTTGGAGAAGAAGAAGAGAGTCTGGAGAGAGAAATTTTTTTTTGAAAATTTTCGGGAGGATGGGTTTATAAAGTTAAAGGTTTAGCGATGGACCCGAAACCTTCGCTAATTGTTGGTTACTTTTCTTAAATTTTGAAAAATAGCCGTTTCCCACCAACGGACTCATTTTAGCGACGGTCTACGGACCGTCTCTAATTTGAAATTTTGCAACGGTTTTTTTGCAAAAAGCTGTCGCAAAAATTGGTTTACTAATTTTTTTTTAATTGCAATTTTAGAAACGGTTTGTAGACCGTTGCTAATTTTAATTTTTGCAAAGGTTTTTTTGGTAAAAAACCATCAAAAAAATTGGTTTTTAATTTTTTTTCAATTGCAATTTTAGCAACGGTCTACGGACCATCGCTAATTTTAATTTTTGTAATGGTTTTTTTGGTAAAAAACCGTCGTAAAAATTGGTTTTTAAAATTTTTTTAATTGCAATTTTAGCAACGGTCTACGATTGTCGCCAATTTTAATTTTTGCAACAATTTTTTTGTAAAAAACTATCGCAAAAATTGGTTTTTTAATTTTTTTTTCAATTGCTATTTTAACAACGGTTTAGCGACGGTCTACGAGACCATCGCTAATTTTAATTTTTGCAATGGTTTTTTTGTAAAAAATCGTCGCAAAAATTGGTTTTTTAATTTTTTTCAATTGTTATTTTAGTAACGGTTTAGCAAAGGTCTATATTTTAATTTTTGTAAAGCTTTTTTTTAGAAAAACCATCGCAAATACGGTCCATATCCAAGAAGGAAATTAAAATCCGGGTAATTAGCAATGGTTTGGTCAAACCGTCGCTAAAAACGTTCGTTTTGTGAAATTTTAGCTATGGTTTTTTGGATCCTCACTAAAGCGACTAAAACCATCGCAAATATTGTAAATTAGTGACGATTTTTGGACCGTCACTAATTTCATGTCGCAAATTCTTTTTTTTTTTAAATTTTTTTTATTATTGTAGTGTGTATCACCTTATTGTCTGACTCTGAAAAAGCTTTAAATTAAAATAGGTCAACAAAAGCCAACAATTGAAAGCTAAAAATTAATAAAATTACATCAAAATTATTAAATTATAAAATCAGATCCTTATTTATTTTTTTATTTTTTTGAATTTGAAATCATTTGTTATTTTCTACGTTAACGTTATCTTTGACTCCTTTATTTAAACGAAATGACTCATAAAATTTTTGTTATTTCTTTACTCATATAATCGTTATTAATATCAAAAGAAGCCTCTTTTAAAGAAAATGAATTATAAAATTTATATTCTTACCTATATTTTTAATTTCTGTTTCAACCTCAAATAATTAAAATTAAAATAATAAACTTACAACAAAATTCAGAAAATATTAATCGGACCTTTTTTTTTTTTTATGGATTTGTATTTTCTAACAATTAACTATTGAATCAATTCATGAAAAAAAATATTAAATATATTCTCGAATGATAAAAATGCATACACGTGACAAGAAAACTAGTTCTTATAAATACACGAAGCACATCATTTGGCAATATTCTCAAAACGCGTGCCAACGAAGTTAAAGCTTGAAATTTAATTTGAATAAAGAAATATATTTTTTTATTTTACTGGGTTTTAAAATTTAAAGAAAATTGTGTTTGGTTAAATGCATTTTCCATTTTTGTCCCTTTAATTTATTAATTATGAAAAATATGCTAAATAAAATCTAGCTAGTTTAAGAGATTTCCTTAAATTAATGTTCGTTGCACAATATTGCAACTTCAGCTTAATTTTGCTCATTGTGTTCATTTCATGTGTGCAACCTCCCCATTTGTCTCATTATTTAAGGATTATGTCATCGTATCAAAGTGAAACAGGAAGTAACGCTAAGAGGGTACTCATGGATTTGAATCAATCAATGGAATTCGATCTAGAATCGGCTGATC
Organism: Dovyalis caffra; assembly: GCA_963924115.1. NCBI lineage: Eukaryota > Viridiplantae > Streptophyta > Magnoliopsida > Malpighiales > Salicaceae > Dovyalis > Dovyalis caffra. Next base: position 1,394,001 of record CAWUPB010001161.1, on the reverse strand, counting down.
CATCAGTACAGGTTGAAAATGTTGTACCTATGAACTCTTCAATGTTGCCTTATCATCAAACAACCAAAGAGGTGAGGTTTTATCATCATTTTCTTGTGTTTGGCTTGGTTTCTTTTATATATAGATGCTAATCAGGCTAGGTTTTCCTATTTATTGCAGCATCATAAGCAGAATCTGGAACTATTTTGGAATCAACAGTTATCGGAGATCTACAATACCACCGGTAATTTTTTCGGTGATTCGCAATATTTATTTTTGTAGATTTTATTTTTATTTTTATTTTTATTTTTGTACTGATTTATATCGATTTTTTGGTATCTCGCCGGCCGTCGCCGTATTTCAGCATTCAAGAGCAGTCACCTATTGCCTCTGGCAAGGATCAAAAGAGTCATGAAATCTGACGGAGATGTTAAGGTTTGCATGTCTTTTATTTCATATTGTTGATGACTTGCTTCTTTTTTTTTTTTTGGTTGTTGTTGTTGTTGTTGTAAGTAAGGAGCTAAATAATTAAGAGATGTAAGTAGCAAATTAAATTGGGAAGCATGATAAGTTTTACCGAACTTCATTGTATGAGAACAAAAAAGTTCTTCGAATAAATTAAAAGAGAAGAAGAATGTCAATATTTTAGAGATCTAATTTGAAAACACAAAAATGTAATGATGAAAAAAATAAAAATAAAAAGAATTGAAACAACATTAATTTTTTCAAATTCTTAAAAATGAAAATTTTGTATAAAACTATTGTTAATGATCACTATGATTTATTATGTGTAGGATCTACCTTATTAGATCCTCCACTTCAATTTCTACAATAAGAAAGTACAGCAGTTGAAATTAGTGATGTAAATAACAATTTAATAATAAAACAGACAGGTACTCACAAGAAACTTTCAAATTTCTAAAAAGAACTTACGCTTTCATATTGTTATCATACCATATTTGAAGGTGTTTGATATGGTTAAGTTTACGGCAATTACACTCGTATGTAATGGTTTGTTCAACAAAAATCACAAAAATAATTTTTTTTAAAAACAATTTTGTATCGGCAGATTTATTTCTTTGGTACCATATTAAAACCCTATTTTATAAAGTAGTTAGATCATAGACATATCAATGATATATATATACACAAATGTCCTTCATTATCTTATGTCTTTGATGTATTATTAATTATCAGATGATAAGTTCAGAAACTCCTATCTTATTCTCGAAAGCTTGTGAGCTCTTCATTCTGGAGCTCACTCTTCGTGCATGGCTTCAAACCACTGATTGTAAGCGTCGAACATTGCAACGTTGTGATATTTCCAGAGCCATCAGACAAGAGAACATGCTTAATTTCTTGAATCGTGTAGTTCCTTGTGATAATCAGAAGGTGCTCTCCCTTTTCTCTTGCCCTTGCCAATACACATGCATATAGTGCTAGGAATCATACATGATTCAATTGTTGACTCTCCAATGTATGGTTAATATTGTTGTTATTGTTTTATTTTTTATTTTTTTATATTGGGTTTTAAGTTGTGTGACTCAAAAATCATTATATAAGTCAATTAAGAGTTTGTTTTGGATGACTTTTGAAAAACAACTCTTGACTTATGAGTAATAATACAAAAATTAATTTTCATAAATAATTTATAATAAAAATGAGTTAAATTAGAAGTATATTTAATTAAAAATAACTCAAAACAATTTTGAAGAAGAAATATGGTATAAGTTATAAGTTAAAAATTTTAGCTTTTAATTAATGCAGAAATTTTGACTTAATTTTGTAACCATTTTTTGTTTTAAGTTAAAAATTATTTTTAACCAAATATGTTTATGAGTTTTTTTTTTTTTTTAGTTCACAGTAAAAAAACAACTTAAATCAACTTATAAAATCATAAAAATGGAACCTAAGAGTATATTTAACTTAAATTCCACTTACTAATTAATTTTTCAAGCTTATATAATAAATGTTTTTTAAGCTTATAAAGAGTATATAAGAGTCCGTTTGGCAAAATATGTTATTTATTTTTCTTATTTTTACTCAAAGTTATTTCTTGTTCATGACTTGAAACAAAGTTTTTAATCACAACTCAAAGTCTTGTATAAGTCATATCAAAATATTAACATGAAACTTGGACGTGCATTGACAAATGATGTGAAGGAATGTACTAATTTCTGAAATGTTTGATATAAATCAGGAGGATGAAGTGGCCAAGTGCATTGAAGAAATGGAATCTCTTCCTAACATGCAAATGCCGTTTCCTTTCTTGGACCTCAATGGGGTGAGTGATATAGTTCATGAAATAAAATTCTTTATTTTTATTGTACCTTATAAATTATATATGAAAAAACATTATGGTTAAGTTCCGTGCTGTATGATGCAATTGTGTAAGTGGTTTTCTTTGTAGGAATTCATGATGGATCAAAACAATGAAGATCCTCAGCAACTCATGACTAAACCACCAATTCCCTCTTCTGATTTCACATTCGGATCTGCTTCAAAGGTGAATGTGTTCAAGTTATTTGAAACAATTTCATGTGACATAATCTAGCTGAGCATCATTCCCATTTCAATTCCACCTTTTGTGCAATTTATTATATATATATATATATATGCAAAGGAGAGAATTGTTAAATTTAAGATACAGGAAAATACTTCTTGATTTCTTACACATATGTTGTTTATTTTTGCAGTGGGCAAATTGATGGAAATCAAAGCTGAAATCAAGCTAGCAGCCGGAAGCTAGTGGCTAAAATCTTAATCTTTGTGTTGTGAAATAAATGGATTGATATCCTTTGTGTGGGTTGTTAAGTACTGTTAAACAGCAAAATTTTCTGTGAACTATATTTAATGATCTGCTAAATGCTAATAGAACTTTTTTATGTTGTTTTATATTAGAGTATTTTGTTTACATATTTCTATAATTGGCTTTCTGCCTGATCTGAAATGTGGAAAATCACAATATGCCCCCAACAATGAGATGAAGACTTTGTCATATTGGTATTTTGATATTTTGAGCTTCTTATCTCATGGCTTCTGGTCATGTATTTGATAATGTGTTTAGATTGCATTTAAAAATACTTTCAACAAATGATGTTTTGATTTTTGGGGATGAATTTTTTATGAAAACAGCAAAACTAATGAAAAATACTTTTCAGCTCAAAATCAGTTTTGCAAAGATCTGCGTCACATTGCTAAAGAGATATTTAATTGTTTAGAGGATTAATCTTGTTGCTGGGGCTTCTCTTGTTTCACCTATTTAAGGTTACTAGGAAGTCAGGGACAGCTGAATTTTCCAAAGTCAAGATTTTGGGCCACACCCCTAAAGTCTATAGCCTTTTAACGAGGTATGAGCCCAAAACCTGCTTATCACAAATAAAAGAAATGTGAAAACTGTTTCTTTGTAAATTATTTGGGCCAACAATAGATTGAGAGCCATGTTAGAAAGCAAATCAAGGAAACAAAAATAGAAAAATCATATCAATCACATAATACAAAAATTTTACGTGGTTCGATAATGTTGTCTACTCTATAGTTGCACTAGGATTTCTTATTAGGTTTTGCAAATGGTGGCTATAAATTTAAGTGATGTTACATCTATTTATAGTGTGGATAACTAGGATTATAAGAGAAAAAAAGGGTCTAACTAACCTATACATCCGGTCTAATATTCTATAGAACTTTCGAAGGTTTCGCCACGGAGCTCTTGTAAAGGATGCCGCCTCCTTGACTCCTACTCGCTAACTAGCTAGCTAGACCATTGTACTGAATCTATATAGCGCCTTATACTGCGAGCTCTCATCCATATTAGTCTCCACAACGTAACAATCTCTCACTTGGAGACCGATCACCAAATAGCACCGGACCTCTTGTAACTCGTTCATTTTTTCTCATCCAACTTCAAGTCCTCCTAGTGTAGTGTCTTCTCATCACTAATCGCGTAGGCCAATTAAGACAAACAATGCAAAGTCTCGGCTTATTAATGGTAACTTCCTTGGTTAGCTTATTAGCTGGATTCTCTAATTCTAGAATCTTGTTCAAACATATTACCCCTATCATCCAATAACTCTCGGATATAGTGATACTTCAACCGAATATGTTTGGTTCTCGCATGAAAGACTAGATTTTTGTTAAGATGAATTACACTCGATCGTCACTAAAAATCTCACTATCATACTATGCCTTACCCACTTTCTTCGGGAAGTTTTTCAACCAAACTATTTTTTTACCGGTTTCTAAAATAGTCATATACTCAACTTCGAGTGATGGAAAGAGCAACACACTTCGAAGTCAAGATACTCAACTCACACCGGTACCACTCAAAGTGAAAACATAAACTATTGTACTCTTTCTATTGTCTAGATCACCACCTAAATATACATCAATAAATCCTTGTAGAGCAAGTATCATTCTTGTTAAAACAAAGGGTCATATCTAAAGTATTATTTAGATAATGAAGAATCCACTTTACTCCTTCCCGATGCTTCTTTCTCGAATTTTCCATATACTAACCGACAACTTCCATTGCATGGGCTATATCGGGTCTTATGCCAATCATAGCATACATCAAGCTTCTAACTACCATGTATAACCATGCATAAGGGATCGTAGCATACATTAAACTTCTTGTGCCATTATCCGAGAGCTTGTTTCAAACCATACGGACTTTTCTATAACTTGCATATAAGTTTTTCCTTCTTTGGAACTTCAAAGCTTTCTAATTGTGCCATATAGATGTCTTCCTCAAAGTCATCATATAGGAAAGTAGTTTTAACATCTAATTACTCTAAATAAAAATTTTATGTAGCCATAATACTCAACTCTAGCCTAATAATAGTCATCTTGACTACATGAGAGAAAATTTTGATGTAGTTTGTTAGTACTCGATATTTCTAGGACTTTCAAAAAATTCTTTATAAAAAATTGTTTTTTATGGTTATTTGCTAAGGATATGATTTATTATTAATTTTAGAAGCATCACCTAGTATTGAAGGGATTAGAAAACCTAAAAATGACACCGATTCGAAATTCTAGAGTAATGAGTTATGTCTTCGAAAGATATCAATAATCCAAAGGCATTCTTTTCGATAAAAGGTACCATGTCCGATCTAGTTCTAAAAGTTTAGTTATGTACGCGAGAAAGATATCAATCACCCAATGGCATTCTTTTCGATAAAAAGGTACCATGTCCGATCTAGTTCTAAAAGTTTATCTCCCGAAAATTCGATTATTTGTCAAAATTAATCCCAAGTCAAATTTTAAGATTTCTTTCCTAAGCTAATTGATTTTTTAGTTTTATTTGTGGTATCATATTGAACCGATCGTCAAACCCCGGCATCAAGAGTCTTATCAATTCAATATTGTATCCGACTTAAGTTCAACATAATTGGTATGTCTGGAGAACGACCTAATTACTAAAATATGATTAATTAACATTAGTCCCTATCAAATATGAGACTTGTTAAGATTTCTTAAAATGCTTTCTCTCTCTCTCTCTCTCTTTTTGTTATTTTTCCTTATTTAAACTACAAGTGTTTTATTTTGAGATATGTGGAAAAAATATTGTCAAAATATTTTTTTAAAATATTTTTTCATTTTATGACATCATATTAAATTAACGTCGAGCTCCAAGATTTACGAGTCTCGTCAAATTAGCATTGGATCCGAATTAAAGTTCTAACATAATTGGAATGTCGAGGAATGACCTAAATAACCAAAAATATTTACATGAAATATTAAATAAAATCGATCCGACTTGACTCATTATTATTTTTTTAGCATTTTTAACACTAAAAAAATGTATCAAACTATCGTCCATCATAAATAAATTTGAGACTCGGTGGTCCGACATCACAATTGAATCAACTCCATACATTAAAATAAATTTCACAACCTAAATATTTCTAAATTTTCTAACACAAATAAAATTAACATTATTACAAAACAATATCATAAAGTAATAAAAAAATAAATAGGTGAGAGAAAAAAACTAAATGGTCACTATAGATACTATAGAGTTATCAAAATCCCCCGTGATGCTATTGAAAATGACCAATGTGCCCTTGTATGTTAAACTTACAAAACTAACCCTCAAAATCCAATGCTATTATTGAGATATTTGATCATCGTTTGATCATCCTTTAGGTGAGTTGACTATTCTATAAGCCGGAGGAGGTCATCATTGGTTTATCTATGGTGGTGTCATTGGTCGCCATTGATAAAGGAGAGTGATCGGACCCAATAAAGTTTGATTTGGACCGCCTCTTCTCCAATTAAAGATTTTGATCATGGCAAGGCAAAAAGAGAACACAAGCTACTTAGAGAACCACGAGAAACATTTCTACGATGGTTAGGAGATCGAATTTGGTCGGATCAAGGAGATTTGGTCGAGTTTGGACAAATGGGTAAACGGGTTAGCCATTCATCTTCTCTTCAATTTGGCTAATTTCGATAATATTTCATCGTGATTTCTAGAGGGAACCACTCTTAGGAGGATTAGGAACACTTTTGTGGTGGTGGGGTTGGTTTGGCTAAAAAATGATGATAATAGTAGGTACAAAATTGGATTAGGTCATCGGCCTTCTTTCCTCGATTTCTCCCTCCTCTGAGCGTCGTCTTCTTCCCTAATAGTCAATAATGGTAGATCTAGTGGTGGCCTATCGATTAGTGGTGGTGGATCAAAGAAATTTCGATCGAAGGATGATTGATTTGAAGGAGGAAGTCGACGAGTCCGTGAGTTGACCCGCAAGTGATCCGAGTCAACAACATCTTTTATGGGCTATTTGGTAGAATCTTTTTTCTTTTTTCTTTTTATTTTTGGATCCGTGTCTTATAAATTTTCTAGAGATATGATGGATAGTGAAATTTATATATTTTTAATTTTTTTTATGGGTAGGGGTGATGGGTATTTTAATTAGATTGTTTTGTGTACGGGAATAATTATAGAGGCTAGGTTGTTTTTGTTTTTTTTTTTATAAATAAATGGGTGGTAGAGGCTATTTTTTTTTTTTTTTGTAGAAAGATGAGTGATGGAGGCTAGAGTTTTTTGGGATAGGCGAATAATTGTGACTATAGGTTTTTTTGGGGTTTGGGACAAAACCAATTTTGGTTCTTCCTTGGTTGTGTTTTTTTTTTTTCAATTTCAATAATTGAAATTTTTTAATGCATATTCTCTTGATTTCTTTTGATTTGACACCGATTAATTTTTAATCAAGTTTTTTTTTTAATTTTTATCCCTTTTCAATTATATCCCTATTTAAATTTCACTTAGTCCTGTTTTTCACGTCATTTTTAATTGGATCCTAAATCATCTTCTCAATTTTTTTTTATTACTTTTCTCTTATTTTTTTTTATTTTTCTTCTTGTTTTTCCTTTTTTTTTTTTAACTTAAAAAAGGGGAATAATTCTAAAGAATTAAAATTCTAAAAATTTATTAAAATACCTAAAAATCATGAAAAGACAAACTATGGAATATTTCAATTTTTTTTTTTCGAATTTTTGAATCTCTTGTTTTTTTTTTTTTTGAATTTTTAATGTTGTATGAAAATACATGAGGGGTCAAAAATGGGTTTTTATAGTTGCCCATTCTTTACAATACTTATGATTCAAAGTCAAATAAAATATATATTTTTCAATGACTTTGCACAATAAGCTTCTTAAGAAAGATTATTTTTACAAGGTTAGTCCGATTGTTTCGGATGACCTTCCATGACAAAGTAAAATGTGATGGTCTTGCTGTGAAGGATATTTTTCCTTAATAAGTAAAATATGATGGTCTTGTTATAATGGATGGTCTCGTCTTAAAAAGTAAAATACGATGGCCTTTTTGTGATGGACGACTCGTCTTTAAAAATAAAATGCGATGGCCTTTTTGTGAAGGACAACCTGTCCTAAAAAGTGAAATATGATGACCTTGTTATGATGAATGACTTGTTCTAAAAAATAAAATACGATGGCCTCGTTGTGAAGGGTGACCGACTTTGAAAAGTAAAATGCGATAGCCTTATTATGATGGATGACCGATCCCGAAAGTAAAATGTGATGGTCTTGTTGTGAAAGACCACCTATCTTGAAAAGTAAAATGTGATGGTCTTGTTGTGATGGACGGTTTGCCTTATAATGTTTTTTAGGGTAAGGGAATAATTGGGACTTAGGTTTTATAGGTAGAAGATGAATAATTAAGGCTCTCTTAAAAAATGAAGTGAAGTAGTATTTATATATGGATTTTTTAGGGTTTGGGATGAAACCAATTTTGGTTCTTCCTTGATTTTTTTTTTTTAATGTCAATGTATATTCCATTATTTTTCTTCACTTTGCTCCTTAATTAAAATTATTTAATCTCTATTCTCTTGATTTCTTTTGATTTCACACTAATTAATTCTCGACTCAAATTTCTTGATTTTTATCCCTTTCCAATTGCATTCTTATCCGATGGTCACTTGATCCTCACTTTTCACGTCATTTTCAATTGGATCCCAAATCATAATATTTATTTTTTTAATTTTTTTTAGTTTTTTCCTTTTTTTCACTTTTTTTTACTTAAAAATGGGGAATAATTCTAAGAAATTAAAATCCTAAAAATACCTAAAAATCATGAAAAAAGACAAACTATGCAACATTCAATTTTGTTTTTGAATTTCTCATTTTTTAATTTTTAATGTTGTATGAAAATAAATGGAGGGTCAAAATGGGTTATTACAGCTTGTCCTCTCTTTACAATGCCTATGGCATAAATTCAAATGAAAAATATGTTTTTCAATGACTTTGCATAATAAACATATAAAGAAAGATTGTTTTTTAACAAGGTTGATATGATTGTTTCGAGTGACCTTTTCTAAAATACGGTAGTCTTGTTATGAAGGGTGACATGCCTTAAAAAGTAAGATGTTATGAAATTATTGTGAAGGATGGTCTCGTCTTGAAAAGTAAAATACGATGGTCTTGTTATGATGGACAACCTACCTTAAGAAGTAAAACGTGATGGCTTTGTTATGATGAGTAACCTACCTTAAAAAGTAAGATATGATAAAGAGTAACTCGTCCTAAAAAGTAAAATGTGATTGTGATTGATGATCCGGTTTGAAAAGTAAAATGTGATGGCCTTGTTGTGATGGGCGATCCGCCTTGAAAAGTAAAATATGATGGCCTTGTTGTGATGGGCGGCCTACCTTAAAAAGTAAAAAGCGATGGCCTTGTTGTGATAGGCGACATGCCTAAAAAAAATATGATGGCCTTGTTATGATGGATGAACTCGCTCCGAAAAGTAAAATATGATGGCCTTATTGTGATGGGCGACCTACCTTGAAAAGAAAAAAACGATGGCTTTTTTGTGATAGATGACCTCCCTTAAAAAGTAAGATGTGATGGCCTAGTTATGATGGACGACTCTATCCTAAAAAGTTAAATACAATGGCCTTATTATGATGGGTGAGATATCCCGAAAAGTAAAATATGAAGGCCTTGTTGTGAAGGGTGACATATCTTAAAAAGTAAAATGTGATTGCCTTGTTGTGATAGGTTACTTACCCTAACAAGTAAAATACAATGGCCTTATTTTAATGGGTGGCCTCGTCTTAAAAAGTAAAATACAATGACCTTATTATAAAGGACAACCTATCTTGATAAGCGAAATATGATGGACTTATTATGATTTACGATCTACCTTAAAAAGTAAAAATGTAATGGACTTGCTATGAAGGATAGTCTATCTTAAAAAGTAAAATTCGATGGCCTTATTATGATGGATGACTTATCCCGAAAAGTAAAATGCGATGACCTTGTTTTGATGAGTGGCTTGTCTTGAAAAATAAAATACAATAGCTTTATTGTAAATGGTGATCTACCTTGAAAACTAAAATGCATTGGTTGCTAGGAAACTCTATATAAAATGACGAATTGGTTAGACAACTCTACCTAAAATGAGAGATGATCACTAGACAACCCTTTCTAAAATAATGAATTGAATTACACAACCCCGTTTGGGAGTAAGAAATGATTGCTAGGCAACCCTACTCAAAATGATGAATTAGATTACACAACCTTGCCTAGAAATGAGAGATGATCGCTAGGCACCCTTACCTAAAATGATGGACTAAATTAGGCAATTCTACCTTAAAGTGATAACTATCATTAGGAAACCATGCCTAAAACGATGAACCGAGTTAGGCAACCCCACCCGATGATAAGAATTATCACTAAACAACCTTACCTAGAATAATAAACTCGGTTAGGTAGCCCTATCCGAAATGAAAAGTGATAGCTAGGCAACCTTGCCTAGAAGGAAGAAATAGGTTAGGTAGCCCTTCCCGAAATAGAGAATTATCATTAGACAACTTTGCTTAAAATGATGAACTAAGTTAGGCAACTCCGCCCGAATACGAGAATTATTACTAAGTAACATTTCCTAAAGTGACAAACTCGGTTAGGTAGACTTGCCTAAAATGAAAAGTTATCGTTAGAAAACCTTTCCTAGAATGAGAAACTATGGTAAGCAGTCCTCCCTAAATTAGAGAATTATTGTTAGGTAAATTTAACTAAAAGGATGAACTAAGATACACAACCTCGCTTGAAATAAGAATTATCGCTAGACAAACTTGTGTAAAATGATAAACTAATCTAGGTAACCCTACTTGAAGTGAAAATTATCGTTAGTCCGTCTTACATAAAATGATGAACTAAGTTAGGCAACCCTACTTAAAATAGAGAATTGTCGTTAAGCAACCTTTTCTAAAATGACAAGATAAGTTAGGCAACTCTATCTAACTATGAGAAGTGATCATTTGGCTACCTCGCCTAAAATGATGAATTAAATTTGGTAGCCTAACGTGAAATGAGAAATTATTATCGTGAAATATTGCCTAAAATGATGAACCCAATTGGCAATCCTACTTGAAATGAGAAATGATTGTTAAGCAACCTTACCTAAAAAGATGAACCAAATTGGATGCCCCGCTTAAAATGATAGTCTATGTAAAGTGACCTTACTTGAAATGATGATCTATTATGAGGCCACCTTACTTGAATGAGGGTCCATTGTGAGGCCATCTTGCTTGGATGATACACCATTGTTAGGTAATCCTACCCGAATGATAGTCTATTATGAGATAACCCCGCCTAAAGATAATCTAGTGTAAGGTGATCATGCCCGAATGATGATCTATCGTGAGGTGATGGTAGTGCATCGAATGCTCTAAATTAATTAAGTCCTTACTAAACCTAATTACTATACCGTAGCTAGGGTAAATAAAAGTCAATCCCACGGAGAATGACTTGATCAATATTTATTTTCAAATTATTATAACGAGTTTAATGAAAATAAAAAATGACTTGATAAAACATAGTAAATGGGGGGCTTGGTTCTTGAGTAATTAATATAATATAAATAAATAAAAATTTAAAGAAAAAATAATTAGATTAAAGACTCTAGTTCTCGGTTTAATTTCCACCCCCACATGCAATGGACATAAACAATCATTACATTATTCTACCTTGTTTGTTGGAGTTATTGATCCTAGGCAAAAACAAACTTTTTTAATCTAATTTTTCCCTTAGTTTATCACTACTGAAATAAGCTCTTCAATTAGATTCTAACCCTTGAATAACCTAGAATAACCTCTCTAAATTTAGTTCAAGGTAGCTTTAAGAGAAAGGAAAAACTAATTTAAACAAAAATCATAGAAGTTTAGAGTTTAGGATATATTATTCACACTAACGGAATGAAAAATTATCCATAATTATCTATTACCATTCATTACTTATTGATTAGAAATAAGACAATTATACATCACAATCTCTGAATTTAATAGTTAATTTCAATCTAAATAACTTAGCGAGGCCTTTATTAAATCATCCAAACGAGAAAATCATAAATCAATAATACGGAATAACATACTCAATTCTAATAATAAACATGGATAAGAAAAACATTACTAATAATTTATTACACCAATGACATGATTTTGGGCTTTAAAATCCCTTTGAACTTAAAGGAAGAAACTTAGCCACACATGTTGATAAAGAGTTTAGAAAAATAAAAATAAGTTCTCTTAAAAGTTTTATCTAAAAACATCATCTTAACCTAGCCACCAAGAGACTTATTTATACCTAATTTTGGATGCATAACCAACTTAGAATCATAGCCTATAATTACTAAAACCTTTCCTTAATTGTAGATTCTTAAAATCATAAAGTTTCCTCAACGGAATAGGAAATAGAACTAGTGTAATAACTTGTGACCAGAATTAGAAGTAGAAAACAAATTTGTTTGGACTTAGGTTCTTGAAGAAAGTTGTAGCCTTGAATTTTCTATCTACTTTGGGCTTTTGAATCACCTAATTTAGCCTCTAAAAGCCTAAATTGCATTCTATTTAAATTTTAGTGGTTTGTCAAAAAATTTCTAAGTTCTAGCTCTAACTTTACATCAATGCCTTAAGGACCAAAATATCTCATATTTCGACCAATAAAACCTTTTGGAATCATTGGGATGTCCTATACAACTTTTTTGAGACCACTTTTAATTCCGGACTCATCTTCCATACCCGAAATCCGTATAAAGCCTAAAAGTTCATTTACACATATGCTAGAAATTTCACTTTAAAGTATATTTTCGTAAAACTTTCCAACTAATTTCCTATTCATTAATTTGAACATAAATGAGCACAATAAGAGATAAAACATCATAAATAGACCAACTGAATAGAGAATAAATGCATACAAATTATGCCTCTATTAGGTGACCTTGTTTGAATGTTGATTTAGGGAACGCGAGCCCTTTATGATTCTATGACTTTTGAAATTTACTCTTGAATGATGATTCTATCTTTTCATTTGAGATAACGTTCCTAAAATATATCAATGAGGTTGATTAAAATGGTTAGTTTCTTACCTATAGAAACGTAGGTTGCCCCACCTTATCGACACTCAACTCCCCCTTTGGTGTTTCGTTCTTGGCCATTTGGACTTTTGTACTCGAACCATTAAAGGATCATGTATCCTATAAAGATGTGAAATAAATAAAAATTTCCTCCATCTAGGGCTCCAAGATCAAGCCGTTGAATCTACTAACCATACATACATGAATAACAAGCTATAAGTTAAAGGATTACCTCTTATAGCACATATCTAAATTCCTTTTTAGTAAAGTCGTCCAAGTATCCGACCTCTATTGATGATCCACGTAGTCTAAGTATCCATAAAAAAACACTCAAAATTAATGGGGTGCTAGCTTCACTTTTTCCGATTTTGTATTTTCTCCGGAAATAAATCTCGAGCAATTTTGCGACAACCTTAAAAGAGAGGGAAATAATATTTCTTGCTAGGGTTTAGGAGAAAACTTTTTTTTCTTTATTTTCTCTTTTTCCGTGTGTCTTAGGTAATTTTTAGGCTAGCCGAATTTTCTCTCTCCTTTTTCTTTCTTATGTTAGCCGAATTTTCTCTCTCCCTCCTATTTATTTATAGGAGAGTTTTATTGTCCTTCAAGGATAAGGAAAGGGATGACTATGAGTCCATAAAGGACTCTAGATTGTTACTTTCTTATTCTTCACGGATGAGGAGTTATTTTATGTATAGACTATTTGATTATTATCTTTAAAACATTCAACCTTATCCGATAAGGTTGATGTTTATTCTCCCACCAAAATTATTTTAAGATTTTAATTAAATCTAATGAGTCAAAATTATTTTAGCCCAATTAATTTATTTGAACTATTCAAATAAATATTCTTAGATTATTTTGACGGGATCCACATTAGGAAATAATTTTTCAAAATACCCTTTAACCTAAATTAGGAAACTCCTTTCCTTTTAGGTTATTTATTTTTAAATTTGAAACTAACTTCCAAATTAGAAAATATATTTCTAAAATAAGAAACTTTTCATTTTGAAAACTCTTTCCAAAATAGGAAACCTTTTATAATTGGAAAACTTTTCCAATATCTTTGCTTCTCATTTATAATATGAATACTTAAACTTTTGCGTGTGACTTAATAAGCTTCTAGATATGTTAGCAATGTATCAAGAATGAAAGACTCCTCTTTTATCTCTGGACACATAAATCAAGATTGACCTCTAGCAAGGCATTATAACTATCCAATTCTATAAAAGGATTAATTAATCCATTATTACATTTCTCGAGCATGATTACCATAAAATTCAGTCTTTATGTCAACTTATCACAAGTGTGATCTAAAACTTGATTATCGAGTCTTATTCGATTATGATCACATAAGTTTTCTTCGATTCTTAAATGTCTTAGCTCTTAGAGTAGACCAACTATGCTCTATCGATGTAATCCTACTATGGCTATAGATTCTTGAGCGTACACTTATTGAAGTACAATATGTTAACTCCTTTAGCATACAAGGAATGACATGTCTTATTTTAGTCATACACCTATCTTCATTGGATTCCTAGTGTGCCCAACGAATCACCCATATGTAACCCATTAATGGGTCCATCAAAACTAGTGTCAAAGTGCATAAGTCCTCTAATGAGATAACCGTGATGACTTCAAGTCTAAGGACCATTTATACCCATCTCGTATGAGATTCCCATAGAGTAAAACCAAATGGGTTCTCTTGGCAAGTCAAGTCCAATTATACATTCTCTAACGTAAATCACCTAACTACCGGCTTTGGCATCACCATGTCAATAGGTGTGAGATCTCCTACTCGCTATCACATAGCATAAGCATAGGACTCACAAGTCTATCCGTATTTGTCAATGTCCATTCTTGACAATACTACGACTTGGGACATTTAATGATATGGTTTATGTGCATTAGTTTTTGTCTCACATCTTTCAATCAATCATAATTGTAAATATTTATCATAAGGACTTCTATCTAATTCTACTGAATTTACCAACATGTAAACATAAGAATTAATAGAATAACTTCTTTATTATTATTGCAATAATATATTAACTTGAGCTTATCCAAACATGGTTGGATCTTGGGCATCAACATTAATAACCATATCATGCAATACTATCAAAATGTTCTATACCTCATGCCCTAATCATTGTTCTTTAAAAGCTTAGGATTTTCACTTTTTCTAACTAGCTAAGGTAGATGGAATTTTCTAAACTTTTGAAGTTGACAACCATCCACTCGTTACGATCTCCCCTATGAGACCATGCCCAACTACTTCAATTGCTTATGAAACTTTTATTGAGTCACTATCCTTCCTCGGGACTACTTTTTGTCCTTAGCTTGATAGCTTTGGTAGCTTTGATTATCATTGATCCAATTAACATGACGATGTCATTGTTTGAGTACTCAAGTGTTCTCAATTTTACTGATTATCATTTAATTAGATCATGGGATGTCCTTAAGTATTAGTTGAGATCATGCATTTGTCTGCTCTCTTGGCACAATCATTATTTGTGTTTGGATTTCATCTTTTTATGCTTATATCATAATTTATAAAATGGTTTTGAAATTTTCATCGTATTTTGAGAAAAAATATTTGAAAGATATTTGATATCCATGGATTAAATTGTGAACTTGAATAATTCTCTTGAATGTAATTCGGATCATTTGAAAGAAATATAGAGATGTTCCAATGAAAGTATTTTCATTCATGAAGATATTCAAGTTAATTAATCAAGAGTCAAAATATGACATTCAAATGCTATAATGTAATTTCTTCAAGAGAGTTATTAGGCTAAATTGGCAAACATGTTTGGATCATGCAAGATTTGTACAAAACCTAGTTTTTGATGCTATTGATGGCAAATTATCAAATGATAAGTTTGTTTTGGCGAATTGAAAAGCTTGAGTAGAAGGTATTTTGAAAAATTAGGTTTTGAATGATAGTCTTGCTCTAGGATATCTTTTTTTTTTTTTTTTTGCCTCGAGTTTGTTAAGACAAACTAATGATATGATGTCATAAAGAGTGACAAATAGCATACCAACTAGTTATTTTTTTCTTTTCAAACTTTCTTCTTTTTTTGAGAGGTTGAAATTCACAAGCATAAGTAAACTATTCTTGATCGAAAGGGCTTGTAAAAATATGTAATGTAGGCTATGATTGGAAATAATGAAAAATGGATATATAAAGGTTCAAAAGTGTTTAAGGGTTTCATGACATAGGATTATTTTATTATCCATAGAAATCTCTTTAGGCAATGCCATCTACACTTTATCACTTTGGCCGTCAATTAGGCTTTTATGTCATCTTGGCATTCATGAATTTCTTTTTGTAGGCTTGTTACATCGACTTTATCATTTTGATTATGAATTTTTTTCCTAGCCTCGGCTCTCATTGTCTATTCATCTCAATTTTGACCCCTATCTTGTCTTATAGTTTGTATTAGGAATGCTCTTTTTCTTTTTTTTGTTTCTTTCCCTTTGTTTTACATTTATTTGTTTTTTAGAATCATTGATGGGGGTCTTTTTGATAGAATTCTTTTAGAGTTTCATTGACCATTTATGCACTTTGTACTCGCCATTCGGTATGAAGCGTGATCCTAGTTTTGGTTATTGTGAAAGAAATCATCAAAGTTCAAAGCAAGATGATAAAGGATAAAAATTTTGAAAGATATATGCAACATGCCTTCCTTCATCTCGAAGGTTGATTCGTCTATGTTGATAAAAGCTAATCTCTTTTCAAAAATTATTATTATTTTGAAAAAACCTTAGGTTAACCTAAGAAAAGAAATGTTGAATGTAATTTGAGATCATGACTTGAGGATGTACTAGTCATCGCTATTTAGGATACTAATCATTTAGTCTTTCAACTTTGGGCTTTATGAAGTTTTCCTAAGCAAAATTTTCCCTTGAGAGTTTGTTAAAAAAAAAAAAAGGATTTTTTTTTTAGTTTTAATAAAAGAAGAAATTGCCCCTTATTTTCTATTTAGAAATATTAGCAAAGAAAAATATATCTTTGGGCTTTAACGAAATGAAGGATTACCTCTAGCATCTATCTATTATGCTTTAAAATTAGATCAATCTTTTGAATATTTTTTTTAATAAATTTTCCATTATATTTTCTTCATGGAGGAAGATGTAATGCCAAATAATACTTTCAAATGAACATCTCCCGATTTTCGATCGGACAATATGAAATTATGGAAAGTGAGTATAAGCTATTTCTTCATTAAAAAACATGACTCAATCCATGCAAAGACCAAAAAAAATTTCTTTAATTCAAAATTTGAAAAAATTAAAATAATGTTGTTACAAATTGTGAGCATATCTTTACCATGATTTTTCAAACTCACTCAATACTTTTCATCCCTTATGTTTTCAATTGTATGGTTTAGGAGCGATTTGTGATTATATTAGAAGCATTTAGACCACTTGTCAAAACTAATCCAACCTTATTGATCAAATTCAAACAATTTCTTTCTAAAAGCAACATAAATCATTAATGTTATACCTAGCAATACATGAATGACATTCACATCTCTCATCCGGTTTATACCATGGAGGATAAGAGGGTTTTAACAAGCTAGGTTGGATTAGGGTGATTTGTCTAATGCTTACTAGATACTCAAACATTTCATCCAATGAGAAAGGTTAGGTGATAGTTGTTCATGGTCTTAAATGCTGAAAAATTTTGAAAGAAACAACTTGCTTAGTAAGTTTAATTAGGAAAATAGGACTGATTTGGTAACATGACTAGTAGGCTTGATTTGTTGAATATGATTGCATTTGGTTTTTTTGGATATGGTAATATTTGAGTTTGGTAAGATTTCGAGTTATTTTGGCTATTAGGTTGGATGTGTATTAGGTAGATGTAGGATTTTAGATGTTTGTTGGAATTTTCATTGCCATATCTTTCTCAATTAGTTCATCGATTTCTAGGCCGAGAGGATTTAATTCTAACTTGGTATATTTCACCATCGTTCCTTTTGATATCACTCGTCTCTTTTATTCTCGGAACCATTGGGAACCTTATCAAATTTAATCAAATGTTCCATCATTTTAGCAATGATGAAAATATCGATCAAATTAGAGGAGGGATTCATAATCAAACACTTAAAGTATGGTGATCAATTCTTGTTCGAGTAGTGACGAATGAATCTAAGTTGTCACCTTATGCCACCTCTCGGGCATATTCCTTAACGATTTTTTAGGCCTTTTTCCATATTAAACTTTTATTTTTTTTATAAAGGCATCTACTAGATCCCTCTATTTCTTAATTTTGGTGCTATCCGACCTTATCTATCGACTTAAAGTAGATCTACCAAGGCCCTCATGGAAAAAAGTGTATAAACAACTTCTCCTTAAGCACCACCTCGACCATCTTGCGCGAGTATACTTTCGGATGAGTCATTGGACATTGATTGCTAATATACTTGATGAATTCGATACTTTGAATTTCTTAAGAATTACCATATCAAGTACAAAACATATTTCAACGACTCTTACGGGGTCATAGACATCGATTCCTTCAATAACCCTAAAGTGTTCTTCGATGGTAGATAGCTTATCTATACTAGGCCTCTCTATCACTTGGACTTTAATGGTTTCCTCACTAGTGAGGCCTATAGTAGGAGCTCATTGCATCTATGGTATTTGTAGACCCATTGTATAAGCAAATAACTTAATATGATACGAAGTCTTAGCATGGAATGATGTTGAGCCCAAATTGGTGGATGATGCGATAGATGGCATTAGGAGGGCATGGAGCATATCACCTTTAGCTTGGTCCGGGTTTAAAGTTTTTCCCCTAATTGGTAATGATAACAATGCTTTTTTCTAGCGGATCGATTAGGCAAGCAATTTTCCCTTTTATGGTATCGAGCTTCTATTAGTAAGCTAATTACCATTGTGCTCTTTCTTCATTCTCCATTTGATGATGCTTGAGTCGAATGTAGTGGATTCGAGGAGAGAGTTGAGTTTTTGTGAGGCAACCTATATTTGAAGTTCGAAAACAACTCAAATAAGATATATGCGAGTGAATGTACATTAAATATATACATGCATGATGTGAACCGAGTTTGATATGTTACTTTATTATTATAAATCTTCAAATCAAGACGAGTTTGTATTGAGGATGGGCTAGATCAAGTTTTTTAATACTTGCCGAGGATACAACTTCATAGATGATTTAAGAAACATGCCTATCCCGCATTAGATTTATCTTTTATAGGATTTTTTTTTGTTGGAACTCCGAGTGATGAGTGCATCTTATGACAACAAACACATAAGAATTTGAAATTTGGACTTACACATTTTAGATATGACTTAGAGTTATTTTTTACTAAATGACGGGGACATTGTTTGATTTATATTATAATGATCAAATGTTACAATCACTTAGATCGTATTACAATCCTCATGATATTTATCATAACCCAAATTTTGGGTCATCTTTGTTTTATTTCTTTTAGGTTCTATTTATCATGTTTTATTTTATTTTATATTATTTATTAATTTTTAATTTTAATATTTATTGTTACAAAAAAAGAATCAAAAATACAAAAAAAAAAAACATATATATATAAAGATACAAAATATATATATATAAAATAATTACATGATTGAATATAATCAAGCTGAAGTTGAAAAATTGAGGATACAATTAAAAACCTTAGAACTCGAAATTACTATATACGGAGACCTAATTAAAAAAATTAAAAGTACGAGGATTATAGTGACATGCCTAATTGGAGCAATAATAATAATAATAATAATAAACTAAGCTTATAGGGACAAAAATTAACACAAGACATGAACTATATGACCAATTCGGGAACACCCGAATGACTTATCGTCCAAATCTTCCCATAAACGTTCTAGCATGCCGGCCACAGTACCACACCATCCTCGCGGTCCCGTTCATCTTCATCAATGAAGATAACATGCCGGAGGTACAAATAGGCTAGCTGGTCTTTGTACCGAGTTCCTACTCGGGAATTGCATTATACCTTTCCCTTTGTCATCATCACGACCTCGGGAATGGGCCATGACAGAGACGAGGACCAAGGGGACCATGATGCCCACCTCTACCCAAGCAAGACTCATATACTAAACTAACCTCAAATTATGATCGAACTTATACTATAGTCCTTAAATTAATATCACTCAAATTATCACTAAATATCAAAATTATCATAACTTAATAAAGATTTCTTTTTCAACCTCAATACAATTCGTATTTCAATATCCAAAATCAATATTTATAATTCATATTCATAATCAACTCCTAATACATTATCCATAACTATAATTGTAGAGCATCTAAGATTATAATTTAAAACAAACATAGATTCTAAGAAATTACAAGGAACTAAGTTGTATGACCAAATTGTTGACTTCATGAAAGACAACCCAAAAGAAGCAATGAACAATCACTCAATCTCCTGTAAAACTAAAATAATGAGGGGTGAGCAATCCACAACTCAATGAGTAGCTATTATATAATATACTAAGGGAGAAAAATGGACTAAGGAGTAAGAATGATATTTTTAAATCTAAGTCAAAATGCAATGATTATTTCTTAAACACATGCATATACGAAATGCATTTAATATCACAATCAAATGGTTCAAAACCATTTCGCATCGGATCATTAAAGCATTTATACACATATATCATACTCAAACGAAAACACATATATAGGTTTTTTATATACTCATGGGGTAATAATATATCATTGGGTGTGAACACCCTAAGGTTACGCCGACTAGGTTTTCGTATCTTGGCTAACACACGGTCTAGCATTACACCTCTCCTCGCTAGACCGTACCTCATATCATTGAGCTCAAAGGCTAACCTTTGGTAGCTAGGTTCCCTAGGGTCTCAAAAATATTTTCAAAAACCAAACGTACTTGTATATTTTTCAAACTCGGTATTTCAAATACCATGCATACAATTTTAGAAAATACATATATATTCAAAATAATGAACATATCATATTCATTCAAATCCAAAATCATATATCAATTTTCATAACACATTAAAATTCCTTTTTCTATTCATATCTAATTATTTTGATACAAAAATATTTCGAATATTTAGGGAGTTCATTCCCATCTAAGTTCTAATGGAATGCTTCTAAATCATTCATAATCCAATGATGCATGCCGGACAAAATTCAAGAATGTAAAACATAGTATATTATATAATATCCATTCACAAGTACAATTGAAGAACCAAATGAAAATCAAGATGGTTGAGATGTTGACGTCCACTCCGAAGAATCTAGCATCACAAAATGATGAATCATCCATCAATATCATACACCAAGGAATTATCTCAACAATGAATTATTCTAGAATTAAAACACAAGATTATCGAATAAAAATGGAATTGATTGCAAGGACTCGATTCTATCGTCCTAGCTAGACTCTATAATCTTGCTAATAATTCTAATCCATTGCTTCACTAAATCCCACCACCACCAATTCTTAATTCGATGATGAATTTCCAATTTAAATATTTAATCAATAAATTCTTAATCCGATTAATTTCTAATTAAATGATCCATTACATTCTAATTCACCAAATACTCATTCCATTAACCTTAAATTGAATTTATATAGCTTAATTCCTCATTTCCCTAAAATTCTTTTCAAATAAAACCTAAATTCGAATTTGTTACTATTTATCATCTTTAACCTCTTAATTTCTCAAATTCATTTGATTCCACTTTAAATTAACTTCTTATTTCACTTACCCAAGATAATTAAACATCAATTAAATACTTAGCATCACTTAATCAAACTTTTCCCTAAATAGGTCTTAAAACCCTAACCTTAATCTAAACAATTCCTCAAGCAAATCACAATCCAAAGCAACTTCGATTCAATATCACCCCTAACTATGCATAAATATCACAATTTAAGGATCAATTGATCAAAAATCTTACTTTGAGTCTTTGCTCTCAAATCTTTAATTCTTTCTAGTTCTCCAAGCTTCTAAGCTCCAAGTTGGCTAAGCTCTACTTAACCAACTTGTTCAAGGTTTCTTTACGCTAATTTAACATGGTCTTAGCTTAAGAATCAAATAAGAGAAATTAGGAGAAAATGGGAGAGAATTGCATGAGGGAGGGGAAGAAAAGAAAGAAAATAAAGGGTTGTCCCATTTTTATACCAGCTTTGTATTTTTTTTTTAAATTCAAGTTATTACATTCTCCCCCTTAAGAAAGTTCATCGTTAAATTTTGAGTCTACTCGAACCTTAGTGGATGAGCAATTAAGGATACTTTCTTTTCATTTCCTCTTCGACTTTTGAAGTGGCTTCTTCGATTGAATGATTCCTCCATATGACCTTAACGGACATAATCTTTTTATTCTATAATTTCTTAACTCGAGGGTCTACCACGACCATTAATTGTTCTTCATATGAAAAATCAAGACTTAATTCCACCATTTACGGCTTTAACATATGGGATGGATCGAGTACATATTTCCTTAATATGGAAATCTAGAACACTAGATGTACACTTGAGAATTGTGATGACAATGCCAACTCATAAGCTATTGCTCCAATTTGAACTATAATCTCAAACGAGTCTTACGTATCGTGAGCTTAGTTTTCCCTTCTTGCCAAACCACATTACTCCCTTCATCGAATAATCTAAGAGAAATATAAATTCACCAATTTAAAACTCCACATGTTTCCTTTTAGTATCTCGTATAACATTTTTGTCTACTATATACGAGTTTTAAGGCATTCTTGGATCAACTTCACCTTCTTGGTAGTGAGTTGAATCAATTCGAGCCCTAAAGGTTCCTTTTCCCCAGCTTCTACCTAACATATTAGCAATCGATATTTTTTTACCATACAAAGCCTCATAAGGTGCCATATCGATTCTAGAGTGATAACTGTTGTTGTACGAGAATTCAATTAATTGTAAGTGATGATCCCAACTACCTCATACATCTATCATACATGCCCCGAGTATATCCTCTAAGGTTTGTATTATCCTTTTTAACTAACCATCCGTATGAGAATGAAATGTCATACTAAAGTCTAGTCTTGTACCAAATGCTTCTCGTAACTTACTCTAGAATCAAGATGTAAACCGAGTACCTTAATCCGAAATGATAGAGTTTAGAATACCATGTAAGGACATTATTCGATCAATATACAACTAGGCATACTAAGTATACCTATAGGTAGTCTTCATAGGCGGAAAGTGAGTTGACTTATTAGCCTATCCATGATCACCCAAATTGAATCATAACTCGCCTTGGGTTTGAGAAAAACTCATTACAAAGTTTATTGTCACTCTTTCCCACTTTCACTCCGGTAATGGCAACTCTTGTAACATTTCTACTAGTCTTTGATGATCATACTTTACTTATTGACATGTCAAATATCGTGAAACAAACTCGATAATATCTTTCTTCATTCTAATCCACTAATAGTTCTCATGGAGATCCTTATACATCATAACATAACCCGGATGCACGGAATAAGTCGTACTATGAGCTTTTATTAAAATCGTTCTCTTAACTTTAAACTCTTTGACATACATAACTTTTAATGAAACTATGGAGTGCCTCTATTATCCAATCTAAAACCCGGGCTTTTTCTTTCTTATATCTTAGTATAAATATCTTGGATCTCCTCATCATTAACTTGAGCCTCTCGAATCTAACCCACCAAAACCGGCCTAATCTCCATATGGGCCAAAACATTATCCGACTTACTAACTCTAAACACTACTCGAGAATCTTATAATCTATTTCACAAGTTTCTCCATACAAATAATATCTCTAAATCTTTAAAGCAAGAACCACCATCTGCTAATTCCGGGTCATGTGTAGGATAGTTTTATTTTTGTTTCTTTAGTGACCATAAGCTACTACCCTACCATGCTATATTAACACCTATCCCAACCCCACTCTCGAGGCATCATAGAACATCAAAAATCCACCACTACTCGAAGGTAAGGTAAGGATCGATGTCGTGATCAAGCACGTCTTCGACTTTTGAAAGCTCTCTTCATACTTATCTAACCACTAGAATCTCACATTTTTACGAGTCAATTTAGTTAAAGGTTCCGCAATCTTTGAAAATTCTTGTATAAACCTTTAGTAATAAACGATCGGACCCAAAAAGCTTTGAATTTCGTTACCAAAATAGGTCTCGACCAATGGCTTACCGCCTCTACCTTCTTCGGATCCACCATAATCCTCTCTTAGGACACAATGTGCCCCAAGAATGCCACACTCTTCAACCAAAATTCACACTTCAAAAATTTGGTATATAATTTTTGATCCCTTAATTTCTATAGCATTCACCTTAAATAATTATCATGCTCTCTCTCATTCTTAGAATACACCAAGATGTCATCAATAAACAAAATCATAAATTTATCAAGGAAACATCAAAACACCTAATTCATTAGATCCATAAATGCTATTGGAGTATTGGTAAGGCCAAACGACACCACTAGAAATTCATAATGGCCATACTACATCGTAAAAGATAGTTTTGGGAATGTCCTCCTTCTTAATCCTCAACAAATGGTATCTAGACCTCAAGTAAATCTTAGAGAAATAATTTTCACCTTGTAATTGATTAAACAAATCATATATCCTTGGTAATAGATACCTATTCTTCACCCTCACTTTATTTAGTCGATGATTGTCAATGTACAATCTCAAACTCCTATCTTTCTTTCGACAAAAAAAATTAGAGCACCTTATGGAGAAATGCTTGATCGGATAAACCCATTGTCGAATAAGTCTTGACGCTAAACCTTTAACTCCTTCAATTCAGTTGATCACATCCAAAAAGAGGTATAGAGATAGGTTCGGTGTCCAAAAGTAATTTAATACCAAACTCTATTTTTATATGTAGAGGTAATCTAGGTAATTCATCTAAAAATACATCAAGAAACTCCTTAAAAATTGAGACTTGGTCCGAGCTAACCACATTATCATCAGTCTCCTTCAAATAAGCCAAATAGAATACACACCTCTTTCTTATCATCTTACTTGCCTTTTTGGTAGATACTAGGTTAGAGGGTGCTACACCCTTCTCTCCTTGAAAAGAAAATCCTTCTTCTCTTAAATCTCTAAAATACACTATCTTACTATAGTAGTCTAATTAAGCAAGATAATTTGCTAACCAATCCATTCCTAAGATCACATCAAAATCATTCATCTCCAACAATATCAAATACATAATTAAATTTTTATCTCGTTACCCATACATGACATTTCCTAAACCTCAAATCAGCTATCATGCTTTCTCTCCTTAGTGTTGATACCATTAACTACTACTCTAACATTTATGGATTTACAAAACCTCTTAGCAAAATATGCGGACACAAATAAATGGGTCACCCTCAAGTCAAACAACACCCTTGCATAATGTGAAAAGACTTAAAGAATACCCGATACAATGACATTGGATGTCCGAGCATCTTGTTAGGTAATGGAAAAAGCTCGAGCTTAGCCATCACTAGTACTTGTCCGACCCTAACCTCCTAGGCTCCCATGATCTCTATTATCCCATCCTTGACTTTGTTGTGCTCTACCACCAAACCCTCTACTAGGTTGGCCACCAAATCTACCACCATACCAACTTGAGGATAGGTTGGCCACGGGAAGAGCTTATACCCCTTTCAAAGTAGCGAGCTTGTGCTATCTTGTATCTAGGGTAATCTCGGATCAAATGACCATGTTGATGAAAAAAAAGCAAGCTCAAATTCTATGAGAGCATGTACCCGGATAGGGTTTGCCATATACCGGATAGACTACGAATCCTCTTTTAGAATATTGATGGAATGAGTGAAATGACCATTGATTTATACTCATTCGGGATTCACCTTCGCTACTTTATCTAGAATATCTCTTTTGAAAGCTAGAGTAACTCGCATACCGACATCTTGGCTAGATCTAGTACTATAGCCTTTATGCCCATCGAACAATAAGGTATCACTCTTGGCTTTCTTCTTTTGCTCCTTAGTTACCCTACTCTCCATTCTCTTCATTTCAAGCTTATAGGCATAATCAACGGCCTTTAAATAACTTTGAAACCTTTGAGAAAACACCACTATAAAAAGTGAATCTACTAGCCCATTCATAAATCTTTTGACCCTGTTTTACCTCATCGATATTATTTCTAGAGCATAGCTACTTAGCATGGCAAACCTCTTCTCATACTCCATCATCATCGTATCGAAGTTTATACTAATCTTTCAAATTCCTTGGCCTCTTCTTTCCTAATGCTTTTCAATAGTTACTCCTCTAAGAAAGCTTCCTTAAACTATTCCTAAGACCAATCATGTCTCATATCCTATATACACTATTCACTAGCACTTCCCTTAAGCATGAATGCTTCCAGTTTAAATTTTCTCTCCTCATGACATCGAAGCACAACCAATCTCTTTTCTATCTCATCATTGATGTGTATTAGGTCCTCATCATTCCTATCACCCGAATAAGTTAACAACTTTAATTTTAAGAATTCTACCATATATGGGTCAAACCCCACCAATCCCAATTATATACAAGTCATAGAAGTGCTCGCTCCACCCAATCCTTGATTGGTAGACACTAACCTTGTCATAGCTTGAAAAGTTTATTGAATTCCCTCAGCCATCATCTCCATAGTATACTACATAGCACGAAACCTATCCATGATGTCGGCTAGCGTCATCATATTAGGGTCTTCTTCTTCTTCAATGCTACTCCTATTATGAGACTCGTGAAGGTTTAGATGCTTGCCTCGGCCTTGACACCTCCTTTATGTTCACCTAACCTAGTTCTTACCATAGTAGCCTATACAAAACATAATCTAGGTTTAGCATAATTTCAAGGAAATAATTCAAAAGGTAATACACTCAATGGCTAATTCATATAAGTCGTATCCCCTATTTTATTAGGCTCGCTTATACTTAAATAAGATAATAATCTTAGGTTTATAAGAAGAAATTAATGAACTAAATGAGTAAACATAAACCAAAACACATACAAGACTAAGCATAAGTAACACCAAGCAAAAATAATGTGAAAAAACCTAAGTTGAACAAAGGAGACACATGGGCAGAAAAGAGTACACACGAGCATGAAGAACAATTTGGCATGCCCGTATGTGTGTTATCTTAAGAAGTCACATGGGTAAAAAGGGATAAACATGGTTTGTTTTGAAAAGTCACACACCCATGTGTGAATTGGTAAAAAGAAGAGACATGGGCGGAATTGATCCACATGGTTTGCTTTGAAATATAACATGCCCGTGCATGTATTTAACAAAATGAGAGACACGAATAGAATTGATCCACATAGTTTATAGAAGAAATTAAACATGTTTATGTCTAGCCAATAAAATCATAATTCAAATAAAAAAAAGAAAGCCATATGGATAGAAAAAATTTACACGATTTGTAAGCAAAGTTACATTGCCACATGTCATGCAAAATTGCTCTAATGAAGGAAGAAATACCACACGAGCAGTAGCTAGAAAACATGATTTGTGAGGATAAATTAACATGATCGTGTGTCAATTTAAACAAGCCAAATAAAGGGTTTTCACATGATAAAATTCTACTTCTCACTTGTAATTCTAGGTCGCAAACATAAAAACTAAAATGCATACTAACTGATTGATCCATGTGATTCAAAGTAAAACTATGGATTATAGTAGAACCTATACTCTATAGTTATCCTAGACTTTATAACCTATGCTTTGATACTAACACTTGTTACGACCTCGAGAGTGGGCCATGATCGATGCGAGGACCAAAAGGATCGTGAAGCCCACCTCAACCCAAGCAAGCCGCAAATACTAAACTAAACCTCAAATCATGATCAAACCTATACTATAGTTCTCTTATCAATATCACTTAAATTATCATTAAATATCAACATTATCATAACTTCATAAACATTTCTCTTGCAACTTCAATACAATTCATATTTCAATATCCAAAATCAATATTCATAATTCATATTCATAATCAACTCCTAATACGCTACCTACGGTTATAACTACGGAGCATCTAAGATTATAATTTAAAACAAATATAGGCTCTAAGAAATTACAAGAAAATGACTCGTACGACCAAAGTGCCGACTTCACAAAAGATAACCCAAAAGAAGTAATAAGCAATCCCTCAATATCTAATAAAAATAAAATAATAAAGTTGAGCAATCCATAGCTCGGTGAGTAGACATTATACAATATATAAAGGGAGGGAATGGACTAAGTACGATGTTCTCAAATCCAAGTCAAAATGCAACGCTTATTTCTTAAACACATGCATATTAGAAACACATTTTATATCACAATCAAAATGGTTCAAAATCATTTTCCATCCAATCATCAAAGCATTTATACATACATATGTCTTACTAATAGGAAAACACATATATTGGTTTTTTATACACCCGTGGGGTAATATCATATCATTAGGTGGGAACACCCAAAGGTCATGCCCTTCGTGATTAGGTTTTCATATGTTAGCCAACAAATGGACTAATACTACACCTCTCCTACTAGATGAAGCCTTGTATCATCGAGGTTAAAGGCTACCACCCGTAGCACTAGGTTCCCTAGGGTCTCAAAACATTTTTGACAACCAAACGTATTTATATATTTTTCAAACTGATATTTCAAATACCATTCTTGTATTTTTAGAAAATATGCATATTTTAGTAACGAGCATATCATATTCATTCAAATCTAAAATTACATATGAATTTCTATAACATATTAAAATCCCTTTTTCTATTCATATCAAATCATTTTGATACGATAACATTTTAAATATTTAGGGAGTTCGTTCCCATCTAAGTTCTAATGGAAAGCTTCTAAATCATTCATAATCCAATGATACATGCCGGATATAATTCAAGAATGTAAAACACGAGTATACTATATAATATCCACTTACAATATAATTGAAGAACCGAATAAAAATTAAGACGATTGGGATGGAGTCATCCGTTTCGAAGAATCTAGCATCACAAATTGATAGATCATCCATTAATACCATACACTAAGGAATTATCCCAACAATGAAGTATTCTATAATTAAAATACAAGATTACCAAACAAAAGTGAAATAGATTAAAAGGACTCGATTCGATAGTCCTAACTAGACCCTATGATCTCTTTAATAATTTAAATCCATTACTTCACTAAATCCCATCACCACCAATTCTTAATTCAATCATGAATTTCCAATTCAAATATTTAATCAATGAATCCCTAATCCAATTGATTTCTAGCTAAATGATCCATTACTTTCTAATTCACCAAATACTCATTTGATTAACCTTGAATTCCATTTATATAGCTTAATTCCTCATTTCTCTAAATTCTTTCCCATTAAAACTCGAATTCGAATTTGTCAATATTCATCTTCTTCAACTTCTCAATTTCTCAAATTTATTTGATTCCACTTCAAATTAACTTCTTATTTCACTTAAATAAGATAATTAAACATCAATTAAATACTTAGGATCACTTAATCAAACTTTTCTCCAAATGGATCTCGAAACTCTAACCTTAATCTAATCAAGTCCTCAAGTAAATCATAATCCAAAGCAACTTCGATTCAATACCACCTTTAACTACACATAAACATCATAATTTGAGGATCAATTGATTAAAATCTTACCTTGACTCTTTGCTTTCAAATCCCCAATTTCTTCCTAGTTCTCCAAGCTTCCAAGCTCCAACTTGGCTAAGCTCCATTTAATCAACTTGTTCAAGGTTTCTCTAAGCTAATTTAACAAGGTCTTAGCTTAGGAATCAAAGAAGAGAAAATGGGAGAGAACTATGTGAGGGAGGAGAAGAAAAGAAAGAAAATAAAAGGATAGCTAAGTTGTCCCTTTTATATCAACGCCAATTTTTTTTTTTTTAATTTGAGTTATTTCGAGTCACATTGTACCATACCTATAAAACAAAAGAAATGTATGAGACACAAGACAACAAGAGAGAATTTTGGAAAAATTAGTAGTAAAGGAAATGATAGGATTAAAGGAATCGATCTTAGGGTTGAGGATAGAAGGTTGAAAGGTAAAAATAGAGGTTGAATTGGGTTTCAAATAGAAAAGGAAAAAAAAAGATAAGTAATAAGAGAATTGGATGATTTTTGAAAATAAGAAAGAGCAATTGAGGGAATTAGGAGAGAATTGATCAAATTGGGAAATTTTAGTTAAATTGAGTGGCAAAGTGTAGAGCGGGAAATTTTAGAGAGAAGGCTTAAGGTTCTTACTAGGCTTTTGGAAAAAGTGGATTTCGAGGTCGGTATGGGCAAACTAGCTTTTGTTGGTTATTAGGTTTTGGAAGAACATCTTTTTACCAACTACAGCAACAACCATCTACTACCATTGTTCACCTTAAACTATGTCCCGAGTACTCAACCATCTAGGTAAGAAATTGGCATCCTTCATGTCATTACCCCTTGAATTCTTATCAATCAAGTAATGACAAGGATTTCATCACTCACATCGCACTAAAACCTCTTATTGTCTTAAATTTCCCATCGAGTTGGGACTTATAAGATGAAAAAATGGGTTTTGATGCCTTGAAAGGGTTTGGTTTTAGGTTTAGTCGGTTTTATTTTAGGCGTTGAGTGTTGATGAGGGTTAAAAAGTACCCGAAATTTACGGTTCTCGATTTGATATGTAAGAAAGGAAATTTTGTAAAATTTATTAAGGGTTTTTTTTTTAAAAAAAAAAGAGATTGAGGGAGAGTTAATGACTCAATGACCATTGATTGAGTGGGAGAAGATGAAAGGCTGGAGGTTCTTGATGTTCATTTCATCTAAGATTTGATTTTGGAAGAAAAAATAGCCTAATTTATTTTCTAGATTTGAAAGAGAGAAGAGGAGATAAAGGTGGATTTAGGTGATGGTTTAGCGAGTTTGAAGAATAAGAAGCCTAAAGGTTTTGGTATGCGAGGGGAAAAAGATGAGGTAAAGAAATTAGGGTCATAGTATGAGAGGAAGAAGAAAGCTAGTTTTTTTTTTTTTAATGATTTTGGGTCAGGGTTAAATGAAAGGATTAAAGGGTTGAGGAATAGAAAAAAAGATGAAGCCCAACTCGCAAGACTAAGGCTTGGGCTAGGCTTGTTAGTATAGGTGCCCAAGATCCAACCATGTTTTGATATGTTTGAGTTATTATATTATTGTATTATTTATTTTATTAATAATAAAAGAAGTATTTCTATTTGTTCTTTTTTAAAATATTTATTTATTAAACGAATTAGACGAAGTCCATATGATATGCATTTGCATTGGTGATTTATTGAAATATGTGATACAAACACTAATGCACATAAATGATATCATTAAATGTCCCAAGTCGTAGCATTGTTAAGAATGGACATTAACTATATACGATTAGACTTGTGAGTACTATACTCATGTTATATGATAGTAGTAGGAGATCTCACATGTATTGACATGATGATGCCAAAGTAAGCACATAAATTATTTATGTTAAAGAATATATTATTGGACTTGACCCGCCACGAGAACCCATTTGGTTTAGTCTATGCGAATCTCATACGAGATGGGTACAACTAGTCCTTAGACTTGAAGTCATCATGATTATCTCATTAAAGGATTTATGTACTCTCATTTCGATGGACCTAGTAAAGGATTACACGTGGGCGATTCGTTAGGTGCACTAGGAATCTAATGGAGGTAAGTGCATGACAAAGATAGGACATGTCATTCCTTGTATGCTAAAGGAGTTCTCATATCGTATTTCGATGAATATTTCCTCAAGAAATCTATAAGAAAACTAAAAAATAATGATGGGTTTTTCTATCATTATACGGTAAAAATCCATCGCTATCCGGTCTCAATGACGGATTTGCAACAACACATTTTTTTGTAGCAAAAGTCATGCTTGCTATTTTCTTAGAGATAGAATTTTTTTCATCACTAATTCGTAGAGCTTCCGTCACTAAAGTGTAACAAACAATTGTCTCTTCGGTCTCGTAATTGTCATAAAATTGTTGATAATTGGAAATTTTTGTCGCTAAATAGCAACAACATTTCCATCACTAACCTATTCTCCCTAAATTATCTTGCGGATCCATTGCAATTTAGCAACCGTTTTAGCTTCTATTGCTAAAGCATAGTAAGCGATCATCTCTTCGATCTCGTATTTGTTGCAAAACTTTCTCTAATTAACTATTTTCATCACTAAATTGTTCTCGCTAAAGTTTCTTGCAAATCCATCGCTAAACGAAAGAATTTTTTTTAAAATATAAATTAATAGCCATTTAATGTTAATGGTAGTAACAAATAATTAAAAATAACACCTTATTAAAACAATATATATTATTTAATAAAATTAAATAAAGATGTAAATGCATTAAGGTGTACGAAAACAATAAAAACCTTTAAAAAAAAAAATCTAGTGCTCATCATCTCCTACATCATCTTTCGGCTATTATATATTGAGAGAAACAACTGACTCCTAAGTTGTGAAGGGGTCATCAAGAGAGATGTGAGTTTGCTATAAGTTTTGTAAAAATCCCATCATTGTCTACAATCGACTCTATAGAGTGCTAACTTAACTAGCTTCGTTGCTAGATTGTAATCTCTATCCCTTTAATCTTTTTTTTTTTTTCTTGGCTAGAAACCTCATGGTTATTACCATCGGGATACTTCAAAGTGGCGAGTAAGAGCCGACGCCGGAATGAAAGTAATACTTGGACATCCGTGATTCAAGTCCGTACGCTTTCTACTTTTTCTTCCCTTCTACGACATTCAAATATATCTTGAAAATATCGATGTTTGGTGCTCCTTAGCAGCTGCTTCTTGCATTAATCGCACGCGCTCCTAATAATTAAAATAATTATAATATTGAATCATAAATATATTTTTTAAATTATATTGATAGATATATATTTACAAAAATAAAAAACTTACCATTACCATATGAGACCGCTTGTTGACGAATGACCCATTTTCCTCGTTTATACGTTGTCATGAATAATTCGTAAGAATTTGGATTACGATCCAATTTATTATGTTGAAAAAATAGACAAAATAACATGAGATATAATAAATGTAAAAATTAATTTATAATACAATGAATAATAGGATTTATCAAATGTTCGAGCATGCTCAAAGAGATAAACCCCTCCGTATGCTTGGATGGGCCAATACCAACACCATCCATCTCCGACATATGATTTTAGAACTCCCGTCGAGATCGGGCACGAGACTCGGGTATGGTCCAATCCCAATGCCATGCTTCCCATAAATGTTGTTTGACAAATGTGGATCTGTCATTCCTATTCTAAAACCCGTTCGGCATGTCGTAGTATCGCCCGTAGTATTGCCTCCATGCCAAACTCTCCCATGCATCCTTAATCAACACGTTAGCGATTGCATTTCATAAAAAAGTACTTCTACATGAATTAAAAAAAGTACATTTCATATTAAATTAATATTTTCAATCAAAATATAAGTAAATAATTAATTTGTTACCCAAAACTCATTAAAGTAGAAGTCTTTCGTCTCGATGAAGCTAGCGACGTCCAACCATTTCTTGAAAATTGCGGTGATTTTTGTGGAGCACTTGCTTGATGGAGCCAAGTTATCAAACAAAACAAATAAATAATAAATAAGTGAATTAATAATTCTAATATAATATATGGAAATATAAAATTAATTACTATATGTAAAATTTATTACTTACTAGTTATTCATGATCTAAATGATACATCCATCATCGGATCTAATAGAGCTTCCTCGAGTTAAAAAAACTATTGTGAGGACATCCGCAACGGGGGCACTATCGATAGGGGCATTAATGGTGGAGATTCCAACTTGCTAATGCCACTATCTAGTCTATGGCTCTAGACACTTGCACTAGCAGGTGCAATGTCCACATACATTACGCCATCGGAGCAACGGCCGGTAGCATCTCGACCATATCTATTCAATTCACATGGCATAATTTTAGAATAACACTTGAAATAATTTAACAAATACAGCAAATGAATAATAATTTGACTCAAAATATATTATAAATTTTTTTCCTAAAAAAAACAAAAATTCAGCATAGTATCTTCGTAAATTGGATATTTTCGTATTATTGAAAATATCATCTACATAAAATTCAACACATCCACAACGCTAGAACAAATATTTTAAAAATACATAATAAACAAAATGATATAATTTAATAAACAAAACAAATAAAATTAATTTTTAATTTTAATTATCATAATTATCTTCTAAATTTTTCTCTTCCTCAATCGATTCTTTATCATTGGACTTACTATTTATTATTATTATTTTCAAGATGTAATCGATATTGCCACTATGCTTGTAATGTTCTTACCATAGGCTCCCTGGATCATTCAACAATGAACCCAATTTTTGTAGTTCCATAATTATTCGCTACACACAAATATATATATATATATATATATGTATGTATGTATGTATCAAGTCTTGATCTAAACACGATAATCTTGTTATCGATGATGTTTAGCGATCATAAAAATATATGTATCAAAATATAAAGTTACCACTCAATTTTTTTAAAGTAAAAACTAAAAACATAAAAATATATGTATCAAAATATAAAGTTACCACTCAATTTTTTTTAAAGTAAAAACTAAAAACATAGAAACTTAATACTAATCTTAAGAGTTTGAGTTAAAAGAGTTAATTATAGAACTAGAGAAGATTACGGAAACACTAGCTAGTGTGCTATAACAATGAAATTATCTTATGAAAATTTATTTATACAAGTCAATTTCGGATTTACTTATTTATCTATTTGAGAGTTTGATTATTGGGTTTTTTTTTTAAAAAAAAAAACTCAAATAGAATGATTTGAAGACAAAAAAAAAAAAAAAAAAAAAAAAAAATTCAGCCTCTCGCCTTACTGCCTAACTTGTTATTAGGTTATTATACCCCACTTGAAAAGATGGAAATCATAGCACATTAGGATAAGGATGATTGCCATTGGGACATTATAATCAAAACTTTTATGATCAGTTTTAAGTTTATCTTAATTTTTACTTTTAAAATTTTGATTGGCTACCTTACATCTTTAAATTATATTTTTATGATCCTCGAAATGTGAATTTATGACAGCGGAGTTAACATAACTTTTGTTTCTGACAGCCATTTGAACTACAGAGCAGAAAGGTGTTTTTACTTTTTAGAGGGTGATGGAACTAATAAATGATGTCGTTTGTTTAATGCACCGGAACGCACTTGGATCAACTAATTACTTTACAAAGCCCAGATTCTATGAAATAAAATTAAGCCCATTATACAAACACTATTATTTATAAAAATAAATAATAAAAAAAGCCTGGTTCTCATAAATAATCCCAAACTTTCTTTTCAAACGGCAAACTTCAACCTTTGTCAATATAACCCAACATGACGCTATTATTTTAAATCCAGATAATTGCACTATACGCATCTTAAGTTTTGATTTTTTTCTACCGAGTGTATAAATTTTAATTTTTTTATTTAAATATATTAATTTTGTTAAAATTACCAATCAAATATTTTTGTCAATTTTTTTGTTAATTGATAATATGTCCGGTACTATCAAAATATCAAATTATAATTTTATTCCTTTCTCAATTGAGTACATGAATTTTTTTAGTACATCAATTTTTTTTAAAACTATCGATGAAATATTTTCATCACTTTTTTTTATTAATTAATGATGTATTCGATTATAAAATTATAATTTTACCCTCTTTTGTTGAAAAAAACTCTCTTTAAATTATTTTACTATTTTATAAGTTGACACATAATTAAAAAAATTATTTTTGATCTCTAAAATTTCAAACTAAACTCAATTAGATTGTTGTTAAAAAAAAAAATCAATTAGGTTTAAAGGTGAAAATTGAATAAAAACATAAATGAGTATTCTCGATAAAAAATCTCACATTTGTGTTTCCTTCAATTTTCACACTTAAAACCTAATTGATTTTTTTTTTTAACAACAAGCTTTACTAAGTTTATATAGTTCGAGATTTTATAACTAAAAATATATATTTTAAATTTTTTGTCAAATTTTAAAAGGATAGAATAATTTAAGGAAAAAGTTCCTTACAACAAAAGATGAAAAAAAATATAATTTGGTATTCGAACACATTATCAATTAATGAAGAAATTGACGAAAGTACTTAATTAATAGTTTTGAAAAAATTGATGAACTCAATCTGAAAAAAATTAAATTTCATGTATTCCATTGAGAAAAAGTGCAAAATTATAATTTAGTATTTTGAGGATAATGGAAACATCATCGATTAACCAAAATATTGACGAAATATTTGACTGATAGTTTTGAAAAAGATTAATATACTAAAATGAAAAAAAAATTAAAGTCTTGATTGAGAAAAGAGTATTGAAAGTTGGTATATTTATATTGTAATTATCCCTTTTAAGCCCTGGTCTTTCAAATAGCAAAAATTAAAGAAACTAATGCATGCCCCGAATATTCAGGTTCTTGTATTGAAAGTCAACAAAATTTCTCTAAATTTCACATCATATAATTAAATAACAAATTACATGCACTGTTGCACACATAATTGGTTATACAATTCATGACATTAAAAAAAACATGTACATTTTTTTTTTTTTTGGTCATAAATGAGAGGTTTGAACATAGATTTGTTTAGACAGAGGCAAACATAAATGTCAACTGAGCTATGAACATCTAGAAAATCATACAGCACATTTAATAAGTTAGCCCCCTAAACTTTCAATGCTATGTTAGAACTCAAGTTATTTGTCTTGTTGGTTAAAGCTCATTCAAGGAACCGTAAAAGTGAATTTATATTGGAAGTATTCCTGTTCCGGCAGTGTAGTATTCCTGCTTGTGGGTCAAGTAAATTATTGGAAGTCAATATATAGTGGGCATATATATGCTCTTGATAATGGCTGGAATAACACAAAAGGATTGCCAAAGGAACTTGTGGTGTGCCAGTTTTTTTGCCTTGCGGTGTGAGATAGTAATGCTTGTCATTTTCGAATCCAAGGGCAAAATATGAAGTGACAAAACAGGAGAAGAAAAAGTTTGGTATATCATGGAGGGCAATTTTTGTGGTCATCATGAATATGTATGTATACATATATTTTTCTGTTCTTCCAAACATACAAACCAAGCCCATCATGTTCCTCAAATTTTTGTCGGCATATATTTTTCTTTTTTGTATTTTTAAGAAATTAGAAATGAACAAGAAAATTGTTATAAAAGATATCATCTTATGACCTGGAGAATGTCAGTAAAAGAAAAATGCTGCATTTGTAACTTTTTATTCACATTTTTTAACAATCAACAAATATCACATTTTCTTTTAGTCCAATTGATACTCTTATCCTCCTCCTCCTCCCCCTCCTTTTTAAATCTCAAATTCCAACGGTGCTTCTGGATCGAGATATAATAATTTTTTCAATCAAATTAAGACATCTCCATCTCACATATTGTGAACAAACTAGCTAGGATTCTTGTAAGAGCTAGCACAACTGGGCACATCAATTGTTGAAATGTTGTGATGGCTTTTGGCAGTAGGGTAGGTAAATCTCCCGGTAAACCAAGAACTATGTTCATATGACAATCTTGGGTAACAAAAATTAGCCCACCATTGTTTATTTTTAGATACTAATTAACAATCTCGTACCAGCAAACAAGAACGCCAAAATTACCAAGAAATTGACTTTTATGGTTTCTTGAATGAGCTTTAACCATCAAGACAAAGTACTAACATTCAATTTTTTCTTCTGCCATTGTCTTGGATGATATTAAGAGGTCATTACTAATAAATTACAAGTCCATTAGTTATTTCATTCAATATTTGAATCCCAATATATAAAACTTTTTTTCGAAAAAAAACATAATTAAAGCTTAATCAAAGAAAGATTTATTTTCAATATAACTGATCCGAAAATACTTTAATTTTTAAAGTAGTAGTAGTAGTAATAATAGTAGTAATAATAATAATAATGTGGTTTCATGTTTCTGTATATTGGCTTAAGCTTTGAGTCGCACAATTGGATGCATTAAGCTATAACATTTATGATTATATTTTTTGTTTCGAATTAAAAATTTAGGGCATTCTATTGGAAATGAATTATTTTTGGGAAACATGAACTTCAATATTCAGTTCTAAATCAAGTATGCATGTCGAGTTTTACACTCTTTTATGGTTCTGTTTTGTCGTTGTTTTAGTATTCTTATTACAATTTTTATGGATGTTTAACATTAACAAGACCTCCTCATATTTTTGTGTTTAATATATAAATTGTCTTGATATATTTTTTTTAACTGGGAAAAACTTTAATTATTTTGATTTTTTTATCTTTTTTCAAATTCCATTGAAAATTTCACTCCTTTTAAACTAAATTTCTGGCTTCGTCATTGGCCGTCCGGCTTAATCATCGTTGGAACTTTTCTCTAAATAATTAATTTAGTATTTGGATTCAATTAGATATGTAAGTTGTAAGTCTCAAATTTAATTTAACTACAAATTGTGCCTATCTCTTAAAAAACTTGACAGAAAATTTAAAAACCGTATAATTTTTTTTATCCAAAATATCTAGTTATGTATGGTGGTTTGATGGGACGAGATCTCAGTTTGTCACTTAATATGCATACTCACCTGCATTATTTACATTTTAAAAACTACTAACTTTTTGCAATTTTCTTAGAGCTGACCAGAGAATGAGGTATATAGGGATCAGAGAAGGTCCCTCCACTGGAACAGCTTGCTAAGTGCTCAAAACATGCAGACGTAAAGAAGTCAAAAAAGGAGAGGATGTGCTTATCTTCGTTTGGCCAAAAGAAATGGAATAAAGTAACTCAATCAATACCAAAATGATGCTTTCCAAACTGATCTCTTCAAAAATTCTACATTCCTCCTTTGAAGCACAAAACTAATAAGGCAATTATTTAGCTTAATGATTTCTTCAAAAACTAGATTTTGATTTATGTTGTATCAAAAGAAGAATGTTGACCCTATCATGTCATCCTTTTTCAACCAACATTGCTATAGCAGATCATAACAGTTTGGATGCCAAGAAATTGGGTTTATCACCAACAAGAAAACACTCAGACTTGTTATCCAAAATTTTGTTTATAAATACTATAATGTTATTAAATGAACGGAACAGTTTTTGGCTAAGTATATGATAGAATAGGGCATTGTCTCAATTTAAGAACGTTGGAGTTTAATTAAGTTGATTTGAAATATATGATTAATTTTAGTGACTATGACGGATCAACATTAATATATCATGCATGATTAATTGTTCTCAAAAGAGCTAGGCTGAAGTAACTTTCAAAATAATTTAATTATCATCACTATATAAAATATTCAAGTTGGTTTTTTTCTTCCTTCCTTATTCTTTGCAATCTTTTATATATGTTAATTAAACAAGTTCTTAATAGAAAATTAAGACTTTGAAATGAGTATGTCGTAGTACTATATATGCCCTCCGTCGGTTTAATTTCCTGCCCAAATAAGGAAAGCACGTATTCCTGTCTAGAAAAAGTTAGGTTCCCAAAAAAGGATAAGTCCAACAAGCCGCTGCCATCTGCATATATTGGAGGAAAATCAAGAGACAGAACGTGGGGATGATACCAATTATAGCTAGATAGTTGTCTTTATTCTTCCTCTCGACAGAAATGGGGCTCCTCTCCCAATTGATGGAATGGTATTTGGCCTTTTATAGTCCGTTCTATCCATTGATGTATGCCTTCCAATTCGTTTGGATCACAGAAAAACATGTCAGCATGATATTTTTAGTTGGAATCTAAATGGGACAGCAAAAATGACACTAATTTTTTTTTTCCTTCTTTTTGGCCCTAATGTTTCATCTTCTCATGTCATATATAATTAATGTGGAATATTTCAATTTAATTAGTCATATTTTACAAGCCGAAAACAACATAAAAGATAAATTCGAGTTCTAAATTATTTATAAAATATATGAAATCAAAGAGTAGCATTTTCCCATTTTATGAGAGACAACTTTAGCTTTTTTTATTCAACTAATTTGCTTTCTTGGATTTCTATAAAGAGTTTTATATATATCAACTAGATAAACGTCCTTGCAAACAGAGATTGATAATTTTATTTTTTTCAGTATCTTTTTTATTCAAAACCTACATATATAAATGCGAAAAATAAATATTCTGCTTGTGCCAATGTCTCAAAACTAGGATCGAATTTGTCTTTGATTCAATTTGTCTATAACAACATGGTGTTGGCATTGGAAAGATTTATGGCGAAGATTAGCTGAAGTTGATTGAGCAAGAAAAAGGAAATTGTGGGGGGATGACAGGTGGAAAGATTGCGGTCGTCACCGCCCATGTTCTTGCAGCAAAACTGACCAACGATTATGATGATTGATGAAGAAAAAGTAGGATAAGATTTTAGTGATGGGGGATTGGCCAGCTTTCTACTTTTTCTTCTTCA
Organism: Dovyalis caffra; assembly: GCA_963924115.1. Lineage (NCBI taxonomy): Eukaryota > Viridiplantae > Streptophyta > Magnoliopsida > Malpighiales > Salicaceae > Dovyalis > Dovyalis caffra. The sequence goes on along the minus strand of CAWUPB010001161.1, from coordinate 1,353,678 downwards.
TGCTTCTGGCCAACTTGCATGTATGCCCAATGACCTTTGACTCCAATGCTGAGTACTTCCATGGTGTAAGATAAATTAAGATATAGTTAGCAGCAAAGCCAATGTTAACAATTTATGCTGATTCTAGCCAACACCAATCGCCAAGGTGGTTAATTATTAGTATATGTGGTAGTTTCTCCATATAGCATCATTAGCAACATCACTTTTTCAGTGGAGATATTGATTTGGATATATGAGGTATATTGTGAAGTCTTTCTTATTTTATAATTTGGTATAACTTCATATATATATATTCTCGTAGACATGCATACTTTTTAAGAATATAAGCCATAAATTGATTAAAAAAAACAAGGATTCGAACTTTGATGCTACAAACAACAAGTGCATTAGTGGTACCAGACTCAGCCTATGTGGTTTCCATGGATGTGATTTAGTACCAAAACAGTTGTCTTCATTTGACCTAAAAATAAAATTTAATTTTCACAATTAACAAATAATTAGTCATAATTATTATTTAATGGTATCAAGTTTGGGCTCGTTTAGTATAAAAAAGAAGCTAGTCATCAATCAAAAGTTAAATATATTTTAATATTAACTTAGTCTAGAAATTAAAGATTTAGTCTCGATTGATATAAAAATTAGTCCCAAAATACCATATTATTTATAAACATCATAAAAAAAAAAAAAAAACAAGTCCATTAGAAATGACACACGAACTACTTGCACAACTCCATAGCAACTGTAGATATGTATTTTGCTGCCATAACTAATTCCCTCAACATCAGAGAACAGCATTCTTTAATCAGATTTTGGTCCTCACATATGTCAATCATGTGAGATTAGGGATTTTTAGGATCTTAAAGGTGGTAAAATGCTCATCAATGCTGGGTTAGAGATGCTCGTATCACATTCATTTTAATATTTTTATTATTTCTATTAGCTTTCTAAAAATGATGATGGATGTATGGACGAGCATATGTAATTGAAATGGTTTATCTACTTTTAGGATTCAATTGATTATTATTATTATTATTAAAATATCAAATTGTGTGTATCCTAACAATATAGGAACAAGTTTGTACCTATCCCTTTTGTTTGGTGCTCAATTTTTCAAGTTATCTCCCTACAAGATAAAAACATGCGCTATAAGCTGTAAAAATGAGATTTAAATCCTTTGATGTTTCCTCATAAACATGTGTGTTTCTTAAATCAAAACCATCAAATTCAAATTGGATGTATATGATTTAGTGTAGAATAAAAACAATAATAACTTAACTCATAATTTTTTTATTTCTCTCACCTAATTCAGATCATTGAATTCAAAATTAATGATTAAGTTAGAAACATGACGAATAATATATATATATATCCAAATTCATAAACATGGATGATTAATAGCATTAATATCGTACACACAAGGGATTGGGTTATCCTTAAATTAGAAAACACTAATTATGACACAAATTAATTGGTATCCCTCCTGGAAAAGAATGCTTTTTTATTAATTAGATAGATCTAGGGGATTGTCAATTCCCTCTTTTTGGTCACTAAAATTCAAATCTCAAGTTGATTTAGGAGTAAAATTCAAATAAATCTCCTAACCTAAATGTTAGGAAATATTTTTAATTTAATGGATTGAAAATATAATTTAATTTAATTTTGATACACAAAAATTGGCATGAAATGAACTAAAAAAAAATTGATGAATAAGCATAAAATAATTTCTTTATGACTTTGTCCTACAAACAAATTAAGTTGATTACAAAAAGATCCAGCTACAATTCATGTCATTACCTACTCTAAGAAACTTCTCTTCATTGACAATGTAGTTAGGAAGCTTGAATATTTTAAAAATGTCTTCCTATTCATATTGACTTATCTTGGATAGGGGTATGCGTCAGATTTGAGCCTATACATATGGGATACATGATAAATATGATTAAAAATTAAAAAAAAAAAATCAAATTTGAATATGTTGGGGATATGTTTAGTATACAATCAAGATACTTTTTAGAGTTAAATTTGTAAGTTTTTTTTTTAAAAAAAAAAATGGAACAAATATATTTCTAATCAGTTTTATAATTTAAATACTTAGATATAATTATAAAAAATTATCTAATTCTTTTAGCATAAGTATCAAATTAAAAGGTATATATGTAGCAATAATTAATTAAATTTGAAAAAGGGAAAAAATTGAAATTATCCATATTTCTTTCATAATCACTTAATTATCAAATATAATTTGATTTTTAGATGCCCAAATTATTTTAATTGCAATGAAAAATATAAATAACTTGACTTCTATCATTTTCCTTTAAAATGTCATATATCCTTGCATTCAATTGATTAAATGTTATTGTTGGTTGTATTGATTTTTTAACTGTTAATTTTATTAATTTTAAAATAATTTTTTTATAATATAAATGTTTAATGCATCCCTCGTGTACATATCCTATCATAAATTTCTAAGAATCATCCTATCCCATATCTATGTCTGTGTTTCGTAATAATGCAGATTCGGAATAAAAGTATCATTATTGACAAATGACTGTAAAACTTAGAACAACTGCTATTTTTTGTCCCAATAATGTTCTAAATAATTAATGAAATTGTTTATAAGCTATAAAGAGAGGCAAAGTCCCACGAAAAAAAATTAAAAAAAAAAATTTCATGGATGTGAAAATCATTATTTCATTAGGTACTCTAGAGTTTTTTTTATTATTATTATTATTATTAAAGTCAGGCAATGCAAATGGTGTGACACTTCTTGTACTAACATTAATTATGCATGATCCATGGTTAATTATAATAAATGTATAATATTCTTAGACAATATTGTGTAACGGTTAATTAATCATCATATGTTTCAAGTTGGCACTCACTTTTTTTATTGATAGATGCACACCTATCTCATGAAAAAGTGGCTGGGGGTACAACCATTATTGCATAGTTTTCTCCTATAAATACAGGTGTTGGAGATGAACTAGGTCATATACAACAAAACTAACATACACAAACACACTCTCTCCCTTGCCCCTTCCTCCATTTCACTGTTTTCTCCTCAAATGATAAGGATTCTCATGAATTCTTCGGAATCCAAATCTCTGAGCACTGGCCTCTTTTATTTCTGTAATTTTATTTTGAATTATGTGAGGGGCACCGGTGATGTTGTTGACAGAAGATAGAGAGCACTGATGATGAAATGCAGGGAGCCTGCATCTCACTCCTTTGTGCTCTCTAGGCTTCTGTCATCACCTTCAGCCTCTCACTCCATGGTTTAATTGCTTATACTTTTACCATATTACTCTTGAGCTTGTTTCATGAGCGTTAATGGAGCAATATAAAAAAATTAATTAATTAATTAGTTAATTAATTACTCCCAATTAAACATATCTTTTTTTTTTTTTTGCTTCACTGAATGATAGCTAAAATGTTGTATTAATTTTATTGTTTCTTTCTTATATTCCTCTAATATACAAATTTATTTAGCAGGTGTAAATGGTATGCTGGGAACACCAAAGGATTCAAAGTGGTTACATGGATCATCTTCAACAACACTTTCACAGTACGTACTGAATTCCAACACCGTACACATGGCTTAATAATTTTGCTGATTGACGAATGTATTTGCATTTCTCGACCCTAAATCACCCTAGCTAGCTACTCATGATAATATCTAAAGTAGAACTTTTCCCCATCCATTCTTCAATTTTGGGAAGGAACAGTTTTGTAGCTTAAACAGCTAAAGGACTGGACAGTCAGAACATAAGCTTGATATCTTCTTCCCTGAGCACTAATTTCTTCAATAGGTACATCTCATCTCACTAAAATAAATATATAATTTTTTTTTTTTTTTTTTTTTTTTTTTGAAGAACCACTAAACTAGTTAGTTGGAATCCGTTGATTTTTTTTTTTTTTTGCTACTAATTAGTCCTAACAATTACTGCAGGTGCTTTTGGGGTGCTGAGGAACACCATATATTGCTCGAGACATAATCAAGTTCCAAGCCACATAAGTCATGGAAATTTTATAATTCAGACATGAAGAACTAGCATGAGTGGTGATGCCATCTGGAAGGGGCATTAATCAATAGTATGATACCCTTTTTAACATCTGCTCAAGCCATGAACTAAAGAGATTTGGTGTTATATAACGTGCTTTCCCTCCAAATTTTGCATGAGGAGTCACTTGGGTCTGTAAGAATGTGGACTTACACATAAAAATGTACACTATCTTAGCCAAAATGTCTAAACTAATAGGTTATATTTCATCTTATATATAAGCAACTTATTTGTTTCATTCCTTTTCAATATAAGATTGTTACCGTTCATATGTGTATCCAATAATATCTCTCTACATGTGAATCTGGTTCATTCGGCCACAACTTCCCTTCTAGCAGGTTCTCTGAGTCCACATGAAAAGATTTACACTAGGAAGTCACTTGGATCCATACGCGTAAGTATTTATCCACAAAGATGAACTCCACCTTAAGTCAAAAGTATAAACTAATAGGTTATAAATCCATATTACATGTAAACTTATTCTTTTTTTTTTTTCCATTCATTTTTAATGCGGTATATTTACCATTCACATATCTACCCAACAATTGTAATTTTCATAAATGTAGTTAATCAAAGATTCGGGTCTCCATCACTTTGTGGTTTAGTAATCTCTGTGATCTCCACAAACATCCTTCTTTTTGTATATAGTTGAAGTTGATCATCATGAATATAGAACAAAGTCCAATCATATAATATTCATTGAACTATGTACAGTTTATAGGTTGATCATGCTACTAAGCTGATCAATAACCAAGAAAATGTTCGTGGAGTTAGCTGGTTTGTTTTTTCTGATCACTTTGTCCTTTTTTCTTGAATGTTGTTCCAAGTGCCCTTAATTTCTACTAGTATTGGGACTGTCCATTTTTGGATAATATTAGCTAGCTACTTCAAATAAGTATATTTGTCACAACAGGCCAGTATATTTTATACTTTTGTAATGAAATTTATTGTTGGGAGATGAAGTACGTATTTTGCAATGTTCCTACAGTATATATCTGAAGATTTATAACTTTTAGTGGATGTTAATTAATTAATTATCCAGGCTTGAACTAGTCCTTTAATTCAAAAACTCTGAATTATCTGGGAAATTTCCAGGTTAGTATTAATTATTTCATGAGTATTGTGAAAAAAATCGATGCATAATGAATTGCAAATGGCAGTAAGAAAAACAGTATCATGAAAATTTAGCCGACATGTATAGCAGAAACTCATGCCAGGACACCCTAACATATAAATATATATATATATATAGTACGATTTTTAGGGTTTTCCTCGTTTCATTGTCATCTTTAATGTACTTCAAAACTTTCCCCTTAAATGATCTAATAACAGGAGCTAGCTTAGACATACTTTCAGACTAAACTAGCTAGTTGACAACTATATATCTCATAAAAATTAAAAACTGAAAAGCTAAAATAAAATGATTGATTACTATTTATTGCACTAGTTGAAATATTGTTCACTCAAATTTACTTTCATTATTTACTCAAACTCAAATGCACTATTTCTTTTACTATGTAGTGGTATTTTTGTAATTTTAAATATTTTAAAAACATTTATTATGAAAATTTTCGTGACATTATACGTTGATTCCTCTTTTGTAAATATTATTTTTTTAATCTGTAAATTTTTTTGTTTGATTTTAGTTTTTTTTTTTGTCACTTTAGTTCTTTTTTTTCTGATTTTTTTAATTAAAAATTTTAAGGCAAAAAAATGTTTGAAAAAACAATTAACAAAATAATTTTTTAGCTAAGAATCCATTGATTTTGTTTTTTTATACTATTATAAATTTTTTAGTTTGTGAATAGAGATTAAAAAAAATAATATTTTTTAATCAAAAAATTATAAAAAATATAAAGAATAATCAGTCAAATACAAAATTTAATTAAAAAAATTATAAAATTGAATGAATTTTTATTTAATTTTGGTTTGATATATTTTAGTATATGTATGATCGAACACGAAACATTAAACTAAAATAATTTTATATGTTTTGTCAAATCCACACACACAGATATATATATATATATATATGAAAGTTAACACAAGGCAGCACTGGTCGTCAGTTTTCGGGAAGGTAATGAGAAGGGAGAATAAGGGAGAATAATTATTAAAATTCCGTCAATTGCTTCGATGATGAATGAATGCAGTGAAAACAATGATGCACAGAGATTTTCTAAGGAAATGTCATTAATTAAGAGTCCATCTATCCCATGCCTTATTTAGTTTTTAGCGGTTTTCTCTTAAAGTAAATTAATTAAGCAATTAAATTATTAAAAATAATCACAAAAGGCTGTTTAATTTCTTTAAAAACTAAAATAAGCAGCTCGAAAATCTTAAGTTATAGTTTTGAATTTCTATATCAATAAAATTGTCTAATATGGATCTAAACAAAAGTAATCTTAACGTTACTCTGAGTTTCTATGGATGTTCTTGAAATTATATGATGTTTTATTCCGCAAAAAATTATGTTATATTAAGTTTCATGTTTTTTAGAACTATATTATCTTTGAATTAACGCTTAGATAAAATCAATGATTGATTTTTCTTGATTGTTTGCTTTTGCATAACTAAAATTCTAAATAAAAATAAATTCAAGTAATTTACTTTAATCTTATAACTAAATCTTGCATTTAAGTCTTATAATTTGTTATAAAACTGATCGGTTTAGAGCAAGATTGCAAATAATAAATTTAAAAAAATAAAAAATTAATTGAACATACATATTTTACATGGAAAGTTCCTAAACAAATCAGGATAAAAACCATAGTGAAGGATAAAAAAATTTCCATTATGAAAAATAATATAAGATACAAAACTCTCTATTTTTTTTTTAAAAAAAAAACACTATGTTTAGCTAGCTATTGATGGAATCTCTTATGAGATTTTGAGATAAATTGAACTGATTTATAGGCCTCCCAAGGTTTCATCACGCGGCTTGGATGGACAGCTAAATTTCACCTGTCCATTAGGATAATATGTATAAACGGTTAATACAATTAGTTGGTGTTTGGTTTACAATTAAAAGTTCACTTTCCTCTTCGAAATCACACTTCCAAGAAAGTGATTTTCGGAAAAATTAATCATAGGATATTAGAATTTTTTAGTTTCCTGAACAATTTAGAATTCTGAGTTTTTTTTTTTAATTTTTTTTGGTGTTTATTGATTCCTTGAAAGTTATACAGATATTTGAATTAAAATACTATCTTATCCTTATTTATTTTCATAAAATAAAATTTTATTAATGTTTAATTAATTATACTCATAAAAAATTAGAAAAAAAACATGTACTAATAAAAGGAATCTCTAACTATATTATCATAAAAATTAATATAATATCTAAAATTAGTGATTTAATATCATACACTAAACTAAATTTGATTTATTATAAAAAGCTTTAGAGTGATTTGGTTTACAATCCTCTTAAATTTGTTCTCCATGATAAAAATTAGGCTAAGGGAAAGAATGTTTTGAACTAGTCCGTAAACTAATTTTCGAATATTTTTGACATGTATTGTAAACAATTAATGAAGATATATTAATCATAATATTAATTTTTACTTTCCCAATATCCAAGAAATCACTTGATCAGTTTGGAAAACTCTGAAGAAGTTGTCAACCCAAACATATTAATATTTATGGTCAATGACTTATTATGTAATTACATAATAAGGTAATTCTCTAATATGTTTTTATATTTTTAATTGAACTAATTTTATCATTAAATATAGATTAAGTTTTAATTTAATTTAATTTTTTGATAATATTTTCAGATCAAACCATCGAATTAATATGATTTACACAAAATGAATTTTTATTTTTAAAATACACTTACAAACTAAATAAATATAAAATATTCATATGACAATCACGTGACTAATTTTGATAATTTAGCTTAAAAATCTTGCCATAATAATAAATTAGAAATTTAACATATATTTAAAGTTAAAATTAGCTCAATCAAACATATAAAAATAGATTAAAAATTACACTATTATATGACATTTATGTGATAATCACGTGACTAATTCTAATTATTTGATTTAGAAATCTTGTCAGAATAATTGATAGTAACTTAACGTATATTCAAAATTAAAATTACTTCAATTAAAAATGTAAAAACATATTAAAAAATTACACTTCATATACAAATTAAATCAATAACTCTTATATTTGAAATCGTACTCCCAAATCCCTTTTTCCTTGATTATGTGATCGATCCAAATGTCATCTTTATTCATTTTTTTATAATTTTTTATCGACTTTATCAACAATAAAGCACAACAGTTCATTAACTAATAATAAATACTTTAATATGCTTCTTTTTACAACACAACACATTTATTCAAGACTTCTGCTATTTAAAGCCGCCGAAGCTTCTATGATAGCTTTAACTGGTAATGGCTTTGGAATTGTAAGAAAATCCCCGAATCAACCTGCATGAATTAATTTAACAATTTCCGAATAAATTAAATGCTTAGAATTCTAAAATATATTTAAGATTATGAAAGATAAGCATGTGATTTTGACGTCCATAATACAACAATAATATATATAAGCCTGCTTAATGTGTTAGTTGATATGGAATACCAAAAGTGGTTGTATGATCTACTAAAATATATTTAATATTATGAAAATGAAGAATCAATTTTCCACCAAATTTATGGATCTATGAATGGAATTTAATTTGGCAGCTAAGTGGAGAATTCTTGGTGGCGAAAGTCATCTAGAAAATGGTGATTCCTTCCTGACATCAAAGTGGAGACCGAATTCTTGACGTGATGAACTACTTGCATCCAAATTCAGATGCAAGAGCTTCTTGAAAAATCTATAGATCATCCAACTTGAATATGCATGTAATGAGTATCCGTTACTACAATTTAGTTAGAAATCATGATTCAATATTTTTAAAAGAAAATTACACTAATATGCCTGCATTTTCAATAAGGAATGGCTTTTCTTTTTTTCTTTTAAGAAAAGTTTAGAAATGCTCACCCATTAACAATTTTTTAAATGCTCAGCCATTAATATTTTTGAAAATAATTTAGGAACAAAAAATATTTTCTTAAACATTTTGGAACAACTTTGAACGTATTAAAAAAAAAACAATATTGGCTGAGAATTTCATGGACGGGTATGTTGGTTTTTCTAAAACTTCTGAAGGGATATATTGAAGTGTATTGGGATTAAAAATTTTATGGGCTTTGTTTTTTATTGGACGAAGTATATGTTGTATAAATTGTTTTCTCGAATCTGTCCTTTCAAATTCCATAACGAACTCACCAAAAATTACAGTGACTTTGATGCTATAAAGGTCAAAGCTCTCTGTTCAAGAACGTGGGACCCAGGGACCTTGACTCCCAGCATCTCTCAGGAAAGAAAATGCTATAAAGCCAGTAAGATGCAATCTTCACTTAAAAATGGGGAGAAGGAGAGATGCATGCATTGTTTCTTTCGTGTAAGAACAAAGGACCAAATGGGATTCCGAAAGGATTCCTCAAAATATAACCAATAATTTGGATTGGAAGATGTAGAAAAGGAATAATAGAATACGACAAAAGTCATTTCATCCGGACTGATTCCATGGTCAAAGAAAAGTATCTATTCCATTGCAGAAGAATTTCCATCATTTTTAGTCCATACACTTGAATTTTAAATTCCTAGTGCTTGCTATCGGCACTTGAATTGTGTCGCAAGTATCTGCTACTTTTTAATATAGTTATGAAATAATCGTTCAATTTTGGAAACTACAAGATGTATGAATTTTCTCTAACGAAGTAGTAGCTTTTTTTTTTTTTTCTTTTTTTTTTATCTTTGTTAGATTTAATAAGTTTCATGACATTCATATATAGTTAATTTCATGGTTTTTTTGGATTAAATAATCTAAGGAAAAGAATGATCTAATTTACTACCATATATTCTTTCTTTTTTAACAACACAAATGACCTAAATAGGTTAGAGAATGAGAGGGGTAGAATTAAGTTGGATTGGGCTTAATTAAGTCTGAAAAAAATAAAAAAGGAGAAGAGAAAAAGGTTCAACAAGCTAGCCTAATGAGCTTGGCCCAATGGATTGAAGGCATACCGGGCCCAAATAGCCAAATAACCCTATATTTTTACCAATTCCTTAGGCAAATGAGCCCCGAATTTTTTTTACATGCCTTTTATTTTATGCTTAATTTAGGCTTAATATTTTGACATTCTTGAATTTATTTAGTTAATTTTATGATTTATTTCAATAAATTAAATTAGATAATTAATAGATGGATGAATTGTCGAATCTCTTAATTTTTAGGGACCGATGACAATTCTCCATCAATTAAAAAAATAAAAAGTATGAAAAGAAAAAAATAAAGAAACACTAAGAAAAAGATAGAAAAAAGAAAAAAAATGTGAGGGAAAAGATTTTTTTTAAAAAAACATAGAAAATAATAGGAGAAAATTAACAAAGTCTCATATCCATTAGAGACTAATGTTAGCCCAAATCAATCATTTTAATAATTAGTTCGTTCTTCGACATATCAATTATGTTGAGACTTAAACTAGATTCGATGTTGAGCCGACGTAATGTTTAATGGAGGATTCGATGATCGATTCAACATGATGCCATATAGAAAAATAAAAAAATTTAGTTTGACGAGAGAAAATAAAAATTGAAATTTTGACAAGGATTAATTTTGGGAAAAATAGAATATTTTAGGAGAAAACTTTTAGGAATAAACTAGACATGGTATCTTTCTTAGAAAAAGGCATTTTTACCTAATTGATATCTTTCCAAAAGCATAACCAACTTCTTACCCTAGAATCTTTGCATTAGTACCCCTTTTAGGTTCGTATTTTATTTAATACCAGTGTGGTGACTCGAAATTAATAATAACTCATATCCTCAAATAAATAAGATTTTTAACAAATAATAAAATAAAATTTTGAGAGTCTCGCGAATGTCAAGTAACGACACTTTGTACAAACTCTATCATGATTTAAAGCTTACAATAGAAAAATAGCATATCCAATCTAGTTCACATTGTTGCATGCATTTTTACTTCAAGTAAAACTAAGAAAGGCCCTAGAACGAACCATTAATAGGAAATCGACACAATGAGTGACAAAGTTAGTTCAAGCCGGCATCACAAGCGCACGCTCTCTAGGTTCAAGTAAGAGACAAGCCCAAATAAAAATGTCATAATCTTTTCCTCTATTGAATATCAAATAACTTAAGGGTCATGGCATACCAATCAAGGGGAGCCGTGTTCTATTTTAAAGACCTAGTTTCTCCAATCACCATAAGCTCTTCCCACCATAAACCTCATAGTTGTAGGAATTAAGAAAACCAAACTATAGAAAAATCCAACCAAGAGAAGTTGTCTACTATTGAAGAACCAAGTGAAGCCAATAGAGGGCATGGATTGTATGACTCGATGAGAGCTACCAAGATATGCCTCGTGCCAAACATGGTGATTTCAAAAAATTTAAGTTCTCTCGAATTCACCAAGTACATCGGCACTCGGTGTCCAAAAATCCATCTTTGGATTTATTGCAGCAAAATAGTAGAAATTATGCATGATGAGAAGCTACCGGTCTATTTCTTTCATGAAAGCCTAAGTGGTACCGCCCTCAATTGGTACATGCATCTTGATAGAACCAAGATTTGAAAATGAAAAGATTTGGAAAATGCATTCATCCATTATTGAAGGTTCAATTTGGAAATGGCTCTTGATAGAACTACTCAACAAAGTATGAAGAAGGATCCTAGAGAGACTATCAAATAGTATGTATAGAGATGGTGTGAAGTCGTCGCCCAAATATATCCACCATTGATAGAAAAATAGTTTATTCATATGTTCATTAATACTTTTAAATCCCCTTACTTTGAGTTTTTGATAAGCAGTACCTTATCTAATTTTGTTAATGTGATAGTCATCGGTGAAAGAGTAGAACATGCTCTTAAGTCATGAAAGATTTTAGGTACCAACTTGAGGAAAAGTAATTTTGGCACCATCAAAGATAATGAGATTAGCTAGTTGGAGTCCACTAATTTCCAACCTCGAGGGATGAGGAATAATCAATGTCACCAAAATTACTTCCGTATTTAACAAGGGAAAAGCAACAATCAAACCCCAATTACCCTTATAAATAGTTCCCACTTCAATATCTTTTGTAATAACCCGAAATTTTTCTCATTTTTATTTTTATTTTTATTTTTATTTTTATTTATTTATTTATTATTTATTTTATTTTATTTTATTTTTGTTTTTATTTAATTTGAAGTTTACTAAAAAAAGAAAAAAAAAGAAAGAAAATGATGAAAAAACATTAAAAAAAATCATTTAGGTACGCATTTAAAGTAATTATGGGTGTAATCGAGTCATTTAAAAAAAATTAAGCCTTAAATTGCACCTCCAGGGAGCTAATTGATGAGATTGTGCTGAAATTATACCATCGAATGGCGTAATTGTGGAAATTGAAACGCAAGGACTAAACCGAAAGTTTGGAGCGAACGACAGGACCAAAATGGAGAAGACGACCTGTCATCCACTCCAAGGAAAATTCTCTCCGAAAATCTTTGGAGAAATGTGCCAAATCCAAGATCAAATTTCCTGTTTGATTATGCATTATTGGATGGAATTAATACCAACAAAAAATCAAGCAATTTCCTGTTTTGTTTTTGCATTAATCATGAATTAAAGAGAAAAATTTTCATAGAAAATTTTGGGATTTGAGATTCAATTCTTAGAGAAATTTTAGAAAATTTTGTGTTATAAAACATTTTGAATTTCGGAGAAAAAGAGAGAGAAAAATTAGGCAAAGGATTCCGGGTTGAGAGAGTTTGAAAATCGAAAGCAAAAGGTTTAATTTTAATTTTTGGTCTTTTTTTTTTGCTGGGTTTCGTGTTTAGTGTTCTTCATGTTCTTGGTGTTCTTGAGTCCGGGTTTTAGTTCATAGGCTATCAGTCTCTTTTGGTGTTTGATTTTGTATTTCTAGGGGCTAAATATCCATCCTCACTTCTTTCTTCACTCCTTTTTCCAAATTTCGAGGTTCAATTCCTGCGTTTTCGATCCTTTACGTTTCCGGGTAGCTTTACCGACATTCTTATTTTCTCGTGTTTGTTCTTCACTCGCTGGGTTTGGGTTCATCATTCCTTGGGTCGATCAAAGGGCATTTAAGTCTCGTGTTGGGGGAAAATATCATAGGTTTGGGGTTTAGTGAACGAGGAATCAACAACAAGGGTTCAAAATTGTGAGAAATCAGCAACTTTGGGTTCTGCGTTTTCGAGTTTTCTAGGTTGTTCTTAAATAATCCCGAGTTAGTTTGGGGTCCGATTCCGCTTGCTTTGATTTTATTCATTTGTTTTTTTTATTTGCATATTTTTTTTTTTTTTTTATGATTGGAGATATTGGCTTGCCCGATTGACTTAGTTAATCGAAGGTAATTTCGGCAAAATTGAGGTATTAGGTAGACAAAATGAAAAATGAAGAACAAGAGAGAGAGAGGATGAATGGCTTAAAATTAGTGTTTTGATTGAAATTTTGAGTGTTGTTTCGTTGGGGTTGTTTATGGGCTTTGGCCCGATCCGAGGAGAAATAAAAATGGATGGGCTGGATTGTCCAACCCATCTTGTTATTAAAAAAAAAAAAAGCAAGTGGCTGGACTAATTTCAGCTCTAACTCAACCCGAGGCAAACAAAAAAGAAAGAAAGGGGTCAGGCTGATTTCACTGACTCGCACCTTTTCTCCCAAAAAATAAATAAATAGAATTAGGGAAGAAAAAAATAAGTCAAAGAAAAAAATAAGAAGGAAAAAATGGAAAATTGGAGATGGGTAAAAAAAAAAAAAAGTAAAAGTTGTGGGTTAATATTTTAGGTATATGATGATTTTTTTATTTCATTACTTTTATTGTTCATTTATTTTTTAGCCTCGTTTATATAGGATGATTTTTTTTATTTTTTTATTTTTATCTTTTATTATTTATTTAATTTTTTTAGCTTCGTTTATTTTTATTTCTTATTGTTTTTAGGTATTGATTTAGATTTGTTATTTTAAATTTTAAATTTTGTATTTTCTTTTCTTTAATATGTATTACTAGAAAAAAAAAATCTTGACGAAGTCTCCTATCTAATAGGGATCGATGTCATAAAAACAAATTCCTAAAAATTTTGGCGAAGTCTCCTACTTGGTAGGGATTGACGCCACCAAAAAAATAAATAAATAAATTTGACGAAGTCTCCTATCTAATAGGGGCCAACGTCACCAAATTTAAAATTTTCGACGAAGTCTCCTACTTGATAGGGACCGACGTCATCAAAAGTCACCTTTTAATTAAGACGTCTTCCAACAAGCCAGTTGTGTCAAGGCTTTTAGTGGATCCGATGTTTGAATCGACATGTCACCCGACGAAGGGGACTAACGATCGTTTTAATATGATGCCACGTCCAAAACTAAAAAATTCACTTAGTTTAAAAAAAATAGGAGTTTAAAAATTGAAAAATAGCTTGACATGAATTTTTAGGAGATGAATTTAGAACTAAACCATACATGATACCTTTTTTTGAAAAGGGCACTTTTAGGTGATTAAATATCTTCTTAAAAGTGTAACCAACTCCTTAACTTAGGAATCTATGAACCAGTGCCACTTTTAGGTTCCTAGTTCCTTAAATAATAGGTGGCGACTCCAAAACTCGTAAATAATTTTGTAAATAACTAACGCTAAGACCTTAATTTTCTTTGGGGGTCCCGTCCGACGTCGTGTAGCGACGGAATAGCGACTCCATCGGGGACTAGAGTTAGGCCATAGGTTTAGTTTTTTTAATTTAGTTCCTATGTTTATTTTTTGTCATTTTATTTTTTGAATTTTGTTTACTTATTTATCTATGTATATATTTAAATTTTTGTCATTTATTTTTTTCTTTTCGCCGTATGTTTATTCTTGAATTGGGTTGTATGCCTTTTCTTTTAATTGTTGCACACACCACGAAGGAAACCCCTAAAAGCTCTAGACCCAAGCTGAACCCTACTAGGAATTAGATAGAGTGATTTGGAGGCGAGTATGACGAAAGTCTACCGATGATCTTCCAAACTTTCGTTTAGACCGAAACTCACCCTATACATTGGAAAGGGTGGAATAATCTTCTCCTAACTCCTAACATTTAAGGTTAGAGGATGGATTACCCCACCGGTAATTTAGGCGAGTCTAGAGGCTTGAAAAAATCATTAGGACTAATCAAACTTTGCTCAATCATAGAAAAGCTAGATCCTATCTCGTTAGGATTGACTCGATTAAGATACGAATTATTATCAAATAATGACGATATTAACCCTTGGATTTACGGAGTTATCCTTCATATTAAATTATGATAGAAGAAATAAAAAATGAGGTTGAGGCTTTTAGGGTCGGATCCGAGTGGACCTAAAATGAGGAAGGAGATTATCTACCTTCGAATTTCGTATCGAAATTAACGTAAAGGGTTAAATTTGGCCGACAGGATAGCTAACACCGGTCCGCTTCTCGGTTGTTGGGAGATGCTCACTTCCAAGGAACAACTTGATTTTCGAAGACATATGGTGACATAGCTTATCCGCTCAAGATCAAGACCCGGATCGTATGCTTTCAAGCTATGGTAGGCTATTGGGATCCGGATTACCGTCGTTTCACCTTTGGAAATGTAGACTCGTCACCTACACTCGAGGAATATGAGGCTCGCTAGCATTTTCCAAAACAGAGGTCGTCTACTTTTACAGATCCACTCGAACATGCTCCATCAAACTTTGCATGGTTGATTGGGACTAACACCACTTTAGCCAAGAAGCAACTAACCCAAAGGGGTAAATCTCAAGGTTGGTTTTGAGACATCCTTCAAGCGGAATTCATGAAGCATTTACAAGATCCCGATAACCAAGTTAGACTCCGAATCTTGGCCCTAGCAATATATGGGTCGGTGTTATTACCATCGGTCGAGAGTATGATCGATGTAGAGGCGATCAACGTATTTAAAAGTGTGATATCTTTGAAGGTTAATCCCACCATAGCAATCCTAGTTGAAACCCTCTCTTCATTAAATTTCTATCGAAGAACGGGAGATGGGCATTTGAGGTGTTGTGTTCGGTTGTTGTTTGTATGGACTATGAGCCACGTGGTGACCGGGGAAGCCTCCGGTATTTTTCGCACCCCATGACACTTGCATTCTAAGTTAGAGAATTTTGCTTGTCACGCCCTCAACGAGTTGGGCAAGAAAATGTGGGCCAAATTATTCTTCGGTTTAGAGAAGTTAGAATTTCATTAGAGAGCATGATATGCCTTCTTTTGGAGTTACACAACCTTTTGTGGAAACTTTCCTTGGGTGCCGCTAATTGGAGCTCGTTGCTCGCATTAGTTACTATCCGAATATTTTTTTAAGGTAGTTGGGGTTCGAGCAATTCATTCCAAGGATGATCGGTTTAAATGAGTATTATGAGGATCTAAGGGTCTCTAAAAATTTTTTAGAGGGAGCTAGGACTCGCTTGGAGGAATAGAGGGATTGTCACTCCCGAAAGAAGAGTGGATGGAAGAACCTCACCTGGATACTCAAAATGGAAAAACACTAGAGGGAAGGGATACCGTGTGCCACCATTTGAGGGCATATCTTGACTTATGAAAGAGACAATGGAAGATGTTCGACAAGAAGTGAACACCCAACATGAGATACTCAACGAGGGCTTAAATGCTCGAGTGGTTGAACTAACTCAAAAGAAGAGAAAGTTAGAGGAAATTCTAGATACTAAAGATCATGCGATTAAGGCTTTAGAGGAAGAAAATAAGAAGCTTCGTAGTCAACTCTAATTGACAAAAAGAGTTGTTGACAAGTTTAGAGATGAGAAGGTTAGCCTCAAGGAATTTAGAGACACGACAGGAGCACGGATGGCTAACCAATCATATGTAATACACCATTTAAGTACTCGAGTGGAGGAATTGAAAAGAAAAGATAGGGTCAACCAAGAACGATCGGCCGGATCTAAAGAGAAGCACGCCATGGCTCGCGAACAATGATAAATGAAAGAGATGTCTTAAGAAAGGAAGCCACCGAATGGGGAAGTAGGACCATGAAATATCATTTACAAGCTCGAATGCTAAAGACTATGCTTTGGGAATGCGAAACACTATAGAGCTCTTAGCCGATGGCATTCGCCCGGACGATTAAGCGGTTCAACTATTTTATGAGAAGCTCCGAAAGCTCATAAATGGCATGATTTCCTATGAAGGCTTGGGGTCGTGGCCAAATTTAGAATAGGATTTTCTATGTAATAGGGCTTTTCCGTCATTGTAACAAATCACATTTAGACTCGTGATAAAGATTTGGATTGAAATAAAAATGTTTTTTCATGTCTATTTCATTTTTTTTTGGGTCAATGAGATGGTTTCTTCATTCTAAGATCCAGTCATGATTGAAATTTAGGCAATTCATATCTCCCTAATTGCCTAAGTATTTGTGGGGTAATTTTAGCCTCGGCGAGCACTAGCTTGATCCGATCCGTCCTCGATAAGATTCTGTCATGATTTAATATGTAATAAATAAAAAAATGTATTCAACCCAATTTAAAAGCATGCATTTTCATCTAGTATTTATATGTATATATTTTTGTGTTTGTTTCTCCAGGAATTAAACATAGGCCACTTTGCTCAATCCCCTTTCGCGTGTCTACAACACTCGACTTTGGGCTCGCCAAATGGAGAACGAAGAAAGACCACAACAAAAGCCAATTAGCCAGCAAGAGTTTGACTCGTTGAAAGAAAGTGTGGCTCGGATGACATCCCTATTGAGCAAGCATTAAGAGGGAGAGGTAGCTTGAATTAAGGACAACTCGAAGTACGAGCACGGCTGTTCCATCACCTCATCGGTCGGGGCCTTCCAATCATGCAACTTTCCATGCCGATGGTTCACACCTTATCGGGACATTTGCTTATCCCATGGATCCACGAGTCCCGTAAATGCCTTCGACCGATCCTACGAAGAGGAAACTCATGGTCCTAGGGCGGTTGAAGGCCCAAGTATGGACAAACTCATGGCACTAGAAGAACGCCTAAGAGCGATAGAGAGGGAGGACGTCTATGATCCGATTATGGCCTCCAAAATGTGTTTGGTACCCGATGTAGTGATTCCAAGAAAGTTCAAGGTGCCGGATTTTCTCAAGTACACGAAAACCCGGTGTCCCATGACTCACCTAAGGGTTTACTCGTAGCAAGATGGCGAAGTGGTCCACGATGAGAAGCTCGCTAGTCCATTTCTTTCATGACAACTCGGGAGGTTCGGCTTTGAGCCGATACATGAGGTTAGAGGGGTCGAAGATTCGAAGGTGGAAGGATTTAACCGATACTTTTCTCAAGCGAGTATAAGTTCAAGATGGAGGTAGCACCGAATAGATCGGATCTCCAAAGAATGAAGAAGGGGCCAAGAGAAATGGTTAAAGAATATGCGCAAAGGTGGCACGAGGTGGTCGCTCGCATTTATCTATCGTTGCCCGAATCCGAATTGATCTCAATTTTCTCAAACACATTCAAAGCACCATACTTTGAATATCCGATTGGGAACGCCTCAACCAATTTTACCGATATAGTGGTCATTGTTGAGAGAGTTGAACTAGCTATTAAGGTCGGAAAGATCTATGGAGGGATGAAAAAGAGAGCAAGTGTAGGGGTGAGAAAAGAGAAGGGGAAGTTCACCAAGTCGGCTTACATGGACCTAGAAGTAATTGGAATAATTCAAGGTCATACACCCACTAAAGCCCATATCAAATACAACCAATACCCTACCTCCAAACAACTTACCAAACACATCCCATAGTAGCTACCTTTCCCGCAACTCGGATAAGACCACCTCCGCCAAACCAAACTTACTTACCTTACCAACCAAACCCATTGCTCCAATAGAATTCAACCATGCATATCTATCAAAATAACCAATTTCCTCGCTCCGTCGGACCACCCGGGTCCTCCAAACTACAACCAAAAGCCATAGAACCGATCCAACCGCAACAATAGTTATAATAGAGAAGACTACGAACCATTACCACCTCTCTCATTCTCTTTGAAAGAATTGTTCTATCGTCCGATCAATATTGGTCGGGTGGTCCCTATTCTCGTTGAGCTCGTACGACCTCCTTTCCCGACTCGGTATAAAGACAATGAACA
Source organism: Dovyalis caffra (assembly GCA_963924115.1). Lineage (NCBI taxonomy): Eukaryota > Viridiplantae > Streptophyta > Magnoliopsida > Malpighiales > Salicaceae > Dovyalis > Dovyalis caffra. The sequence goes on along the minus strand of CAWUPB010001161.1, from coordinate 1,334,459 downwards.
ATGTGAGTACCGCAGGTGGTATCACCGGCCATTCTATTGAAGATTGTCCGGCTTTTAAGAGGAAGGTGAGGCTCCTTATCAAGCACAATTGGATAAGTTTTGACGATTCCAACACACCCAACGTCAACATTAATCCACTTTCGAATCATGCTACCTGGAGGAAGGAATGTAAGCATGGTGAAAATTGAAGAGATGAAGGTTGATAAAGAAGAGAGGAAGGTTAGAGTATCGATGGATAGCTTGTTTTTTATGTTAGCCCAAACTCGGCTATCTCGGAAGGTTGGTTGGTAATCAAAATAAGAAGGAAAAAGGTCGATCATCGTAGATACCATCGGATGGAAGGACATGATATCGACGGTTGCAAGGAGTTCCATGAAGAGGTAATGACCATAGTGGTTTTAGGAACTTTATGATTTGAGAAAGATGGGGAAGGACCACTGGTAAGGATGGTCTCACCAATAGAGGAAGAGGTTTATAGGTATCAACCAATGGGTAATGGGCCTCCTGAATGATTCTATCCGAGCCGAAGAACCGTCTCAGCCTTGCCTTACAATACCGTAAGCCATGCTTATCCGATATTAAACACATCGTTTAATACCGGTATTATAGGCATCACCTAAAACGGGAGATGTTATACCCCGGAAGAGTTGAGGAGAGCTGAAAAGGGCAAGGAAGTAATAGACTTCACTAAGGTAGGAGAAGTGAATAAACCCGTCGATGATGAAAAAGCCACTCGAATTCCTCAAAGTTATAAAAAATAATGATTCTAGTGTGGTAGATCAACCGAAAAGGACACCAGCTAAGATCTCTCTATTGTCACTAATCTTGAGTTCGAACCTCATCGAAGGTGTTGCAAAAGGTTTTGAATGAAGCATATGTCCCTCGGGATGTTACTTCGGATAACATGGAGCATTTGGTGGGAAGGATTCAAGCAACTAGCTACTTGTCATTTTCCGAAGATGAGTTGGGCCCCGAAGGCACGGGACACAATAAGCCGTTACATATCACAATCAAATGTAAGGACCACGTGATTGTTAAGGTGCTAATTGATAATGGGTCCGTTTTGAATGTCTTACCTAAGATGGTTTTGGATCGGTTACCGATGGATGCATCTCATATGCCTCCTAGTAGCATGATGGCTAGAGCTTATGATGGGTCTCCAAGACAGGTGATAGGGGACATCGATATTAACTTAGACATTGGACCCAACAAATTTTAAGTCACTATGCAAGTTATTGACATACAACCATTATATAGTATGATTTTAGGAAGACCATGGATCCACTTAGCTGGTGCTCGTAGCATCATCACTACACCAAAGGTTGAAACATGTGGAAAATGGCAAGTTGATCATAGTAATGATGGAAGAAGCATTGCCTCTATTTAAAAATGTGTCGGTACCTTATATTGAGGTCTGAAGGGAGTCGAGATGATGATCCGCATGCTTTTGAAATTATGAACACGGATTGGGTACCCGAGCATGCTGTATTAAGACAACCAAGAGTATCTAATGTCGTAAAAATGGCAACGAAATACTTGATGAAGTGTGGATTCTCGATGAGTAGAGATCTTAGTGATAGAACATAAGGAGCGATAGGTGGAGCCAATTCGTAGTAACATTTTGGGTTAGGGTTCAAGCCCACTAGAAAGGATTATCTAAGAGCTTTGAAGCTAAAAAAGGAAAAGCAATTGGCTAAAATCGAGCATCGAGAACCTATAAAGAGAAGATTTTTATTCCTCATATTCGAGCTAGCTTCCCCTACCTTGCTTACATCATCAATCGAGTCAAGAAATGGTGAACTTGGGGGCAAAAATGGTTGATCTATCCATCAACTACTCGGACGAAGAGCCGAAGATAGAAGAGGTTGATGGCCTTGAGATGTTAGAGGTCATTCCCCAAGCAATGATGCTGCCACAACCGACTACCAATGCCATGAAGGATATGCTCGCCTACTCGGCTTGCTAATCAAAAAGGAGCACTCGGGTGAGGGGCTCAACAATTGGGAGGAGAAAGAGATTTTGCCTACATACACTATTGAGTAATTCACTATTTGTTTTGTTTTTTTATCTTAATCTCTTAGTTATCTAGCTCAAGGTACCGAGAAAAACTTATATGGAGCATTTATTTCTAATATTAATATGAGATCATGAATTTTCTTTCAACTTTGTGTCTTTTCTTTTCCATCCCTTTTATTTTCGTATTTTTTCTACTTTTAGGGAGATGAAAAATGAATATCATCTAAAAACCCAAAATAATTGCATCAAACATGTTTGGCCTAAATTTGATGAGAATTTGATTGTTATGGATGAAGAAGAGAGATATGGATGAATTTGCCAAGCTTGTAGAACTATCCGAACGATTCATAAAACCCTATCAAGAGGAGTTAGAAATCATAAATGTGGGGATAGAGGAGAATAAAAAAAACTTCAAATTGGGACCTTGATTTCGGAAAGAGAAAAAGAGAGTCCGATCGCTTTACTCGCATGAATATGTAGATGTGTTTGCTCGGTCATATGAGGATATGCTCGGTCTAAATATTGGCATAGTGGTGCACGGGGTTCCAATATCACCCAATCATAAGCCAATAAAGCAAAAGTTAAGGAGGATGAGGCCGGATGTCTTTAAGAAGGTTAAAGAAGAGGTCATCAAATAGTTTGAGGCGGGTTTTCTCAAGGTGATCAAATACCCAACTTGGGTGTCAAACATCGTGGTAGTTAGCAAGAAAAATGAGAAGATCGAATGTGTGTTGACTTTCAAAACTTGAACAAAGCCAATCCTAAGGATGATTTCCCCTTACCCCACATTGATATGCTTGGTAGACAATGTCGTAAAGAATTCTACTTACTCCTTCATGGATGGTTTCTCGGGATACAATCAAATCAAGATGGTAGAGGAAGATATGGAGAAGACCACCTTCATCACACCATGGGAGACCTATTGTTACAAGGTCATGTCGTTCGATCCGAAGAATGTCTGGGCGACTTATCAACGAGCTATGGTCACTCTTTTCTATGAAATGATGCATAAAGAAATTAAAGTATATGTCGATGATATGATTACCAAGACGAAGCCCGAAGAAGATCACATTTAGACTTTGAGGAAGGCCGTTCGAACGGCTAAGAAAGTACCGATTGAAGTTGAACCCCGCCAAGTGTACTTTTGGGGTCAAGTCAAGAAAATTATTGGGTTTTGTCGTGAGTAGTAGGGGAATAGAAGTGGATCCCGATAAAGCCAAAGCCATCTAAGAAATGCCAGCACCCCATAGCGAAAAGGAAGTTTGAGGTTTTTTGGTCCGGTTGAACTACATAGCCCGATTCATCTCTTAACTCACGGTGACGAGTGAACCTATCTTTAGACTATTGAAAAAGAACAATTCAGGAATTTGGGATGATACATGCCAGTCGATTTTGATAAAATCAAACGAGTATCTATAAAACCCTCCTCTACCGGTCCCACCGGTACCGAGTCGACCTTTGATTTTATATCCGACGATGAATCGAGTCCGCAATGGGTTGTGTTTTGGGTCAACATGATGACACTGAAAGGAAAGAGCAAGCAATTTGCTTTCTAAGTAAAAAATTCACGGACTATGAGTCCCGGCATAGTACCTTAGAAAAGATGTGTTGTGGCTCGGTATGGAGTGCCCGACGACTCAAGCAATATATGTTGTATTGCACAACATGGTTGATCGCGAAAATAGACCCTCCAAAGTATATTTTCGAGAAACCATATTTGTCAAACAGAATTGCAAGATGGCAATTGTTATTGGCGAATACGACATTATGTAAATGACTAGAAAGTCGGTAAAAGAGAGTGCGATTGTGGATCATTTGGTAGAGAATGCGGTCGATGATTATGAACCGATAGATTTTGACTTTCCTAATGAAGATATCATGGTATTCGAAGTTACGAGTGGTCGAATCGGATGATGAAAAATGAACCATGTACTTTGATGGGGCGATGAATATATCGGGTAAATGGTGTAAGTGGCAGTTCGATCTCACCGGATGGAAAGTAGTATCCAATAGCCATTCGATTTTATTTTGATTATACCAACAATATAGCTAAGTATGAAGCTTGCATACACGGTCCGGAGGCGGCTAGAGAGGGATCACAAAACTTGAGGTATACGGTGACTCGATGCGATAATCCGCCAAGTAAAAGGGAAATGGCAAGCCGAAGATGAAAAACTAAAGCCTTATCGGGCTTATCTTACCAAATTAGTCGACGAGTTCGATGAAATTGAATTTGCTTATATGGGAAGGGACAAGAATCGGTTCGTTGATGCATTGGCGACTCTAGCCTCAATGACTCGACTTGATCCCGGAGTCGTGGTACGGCCCATTTGCATTGAGACTAGAAATACGTCGACCCATTGTTGTGCTATTGAGGAGGAAATAGATAGAAAGCCATGGTACCATGACATTTAGATGTTCGTTAAAAATCGAGAGTATCTTTCGGGTATCTCTAAGACGGATCGAAGTCCTCGAGGAGATTAGCCATGGATTTTTACCTAGATGGTGAAGTGTTGTACAAACAGAGTTTTGATGGGACATTGCTTCGATGTCCGAATGTCGTTGAGGCCAAGTGAGTGATTGAAGAGGTCCATGAGGTAATTTATGCAACTCATGCAAACGATCACACTATGACCCATCGGATACAACGATGTGGATATTTTTGGTTGAAAATGGAAAGGGATTGCATAGATTATGTTTGCAAGTGCCATAAGTGTCGAGTCCATGGAGATCGGATCAACACTCCTCCTGTTCCACTCAATAATATGGTATGACCTTGGCCTTTCACCATGTGGGGTTTGGATGTCATTGGACCTATTAATCCTAAGGCAAGAAACGGTCATCGTTTCATCTTGGTGGCAATTGACTATTTTACCAAATGGGTTGAAGCTGCTTCTTATGCTCATGTCACTCGGAAAGTGGTCTAGTGGTTCATAGAGAAGAGTTTAATTTGTCGGTATGGTTTATCGGATACGATAATTATCGATAATGCTTAGAATTTCAATGGAAAGATGATCGAAGAATTATGCGAGAAGGTGAAAAATTAAACATCCGAACTCGACACCCTATCTACCTAAGGTGAATGGGACGGTTGAAGCCGCAAATAAGAATATCAAGAAGATCGTACGGAAGATGATTATCACGTACAAAGATTGGCATGAAAAGCTCTCATATGCCCTACATGCATATCGTACGACTGTAAAAACATCTACGGGGACAACATCATATTCTCTAGTTTACGGGATGGTGACGGTGATGCCTTTGGAAGTAGAGATCCCTTCTCTTGGGGTACTCATAAAGGCACGGTTGGAAGAAGCGAGAATGGGCTCATATCGGATATGAATAGTTGAACATGATAAGTGAAAAGAGGTAGCGGCCATTTGTCATGCAAGAATGTATCGAAAAGGATGGCCAACGCATATAACAAGAATGTTCAACCAAGAGAATTCCATGAGGGAAATCTAGTGCTTAGGAAAGTTTTATCGATACACGGGGAGAATAAAAGCAAGTGGTCACCCAACTATGAAGGCCCTTATGTAGTAAGAAAAGTATTTTCGGGGGAGAGCACTCCTTTTAACCGGTATGGATGGGGAAAACATAGTCAAACCCGTAAATTCGATGCAATTAAGAAATACTATGCTTGAGGGTTGTTGTTTTCTTCTTCATAAAGTAAAGAATGAAATTCGAGCCAAACATTATATTACATTCTTCTTTCCATCTCTCGTTTCCTCGACCCCATAAAACACATCACCTTTTTTGTCATTTCATGACCTCTATTAATATTATAAATAACATACAATTCAATTAAGATGTTATAGCGAGTGTTTTACTTAACGAACGACATGCTTGATCTTCTCCTAAAAAAAACCGATGAACCCCGGAAGAACTTAGGATCTATATGCCTTTTGAATTGGAGCCACTTCAAACATATCAAGATTACTCCGGACTAGGGAAAGCAACCAAGATGTCAAGAAAGAGGTAATCACTCAACGTTATATTGGTCTAAGAATAGATAAATAAAATGTTGAACCGGGTGAAAAGGAAGGAATATGTCTTGTTGACACTCGAGGCTCGTCATGCAATATGCCAAAAAAACCAAGCCAAAATATTTTTCACCGGTAAATATCCCAAATTGCTCCTATGACACCGCCCATGAAAATGACATAGCAAATGTTTAGATTTGTAGGTCCTATCTTGATATTATTCTAATAAAAGGGGTTCAAGAAAACAAAGCTCGTATAGATCGGATATCGTTGTCGATAGGATGAGGAAAGGCCTTCTTGAAAATTTTATCATACTTATGTGAAACATACCCATTGAAAACCAAGTTTGAGCTTTCTATTATTTTTTTCTTCATGAAACCCGGACTAGGATCACCCCTCACACTCTGGGGCCAAAAAAAAAAAGAGAAATGGGATTTAAGAGGCATGTCACCAAACGACTTGTGATCTAAAAAACCCAAAAAGGAGTCACTACTAAAGAGGATTAGGAATGAAGGAGGAATAAGGTCATGATCTTTCCACGTGCTAAAAAAAAAAAGGTCCTACTTCATTAGAAAAAATAGTAAATCACCTCACAAACCTCGATCCCAAGTTAGGTTGATAAAATCACAATCAAACATGCCTCTAATCAAATCTAAAAAAAAAAAAAAAAAGTGGTCTTACATCAAGCGAACCCTAAAACACTATTTGAGCCTATTTTATCCATTTTTCAGAAACCATGCCTTACCCTACATTACGGACCAATAAATGTCCTTTCTAACTAGAGACAAGTAACCAATCGGACGAGTGTTAGATTCGTAAGCCCCTACAAAAGAATTTTTATTGAACGGATAGTCAAAATCGAAGCATAGGCTAGTCAAAATCATGGTTGGTGCCAATACTTGGGGGCAAACAATATCTTCTATCATCGAACCTGTGATTTTCCATCGTTAAAGTTCAGCATTCGAATAAAAAAACACCATTATTTCTATCCTCAAAACATTTGCATGACAAGTCCATGAGTCCGATGGGTTTTTACTCGACCTTTAAATCCAAAACCTCCGAAGGAAATCTACCTAGCTTTTCCTATGAAGGAGAAAATTCATGAAAGGGAGAAGTGTCAAACATTTCAAAAAGCATATGGGACCTCAAGTTACAAGGAAGGTCACCAAAGCAACAACAAATCCACCATCCTTCCCATAAGCGATCGGTAGACGAGTTGATCAAGCTAGGGAGCGACCATTACCATCAATAGACCAAGGGAACTACTGTACTCCTTATAAACTTCGAAGGGTAGATCAACCAAATTCAAAAACACGATCAAAGGGCGGGGCCATAGAACTCAAAACACCGATAGCCGATCGATTGCTAATAATTGAAAGAGAAAAGTCAAACAAAAGGATTCGAGCGAGGGCGGCCTATGTTTCTTATAGGTATTTTGACTAACCGAGTATGCTGAGTTTTTTTCGGGCATATTGCAATCCCAACGGATACAAAAGGAATAGAGAAGCAATACTCCTCACAAATCCACCTCGGGTATGGTCACCTCATAATAGACCATCGCCCAAGTGCGAAACCCTAAGTTTAATAACCACTTTTAGGTAAGGTCAATTAACTCAATTCAGCAAATAAGATTACTAATTTTTTCTTGGACGTTTAATTTTCGGGGTAGGTCGCCCTTTACAATAAGGCCCCGCATTGCATATTTAATTTCTAGGGTAGGTCGCCCTTTATAACAAGGCCACACACTGCACATTTAATTTTCGAGTAGGTTGTCCTTTACAATAAGGCCATGCATCGCATATTTAATTTCTAGGGTAGGCTACCCTTTACAACAAAGCTACGCACTTCACGTTTAATTCTTAGGGTAGGTCTGCCCTTTACAATAAGGCCATGCATCGCATATTTAATTTCTAGGGTAGGTCGCCCTTTACAACAAGGCCACGCACCGCACGTTTAATTCTCGGGATAGGTCTGTCCTTTATAATAAGGCCATGCATTGCATATTTAATTTCTAGGGTAAGTCGCCCTTTACAACAAGGCCACGCATCTGGACGTTTAATTCTCGGGGTAGGCTACCCTTTACAATAAGGTCATGCATCGTATATTTAATTTCTAGAGTAGGTCGCCCTTTAGAACAAGACTACGCACTGCACGTTTAATTAGCGGGGTAAGCTACCCTTTATAATAAGGCCATGCATTGCATATTAAATTTCTAGGGTAGGTTGCCCTTTACAATAAAGCCACGCACTGCATGTTTAATTGTCGGGGTAGGCTTCCCTTTACAATAAGGTCATGCACTCGCATGTTTAATTTTCAAGGTAGGTCGCCTTTTACAATAAGGCCATATACCGAATGATTAATTTTCAATGCACATTTAATTTTCGGGGTAGGTTGTCCTTTACAATAAGGCCATGTACCGCACGTTTAATTTTCGGGATAGGTCGTCCTTTACAATAAGGTCACACATTGTACATTTAATTTAGGGTAGGTTGCCATTTACAATAAGGTCATGTATTGCATTTTAATTTTTACGAGTCATCCCATCATAGCTTTGCCTTTAGTTTAATAAATAAATAAACTATTTTCTTTACAAGCTTATTAAACAAAGTCGGTGAAAAGCGACCTTTTCACTCGACTTTGCGCCATAAGCATTGTAAAGAGGAGGCAACCTGTAATAACCCGAAATTTTTCTAATTTTTATTTTTATTTTTATTTTTATCTTTTTATTTATTTTATTTTATTTATTTTTGTTTTTGTTTTTTTATTTAATTTGAAGTTTACTAAAAAAAAGAAAAAAAGAAAGAAAATGATGAAAAAACATAAAAAAAAATTCATTTAGGGACGCAATTGAAGTAATTAGGGGTGTAATCGGGTCAATTAAAAAAATTAGGCCTTAAATTGCACCTCCAGGGACCTAATTGATGAGATTGTGCTGAAATTATACCATCGAAGGGCGTAATTGTGGAAATTGAAATGCGAGGACCAAGCCGAAAGTTTGGAGCGAACGACAAGACCAAAATGAAGAAGACGACACTGTCGTCCACTCCAAGGAAAATTCTCTCCGAAAATCTTTGGAGAAATCTGTCAAATCTAAGATCAAATTTCTGTTTGATTATGCATTATTGGACGAAATTAATACCAACGAGAAAATCAAGCAATTTCTGTTTTGATTTTGCATTAATCATGAATTAAAAAGGAAAAATTTTGACGAGAAAATTTTAAGATTTGAGATTCGATTCTCGAGAGAAATTTGAGAAAATTTATGCTATAAAACCTTTTGAATTTCACGGAAAAAGGGAGAGAAAAATTGGACGAAGGATTACAGGTTGAGAGAGTTTGAAAATCGAAAGCAAAAGGTTTAATTTTAATTTTTGGTCACCGAGTTTTTTCTAGGTTTTTGTGTTTAGTGTTCTTCATGTTCTTGGTTTTCTTGAGTCTAGGTTTTAGTTCATAGGCTATCGGTCTCTTTTGGTGTTTGATTTTGTGTTTCTAGAGGCTAAATATCCATCCCCACTTCTTTCTTCACTCCTTTTTCCAAATTTCGAGGTTCAATTCCTGCGTTTTTTATCCTTCATGTTTCGGGTAGCTTTACTCGACATTCTTATTTTCTCGGGTTTGTTCTTCACTTGTTGGGTTTGGGTTCATCATTCCTTGGGTCGATCGAAGGGCATTTAAGTTTGTGTTGGGGGAAAATATCACGGGTTTGGGGTTTAGTGAACGAGGAATCAATAGTAAGGGTTCAAAATTATGAGAAATCGGCAACTTTGGGTTACGCGTTTTTGAGTTTTCTTGGTGTTTCTTCAATAATCCCGAGTCGGTTTGGGGTCCGATTCCGCTTACTTTGATTTTATTCATTCATTTTTTTTATTTGCATATTTGTTTTCTATTTTTTATGATTGGAGATATTGGCTTGCTCGATTGACTTAGTTAATTGAAGGTAATTTTACGGCAAAATTGAGGTATTAGGCAGAGAAAACAAAAAACGAAGAACAAGAGAGAGAGAGAGAGGATGAATGGCTTAAAATTAGTGTTTTGATCGAAATTTTGAGTGTTTTTCTGTTGCGGTTGTTTCTAGGCTTTGGCCCGATCCGAGGAGAAATAAAAGGGATGGGCTGGATTGAAATCATTCCAACCCATCTCATTATTAAAAAAAAAAAAAAAGCGAAGTCTGGATCGATTTCAGCCTACTCAACTCGAGGTAGACAAAAAAAGAAAAGAAAAGGGGTTGAGCTGATTTCAACCCGACCGTACCTTTTCTCCCAAAAAGAAAATAGAATTAGGGAAGAAAAAAATAAGTCAAAGAAAAAAATAAGAAGGAAAAAATGGAAAATTGGGGATGGGTAAAAAAAAGAAAGTAAAAGTTGTGGGTTAATATTTTAGGTATAGGATGATTTTTTTATTTCATTACTTTTATTATTCATTTATTTTTTAGCTTCGTTTATATAGGATGATTATGTTATTTTATTTTTATCTTTTTTCTTTTATTGTTCATTTAATTTTTTTAGCTTCGTTTATTTTTATTTCTTGTCGTTTTTAGGTATTGATTTAGATTTGTTATTTTAAATTTTTTATTTTCTTTTCTTTAATATGTATTGCTAGAAAAAAAATCTTGATGAAATCTCCTATCCGATAGGGATCGACATCATAAAAACAAATGCCTAAAAATTTTGGCCAAGTTTCTTACTTGGTAGGGATCGACGCCACCAAAACAATAAATAAATAAATTCGACGAAGTCTCTTATCTAATAGAGGTGACGTCACCAAATTCAAAATTTTTGACGAAGTCTCCTACTTGATAGGGATTGACATCATCAAAAGCCACCTTTTAATTAAAACGTCCTCCAACACGTCGGTTGTGTCAAGGCTTTTAGTGGATCCGATGTTTGAATCGACGTGTCACCCGACGAAGGGGACCGACGATCGTTTTAATATGATGCCACACCCAAAACTAAAAAATTCACTTAGTCTAAAAAAAAAATAGGAGTTTAAAAATTGGAAAATAGCTTGACATGGATTTTTAGGAGATGAATTTAGAACTAAACCATACATGGTACCTTTTTTTTGAAAATGGCACTTTTAGGTGATTAAATATCTTCGTAAAAGTGTAACCAACTCCTTACCTTAGGAATCTCCGAACCGAGTGCCACTTTTAGGTTCCTAGTTCCTTAAATACTAGGTGGCGACTCCAAAACTCTGTAAATAATTTTGTAAATAACTAATGCTTAGACCTTAATTTTTTTTGGGGCGTCTCGTCCGATGTCGTGTAGCGACATCTTTGGTCCATCATCAAACTATCAACTTATACAAAATCAATAATCTTACAAGATCCCCAAAGATCATATTCTCAAAATAGTGATAGAAGGTATAAAGACATATTACCTCATCTTTAGATTTCAATAAGTGAGTTGAGAAGCCATCTCATAGTCAATAAGCAAGTCATTCCTACTCTTATAACTCCATTTTGACTACCATATCCTCATTGGTACAAGTCAAATGAGAAATACAACTATCATGCTAGTGTAGTAGGTCATAATATCGAGAATTGCATGGCTTTCAAGAGAAAGGTAGGATCTCTAATTAAACGAGGGTGGGCCTCTTTATATGGAACTCTAAGTATGTCGAATGTTTAAAAACAATCCATTGTTAAGTCATACGATCACCAACACGAGAGGATGGAGAGACTGAGTGAGATTGAAATATATAGTAAGGATGCATCCTCATGATTTGCAAATGTTATCTTTCGGTTTTGTCCGATTTTAAACACTATTCCCTAAATGTTTGGCATTAAGTCTTCCTCCATGAAAAAATTATAGTGGTAAATTCATTTAAATACATTCAAAAGATTGATCAAATTTCAAAGCATGACAAACAAATGCTAGAGGCAGTTCTTTAATTCCCGGAATCCATAGATACATGTTTCTCTTAATAACCTTTATGAGTAGAAAGTAAGGGGAAAATCCCTTATTTTGTTGGGAAAAAAAATCCTTTTCCAAACAAATTCTCAAAGGAAAGTTTCGTTTTGAAAAATATCATAAAATCTAAAATTGAAAGACTAAATGATTTGTGTCTTCAATAATGATGGATAATACATCTTCAAGTCTTGATCCCAAACTACACTCACCATTTCCTCTTTTAGGTTAACCAAAGGGTTTTTCAAATCAATCATTAATGTTTTCCTAAGAGATTAGCATATATCATCATAGGTAAATTAGTCTTTGAGGTGAAGAAAACCATATTTCATATTTCTCACAAAAGTTTTATCCCTTGTCATCCCACTTTGAGCCTTGACGATGTCTTTCTTGATAACTCAAACTAGGATTACCTCTCACATAATGGGACAGAATGTAAAATCCATAAATAATCAATGAAACTCTCAAAAATTTCTATTAAGAGAATCCCATCAATGATTCTAAAAGCAAAAAGAATGTGAAAAAAGGACTAAATTAATAAAAGAAGAAAAACATTCTTAATGCAAAAATTACAAGTCAAAATGAGAGTTAAAATTCAAAAAAATAGATAAGAAGAGTTGAGGATAGATAACAAAGTCAACGATCAAAATGACAAAATCACCATGGTAAGTCTAAAAAGAAAAAAAATTCTCATAACAATCAAGATGATACGAGCGACCTAACTAAAGGTAAAGTGATAAAGTCCAAATGGGATCGCCTCGAAAGCTTTTCCGGACAACAAAGTGATCTAATTTCATAATAAAATGAAATACTTTTTGAGCCTTTATGTATTTTTTTTTATGAGCCCAAACCGTAGCCTACATTATGTTTTTTTAAAAGCCTTTTTTGATCAAAGGCAATTCACTTATACTATTGAATTCTAATATCAAAAGATAATTGAGAAAAAATAGAAAACATATCTAGTAGATGTGTTGTCTATCACTCTTTATGATATCAAATCATGAGTTTTCATCAACTAACTTGGAGGCGAGTAAAGCTAAGCCAAATCAAGATATTGTTAGGAAAAATTATCCTTTAGAATCCAATTTTTTTCAAAATACTTTCTGCTCAATTTTTTCCACTCATCAAAATAGAATTATCATTTGAACAATGACCATCAATAGCATCAAAAAACCAATTTTTATCGAAAGCTTGTGTGATCCTAAACAATTTTTCCAGTTTAACCTAACAACCATCTTGAAAAAATTACATCATAGGATTAGAATGTCATGCTCGACTCTTGATCAATTAACATAAACATCTCTATGAATGAAAGTAATTTTCTTGAAACATCTCTACTTTTTTTCCAAATAATATGAATTTTATTTGAGAGAATCATTCAAATTCATGACTTAATCTATGAGGACCAAATGTTTATTCAATTATCATTCTCAAAAGATGATGAAAATTTTAAGACCAATTTACAAATTGTGATTCAACTGCCAAATAACAAGAATTTGAATACAAATAGTGCTTGTGCCAAGAGATTATAATGGCATGGTATCAACCAATACTTAGGGGTATCTCATGGCCCAATTTGAATGATAATCCATAAAAGCGAAAGCACTTAGGGGCAAGACTAAGGATCTAACCACTCGGACTAAAATTTGATAATTGGTCAATAATGACATTATAAAGTCAACTCGATGTGATGAGGATCTAAGCAACAAACATTATAGCATTAATCAAAACATCCAAAATAGCTAAACTAGAGGGCAATAAGGGTATCTCAAGTAAACTAAAAGCTAATAATCCGGTATAATTCGATTCGAGCTTCATTAGTAGCCATCCAATAAAGAAAGTTGAGTTTTCAAAGTATAACTATGTTTCACACGGTAAGAAACTAACCATTGCAATCGGTTTCATTAATGTATTGTAAGAAAATATCTCAAAAGATCAACCAAAGTGGTTCATATATCTTTTTCGATCGGATCACCTATCAAAGGTTCATTTCTTCGGTCTCAATTTTTTTTTAGAGAAAAAGATCACCCAAAGTGTTGCATATATCTTTTTCGATCGGATCACTCGTCAAAAGTTTGTTTGTCAAATCTCATTTTTTAAACAAGAAAAAGATCACCCAAAGTGGTTTGTATATCTTTTTTAATTAGATCACTTATCAAAAGTTTGTTTATCTGATCTCATTTTTTTTATTTAAAAATGATAAAGATCACCTAAAACTATTCATATATCTTTTTTGATCGGATCATTTATCAAAGGTTCATTTCTTTGATCTTTTTTTTTTTTATGAAAAAGGTCACCGAAAGTAGTTTGTATATCCTTTTTTTTTATCACATCACTCGTTAAAGGTTTGTTTCTCTAATCTTGGTTTTCAAAAAAGAAAAAGATCACCAAAAGTAGTTTGTATATCTTATTTGATTGAATCACCTATCAAAAGTTTGTTTCTTCAATCTTATTTAAAAAAAAACACCAAAAATAGTTCATAATTTTTTTTTATTGGATCACTTGTCAAAGGTTCGTCTCTCTAATCTCATTGGAATATCGCATTTTACTTTCTTTTTTTGGATAGACTACCCGGATAACAAGGCCACTGTATTTTACTTTTTAGGACAAGCAATTTTGTATAATGAAGCTATCGCATTTTATTTTTTAGGACAAGCCATCCTACACAAAGAGGCTATTGCATTTTACTTTTTGGGTAAGACACCTTTCACTATGAGCCCATTGCATCTTATATTTCCGAAAAGGTCACCTAGAAAAATGAGACCCTTCATTTTCACCTCTCAAATTAAATCTTCTTTATAAGATTATTATTAAAAGTCATTGAAAACATCTTTTTTATTTGACTTTGAGCCATAAGCATTATAAAGAGGGGCAACTGTAATAACTCTATTTTTGACCCCTCACTTATTTTCATACAAATTAAAATTCACAAAAAGAAAACAAAAGAGGAAACTCAAAAATTCAAAAAACTAAAATGTTGCATAGTTTGTTCTTTTTCATGATTTCTAGACATTTTTTTATTTCTAGGATTTTAATTATCTCTCATTTTTAATTAAAAAAGAAAAGAAAAAATTAAATAAAAAGATTAAAAGCTAATTTTGTTGGTGTTGGTGCCCAAGATCCAACCATATTTGAATGGATTTGAGTTATTATATTATTGCATTATTTATATTATTATAATAAGAGAAGTCTTTCTATTAATTCTTATCATTTACATTTATTAATTGAATAGAATTAGATAGAAGTCCATATGATATGCATTTGCATTAGTGATTGATCAAAAGATGTGAGACAAACACTAATGCACATAAATGATATTATTAAATATTCCAAGTTGTAGTATTATCCAGAATGGATATTGACTATATATGCTTAGACTTATGAGTGCTATGCTCATGCTATATGATAGCAATAGGAGAACTCATATCTATTGGTATAATGATGCCAAAGCAAGTAGTTAGAGAACATATCACTGGACTTGACTCGCTATGAGAACCTATTTGGTTTAGTCTATTAGAATCTTAAATGATATAGGTACAATTGGTACTTTGACTTGAAATCATCACGGTGATCTCATTAGAGGATTTATGTAATTTGACGCTGGTTTCGATGAACCCAATAAAGGATTGCACATGGGCGGTTCATTAAGTGAACTAGGAATCTAATAAAGGTAGGTGGATGACTAAGATAGGATATTTCATTCAGACATGTCATTTTTTGTATGCTAAAAGAGTTATCACATTACACTTCGATGAATGTCTCGCTCAAGAAATATAAGGTCATAGTTGGAGTATACCAATAGAGCATAGTTGGTTTACTTCAAGAGCTAAGACATTTGGGAATTCAAAAAAACTTATGTGATCATAATCGAATAAGACTTATAACCAAGTTTGAGATTACACTATGATAAGTTAACATGAGAACTAAATTGTATTGTAACCATGCTCGTGAAAGATAATAATGAATCAATTAATCATCCTAGAGAATTAGGTAGTCATGATACCTCACTAGAGGCCAATCTTGACTTATGTATCAAGAGATAAATGAGGTGTCTATTGTTCTCAATACATTATCAATATATCTAGGAGGATATTAAGTCACACGCATAACTTTAAGCATTCACACGATTTAAAAAAGCAAAGATATTGGAAAAATTTTCATACTTTGGAAAGGGTTTTTGAAAATGAAAAGTTTCCTAAAATGGAACTTTTTTAAAATGGAAGTTAGTTTCAAATTTTAAAGTAAATAACCTAAAATGAAAATTAGTTTCCTAATTTAGGTTTAAGGATAATTTAAGAAATTTTTTCCTAAATGTGGGCCTCCTAAGATTATCTAAGTTTATTTTTTCGGATAATCCAAATTAATTAATTGGGCCAAAATATTTTTGGGTCAATAAGTTTAGTTAAAATCTTGACGAGATATTTTTATGGGAGGATAAACATGAACCTTATTGGATGAAGATGAATGTCTTAAAGATAAAATTCAAAATCCCACTTGTTAAATAACTCCTAATCCATAGAGGATTAGGAAGCAATAACCAAAGGTTCAAATTAGGATAAGTTGCCACCCCTCTCATTATCCTTGGAGGACAAAGAAACTCTTCCCCTATAAATAGGAGAAGAGATGCAGTAACAAGCTTAGTTTTTAGGAAGAGAAAATTAAGCACAATTAAAAGGAGAGCTAGAGTACAAGCCAAAAGAAAAAAAAATAGTTTTTTCCTAAAACCCCTAGCACATGCTACTTTCCTTTTCTCTTTGGGTTGTTGTAAAATTATCCAAATTAGATTTCTATAGGAAACACTAAATAAATTAGAAAAGGTAGAGTTAGCACTCTACCAATTTTGAGTTCTTCTTTGTGGTTGCTTGGACTACGTGGATAATCAACGAGAGGCTAATCGCTTGGACGACTCCTTTCTCTCGCTAAAGAATTTAGATCTAGATTACAAAGGGTAACTCTCTACTCATCATTTTAATTCATAAATATATGGTTAGTTGATTCAATGAATGATCTTGGGCTCTTTAGATGAAGGAAATTTTTGTTTTATTTTGCACCTCCATAGGATGGATGATCCTTCAATTAGTATCAAAGCTTCCGCTTAGTCTTTGATTATATGTTATTTTAATTATGATAATCTGTATGAATCAGCTATGCTTGATTATACATCTTGTATTTTTGGTATTTTATATGAATTTAAAAAGTGAAATTTAGATTAAAAATCTATGAGGGCATACGAGGTTGACCTCACATGTCAACATTCGCATACATAAAAACCCTAGGTTGGTCACATGCTAGGTGTACGATGACCCCTAGCTACTCCCACGCCGGGCACGTGGCACCTCCATAGGATACATGATCCTTCAATTGGTATCGAGCCTCCGCTTAATCTTTGATTATATGTTATGTTAATTATGATAACTGCATGAATTAGTTATGCTTGATTATAAATCTTGTGTTTTGGTATTTTATATGAATTTAAAAATAAAATTTTGATTAAAAATCTATGAGGACGGGCGAGGTCGAAGTTGGACGTTGATGCTCACACATACGTTAGTTATGCTCACCCACGTGTGAGGAATGCAATCTAACGGCTCGTGCTCTAGGTGCAAAGGCCGGTACTTACATGCCGGGGCACATTCTACCGGTTGTGGACAAGCGTGCATAAGTATGCCAAGCCAAGGGCTTGGGCATTGAATCTTGTGGGCCTAAGGCCCAAAAAGTTTTTAAAAAATTAAAATTTGGAGAAAATTTAATAAATTTATAAAATGATCAAAACGTAGATTTATAATTAAGTTTTGAATAAAATTGATTTCATTAGTATGCCATATATCAATATGATTGAAGCATGAGTGAATGGTTTTATAAGAATGAATGTTTGTAATTTTTGGATAAATAGAACATGTGTGTCTTGCCTTCTCTATTACTCGATTATATTTCTCTTCTCATCTTACTCCTCTCAAATATAACTCGAGGTTTCTTATTCAAATAAATATAAAAATACAAAATAGGAATTAGAATATATTCAAGGACAAGATGCAAAAAATGAAGACATTCCTAAAGAATTTGTCATAGTTTTTCACCTAGTTATTTAATGCACTAGTTTCCTTGTGGCTTGAAGGGCCTAGTATTAAAGATATATTACCATTCATCAATCCTTGTTTCATGCATGAGATATCTATTTATTTTTAACGATTGATGTTAGTATGCATGTTAAGAATAATATTATTATTGATTAGCATGCATGCTAGGATAAGACCAACCAAATTAAATTCTTCAAATACAATATTAAGTTAATTACCTTCTAACGTTACGAGGAGGGAACTCTCTTAGTTGTGGTTCACTTGTTGAGATAACTCAAGGTCACTTCTTTCTCGAGGGAAACAAATCATAGGTCATACGATGTCTTCGATCGTTGGGTCTAACTTGAAATAAGTTATTGGATTTATTAAGATAACTCAATGTCTAATAAACTTATAGCCAAAGATTGATATTCACATTAGATATACTTGGTTAGGAGCTATCTACCTAATCCTTCATGTATGGCTTATTGAGATAACTTAAGGTTAATGCATATTAGAGGATGGGATCCTAATGCGTGTCGCGAGCACACCAAAAATAAACTCTATTCTTGGCAATCAATAATAATGTAGATAGGGGAATAGGGATCGAACCCACGAGACTCGTTGTGATTAATAAATAATGAATAACAAAAGTAAAGGGGATTGTTTGCTAAAAATTCAAAATTAAACAAAAACAAATCAAAATAAAATCATAAATCGGTAATCAAAACTCCGACCCAAGGGTAATTCTTTCATCCAAATGGGTGATTGATCATCGACAACAAAAGATAATACCATCAAACATTAATTAAGCAATCAAGTTATACTCACAAGCGGAAATATAACCTATTTCTTCCCTAAGTAATTAATTCAAGTGAAGCACTCGGATTAATCCTTGTTATCTAATGATTCGGTATACAAGCGATCCTCTATTAAATAACAACATTAGGTTCTAGGAAGAGATTACTATGAATAACGATTTAACACAAGCGGTAACCATTTAATCCATATTATGTTCTTAAGGATTAATAACGAAAGTCTGGGATCACAATCATTAAAAATACCTATGCTACTATGAACAATATGATCACAATTAAGGATTACCACATTAATTCTAGCAATAGATTCCAATTAATATTTATTCAATGGGCCCTTATCAAACAAATACCAATTGCAATTATAAATCAATAACACACATAAGAACAACACATAATTAATCAATTGATAGATGAAAGGTGGAAATAGGTCTCACAATCACATAGGTTTGGACTGAATTCCCTTAAGCTGAATCGTAGACTTTAGCCACTCATGGCTTTTAAGAGCATGAATTTATTTCAAAGAAAAGAGTCGGATCTATTGTAAAAAAAAAAAAAAAAAAAAAAAAAAAAAAAACCTCTTTTATGGTTCTTCAAAACAAATTAATTCCCCCCAAAAGAGAGCCAGTAGAGAATGTGTTCTCTCCTTTTTAATCTGAAAATATCCTCTCAAAAATTGGATGAGGATAGAGTTCTAATATAATCATAACTCTTTCTAAGTTGTCTCCTAAAAATCGGAATCCCGATTTCCTATTCTGTCTTTGCTACCAATTTCGGACCAGATACATTCCGAATTAGAGATTTCTTTCTTTAGAAGTGTTTTATTCCTATCTGTTATCTTTCTAATGCCGTTGGTTTTGCATCAATTGAAGGTCTAAAACTCGATTTGCGTGCTAAACATTGAAACTATGCAAATTAGTCCGATCGAATTAGGAAACGACTTGCCGGATACTTTCCAACTTTAAACCCACCTACTTTGGACTTAGGCCCTTCATCAAAGTTGTGAATATGGGTCTTAGCTCTTTATTAGGATTTTATTTGCATCAATCGGCTGTCTATAACTCCAATTATGAATTAATGACCGAAGCCGGCTCTGAGCCCAACGGGATTCCACATCGGCTTCTCGATCGATTTTGAGATATTATTTGAAGATCCAAAAGAACTTCAATTTTGACCCAACACATCATTATGGAAAGCTTGAGATGTCCTTTATAAAAGGTATGAAGGCCACTTCTTTCAATTCAAACTCTCAATCTACCACAAACCTACAAGAAAGATAGAAGGTCTAAGTAAAAACGTGCTGGAATTCTTAACTTTTAACATAATTACTCCTAATCCCGAATTTATGTCTTATAAATAAATATGAACATTAATTAACCTATTAAGACATAAAAAATAGCAATTCAACTAAATTTAAAGAGAATAAAAATATATTATAATGTGTCTATCAAATTCCCCCACACTTAGCTTTTGCACGTCGTCGACAAATTAAAATTAAAACTAAGAACTAATAATTAAAAAGAAAACTAAACCTAACTCATTTTCTTAGGAATCACGAGTGCATTTAGCATATGCATTAAGCCTTTAAACCCCTAGGTTGTCCCTAGTGGACGAGTTGTGTCTCGTGAGGATTTGCAACTGATATACCCACAAAATCATATTTTTGAAAACATAGATAAGCATTACTCAAGATACAAACAATCATGCATAGGTTTATTCATTTAAATTCATAAGCGAAGCATACCCACCTAATTTAAATATGCAGCAATATCAAATAAAACAAAGATAAACATACTCATTTATGTTCATTTTTATCCAAATGTACTATTGTTTAACCATACAAACCTAGCAACTAACACAATTAATTCATACATGACTCTCCTTTAGACTATTTCTCTTTCCTTAAATAAAACGGGGTAGCAAACTAGGGTGTTCTTTGTTTTTTTTTCTTTCTTGTGTTGTTTCTTTTCTTCTTAATTTTTTTCCCAAAGCAATTCCTTTTCTTCAAGTTGTTATCTTTTTACGCGAATACAAACATTTGTAATGAATGGACCCGGTTACTCGATAAGTAACATACTCGAAGTGCTTTGCATACTCATATTCTAATTAGAATAGTGGAGTAGGTCATCGGAATTTCAACACATTTTAGCACTTTCATTCATAATTATTTAGAACAACCCTATTTACTTAAACCCAAATTCAGACTTAGTTTAAGAGAATTAATCTAAAAGTTCATCATAGAAGTCATCAACATGCTTGGCTACTAAACATTTGCATAATTTCATAATAAGTACCATATCAATTAATTATTAAGACTTAAGCATGTTTAACTCTATTTTACAACTAATTGCTAAATCTTAAACTAGGTGGTATGCACATCATTTAAGTTCAATTAGGTACCTATGCATAGTTCAAGTATCTCAAATACACGCTTATACATGTTTTTTTTTAAATTAAAATTTCCTATTTTCTAAGTTACATCCTAAATCCTAAATCATTTGTCCCCTCCCCCACACTTAAAACTTACATTGTCCTCAATGTAAGGCACACAAGAAAAATTATAGACAATAAAAATTCAAAGAGATAGGGAAAAGATAACAAATTTGGGATAGCTTAAAAGCCATGTTTGGGTTGCCTCCCAATCGGTGCTTTTGTTTAACGTCATTGGCTCGACGTAACTCATCTCCGGTTAGAATGAACAGGATCGGCTAAGGAAACACTCACCACTCGTATGCTCCATAAAACCTTCAAAGAAGGGTTGAGACGATGGCCGTTAACCTTGAACACCTTATTGTTATCTAAACTGCGGATCTCTACTGTACTATATGGAAACATATTAGTAACAACAAAAGGTCCAATCCAATGAGAACGTAACTTACCCGGCATCAATTTCAATCGGGAATGATATAGCAAAAAATTTTATCCTACGATAAATTGTTTTCGCAAAATCATTTTGTCATGGAATGCCTTTTTTTTCCTTATAAATGCGCGAGTTCTCATAGGCCTCCAACCTAATTTCCTTCAATTCTTGTAGCTGTAATTTTCGATCCTCTCCAACCTTGTCCATCTCCATATTGCATTGTTTCACTGCCCAATAAGCCTTTTGCTCAATCTCAACGGGAAGATGACAAGATTTACCAAATACCAAATGGTAAAGAGACATTCCAATTAATGTCTTATATGTTGTTCGGTATGCCCACAATGCATCCTCAAGTCGAGTGCTCGAATCCTTTCGATTGGGTTTTACCATTTTCTCCAAGATTGACTTGATCTCTCTATTTGAAACCTCGGCTTGCCCATTCTTTTATGGGTGGTATGGAGTTGATGTTCTATGGAAAACACCATACTTCCTCGATAAGCTATCAAGCTGCTCTATTGAAAAAATGAGAACCTTGATCACTAATCAATGCTCTTGGAATCCCAAACTTGTTGAAAATATTAGTCTTGAGGAAACTTATCACGGCTTTAGAATCGTCGATCCTGGTAGCCTTTGCTTCCACCCACTTTGAAACATAATCAACGGCTAATAATATGTAAATTAAACCAAACGATGAAGGAAATGGACCCATAAAATCAACACCCCATACATCAAAAATTTCATAAACAAGAATAGGGTTTTGCACCATCTCATTCCTACGGGTTAAATTTCCCATCCTTTGACATTTATCACAATTTTTACGGAATGTGTAGGAATCTTTAAAGATTGTTGGCCAATAAAAACCACATTCTAAAATTTTCCTAGCTATTTTCTTAGGTCCAAAATATCCACCACATGCATAAGCGTGACAAAAGTTAAGCACATAATGAAACTCGGAATACGGCAAGCACCTCCTAATAATTTGATCGAGCAAAAATGCCACAAATATGGTTCATCCCAAACATAATACTTAGCTTCACTCTTAAGCTTATCTTTTTGTGCACGACTCAAATCAACGAGTAAAGTCCTAGTAGCTAAATAATTAACTATATCAGCAAACCAAGGAACCATACCTTGCACCTTAAATAGGTGTTCATCGGGAAATGTCTCTTGTAGTGGTAGTGGATCTTCATCTCTTACTAAATGGCTCAAGTAATCGGCTACTAGATTCTCTGCTCCTTTCTTATCTTTGATCTCATAATCAAATTCTTCTAATAGAAGAATCCACTCGATAAGCCACGGTTTGGCTTCTTTCGTCCCCATTAAGTACTTGAGAGTAGCATGATGCGAAAAGACAATCACTCTACAACCAAGCACATATGATCGAAATTTTTCAAAAGCAAACACAACGACTAAAAGCTCTTTTTCGGTTATGGTGTAATTACGTTCGGCTCGATTCAATGTCCTAGACGCATAATAAATTACATGAACTTGTTTATCATTTCTTTGCCCCAAAATTATCCTCACGAGTATAATTGCTTGCATCACACATAACTTCAAATGGTAACTCCCAATTTGGTGGTTGAATGATGGGTGTTGTTGTCAATGTTGTCTTCAAGGCATCAATGCTTCCTTGCACTCTTCCTTAAAATCAAATGGCACTTCTTTTTGGAGGAGGGTAGACGGAGGTATTGCAATCTTCAAGAAATCCTTGATGAATCTGCGGTAAAAACCTGCATGACCAAGAAAAGAATGCACTTTCCGAACATTGGTAGGGTAAGGTAAGCTCATAATCATATCTATTTTACCCTTGTCTACCTCGATGCCTTTCCTAGAGACTACATGCCCTAAAAAAATACCTTATTCTACCATGAAATGGCATTTTTCAAAATTTAAAACAAGGTTATTTTCAATGCAACGCTTTAGCACACTTTCCAAATTATCTAAGCATTCATCAAAAGAATCACCGTATACTTGTGAAATTATCCATGAATACCTCGATGTATTTTTCTAAAAATTCAGAAAATATACTTACAATGCATCTTTGAAAGGTGGTGGGTGCATTACAAAGGCTAAAGGGCAT
The DNA here is from genome assembly GCA_963924115.1 of Dovyalis caffra. NCBI lineage: Eukaryota > Viridiplantae > Streptophyta > Magnoliopsida > Malpighiales > Salicaceae > Dovyalis > Dovyalis caffra. The sequence continues at coordinate 1,310,740 of CAWUPB010001161.1, read as the reverse complement.
CCTTCTATAAGCAAATGTGCCAAATAGACACATGAAGGTTGTTTTCTCTTGATCCTCGAGTGCTATCACAATTTGATTATAACTCGAATATCCATCAAGAAAAAATAATATGAATTACCTGCTAACCACTCCAACATCCGATCAATAAATGGTAAGGGAAAGTGATCCTTTCTAGTGGTGGCATTTAACTTACGGTAATCAATGCAAACACGCCATCCACTCTAAACACGTGTAGGGAGCATCTCACCATCATTATGCTTCACCACTGTAACTCTCGCTTTCTTTGGCATAACCTATACTAGACTTACCCACTTACTATCGGAGATTGGATAGATTATACCTGTATCTAACCATTTCATAATCTCCTTTTTCATAACTTCCATCATTGGATGGTTTAACCATCATTGTGCCTCTCTAGTCGGTTTCAATCCCTCCTCTATCAATATCTCGTGCATACACATAGATGGACTAATGCCCTTAAGGTCGGCAATGGTCCATCCAATGGCTGTTTTATGATCCCTTAGCACTCTAATCAATTTGTCCTCTTGCACGGTACTGTTAAGTTTGTAGGAATGATGATTGGAAGTGTTTTTTGTTTTCTAAATATGCATACTTGAGGTAGTCGAGTAATGGCTTCAAATCTAAACTCGGTGCACTCGCACCATAGAAGGTATCAATTTGGTATAAGTAAATGGTAAATCTAAGCGCATAAGCTCATAACTTGGCGCTAAAGATGGCAAGGATTCTAGATCTATGATCATCTTCTCCACTTCGGGACTTAGCTCATTTTCATCATCTACCTTCATTGATCTCCTGATTAGCACTAACTCAAGCTCATCTTCATGACTCATCTCAAAAATACCTCGCACTATGTCATCAATGATATCGATAGAAAAAATAGAGTGAACATCTTTAGGGTACCTCATGGCATCAAAAATATTAAACTTTACGGTGTCATCATCAAATTCCATTGTTAAGGTCCCATCATAAACATCAATCTATGTCCTTGTTGTTTTTAGGAAAGGTCTTCCTAACAAAATTGGTGCTTGGGTTTGGTGACTTACTATCTTCCATATTCAAAACATAAAAATCAGCTGGGAAGATTAGATTATCTACCTTTACCAAAACATCCTCAATTAAACCTTCGGGATATACGTTTGATCTATTGGCAAGTTCAATGATTACACCGAGTTTTTAGCAAAGGACCTAATTTCAAGGACTAAAATATAGACAAAGGTATGACATTTATGGAAGCACCTAAATCTAACATGGCATGCTTGAGTTGAGTGTTACCAATAATGCATGGGATAGTAAACGTACACAGGTCTTTGCATTTTTTAGGCAACTTTCTTTGAATCATAGCTGAAACATTCTCCCCCATATTTACTCTTTCATCACCATGCAATTTTCATTTAGATGTGCACAATTCCTTAAGAAATTTTGCATACCCGAGCACTTGTTTAATTGCGTCAAGGAGGGGAATATCAACCTCAACCTTTTGAAACACATCAAGTGTTTCTTTATCCTTCTCAACTTTCTTTGACATCGCTAACCTGCTAGGAAAAGGAGGAACACAAGGTTTGGATTGAGTAATATCTAAAGGTTTAGAATTTACCTTAGAGGATTCGAGTTCCTTTTCGTTTCCTTTGCTTTCGATCAATTTTGGTTGCTTGGGTTCAATAACTTCTATCTCCTTTCCATTTCACAATACTATTGCACTAGCATTTTCCCTTGGGTTTATAATAGTTTACGAAGGGAGCTTACCTAACCCTTGAGCTTCTAACTTACTCATCGATGTTGCCGGTTGGCTCATTTGCATCTCCAAGTTTCGATGCTGGCTTTGGTCTCCTCGGCATTGTTCCTAACCTCCCGTTGTAGCTACAAAGTATTATTAGCTAAAGCTTTAAGTATATCATCATAAGATGTACCCGAACTTTGAGCTTGGTTTCCTTGTGATTGCTTGGTAGGGGCGGGAGGTTGGTATCAATTAAGACCGATTGGATTTCCATAACTAAAATTTGGATGATCATGCCAACCTGGATTGTTTGTGTTTACATATGGATCATATCGACGTTGGGGTTGACTAGGAAATCCACCTACTGCATTCGTTTGCTGGATTGGCTTATCTTCTTACAATGTAGGACACATGTCGGTGTTGTGTCCATTCATTAAGCATATCCCACAAACCTTAGCTGCTTGAGCATTACACTGTGGCCAATTTCCTAACAATAGATGCTAAATCACCAATTTGACATTCAAAATTAGAAATACTTACCTCACTTATGCCTCTCGATGAATGATTCATTCGAGTGCCAAATTGTTGAGAATTTACAGCCATGTTTACAATCAAGTCCCTAGCGATAGGCGGGGTTTTGTCTACAAGTGCTCCTCCACTTACTACATCTACCATGTTCCTATCCATAGGCAACAAACCTTCATAGAAATATTGAATCAAAATTTGCTCACCTATTTGATGATGTGGACAACTAGCACACAATTTCTTGAATCGCTCCCAATACTCATGGACCGTCTCTCCATTATTACGTTGTATCCCATATATTTGCTTGCGAATGCTTGCAACCTTTGATGCTAGAAAATACTTCTCTAGGAATAATCTCTTTATCTCATTCCATGTGTTGATTGTGCCTAAGGGTAAATAATAAAGTCAATCCTTAGCGTCATCGGCCAAAGAAAATGGAAAAGCTCTCAATTTAATCTGCTCCTCAAACACCCCTGTCGGTCTCATGCTTGAACACACAACATGAAATTCTTTCGGATGCTTATTCGGATCCTCACCTGTAAGACCATGAAACTTTGGCAACAAGTGTATCAAACCAGATTTTAATTCAAAAGAAACAACAAGATCGGGATACCGAATGCATAAAGGTTGTTGATTAAAATCAAGAGTAGCTAACTCCTTTAAAGTCCTATTTATGTTGTTGTTTATAGCCATCTTTTCACCTTCGGAATCACTAGAAAAACTATCGGACTGTAAAGCAACGTTTATACCTAGTGAAACGACAATTGCTCTTTCGGCTCGAGGTTGTCTAGTTGCTTTTCTTAACTCGTGAGCAATTCTTTCAATTTCTAGATTAAAAATTAATTCTCCAAATGTGGAGGATCGAGTCATAAATTAACAAAAAAAAATCGATAAAAATTAACCAACGCCAATCCCCAACAACGACGCCAAAATTTGATACGTGTCGCAAGCACACCAAAAATAAACTCTATTCCCGGCAATCAACAATAATGTAGATAGGGGAATAGGGATCGAACCCACGAGACTCGTTATGATTAATAAATACCTGAATAACAAAAGTAAAGGGGATTGTTTGCTTAAAAATTCAAAATTAAACAAAAATAAATCAAAATAAAATTATAAATCAATAATTAGAAACTCCAGTCCAAGGGTAATTCTTTTGTCTAAATGGGTGATTGATCATCGACAATAAAAGATAATAGCATCAAACATTAATTAAGCAATCAAGTTATACTCATAAGCGAAATATAACCTATTTCTTCCCTAAGTAATTAATTCAAGTGAAGCACTCGGATTAATCCTTGTTATCTAATGATTCGGTGTACAAGTGATCCTCTATTAAATAACAACATTAGGTTCTAGGAAGAGATTACTATGAACAACGATTTAACACAACGAGTAACCATTTAATCCATACTATGTTCTTAAGGATTAATAACGAAAGCTAGGATCACAATCATTAAAAATACCTATGCTACTATGAACAATATGATAACAATTAAGGATTACCACATTAATTCTAGCAATAGATTCCAATTAATATTTATTCAATGGGCCACTTATCAAACAAATACCAATTACAATTATAAATCAATAACACACATAAGAACAATACATAATTAATGAATTGATAGATGAAAGGTAGAAATAGGTCTCACGATCACATAGGTTTAGACTGAATTCCCTTAAGCTGAATCGGAGACTTTAGCCACTCATGGCTTTTAAAAGCACGAATTTATTTCAAAGAAAAGAGTCGGATCTGTCGTAAAAAAAAACTCTTTTATGGTTCTTCAAAACAAATTAATTTCCTCGCCCCCAAAAGAGAGCCAGTAGAGAACGTTTTCTCTCCTTTTTAATCTGAAAATATCCTCTCAAAAATCGGATGAGGATAGAGTTCTAATATAATCATAACTCTTTCTAAGTTATCTCCCGAAAATCGGAATCCCGATTTCTCGTTCGTCTTCTGTTGCCAATTTCGGACCGGATACCTTCCGAATTAGAGATTTCTTTCTTCAGAAGAGTTTTATTCCTATATGTTATCTTTCCAATTTCATTTGTTTTGCATCAATTGAAGGTCTAAAACTCGAGTTGTGTGCCAAACACTAAAGCTCGTGCAAATTAGTCCGACCGGAATTAGGAAACGACTTGCCGGCTACTTTCCAACTTTAAACCCACCTACGTTGGACTTAGGCCTTTCATCAAAGTTGTGAATATAGGTCTTAAATATTTATTAGGATTTGATTTGCATCAATTGGCCTTCTATAACTCCAATTATGAATTAATGACCGAAACCGGTTCCGAGCCCAACAAGATTCCACATCGGCTTCTCCGATCGGATTTTGAGATATTATTTGGAGATCCAAAAGAACTTGGATTTTGACCCAACACATCATTTTGGAAATCTTGAGATGTCCTCGATAAAAGTTATGAAGGCCACTTCTTTCAATTCAAACTCTCAATCTACCAAAAACCCGCAAGAAAAACGGAAGGTCTAAGTAAAAACGTGCTTGAAATTCTTAACTTTTAACATAATTACTCCTAATTCCGAATTTATGTCTTATAAATAAATATGAACATTAATTAACCTATTAAGAAATAAAACATAGCAATTCAAATAAATTTAAGGAGAATAAAAATATAATATAATGTGTTTATTAACCCACTAAAAAAATGAATCAAAAACTTTTCTCGAGTCTTGTATTAAAGGTTATAGAACTTGAACAAAATAGTGGGAGAGAACATAGATTTAACTTCTTTAATTTATGCTTTTTTTTATTTTATGTAATTTAATTAACCAAATTATACGTTTTTCTATCCTCTCAAGGTTGTTGCATAGTATGACTAGTAATACATCAATGAGATCGATGATTAATGGAAGTAATGTCTTAAATGGCACAAAATTTCTTAACTAGAAAATGAATAAAAGGAATGTCCTCTAACATGAAAAAATACTCTATATGATAGACGATAAAGGGTACCATAAAGGAGTGCAAAAGAAGAGTTCTAATAGCACCTCAAGTATTCATGTTATCAAAGTAAACTTTTCTACTTCTAGTCTCGCATCATGGGTATTTGATACCGAATGTGGTGCACACACTTGCAAAAATTTTAAAAAACTAAAAGAAGCTAGAAAGACTACTTCTTGTAAGGTTGACCTACATATGGGTAATGATTCAAGAGTTATACCATTAGTAATAGGCACCTATGAGTTAGCACTACCATCTAGACTTATGCTTACACTCGAAACTATTATTATATTCCTAGTATAACTAGAAATATCATTTTCATTTCTTGTTTGGACCAAGATGATTTTTTATTTTTATTTAAGAACCAAGGTTGTTTCTTTTATAAAGATAATGTTTTATATAAAAATGTTGATGTAAATAACAGTTTATATGTTTTAAACATAGACACACATATATATAACATAAATACGAAAAGACTCAAAACAAATTATCTAAATAAAACCTATCTATAGCATTGTCGACTTGACCAAATAAACGAGAATAGCATATCCAAACTGCATAAAAATAGCTATCTAGAATTATTTGATTATGAATCTTATGATGTCTATGAATCTTGTCTACTTGAAAAAATGATGAAATCCCCTTTTAGTGGAAAAGGTGAAAACGCTATTGATTTGTTAGGCCTCATACACGGTGAGGTATGTGGCCCCACATCCACCCAAGCTAGAAGAGGATATAATTATTTCATAACCTTTATCGATAATAGATCACGTTTTAATTATGTGTATCTCAAGAAACACAAGTCTAAAGTGTTTGAAAAGTTAAAAGAGTTTAGGTTTGAAGTCGAGAAACAAATAGGAAAAAGTATTAAGACACTTTGATCGGATCAAGTTGAAAAATACTTAAGCACTAAATTTTTAGATCATTTAAAAGAGAATGAGATTCTCTTACAATGGACTCCATCTAGAACATCATAATTAAATAGTGTGTTTCAAATGAGGAATATGACATTCTTATACATGGTCCGATCTATGATGAGTCAAACTAATATCCCCATTTCATTTTAGAGATATGCACTTCTTACCGTGATATTTATTTTGAACAGAGTTCCAACAAAATCTATTGATTAGACTCCATATGAGATATGAAAAGGAAAGAAAGCAAATTTACTCTTTCCTTTAGATTTGGGGATATGAAGCATATGTCAAATGTTCGGACGGAGACAAGCTTGAGCCTAAAAGTACAAATTTATGGGATATCCAAAAAAACCAAATGGATATTACTTTTACCAACCACAAGAACAAAAGGTGTTAATGGCTCGCCATACTCGTATTCCTTGAGAAGGAATTTATAGATGCTAAAACTAATGGGAGGAAGGTTGAACTCAATGAGATTTGAGAAGACTCATAAATTGACACTCCACAAGATGAACCTCAAGTAGAAAAGTTACAAAGCATTATAACTATCTCATAAATCAATACATAAGAACTTTGTAGGTTTAAGATGATTCATCAAGAGCTAAAAAGATATGGCCTTTTAGTCTCTACACATGGAGATGTGTATGTTATATAAGACAATGAACCTAATACTTATGAAGAAGCAATTTTAGACATTGACTTCAAAAATGCCATGAGGCCATGAAATTCGAAATGGAATTCATGTTCACTAACCAAGTATGAAATTTGGTTGATCCCCCGAAGGTGTTAAACGTATTAAGTGTAAATGGGTCTTTAAAAGAAAGACTATTATGGATGGATATGTATACACGTACAAAACTAGACTGGTGGCAAAGGGTATCGTAAAAAAATAAGGTGTTGATTATGATGAAACATTTTCACCGGTAGCAATGGTTAAACTCATTCGGATTATTCTTGCAATTCTCGCATATCATGATGATGAGATATCATAGATGAATGTCAAAACTGTTTTCCTTAATGAAAAATTGAATGATGATGTGTACATGACACGACTCGATGGTTTTATCACCGAAGGACATGCAAATAAGATTTATAAATTATCAAGATCCATTTATGCACTTAAGAGAGTATCTAGGAGTTGGAATCGGTGTTTTGATAAAACGATTAAAGAGTTTGAATTTTTATAAATAAAAAAAACATGTTTTTCATGTTATATATGCGGTTTGATGGCTCATATACTTTTAGTGCATGTAGTAAATATCAAGCTAATCTGGATAAAAAAAAAAACATTGAATTACTATGAAGAGAATTCTAAAGTACTCGCAAAGAACTAAGGATACTTTCCTAGTCTATAGAAGAGATGAACTAGTAGTGAAAATGTTTATAGATGCTAGAATTGAAACTAACCATGATGACTTTAAGTCACATTCATGATTCATTTTCTAGTTGAATAGTGGAGCTATTAGTTGGAAACGTTCTAAGCAAGAAACGAGTGACAACTCGAGCAATCGAGTTGAATATATTATAGTCGTAAAAGCAACTAAGAAAGCTATTTGGATTCATAAATTTTTATCTAGGCTACAAGTGGTTCCTAGCGTTGTTGATCTAATAGTATTATATTATGACAAAAACGAAGCTATAGCATAAGCTAAGGAATCAAGGTCTTATCAACGGTCCAAACATGTATTGCGAGGCTACCATCTAATTATAGAGATTATCAATAGTGGTCATATAAGGATAAAAAAAGGTCAATACCGACGACAACATACCCGACCCCTTGATTAAGCCTTTGTCATAGTTGAAACATGAGAACCTTACTCGATCATCGAGATTAAGAGACATGGCTGGTTCGCTCTAGTATAAATGGTAGATTGTTAGTATAGGTGTCTAAGATCCAATCATGTTTGGATGGATTTAAGTTATTGTATTATTATATTATTTATAATAAAAGAATTCTTTCTATTAATTCTTATTATTTACATTTATTAATTGACTAGAATGAGATAGAAGTTCATATGATATGCATTTGCATTAATGATTGATCGAAAGATATAAAGCAAACACTAATACATATAAATGATATCATTAAATGTCCTAAGTTGTAGAATTGTCAAGAATGAACATTAACTATATATATGCGAGTTAGACTTGTGAGTGCTATGCTCATGCTACACAATAGTAGTAGGAGATCTCACACCTATTGACATGATGATGCCAAAACAAGCACTTAGGTGATTTATGTTAAAAAAAACATATTATTGAACTTGATTCGCCATGAGAACCCATTTGGTTTAGTCTATGGGAATCTCATATAAGACGAGTACAACTAGTCCTTTGACTTGAAGTCATCATGGTTATCTTATTAAAGGATTTATGCATTTTGACACTCGTTTCACCCAATAAAGGGTTGCACGTAGGTAATTTGTTGGTGCACTAGGAATCTAATAGAGGTAGGTGGATGAATAAGATAGGACATGGCATTCCTTGTATACAAAAGGAGTTATCACATTGCACTTCAATGAATGTTTGCTTAAGAAATCTATGATCATAGTAGGAGTATACCAATAGAGCATAAATTGTTTACTCCAAGAGTTAAGACATTTGAGAATTTAAAAAAAAAATTATGTGATCATAATCGAACAAGACTTATAATCAAGTTCGAGATCACACTATGATAAGTTGACTCGAGGACTGAATTATATGGTAACAGATTAATTAATCCTCTTAGAGAATTGAGTAACTCGTGATGCCTTACTAGAGGTCAAGCTTGACTTATGTATCTAGAGATAAAAGAGGTGTCTTTTGTTCTTGATATATTGCCAACATATCTAGGAGCCTATTGAGTCACATACATAAGTTTAAGCATTTACAGGATTAAAGATAAGCGAAGATATTGAAAAAAGTTTTCAATTTGAAAGTTCCTATTTTGGAATGGGTTTTCGAAAATGGAAAGTTTCCTAAAATGGAAGTTTTCTAAAGTGAAAGTTTCCTATTTTGGAAATTAGTTTCCTAATTTGGGAGTTAGTTCTAAATTTGAAAGTAAATAACCTAAAATGGAAATTAGTTTCCTAATTTAGGTTTAAGGAGCCTCCTAAAATTATCTAAGTTTATTTATCTACATAGTCCAAATTAATTAATAAGAAAAAATAGTTTTGGGCCAATAGGTTTAATTAAAAGCACTGAAAGATATTTTAGTGGAAGGATAAACATGAACCTTATTCAATGATGATGAATGTTTTAAAGATAAAGATCAAAACCCCCATCTTAAATAACTCCTAATCCATGGAGGATTAGAAAGAAACAATCAAGAGTCCAAATTAAGACAAGATGCCGACTCTCCCATTATCCTTGAAGGACAAAGAAACTCTTCCCCTATAAATAAGAGGACGGATGTGGCAATAAGCATAATTTTTTGGGAGAGAAAATTCAGACCAATTAAAAGGAGAGCTAGGATATATGTCAAAAAAAAAATGGAGAAAATGGTTTTCTCCCAAACACCCTAGCACATGCCACTTTCCTCTTCTCTTTGGGTTATTGTAAAATTACTCGGATTAGTTTTCTATAGGAAACACTAAATAAATCAAAGAAAAAGTAGAGTTAGCACTCTACTAATTTTGAGTGCTTCTTTATGGTTGCTTGCATTGCATAGATTATGAATAGAGTTGGACATTAGACGACTTCTTTCTCTGCTAAAGAATTTAGATTTACACTATAGAAGATAATTCTCTATTCATTGCTTTGATTTATGAATATATGGTTAGTTGATTCAACATCATGATTTTGAGCCCTTTAAATAGAGGAAATTTTGTTTTATTCCGCACCTCCATATGATATATGATCCTTTAGATTTATCCCCAAGCCCTATAAAAATCTCCTATATAAAGTTCCTCTCCCTTCATTTTTAGGGGAGCATACACAACCATTACCATATCTAAAATAAACCCTAGCCTCACACTCATCTTTCTATCCAAAAACAAAACCTAGCTTTCATCTCCTTAAATTTTCCAACAGTTGGTTCTCTCCTCCATAACTAGTTTTCAAGATTTTTCATTACTCAAACCCACAAAACATCACATTCCTTCATTATCAAAGCCTTCATCCTCTATCAAAACCATAACCAACCTCTTTCTTTCACTTGACCACCCATCACAACATCTCCCACACATCTAGCCATTCTCTATCACCTAATAGCCTTATAAAAACCATTATAAAAAAATCTCCATACAACAAAACACTAAAAAAAAGAAAAAAACCGATCAAACATGTCTTTATCTAAGTATCGGACCTATTTACCCCTTTACTTAATAGAGACTTACTCTCTTCAATCGACTACCATTCGATTGATTTTAACTCCAATCATCACCACTCATGTATAGCCCACCTCCAGCTCCATCCATCCCCACTAGTTAGAGAAGGAGAGGACGTCGAAAGAGGAAAAAATTTAAGTTTGAACTATTAGTATAGGTGCTCAAGATTAAACCTTATTTGGATGATTTAACTTGTTATAATATTACATTCTTTATTTTATTAAAAAAATCTTTTCTATTATTTTTTTGTTATTTATATTCAATGATAGAATTAGATTGAAGTCTATATGATATACATTGCATTAATCATTGATCAAAAGATATGAGATAAACATTAATCCACTTAAATGATATCATTAAATATCTTAAGTAGTAGCATTGTCAAAAAATAGACATTGACTATATATGGTCGGACTCGTAAGTGGTATACTCTTGCTATAAGATAGTAGTAGAAGATCTCACACCTATTGCATGATGATGCCAAAGCAAGCACTTAGGTTATTAATGTTAAAAAACATATCACTCGAACTTGACTCGTCATGAGAAATCATTTGGTTTAGTATATAAGAATCTCATATGACATGGTACAACTAGTCCTTTGACTTGAAGTCGTCGGGATTATCTCATTAGAGGATTTATGTACTTTGACACTCATTTGAATAAGCTTAGTCAAAACCTATACGTAGGTGATTCATTGGGTGCACTAGGAATCTAATAGAGATAGGTGGATGACTAAGATAGGACATGTCATTCCTTGTATGCTAAAAGAGTTATCACATTATACTTCAATAAATGTTTGCTCAAGAAATCTATGAAAATATTAGGAAAAAACCAATAGAGCACAGTTGGTTTATTCTAGAGTTAAGACATTTAGAAATCGAAAAAAACTTGTGTGATCATAATCCAACAAACTAAATACCAAGTTTAAGATCACAATATGATAAATTAACATGAGGATTGAATTATATGGTAACCATACTCATGAAAGATAATAATAGATTAATTAATCCTTCTAGAGAATTAGGTAGTCATGATGCCTTATTAGAGGCCAATCTTGATTTATGTGTCAAGAGATAAAATAGGTGTCTTTTATTCTTGATATATTGCCAACATATCTAAGAGACTATTGAGTCACACGTATAAGTTTAAGCATTCATATAATAAAAGAAAAGCAAAGATTTTAGAAAAAAAATTAGTTTTGAAAGTTTCCTATTTTGAAAAAAGTTTTCGAAAATAAAAAGTTTCCTTTTTTTTAAAAAGGCTTCCTAAAATGGAAAGTTTTCTAAAATCAAAAATTTTCTAAAATCAAAAATTTCTTATTTTTGAAATTAGTTTCCTAATTTGGAAGTTAGTTTCAAATTTAGAAGTAAGTTAGCTAAAAAGGAAATTAGTTTCCTAATTTAAGTTTAAGGGTAATTTGAAAAATTATTTCCTAATGTGGACTTCTTAAAAAATATCTAAACCAATTTATTTGGATAGTTCAAATAATTGATAATTAATTAGGCCAAAAGAGTTTAGGTCAATAGGCTTAAGTTAAAAGTCTACAAGATATTTTTACGGGAGGATAAACTTAAGCACCATTGGATAAGGCTTAAGATTTATAAGGATAAGATCAAAAAGCCCACATGTATTAAAACCTCTAATTCTTAGAAGACTAAGTAGCAATAACCTAGAGTCCATATAGGACTAGTTGTAGCCACTTTCTTATCCTTTGAGGATAAGGGAGCCATATCCCCTAAAAGAGACGTGTGGCAAAGAGAAGATAATTATTAGGGCACAAATGGCATAAGAAAATAAAAAGAGAAAATATTTTTCTCTCCCTAAAATCATGCCAACTCTCTCCCTCTCTCTTAAAGTTGTTATAAAAATAATCCTAAATAGATTTCTAAAGAGAAAAATCAAACAACTCAAGAAAATATGGAGCTAGAACTCTATAATTTCTATTTGCTTATCGTGTGAGCATGTGGATTGCATGGATTATCATTAGAGGCCGGACACTTGGACGACTCCTTTTCTACAAAGATTAAATTTGTATTACAAGAGGTAATCCTTTACTTATGCTTCAATTCATGAATATTTGTTTAATTGATTCAACGGCTTGACCTTGGGAGCCTTAGATGGAGAAAAATTATATTATATGCTTTGTTAATTGTGATTAACTACATGAATTATCAATTTTTTATTGTAAATCTGATGTTTTGATATTTTATAATTGTTTAAAACTAATTTTAGGCCTAGAAATTAGTAGGGACAAGCGAGACCAACATTGGACATTGGCACTCGTGCACGTGACTTAGAGGTATGATCGATTGTACACCGGCCGTGCAATAGGCCGGTATGCTTCATGCACGCCAACCCTTCTACAAGCTAGTCGTATGCTAGGTGCATGATAGGCTAGGCGTCCCTCGCACACACCGAGCCCTCCGAGCTAGGCCGGCCGCACGCTAGGCGTGTTCCAAGCAAAGACATGCCTTATGCATATCAAGTACGCACAAGGGTAAGGTAAGCCCGAGCCGGATGCGTGAGTGTGCTGGAGGCCAAACGTCGAGCCATGCACATGCAAGAGCGCTAAGCCAATTAGCACTAGGCCGGTGCTAGATACGAGCTTATAGGTAGCTAGGCTAGTGCTAGGCACTAGCCAACTATGGCGTAATAGCCTATAGGCCTTCAAAGACCAAAAGCCCATGGCCCAAAGTGGGGAAAAGGCCTAAAAAGTCTTAAAATTGAAATATAAAATTTTTTTAATGATTTTATAAAATAACTAAAACATAGATTTATAATTATGATTAAAAATAAAATATATTTCATTAATATGTCATGTATCGAGTGTGATTGAAACACAAGTAAATCGTATGAATAAGTCGACCTAATTTATGGGAATGTATGTTTGTAATTTTTGGTTAAATAGGGCATGTGTGTCTTACCTTCTCTATATTTTGATTTATTTCTCTTCTCATCTTACTCCCTTGAATGTAACTCGAGATTTCTTATTCAAATAAATGTAAAAGTAGAAGATAGAATAATAAAATAGATGTACAAAGAAGAAACTAAAAAGTGAAGACAATCTCAAAGAATTTGTAATAATTTTTCACCTAGATATTTGACCCATTAGTCTCCTCGTGGCTTGAGAAGACTAGTAATAGAGATCCATTATCATTCACTAGTTATTAAATCATGCATGAGATGTATGTATTTATTATATGATTGATAGTATCCATGATAGGATTGATGTCTAGTATGTGTGCTAAGATGAGACCTATCATATTAAATCTTTTAAATTAAATATCAAGTTAATTACCTTCTAATGTTATGAGAAGAGAACTCTTTTGGTTGTTATTGGCTTGTTGAGATAACTCAAGGTTACTTATTCCTCGAAGGCATCAAATTATGGGTCATGCGATGTCCTCGAATATTTGGGTCTAACTTGAAATGAGTTGTTGGGTTGGTTAAGATAACTTAACGTGTAACAAACTTAGAGGTACAGATTCGTACTCACATAAGGTATGAGATGACAAGGAGTTGTCACGCTAATGAGATTAGGAATTGTATTGGATGTAATTGGTAAGGAGTTACTAGCCTAATCCTTCATATATAACTTATTGAGATAACTCAAGGTTAATGCATGTTAGAAAAACAAATCAAAAAGTTTTCTCGTGTCTTATATTAACTTGAAGAAAATAATAAGAGTGAACTTAGATTTTAGTTTTTTTAATTTATGTTTTGTTTTAATTATGCAAATCAATTAAATAAATTGTATGTTTTTCTATCATGTTAGATTGCACCGTATGACTAACAACACATCGATACGATCTATCATTAATGGAAGTAATGCCTTCAATGGCATAAAATTCTTCAACTAGGAAATGAATCTGATTATAGTCCTATAACATGAGAAAATTCTATATACGATAGTGAAACCTCTCCCAGCCTAAGCCTCCTCGGGATCAAGCAAAAGATTATGTAGCATGGGCCAAACATAGGGATGATGCAATCATTTTTCAAAGTATCATACTAGTTACTATGATGTTGGAGCATAGGTACTAACATAAACGCCTTTGATATCATAGCGAAGCTTAAGAGCTTGTTTGAGGAGAATAATAGGCATGAACACTATAAGATAGTAAGAAAGCTCTTTAGAGCCACAATGGATGAAGGATCTTATGTCGAAAAGTATGTCACTAAGATGATAGGCTATATTGATAGGCTAATCAAGCTTGAAGTTAGAATTAATGCTAAATTATCCATTCACCTAGTGCTACAATCATAGCTCAATAGCTTTAGATAGTTCATCATGAACTTTAACATAATGCATATGAAAAAGACTCTTAAAGAGTTGTTGTTCATGCTAAGGGAAGCTTCGATCCGAAATTAACTAGAAGAATAAAAGTTCCGTACTTCTTGTTAATAAAAGAAAAGGCATGGTTAAAGATAAGAAAAATCCTAAGCATCAAAAGAAGAAGTCTTCTATTATGCCTACTTGGAGGGGTGAAAAAGCCCAAGGCTTAGAATAGCCTAAAGGATATAGTCCGTTTTCAATGCAATAAGAAAGAGCATTAGAAGCATAACTACAAGGAGTACCTAGAAAAGATAAAGAAGAAGAGTCCTACAACCACCTCGGTATTTATGTTATTAAAGCTAATTTTTCTATTTCTAATCGCACCTTATGGGTATATCATACTATATGTAGTGGTTACATTTTTAAAATGTGCAAGAGCTTAGAAAAAGAAGGAAGATAGCTTCAAGGAGCATGACCTATAAAACAAGTAATGCATCAAGAGTTGGACCATTAGTTATAGGCATTTATAAGCTAACACTACCATATAGGCTTGCACTAAGACTCAATTATTATTATTATTTTATTCTTAGAATAGAAAAAGGATATTATTTTCATTTCTTATTTAATACAAGTTTTTCATTTTATTTAAAAATAATGGTTGTTCTTTTTAAAGATGAACTTTTATATATAAGTGTTTTGATTGATAATAATTTGTATGTTTTGAACATAATATAACTCACACACACACACATACATATATATATAAAACATAAATGCTAAAAGACTCAAATGATCTAAATAAAATACATTTATAGCATTATCGACTTGGCCATATAAATGAGAATCTAACACCCAATCTGTTTATAAATAGATACCTACAATCATTTGATGATATATATGAACATTGTTTACTTATCAAAATAACATGATTCCCTTTTTAGTGGAAAAGAAGAAAGAACCACTAATTAGTTTGGCCTTGCACATGGAGATGTATTGAGGCCCATGTTCACTCATTTAAAAAGAGGATATGATTATTTCATAGCCTTTATTGATGACAAATCATGTTTCTAGTTATGTATAAGACACAAGTCTAAAGCACTTGAAAATTTCAAAACATTTAAATATAAAGTTAAGAAACGAACTAGCAAAAGTATTAAGGTATTTCAATCAGATCAATGTGATGAATACTTAAGCACTAAATATTTAGATCACCTAAAAGAGAATGAGATTCTCTATCAATGGACACCACATGTTCGACATGGCTCGGTCCATGATAAATCGAATTAATATCCCTATTTCATTTTAACATATGCATTATTTACTACAACCATTATCATAAACAAGGTTCTAATTAAGTATATTGATCGGACTTCATATGAGATATGAAAATAAAAAAAAGTGAATTTATCTTTGTTTAAGATTTAGGGCTATAAAGCATATGTCAAATGTTCGGATGAAGACAAGCTAAAGCCTAAATCAATGAAGTGAAATTTGTGAAATATTCAAAAGAAACAAATGGATATTATTTTTCTACCATTAGAATAAAGTGTTACTCATGACTAGGCATGATATATTCCTTAGGAAGAAATTTATAGATGCTAGAATAGTGAGAGGAAATTTGAAGTCAATGAGACTTGAGCGGACTCATAAATTGACATTATACTAGTGGAACCCCAAGTAGATAGGTTATAAAGTGTTATAACTAACTTATAAATAAATACTCAAGAATTTCATAAGTATAAAATGAGTTCATCAAAAGACAAAAGGATATGATCTTCTTATCTCAACAGATAGAGATATGTACCCTAAAGAGGATGACGAAGCTAATATTTATGAAATGATAATATTAGACATTGACGCCTAGAAATGGCAATTGAACAATGATGTGTAGATGACACACCTTGATACTTCTATTACCAAAGAACTTATAAATAAGATTTATAAATTGCAAAGATCCATTTATGTACTTGAGCATGTCTCTAGGAATGAGAATCAATGTTTTGATGAAATAATCAAAGAGTTTGAATTTTTCATAAAACAACGATGAACCTCGAGTATGCAAAAGGTTAATGGGAGCCTACTAGTCATAGTTATTCTATATGAAAAAGAAACAAACTACTTCTCGGTTATAATATTATCATGTTATAATCTATAGAAGATTAGGTATTCAAGAGTTTCTCCATATATTATATGAAAGAGTAGCCTATATTCTAGAAGTTGAGATCTATACGGATAGATCGGATAGAATATGAGGGCTCTCCTAAGGGAGGTACATTGACATGATACTAAAAGGTTTAGTATAAAAAAAATCAAAGAAAGGATTTCTTCTAATGTCACATAACTTGATGGCCGACTACATTGGTTTCTAACATTATTGATCCAATAGTATTGTATTGTGACAACAACAAAGCCATAATATAAGCTAAGGAACCAAGGTCTCATCAATGGTTTAAGCATATACTACGATGCTATCACTTGATTAGAGAGATTATTAGTCGTGGTGATATAAAGATAGAAAAAGTCCACACTTACGATAACATAACCGATCCCTTGACTAAGCCTTTGTCACGACTGAAACATGAGACCCTTACTCAATCATGGGGAATAAGGAGGGACATGGCTAGTTGGTTTAATGTATGTGAGAGATTGTTAGTGTAGGTGCCCAAAATCCAACCTTGTTTTGATGATTTAACTTATTGTAATATTGCATTCTTTATTTTATTAATAAAAAAAAATCTTTTTATTAATTCTTGTTGTTTATATTCATTGATAGAATTAGATAGAAGTTCATATGATATGCATTGCATTAATGATTGATCGAAAGATGTGAGACAAACGATAATGAACTTAAATGATATCATTAAATGTCCCGATTCATAGCATTGTCAAGAATGGACATTAAATATATATATGGTAATACTTGTGAGTGCTATACTCATGCTATAAGATAGTAGTAGGAGACTCACACATATTGGCATGGTGATATCAAAGAAAGCACTTAAGTGATTAATGTTAAAGAGCATATTACTCGGACTTGACTTGCCATGAGAACACATTTGGTTTAGTCTATGAGAATCTCATACGAGATAGGTACAACCGATCCTTTGATTTGAAGTCTATGAGAGCATAATTGGTTTACTCTATAGCTAAGATGTTTAAGAATAAAAAAAAAACTTATGTGATCATAATCGAACGAGTCTAAATACTAAATTCAAGATCATATTGTGATAAATTGACATGAATATTGAATTGTATGATAATCATGCTCGTAAAAGATAATTATGGATTAATTAATCCTTTTAGAGAATAAGGTAGTCATGATGCATTGCTAGAGGCTAATCTTGAATTATGTATCAAAAAATAAAAGAGGTTGAAGGATCATACATCCTATGAAGGTGCGGAATAAAACAAAATTTTTCTCCATCTAAAATTTCCAAGATCATGCTATTAATTCAACTAATCATACATACATGAACTAAAAAATAAATAAAAGATTATCTCTTATAGCATAGATTTTAATCTTAACATAAAAGGATCCGTTCAATTATTTGGCCTCTATTGATAATCCATGCAGTCTAAGTACCCACACAAGAAGCATTCAAAATTAGTAGATTGCTAGTTCTACCTTTTCCGACTTGCTTAGTTTTTTCACTTTAAAAATCTATTCGGGGATATTTTGTAACAACCTTAAGAGAGTAGGGAGAGGTGGCATGCTTTAGGAAATGAAAAAAACTATTTTTTTCTTATTTTTCTTTTATGCCATGTAGTCGTAATTGCTTAGCCCTCCTTGTCATACCTCCCCTTGTATTTATAGGAGGAATGTTTTCCTTGTCTTCCAAGGATAAGGAAATGGTGACAATGAGTCCCAAAAAGGACTCTTGGTTATTGCTTCCTAATCTTTCAAGGATTAGGAATTATTATATGTGTGGGCTTTTGATCTTATCCTTTTAAACCTTGATCCTAATCAATAAGACTCATGTTTATCCTCCTACCAAAATATCTTTTAGGATTTTAAATTAAACCTATTAGCCCAAACTATTTTGGTAATTAATTCTAATTAATTTAGACTATTCAAACAAATTAGGTTAGATATTTTTAAGAGGCCCACATTAGGAAATAATTTTTCAAATTACCCTTAAACCTAAATTAAGAAACTAATTTTCTTTTTAGGTAACTTACTTCCAAATTTAGAGTTGACTTTCAAATTAGGAAACTAGTTTCTAAAATAGAAAACTTTCCATTTTAGAAAACTTTTCATTTTCAAAAACCTTTCTAAAATAAGAAACTTTTAAAATTGGAAATTTTTCCAACATCTTTGTTTCTCTTTCATTATATGAATGCTTAAACTTATGCGTGTGACCCAATAGGCTCCTAGATATATTGACAATGTATCAAGAATAAAAGACTCTTCTTTTATCTCTTGATACATAAATCAAGATTGGTCTCTAATAAGGCATCATGACTATCCAATTTTCTAAGGGGACTAATCAGTCTATAATTACCTTTTACGAGAATGATTATGATACAATTCAGTTTTCATGTTAATTTATCATAGTATGATCTTGAACTTGGTTATTATTTTTGTTCAATTATGATCACATAAGTTTTCTTCGATTCCTAAATATCTTAGCTCTTAGAGTAAACCAACTATGCTCTATTAGTATACTCCTACTATGGCCATAAATTCCTTGAGTAGATATTTATCAAAGTGTAATATGATAACTCTTTTAGCATACAAGGAATGACATATTTTATATTAGTCATCTACCTATCTCCATTAGATTTCTAGTGCACTCAACGAATTACTCATGTGCAACCTTTTACCGGGTCCTTCGAAATGATTATCAAAGTACATAAATCCTCTAATGAGATAAAAGAAATAGTTGTACCCATCTTATATGAGATTCCCATAGACAAAACCAAATGGGTTCTCATGGCGAGTCAAGTCCAATGATATGTTCTCTAGCATAAATCACCTAAGTGTTTGTTTTGGCATCACCATGCCAATAGGTGTGAGATATCCTACTCGTTATCTTATAGCATGGGCATAAATCTAACTACATATGGTCAATATCTATCCTTGACAATGCTATGACTTGGGACATTTAATGATATCATTTAAGTGCATTAATATTTGTCTCACATCTTTCAATCAATCATTAATGCAAATGTATATCATATTGACTTCTATCTAATTCTATTCAATAAGTAAATGTAAATGATAAGAATTGATAGAATGACTTCTTTTATTATTGATAAAATAAGTAATGCAATGTTACAATACTTTAAATCATCCAATCAAGGTTAGATCGTGAGCACCTACACTAACAGAGGTGTCTTTTATCTTAATATATTGCCAACATACCTAGGAGCCTATTGAGTCACACGCATAAGTTTAAGCATTCACATGATAAAAGAGGAGCAAAGATTTTGAAAAAAGTTTCTAGTTTTGAAATTTTTCTATTTTGTAAAAAGTTTCTTGTTTTGAAAAAATTTTTCTAAAATTGAAAGTTTCCTAAAATGAAAATTCCCTAAAATGGAAAGTTTTCTATTTTAGAAATCGGTTTTCTAATTTGAAAGCCGGTTCCAAATTTGGAAGTAAGTTACCTAAAAAGAAAATTAGTTTCCTAATTTAGCTTTAAGGATAATTTAGAAAATTTTTTCCTAATGTGGGCTTCCTAAAAAATTATCTAACCTAATTTATTTGGATAGTCCTAATTAATTATTAGGTCAAAAGAGTTTGGACCAATAGAGTTAATTTAAAAGTCTATAAGATATTTTGACGAAGGATAAACTTCGGTCCTATTGGATAAGGCTCGTGGTTTATAAGGACAAAACCAAAAAGCTTATGTGCATTACAACTCTTAATCCTTAGAGGACTAGGAAGCAACAACCTAGAGTCCATGTAGGACTAGTTATCATCACTTCCTTATCCTTTGACGACAAGGAAGCCACTTCCCTATAAATATAAAAGAGAGTCGTGGGAAAGATAAAAGAGCTATTAAGGCATACACGATATAAGAAAATAAAAAGAGAAAATAGTTTTGTCTCCCTAAAATCACACCAACTCTCTCACTCTCTCTTAGGGTTGTTGCGAAAGTATCCCCGAATAGATTTATAAAGAGAAAAATCAAACAAGTTAGAAAAAGATAGAGCTAGCACTCTATAACTTCTAATTGTTTCTTGTGTGGGTGTTTGAACTACGTGGATATCGATAAAGGTTGGATGCTTGGACGACTTCTTTTATGCAAAGGCTAAATCTACGCTACAAGAGGTAATCTTTTACTCATGCTTTAATTCATGTATATATGATTAGTTGATTTAACAACGTTATCTTAGGAGCCTTAGATGGAAGAAAATTTTTATATTTCATTCCTCCACAAGATCCATAATCCTTCATGAACCATCGCAACCCGACCTATTTGGTAACCTAGTTATATCTTTTGATTTCGACCAAACCACTAATTGCCACCATAAAATTGGTCGTTTAACTCTCCCGAATAGTTCTCTTTGAAATTAGAGTCAAAAAACATTGAAAAATGATAATTGATGACGTCTCATTTTAAGCAACCCAAAAAAATTGATTGATCAATGCCAAATTAGACCTTCTAACCATCATAGAAACATTCCTCTCAACCTCAAAAGTTGATTGGTGCCCTCAAAGTCCCCTATCATTGTCGGAATCCTCATCGAGAAGAGGAGGATGTTTAATCAAAACTTTAGAGCTACCAATCTCCCTCCTCTAATGTCGGTAGTGACTACCACCGCCACGGTTGAGTTCATGACAATCTTTTCTAATACACAAGCTAGCTCATGCACCCGAAAGACCATCGAATGGTGATCGGGCAATCAACAATGGATGTTCGTCTTTCGAAGGGCAATTTCATAACTTTGACACAATGGCATGTTGGTAATGTTGCATTTAAAGGCATTTAAGTCATTTTTTCCAGCTATATCGCAAGGGCATTTTGGTCACTCTTTAATGACCATTTGTTTGTTTCTCTTATCTATTTATTTTTTCAATTAATTTATGATGTTATTTTATAATAATGTTAATTTTACTAGTGTTAGAAAACTTAGATTATGTATGCGTGTTTTTTTTATGCTTAATTTAGATTTAGTAATTTGAATTTCTTGAACTTGTTTATTCAATTTTTAATTTTAGGATGTATTTCAATAATTAAGTTAGATAATTAATAGGTGAACAAAGCATCAAGTCTCCTAATTTTTAGAGACTAAAGACAATTCTCCACCAACAAAAAAATGAATGAAAAAGGAAAAAGGAAGGGCTAGGAAAAATGTAACAAAAAAATGCTAAGAGAAAAAAAAATGGAAAAGAGAAAATGCTAAAAAAAAAAGGGGGGGGAATGCTAAAAAAATGATAAAAAGAAATATATCTAAAAAAAATAATCAAAATGATAAAAAAAAAAGGTGACAAAATAATTTAAAGAAAAAAAAAAGAGAAGGCAAAAATATAAGGAAACGCTAGGAGAATAATTAACAAAGTATCATATTTGATATGAATTAATGTTAACTCAAGGAAATCACATTTTAGTAATTAAGATATTCTATGACATACTAATTATGTTGAAACTTAAACTAAATCGATACTCGAATTGATGAGACGTTCACAGAGGGATCCGACGATTGGTTCAACATGACGCCATAAACAAAAATAAAAAACTTAGTTTAGGATAAGAAATAGAACTTGGAATTTTGACTTGGATTAATCTTGACACAAATATAAAATTTTAAGAGATAAATTTTATGGCTAAACTAGACATGATACCTTTCTTAAGGAAATGTGTTTTTGGGTGATTGATATATTCTCAAAAGCATAACCAACTCCTTATCCTAAAATCTCTAAAACAATGTCTATTTTAGATTCTTAGTTTTCTTAAATACTAGGTGTTGACTCTAAAATTAATAATAATTAATATCTCTAAATAAATAAGATTTTTAAATCATAAATATTAATTTTTGGGAGTCCTATGAATGTCGAGTAACAAAATATTCTTTCCTTTTTAACAATAAAAATTACTTAAATATTAAAAAAAAACTACATCAATAATATAGATAAAGGTGTGATGGCCAATTTGGTAAGGCTCAACGATGGGGAGATGTATTGTGTGTGTGGGTGAAGAAATGAGTTTAAAGGTGTCATTTGAAAATTACGGAATTGGAATAACATTTATAATAGTAATAAAAACCAACACTACAAGAAATTCGCTAAATAGGGATGGATTTTAGCAATAGACTTCAAACCGCCACTAAATAATGATTATATAGTGTTAGATTAGCTTATGTTACACTTTAGCGATGGAATAAAGACTGATTTGTGACCAAATATCTACGACATATCAATTTTCATCACTAGCTATGACATTAAAAACTACTCGTAACTTTTAGCAATGGATTAAAGATGGATTAGCTATAAAAAATAGCAACGAGTTATTAATGTTGTCACTAAAAAACTTTTATCTTTTAGCAACTCGCCAATCTATTGCTAAAAGGTCGCTATTTAGCAAAGGGAATATCCCCATCACTAAATATTGAATTTTTAGGTGGCCTTTCAAAATTCAAAGGCCATGCCAAACGTTCCTATTTGGCGACGTACACTAATGTCTATCTCTAAATAGCAACAGATCGGCGATGGGAATATTTTTGTCGCTAAATTTTAAAAGGCCATGCCAAACGTTCCTATTTAGCAACAGTACACTAATGTATGTCTTTAAATAGCAACGGATCGGCGAGGGAATATTTTCGTCGCCGATCTTTGGTTCTTTAAGACTCAAGCATCAACCCCTCCCTCCTCATTTTCCCCATTTCTCTTCCTCCTTAAGATGCCTCCCCTCCCTCAACCCCTCAAATCCTTCACAAAACTCCCCTAATCCACTCATCATCAATTTAGAACCGCTTCAAATGCATTTCTCCCAAAAAAATCTAGTTTTTTCTTCCTTCATTTCGGCTAATTTCACCCAAACTAGGAAAGCCTTTTTTTTATCTATTTTATTTTCTTAATTAACTTTAGTAATTTGTTGTAATTGTTAGGTCAATTTTAAATACAATTGCTTGATTTATAATTATGTATATATTTAATCATTTGTTTGTTTATTGATTTATTTGTTAAATTGCTAATTTTTGTTAATTTGTTACGTTAATTTATTGAATTGTTGAATTTTGTTAAATGTTAGGTTAATTTGTTAGCTAAATGTAATTTAAATCTAATTAGTTTTTATTTGTAATAAATTAAGTTTATTTTATTAATGTTTAGTTAATTATTTTTAATTGGTTGAATTAGAATAAATTAGTTAATTAAAAGTAAAATTTTTGTTCATTAAATTAATTTAATTGTTATTTTAAATTTAATTTAGTTAGAATTATAATTAATTAATTTAATTTGAATTATGTTTAGTTAGTTAATTAATTACTTATGTTAATTATGTTTAATTGTTTAGAATAGAATAAATTTTTTTACTTAATTGTTTTGTTAATTAAATTTATTTTTTGTTAATTAAGTTAATTTAATTGTTATTTTAATATTAATTTGGTTAGAATTAGAATTAATTAAGTTAATTTGATTTATTTTTAGTTAATTAATTAATTTTTTTAATTGGTTAAATTATAACTTTATTTATATTAAAACTTGTCCATTTATTGTTATTTTAACTTTAATTTGATTAAAATTAGAATTAATTAAGTTAACTTGATTTTTAATTAATTAATTAATTAGGTTAATTATGTTAAATTGATTGAATTATAACTTTATTTATATCAAAAATTATTATTTTATTATTATTTTAAATTCAATTTGGTAAGAATAAGAATTAATTAGTTTAAGTATTTTTTATATAACTATATAAGTGTGCCAAGATACGTCGTAGTGTATCAACTGCAGAAGTCTGAGACCCTCGGGAATTGAGAAGAAATAAAATTGGTTCAGTAATATACGATGGAGCTGAGAGAAAGAGTTTGTGATTCAATTTCGATAAAGTATCCAAGACAATTATTGGTCTCGATATGCGTAATGTGTTGTGTGATCATTTTGTGTATTTGTTAATAGGGAAAGGTGTAATTTATAGAGGAGACTCTATCAAAATTTTGTTAGATGTTTAGAAAAGTTAATAATTAAATAATTTTGTTATGTCTTGGAAATACAAAAACAAAATAATGAGGCCCAATCATAAATGGATGTGTGTTAAGTGTATCGATGGGTATTTACATGATGATTTCGTGAATGGCATTGAAGAATTTATTATAAGTGTCATAACTAAAATTTTGAAAAGGTTCATATGGTTAAATACCATGTAGCGAGATATGGTTTTGTGCCTAGATATTATGACTAGATACATTATAAAAAAGTTGACTCGAGATGTTATGTTGTGTCAAAAAAATTTCATGAAGGCGAAGAAGTTGTAGTCAACCTACAAATCTATATGAAACAATGGTGATAGATACAATCAGTCCATCATTTAATCAATCTACCACGTACAAGGAACCAAATCCCGATGCTTAAGTTTTTTTTTGACATGTTGAATGCAGTGAATAAGGAGAGAAAAACTTAGAAGATTATTATGATTGTTGTAAGTAAATATCAATTTTTTTTATTGTATTCATTAAATTATATCATTTTGTCTATTATGCTTTTTTTTTTTATGTTTGTTATGCATTTTAAGTGTGTCAAATTTTATTTTTTTTAATTCATAATAATTTATAATATATTTTTTATCGAATATTTATTTATTTATTAAATTATTTCGGGTGTTATTCTTAAGTCATGTCTCATGAATTGGGCGGATCTAGTCGTGGCGTCAATGGCCGTGGATTGTTATTAATCGTGCAACCGATAGTGGTAGTTTACATGGACATGGCAATATGGCATTGCTAGTCCAACCGTCCGAGGTAGCACACTTGATAATAGTGCGGACATGTCCGCATCCCCTCTAGTAATGCCTCGCGACGGTGCTCCCGTCGATAATGCCCGCTACCGTGGATGATCCCACATTCCCATTATGATTTTCTTGAAAGAAGTTCTACTAGATCCGATGATAGACGGACCATTTGGATCGTGAATAACTGGTAAGTAATATGTTTTATTTATTTTTTATAATATACTTTCATAGATTATATTGAAATCATTAATTCACTTATTTATTATTTATTTATTTTATTCAATAATTTGATTTCATCAAGCAAGTGCTTCATAACAATCACCGTAATTTTCAAGAAGTGGTTGGTCATTGTCGGCTTCACATGGAAGTCCGTTCGGGGACAAAATGCTTCTACTTCAATGAGTTTAGAGTAACGTGCTCAACAAGCTGAAGTATAAGAATAATTGACTCCGTGTTTGTTAAACAAAGGTGTGGAAAGCATGGCATTGAGATTAGACCACTCCCGAGTATCAAGCTCAATCTCGACAAGCATCTCAAAACAATATGTCGGAGACAGTGGTATCGATACTAACCTATCCAAGCATACTCGAAGGGTTCATCTCTTTAATCAAGCATGTTGAGCGTTTGGTAAATACTTTATCATCAATTATGTTATAAATTAATTTTTTCATTTATTTGATCTCATATTATTTTATTTATTTATTCAGCATCATAAATTGGATTGTAATCAAAATCCTTATGAGTCGTTCGTGACAACTCACAAGCAAAAAGATAGGACATTCATCGACAAACGATCGCAAACAATAATTGTAAGGTTTTATATATTTTTTAAAATATATATATATATATATATATATATATATATATATATATATATATATATATAATTTAATATTGTTATTATTTCAATAACTTAGGAGCATATGCAATCAATGCAAGAATCGACTGCTAAAGAATGGTAGGAGGGTGATGCATCATTTCAAGATATCGACATGTCCAAAATACATTTAAATACCGTCGAAGGGAAGAAGAAGTAGAGAGTGTACGGCATCAAAACTTATGCGTCTTAATGTTACTTTTATTCTCACATCATCTCCTCCTTTGCCACTTCATGGTATCCTTGTGATAATATCCAAGAGGTTTCGCCCAAGTACAAAAATTGGATCAAGGGGATGGAGGCTAGTAAAGTTGACAACATTCAAACTCAATTGAAGAGAGTTATGGGGTTATTAGAAAACCTTCGGTTGCCTTATATCCCTCCCGCCGACCCTCCCACAACCCAATATTCATTCGTTTCTCTCAACGACCAGCAGTTCGGAAGATGATCCAAGAGATTGTGATAATGAGGACTAAATTTCTGATTTTTAAATTTTTTTTAATATTTTGTACATCTTAACATATTTATATATTTATTTTAATTTATTTTATATAATTTTAATTTTATTTAATAATATAGTGTATTTTAATAAGATGTTGTTTATAGTTGTTTATTATTACAATTACCAATAAACGGCAATTCATGAAAGAAAAAAATAGCGATGGATTTAGTGACATAATAGAAATGATAATTAGTAACGGATGAATACTCAATCGTTAAATAACGACGAAAATAAAGATGGAATTATGAGGATACAAGCGACGTAACAATCCATTGTTATTTAGCAATGAAAATAAGTGAAAATAGTTATGGTTATCAACGGATACGACGATCGCTTTAGAACCATTTAGCAACAGAATATCAAGAAAATAGTAACGGAAAATCCGTCACTAAATAGTTATGGGGAAAAAAATTTGTTGCTAAAAAAATTGTGACCATCACTTTAGCGACGGATTGGATTTTGTTTCTAATCCTTTGCTAAAGTCTCTAATTTAGCGATGGAAAAATTCGTTTCTATTTCTCAAAATTTTTGTAGTGCAAAATAAAATTTAAAACTTTTTATCATCTAATTTTTAAGATAAATAAAAATAAAATTAAAAAAAATAAGTTTATCGACTATAATGGTTATAAAAATGATAAATGTAATCGCGGTTGTGGTCATTGTCACGATCATGATAGTAATAGTAGTTTAGTAATAGAAATAATATATTTTAAAAAAAATATGCTACCATCCTAGAAAGTAGTAATGGAAAAAAGTAATAATAAAAATGATATAATAATAGTGGTTGTGGTTGCAAAATAATAATAATAATAAATTATTATTTTTTTAATCACCATTACCAATGAAGTGGTGGTGCAAATGGTAGAGATGATAATGATAATAGAAATAGTTGATATGTAATAAATAAAAATAATATATTATTATTTTGAAGAAAAACATTATTCTCATTTTTTATTTTTATTTCCTCATTTCCTCATTTAGATGAAATTGTGTTAATTTTTATTTTCATTCTCATTTTCTTTTTATTTTTTTCAATAACACTTATAAAGTAGAAATTAAACTTTTATTTTTATTTTCATAATTCTACTTCTTATTAACAAACAATACTTTTTTTTTTTTTTACATGTTATTGATGATAATATGAATGTACAATTATATATCCCCGCATGTCCATAAGTTCGTAAGCTAGAGCCATCGTGCATGGGTTTTTCAATTTTATTCTATATTTATATATACTTCACAGTACGTACTTCAGACCAGAGAGGGTTATTTTAGAAATACAAAATATATTCTACTCGCGTAAGGCTTTGCATTATTTTTAATCCGGAAAATAATCATTTTATGTCCTTATATTTTCAACTTTTAATTATATTGGACCCTTTATTTTATTTTGGACCATACCAATCTTTTTATTCAAATATTTTAGACGTTTTGACCTTCCATTCACTTTCATCAAGGAACTCTGTTAGTTTGACTAAATTCAGATGTACAAATATAGATGTAAAAATATAGCGTTGTTAAAAATCATCATATACCTCTTTACTACACAAATTTGATCAAATTAAGCAAATTAAATCTTCTACAATAAATTATGATTAACTAATAAAATAAAGCATAAAATAAACGATTTAACGATGATTAGGTTAGGTTAACTAGTAAAACAAAGCATAAAAAAATATTAAACCTGACCTAATATTTTTGGGTAAAATGAATGGTTGTCATATGTGTATCGCTTTCGAGTTTTGGGAGACAGTTGACAGGCCTCGGTCCATTTGAAATGTGGGCTACTTTCGACCCATTTTAATATCGGGCTTCATTAATGATAACAGATATCTGCAGACATTGGAGTGCATGTGGACTTGATAGAAAATAACATAGAGTCTATTTTTAAATGTTTTGTTGAAATGTAATCGTTAAAAAATGTAATTTTTGTATTTGATTGAAAAAAATAATAATAATATATTACTATTTTATTTGGTTTATTATTATAAATTCGTTAAGAATGCAAGTAAATTTATCATTTTATCCTCAAAAAATAAAGCATTTAATTTGAACATACAATATTTGTCTTTTTTAAAAATATTAAGACGTGTATTATTTATGTTTTAAACTAAAAATAAAATAAAATAAATTTACCTTTATGAAATTATAACTGCCAAAAAAATAATATATTTACTAACAAAATTACATAACGTGCGTATTATAATAATTGTTTTGGCATTAGATTAAAAAGATAGAAATATATATATATATAAAGTGTTCAAATTCATTTCCTAACAAATCCATACAGATGAATTATCTAAGTATTTCTGTTATTATTAGTAAAAATAAGGATGTGTTGGTCAATTTATTATAAAATAAAGGGGTATTTAAGTCTAAAAAATTATTAATTGTTTTGGCATCTGAAATTCCCATCACTTTAGAAGGGAATCGCATTTTCAGTTTTATTAATAATTAGTGTTTTAGAATTGCGATTTTCAAGAATCCGAGATTTTTGACTTACCAAACACAAAAATGCTTGGCATTTCGAATTGTGTATTCCAATTAATCTTGAACATGCTCATACTAAACACCCCATGAAAACCAAACCAAAACAAAGATCTATATTACATGGTAGTATCAAATCAACTAATGTCAAAATTAGAAAAGGAAATCATCCAACAAAAAAATAAAAAGTTCATTACAATTCTTAAGATTATACTTTACTGGCATAATAACTTTTGACTATTGTAACAATTTAATTTTTCTTTATAAAATTTGATTTTTTTCCCCTAAAGTCTCAACGGGTTAGTATGATAGTTAAGAATGACAATATACCGAATATAAAATGAATATCCGTTTTATCCGACTTAATAAATACTCATTAAAAATATCTAATAGATATTGAAATCGATTACGATAAAAATATATATACCTATTAATATGATTTCACCATATAGGTATCTCCTTTTTACCCTATTAATATTCATTAATTTATTTAAAAAAATTTTAACTAACATATAAAGATCTAATTGTATAAAATTTAAAAATTAAGGACCAAAATATTTTTAAAAAAATTAAGGATTAAAAACTTATAAATAAATGACTAAAATGCAAATGAATAATAATAATAATAATAAATTTTAAGAACTAAAAAAAATTTCTTGAAAATTATAAGGATTAAAATGAATATTTTTCACAAATTAATTTTAATAAGTACTAAATAAGCGGATAAATTAATATGATTTAAGTATGTATTAGGTATAGATTTATATGAAAATTTTTTAATGAATCATAGACGATGTATTTTTTTATAAATCGGGTGTAAAAACTAAATTAATGGACATGATATCAGTCCATTACCGTCTCTTATGATAGTTGAGGAATTTTTTTTTTTTTTTTTTTTTTTTTTTTTTTGGTTTTAAACTTTCAAACTAATATTTAAGAGAATTTATTAAGTTGTTTTGAATTTATTAAATTGTTTTAACATAAAAATTATGTCATTAAGATCATTAGGAAAAAAAAACTAATCTCGCGTAAGCTTAAAAAAATCACTTAAAATTTTGTAAATTAAAAGAAAAAAATTGACATCATCAAGAAGAAATTAATGACACGTACAAGCTAAAACCAACCAGATAGGTTCAGTTGGCAAAGCTTAAATAAATGTTGGATGCTTGTTGGCTAAGAAAATGCTTACACTTCTGACATCTACCAGTCTTTTTCTATCTACAGGTCCACAAATGAAATCTAGAGACTTCTTTCTTAACGCAATTAGCATCCAGTCTACATAAATATGTCCAGTTCTTGATGTCATTCTGCCTCAAACACTGTTGTTTTAATTATCAAGAAAATCATATGTTTTGTTGTGAGTAAAGCTTTTAAAAAAAATGCCATTCCACAGACGCTATCCTCCACCTCCACCACCAGATCCTTTTGCACCACCACCACCTCCTCCACCTCGACCCTTTGATGCTCCACCACCACCACCTAACTATTACCACCCCCATCCACCTCCAGACCCTTTTGCACCACCACCTCCTCCTCCTAGACGTTTTGATCCTCCACCTCCAGACCCGTTTGCACCACCGCCACCTCCGCCTAGACGTTTTGATCCTCCACCCCCACCACCACCCCATCATCCGCCTCCACCTCCTGGACCCCCCGGTCCTCCCCCACCACCATTTTTTGATCCCTACAGGCCATATCCTCCTCCTTACTAGCAATTACTAACAATATTCTAGCTCGCAAACATTGATTTTATAACCTTCAGTACTCTTTATCTTACCTATGTGCAAGATGGATGGGTATCATCTTGGATCCTGGATCATGATGTGCAAGAAGTTTTTTGCTACACGAGGTAAAAGAACAGGAAGGCCATCCCTCTGCTATTCATGGATCAAGAAAGAGGGGTGTGTATAACATATATATGCAATAATTTTTTCAAGTGTGCTTTTTATTATTGATATTATGATTAAAAAAGTTGTTTTTTTTTTATTAGTATTATTAGATAGAGGAATATATGACAATTTGGTCAATCCTGATGTATTTTGTCATTCAATAATTTTTTCAAGTGTGCTTGCTATTAGTTATATTATGATTAAAAAAGTCGTTTTTATTTTTTTTAATTATTAGATTGAGTAATATATGATAATTTGGTTAATCCTGATGTATTTTGTCATTAAAAATTTCAACTAATTTGTTGTTTTTCTTTTTTATTCTTACAAAAAAAATTAATGATCTGTCCACTGACACAACAAGGTTTAATGGTGGCCGGTTCAAACAAGATAGCTTGTTAGAAAAATCAGTGGTTTGAGAGGAGAATCAGTGAACATAAAATGCATATATATATGTATGGTAAATAGAAGATAAAAATATAACAACAATAATTTTATTACATCGGCAACGAGTCTGACATAGTAACACTGGAATTTTCGACCTGTTAAAAGCAGAGTATGAACTTTTTAGCTGCAAATTATCTTCTTGCTGTCAGGAAAATAAACAACGAGGGCAGAAAATTTTCAGCAACATAGTTTTGGTACCAGAAATGGAGCAGAATCGAATTTCTGCAGACGCTACCACGGGTAAAATGGCCTTTTTATAGCACGCACATAACAGCGACACTGAAGCATGGCAATATCATGACAATGCAAGAAAATAAATTGCTAACGAAATTTCTGAGTCTCTTTTAGAGCAATCTGAAATTATTGTTTTATCTCGTAGATTTTTTCATCCAAGTTGGTCTGAATTTGGTATGCATGCTATTTATGCCTTTTGTATGCAGCCAGAACGTTATGGCGTACTTGGATCGAGTTGAATTATCTCCAGTTCTAGTGGTGAGAAAAGAAATGCGGATAATGAAGCAGAAAAAATATTTTTTGCAAACTTATCTCCAGTTCTCCAGGAATAGGACTGTTTTTACAAACTTATCATTAAGCCTGATGGTTCAGTTAGGTTTTCTTCTTTGATCAAGGCAATTCATTATCGCTCGAATATGTCCCCTCAAAGATCCTCTTCCTTGCCTCGGATGCCTGCAAATATTCTCATACAGAAACAGAATTAGCTATCATGCTTAAACAACGTCATTAACATGGTGTAGTAGGAGCAGCCAACTTCCATTAATTTGCACGAAAGAAGAAGCAAAATCCAGACAAGCATTAGTATTGTGCAAAAACACAGTCAAAATAAAGTAATAGGAGCAGAAATAAAAACCTAGAAGAAAGGTTGATGCAAGAACCTGTTTTTTCCAATTCATCGATATAGTTATGACAGCATATGATGTTGCCTGTACAGTTGTCCCAGATAGTACCCCAATCCAGAGGCCTTTCCCTCTAAGATTCGCAACGAAGCACAGCAGAACAGCTACTGGAGCTGCAACTAAATCATATGCCGCCAGGTTGACAAAGGCACCGATGTGTTGCCACCCACATCCTCTAACAATCCCTGCCTCCAACAAGGTACTAGCATTAAGGCTAACCAAAATAGATGGCAAGGGTCTATATGCGTGGTAATATTAGTTGAATTTGAAATGGTGGGAAACAGACCAGAAAGTGTTGTTTGTAAGCCATCCATGATAATTGAGAGACAAAGCAGGGGAGCCATTTCAGCAACATAGGCCACAACCCCTTTGTCATTGCTAAAAGCAAATCCAAAAAAGTAGCGGCAGAAGAAGAGAGTTATGCTCACTATAACTGCCTCTGTAACAGAAATGATCAGTACTGCATAGACAACCCCTCGAGCTGTCTGTGGATTTCCAGCTCCTAACTCATTCGAAACCCGAGTACTGCAGAAATGTTGATGCATTATTGGAATGTCAGTAGATATATTATAACAAAAAGATGTTTTCTTATCCATGCGCATGTCTATAACATATAAATCCAACCTTCCAGCAGCAGAAATTCCATATTGTACAAAGTAGAGCAATGACACGGTTGTCAGGCTGATTACAAAAAGATGGAAGATCATCAGAAGCATTCCCCGTTGAACATCCTAATCTACTACCATTATAAAGTATTGGTAAAGGAGAATACCAAACGGAAAGAACAGATGTTTCAAGCTTCGAATCCGGCAGAAGCCCAGCCAGCAACAGAAGTATCTCAAAGGTCCACCACTCAAGGCTGAGCATGAAAGGAAAATATATAGCTAGATGAATTAATTAAGAATTCAAAGAAGACAAGACAGAAGCTCAGAAACACCAAGTTCTTGTTGATGAGAAATTACCAAACCATTGCAGCAGAAGGGAAAGCAATGCGTAGGAACTCCTTTATGCTTGAGAAAACATCATCCCAGTAGAGGCCACGGGTTTTCTCACACGACGAAGAGAACCTCATGTAAAGTGCAAGGGAGAGCACATTTAACCAATTGGACAAACCAATGGCTAATGCTGCTCCCTTGTATCTTAATTCCCACTTATATACTAGAGCCCAGCAAAGAGGGATATGGAGACATAGAGTTGCACAGTTGCTTAAAAGCATAGGGAGAGTCATGCTTTGACACTGGAAGTAGCGAAACATAGGACCACTAACAGCATTGGCAAATAATGCAGGAATGAGACAAATGACATAATTGCAGGCTACGATTGAGATATCAGAGTCTATTCCTATTGCCATTAGTATCCTGTCCATGAATATCCAAAGAATAGATATAGGGATACAGATTGGAATGAGTGATATTATTGCACAGTATGTATAGCTTCCGAACTTTTTAAATTGCTCAGCTCCATATGCTTGGCCGCAGAGAGTTTCCAAACCTCCAGCTAATCCAACCTGCTTGTTATATAGAGAACCATCAATTAAGTATTATGTAGGCAAGCTTGAACATTAATTCTGAAACCCAACAATATATAGTGGCCATGAAGCAAGGTAGGCAGGGGAATTAATCAATTTAATGATTAAGGATGGCTTAGTTTATGTCCCATGAGGACTGAATTCTGTTTTAGTCCATATTCTGGTTGCTTTGAATAAGCTAATTAAATACACTCAGCCTCATAATCATAATTTTGCTAATTAAAACGTTCATCCAAAGAAAAAGTTGAAAGCAAAAGATTACATCGTGATATGTTGAAAGTGAAATAAAATGATTACAAGCTTTTAGATCATACTGTTCACATACTAAACTGACTTTCTAATCTCTAAATAGGTGCGTCATGCATGTTAGGAAAGAGAGAAGAGAAGACTTTACTATGAGACTGAAGCCAGTGACATTTGTGAAAGAAGTGGCGATGGAGACCCCGGAGAGTGACAAGGCACTAAGGTGCCCTGCCATCATCAATGATACAACCTGAAATAGGTACAGTGTCGTCGCCACCAACATCAGCGGAGCTGCCAAGCAACTCACCTTTTTTAGCTCTTCCACGACGGCACCCCATGTTAGTAAAGATGCTCTCTTCTCAGGCTTCAGCAGTGGTGCCTGGTCCATCCTTTTCCGTTTATGTTTCCCTAAGGGATCGATTCCTGCACTAGTCCTAATTGAAAGTCTCTCCCATGGCTTATTAATTAATACTAATATTAATAAATATCCTAAAACAAAATAGACTTTTGCCGTGTCTAAGTCGCTATTTTGGCTTGTAGTGTTTTTTATTTTTTATTTTTTTATTCCTTATTTTGTAATCTTTCTTTCATTTTACCTTTTTATTATATTTGATATTTATCTCAATAAAAAACTTTATTTTCTTTTACAGAAACTTTCCGTCTGTTTTGATTCTTATTTTATGATTTTTTTATTTTAATTATTGAATTTTTATCATATTTAATTTTTATTATTATTATATTAAAACTAAATATAATTTTACTGTTTTAAGATTTTTTTTTAATTTTTAATGAAAATTTTCTTTCTATTTTGATTCATGTTTTGTACTTTTTTATCATTAAAAATTTTATCATATTTATTTATTTATTTATCTTATGCATAATAGATTTTTTTAATCTTATTGCTGATAAGTTCTTTTTAGCTTTTAGCTAAAGTTTTTTTTTATTCTTATTTTATAATTTTTACTTTGTTTTTGATCATTTAAGTTTTATAAAGTATAATTTTTATTCTTATTTTTTGACAAATGGATTTTAAAATATTTCATTTTCATCTCGATTTGATTAAAAAAATGTCATTATGTTTTGACTAATCTCTCTCTATCTCAATAACAAATTACGGATAAGTAATATATGATAAAAATTAATCACCTAAAATTTTAAAAATTATTAAATAATTATTTTAATTATTAATTGTGATACATATTTTTAAAAAACTCATATTTGTATCAAAAATATATAATTAGTAATATTATATTATTTAATTTTATAAATTTATTTTTTAACTAATCCTATGACAATGCACAAAATATATACGTTGTTTTGTCTATTCTCTGAATTTTTTTCGTACGATTCTTTTTAATAATTGTTTTAAATTTTATATTTTATATACACAAAAATGTTGTGTGGATCACTCCCTGACAACGCCTGATATATATATAAAGTTGTTTTTTTTTTTCTTTTCTTTTTGATGGAGCTATTCCACACTTATTGCTTTGGTCTGAAGAATAATTATTTATGCTTGAACCCCGTGATTCGTGAATCGCTTGGTTAATAAACAAATAGTGTGGATTTTTCATAAAATTATGGTCTAATGGAGACAGAAATATAAAGAACCTTTTTTTTTTAATTTTAAAATTAATTACTTAGTTTTAACAGTGTTGATAACGAATAATTTCATTTTTTTCTTATAAATTTTTTCTTTTTTTCATTAATATTAATATTTTATTTCTTAAAATAAAAAATCAAAATGAGAGAAACTAGTTTATAATTTAATCTTTTTAGATATGACTTTCTAAGAAATAAAAAAATAAACCAATAAATTTCACATTTTATTTTTAAAATATTTGAAAAAAGAAGAAGAAAAGATTGAAAATGATGTCAAACATTTTATTAATAAAATCTCTTGACATCATTTATATTAATTTAATACTATGTTCCAAAAATGTTCAAAATATTTTCAACAAAAACCAAGCATCCTTCGAACCAAATCTAGTACTTCGGCAACTTCGGTGAAGGATCTCGGGGTTGATCAAGTCATAATGTTTAAAAAAAAAATACTAATTTATAATTTACTCTATCTAGAAACCGGTTTTCAAAACATTCTGAGGAAAAAATAGTGGTTTTCAAACTAATTCTGCTCCATAAGAGCTGATGACAGCATTCATCATTACCATTCAGGTTTGACAGCATAGAGACTGGACGTGGCTAAGTTTTACTGCATAGAAATCGGACGTGGCAAAGGTCGCTTTCTTCATATCTTGGCCCTTGGATCAAGTCGGATTCGATATAATTTAATTGCCCAAAAGTTGAATGTGGTTCAGATACGTGGTTGCTAATAATCATGTCAGTCCGGATCAAGGCTAAAAGAGTAAAATCGTCTTTGAACTTTATTTCAGGAGAAATCCATCTCTAGACTTTTCTTTCTCAATTTTATTTTTTAAAAAATTTAATTCATCTTATAATTTTCAATTATCATTCATTCTGTTTTAAAAAAATTTAATTCTTAGTATTTTGATATGAATTTTTGTACACAGATTAAAAAGAATCCAATCTATTTTCTGAAAAAAAAATCCTAGAATAGATTTTTTTTTCTAAATTAGAAAGTATATTTGTTTATTTTTTAATATTAAAAATATAAAAAATATAAAATAAATAAAAATAACTTGGAATGTTCTTAAATTTTTTTTAGAGAACTCGAGATAAATCTTATTGAATGATTTTTATAATAGAACTATTTTTGTGATTTTTTTTTTTACTAAATGACAAAAAAATAAAAAAAATCTCAAAAAAAAAAATTCAAAATGATTAAACCTAAAATTAAAAGTTGAGAAGCTAATTGTTAGTGCTACTTAGTGGTTGGTTGAGTTCGATTATCAGGTGCTTGAGAGTCAAATTGGGATATTGTTTAGAATGCTTGGTAGTCAAGTTTAGGTTTAAAATGCCCTAGAATTTGGTCAAGTTTGTAGGAATGTCTGCATAAGATCATTGGTCCTTAGAGCTCGAGTGGTGCTTGGTCCAAACCACCTAATGTTAAGTCAAGACTAGGTTTGAAATGAGTTGGTTGACTTTGTTATCACATTAGGTCTAGTTATAATTTTAAGTTCGAGCTGATTTCTTCATTTGAATGTGGATATGACAAATTTTCAAGTTGAGACTATTTGCATTTTTTGTTGAAGACCATAATTGAGTGATCCTAACTCGTAACCTCAACTCTTGATTCAGCCTGCCATGACTAATGAAAAATAGTCACATGTTAAACTAAGATCTCGTTATTTAATAATTTTAAAATTGTTTTATTTTAAATAAAATAATATTTTTACTTGATTAGCTAATTTATTTTAAAGCTTTTTGCTGATATTTGGATATTTTATTTTTTGATTACAATACTATTAATTATGATGACGTGGTGAGTTTGCTTATGAATGCATAACACTATCACACGTAGACTCTAACAGAGAGAATTAATCAAAACAATTCAAATAATATAAAGTTTTGATCAAAATAATTCAAAAATTATATAAATTAATTTATTTTTATTTTTTACTTTTCAACTTATTGTGCTTTTAAAACCATATTTGAATAACACAAAATGTATTATATGTAAAACTACGTTACAATAAAACTCTGAAGAGTAATTTAAAAAAAAAAATATTATAATAATTTAAAAATAATAAAATGTATTCAAAATAAACCTAACATGTAATTAAAATTTATAAAAATAGAGTATAAATATATTTATCAAAATTAAAATCAAAACAACATTAATACTTACTAGCAGCTAATTATTTATATATAAAAAAATATTGTCCAGTCCCAAGTTTTTTTTTAGAGAACAATCCAATTTTTCACTTTAAATTGATTAAATATTTGTAATTTCTTACTTTCGATAGACGTCTATTTATACACATTTAATATTTACTAAAAATAATTTGCTTGGGTATTGACTAAGGTGCCCTGCCTTCATCCATGATACAGCCTGAAATAGGTACAGTGTCAACGCCACCAACATCAGCGGAGCTGCCAAGCAACTCACCTTTTTTAGCTCTTCCACGAAGGCACCTCATGTTAGTAAAGATGCTCTTTTCTCAGTCTTCAGCAGTGGTCCCTGGTCCATCCTTCTCCTTTTATGTTTCCCCGAAGAATCGATTCCTGCACTAGTCCTAATTGAATGTCTCTCCTATGGCTTATTAATTAATATCAATATTGATAAATATCCTAAAACAAAATAGACTTCTTCCGTATCTAAGTCGCTATTTTGGCTTTAGTGTTTGTTTTTTTTTACGCTCTTTATTTTTTTTATTTTAACTATTCAAATTTTATTATATTTGATTTTTATCCTAATAAAAAAATTTTTTCTTCCAGTGAAACTTTTCATCTGATTTGATACTTATTTTATGACTTTTTTATTTTAATCATTGAATTTTTATCATATTTGATTGTTATTTTTATTGCATTAAAACTAAATATTGTTTCACTATTTTAAGATTTTTTTTTGGTTTTTAGTGAAGCTTTTCTTTTTATTTTGATTTATATTTTGTATTTATTTTTTTGTCATTTAATTTTCTATCGTATTTAATTTTTGTTTTTGTCTTATGGATTTTTTTAATCTTATTGTTAATAAGTTCTTTTTGGCTTTTAGTGAAAGTTTTTTTTTCTTTTTTTTTTATGATTTTTTCTTTGTTTTGATCATTTAAGTTTTACAATGTGTAATTTTTATTCTTATTTTTTTATCAAATGGATTTTAAAATATTTTATTTTCATCTCGATTTGATAAAAAAAATTGTTATTTTGTTCGACTAATCTCTCTCTATCTTATTAACAAGCTACATATGAGTAACATATGGTGAAAATTAATTATTCAAATTTTAAAAAATTATCACATAATTATTTTAATTATTAGTTATGATACATATTTTTTAAAAATACATATTTGTATCAAACAATATCTAATTAGCAACATTATGTTGTTCAACTTTGCATATTTTTCTCGTTAACTAATCTCGTGACAATGTATGAAATATATGCATTGTTTCGTCTATTCTCTAAAAAAATTTTTGTATGATTCTTTTTAATAATGTTTTTAAATTCTGTATTTTTTTATACGTAAGAATGTTGGTGGCTCATTCCATGACAATGCATGAAAATATATGCTAGTATATTTCTAAAGTTGGTTTTTTTCTTTTTCCTTTTTTATGGAGCTATTCCTTATTTATTGCTTTGGTCTCAAGAATAATTATTTATGCTTGAACCCGTGATTCGTGAATCAATTGGTTAATAAACAAATAGTGTGGATTTTTCATAAAATTATGGTCAAATTGAGAAATAAATATAAAGAGTTTTTTTTTTTTTTAACATTATGACTTGATTAACCCCGAGATCCTTCATCGAAGTTGCCGAAGTATTAGATTTGGTTCGAAGGATGCTCTCTCTACATAATAAACTCTTTATAAAGAACTCTAAATAGATTAGTTTTATGATTTTTTAGTATACCCATTTTCCTCCTTTTTTGAAAATGATCGCTCTCGCGCTGACGTCGCCTTGCGACATCTATCACGACAAACAGCACATAAATATTTTATTGTTGTCTATGATTGATTTTCCCTCCCTCATTGTGTCGTGCATGCAATATTTTTGCAAAAAAAATAAAAATAAATAATAATAATAATAATTGCAGTACGCACACATATTAAATTTCACTACATTAGACATATTTTTTTGCAACAAAAAATTACATTATACATATTTTATATGTTTTTTACTTCGCATAATATCTTTTTTACTCATCCTAATTTTTTTGGTTGATTAAATTATAAAAAAATTAAATTTATTGTTTATTTTAATTAAATAATTTTTTAAAATATTATTTTAGCAAATTGATAGTTCAAAAATACAAAGCAAAGGCTTGCAAAAAATGTCATGTATTAACTTGTAAATAAAATCACATGAACAAAAAAAAAAAACACACACACCCACAAAACTGGTTTCCTAGGCTTGAAGTTGAGCCCATATGTTTTTGGGCTTTGTCAAGGGGCACTTGGGCTTTAGTGCAGCCCGATTATTAAAGAACAAAAAATTACATGGACGATGCGTATTCCATGGAGATGACGCGTCATCCCCACATCATCTTCTTGGTCTGCTATCGGAGTCTGGGCTATTACTCTCTATTGCCGTGATGAAATTATTTAATTTAAAAATTTTTAAATTCCAAATTTAAAAATTTTTAAATATAAAAATTCGAATCACTGTATCCTGTTATGGTAATGAAGTGATCTAATTTTGATTTCTACAGATTTATTATGGTAAAAAAATTATTTGACAATTGTATTTAATTCTCAAGTAATATAAAATTTCTGGTAGTATTTTTAAGTGTTTATATTGGATTCTAGAACATAAATTTTCTCTCTTTTCTTTTTATTTTTCTTATTTTGGATTTTACGTTTTTAACTTTTTTTTTATATAATTACTTTTTAATGAAGGATTAATTATTTTAAATATTTATTTTAGTTTTAATTATGTTAGAATAAATTAACTAATCATGTGAGTAAATAATTTTAAAATCATTAAATAATGAGATCCAACTTTAATATGTGTTTTTTTTTTTCATTAGTCTTGTCATAGAGTCTAGACTAGACTTGAGTCACTCTATCATTTCTCTTTTCTTAAAACGTATTGCTAAATCCATCATATGTTTTGTTATTCTCGTCAATGTTTTATTTTAAATTACTAACAAACCTTTACATCTAATCATTATCTAGTTACTAACTTGATGTGTGATGGTGTATTGGTAATTTATAATAAAAAATTTGATAAGAATAACAAAATATATGATGAATTCAAAAATACCCTTTCTTAAAATATAGGCTGGTAAAAAAATAGTGGCTAAATGGGCCAAAGTTTATATAAATTTTAGTTCATTTAAAATTCAGTATTTAAATTTTTATTTTGGATTTAACGTGTTTTGAATTTTTTTTTAGATTTAATCAATTCTATAATTTTCACCTATTATTCATTATATATATATATATATATATATATATATATATATATATATATATATATATATATATATATATATATATATATATATTGAGATGACATTTTGCGCACAATAGGAAAAATTCAATCCATTTTTTCAAAAAAATTCAGAACTTTTGAAGGTCAAAAAGTATATTGTTTTATTTTTTGAACATTAAAAATATAAAAAATTAAAAAAAATTGAAAAATAACCTAGAATTTTTTTTTGGAAGGCTTAGATAAATTTTATTAAATTATTTCTATCAAAAGATTATTTATGTTGCCTCTATTTGTGACAAAAAAACTAACAAACGTGAAAAAATAAAGTTCAGAAGCGACCATATCCTAAATTAGAAATTTAAGAACTAATTTTCAAATAAATTAAAATTTTTTAAAAAATTGACCATTTTAACCAAAAATAGCAACTAAACAAGTCATTACTTTTGAAAAAATGAACTTAAAAAGCAGTAACAGGATACAAAAATGATATCGAATGTCTTAAGTCTAGTAGTTAAACAGTACTCTTGCTAACAGATTATATAGTTTTGACTTCATGGCAAGTAAAACTAGAGAATGGACGAACATGCATGTTTAAAATGAAAAATGAAAAAAACAAAAAACAAAAATATAAATCTTAAAAATACCACTCAAGTATATAAAGAATCTCAATATTACTACTGAATAATATTTATTATCAACTTTACCATCAAAAAATTTTAATTAAAGATTTTCATTTATTTTTAAGATTTTTTTTT
Source organism: Dovyalis caffra (assembly GCA_963924115.1). NCBI lineage: Eukaryota > Viridiplantae > Streptophyta > Magnoliopsida > Malpighiales > Salicaceae > Dovyalis > Dovyalis caffra. The sequence continues at coordinate 1,268,472 of CAWUPB010001161.1, read as the reverse complement.
TTATATATATATTTCTATTCAAATTGTAAGAACATAAAATTTCAATTAAAATCACTTAAGAAATTATTTTATCTATCTAATATGCTCTCTTTATTATTATTATTTTTTTATATATATATAGGGAATTGTTATCCATCCTTAAAAATTAAAAAACTTGACGATTCGTCTACTTATTAATTATTTAATCTAACTATCAAAATAACACCTAAAATTAAATGCCACCTAAATAAGTAAATAAATACAAGAACTCAAAAATTCAAAGAATTAAATCTAAAACTAGGCATATCTATAAAAGGCATTAATTAAAAATTTCAAGACTAATTTATCTAGGAAAAAAGCCAAATTAGAGGTATTGGGTTTTTGGGCCTAGTGGGCCTCTGGCCCATTGGGCCAGACCTGCTAGGCTGGGCTTTATGGGATGAGCCAACTGGAGCCCTTTTAATAGAAGCTTTATGTTTTCTTAAGTTATTTTAATAGAAATTTTTATTTGATAAATTAAAATAGTTTGGATGTAAAATTAATAATATTGTGGTGGTATAATCCATATTTGCCCGAAATAAAAAGCTAAGAAATGAAAATAAAACTATTTTCAGTGGTGGTTATGAATCTTGGACCATCAAAATAAAAGCTGATCAGTGATGGTTCCACCACACTGCTACAGCTAGCAAAATAAAAGCTAATAAAGTGACGGTCACCTAAATTAGTACCATCCTTTATAGTCTAGTACACCCACTCTGTGATTCCCTTAACAATGAAAGTTTATCAATTTGATTTTCAGAAATTGTCGCTTATCTCGTAAATTTGCGCATACAAGTTAATCCGAATCTGGTATGCTATTTATGCCTGTTATACGTAGCAAGAACCTTTTTTTGTACTTGAATGGAGTTGAATTGTTTCCAATTCTAGGATGGCAAGAAATGTTTATAATGAAGCAGAAAAAAACTTGATTCTTGGAATAAAACTTAATTATACAAACTCGTCATCAAGCACAATGGTTCTGTCAGGGTTTTTTCTCTGATCAAGGCGATTCATTATCAGTCGAACGTGTCCCCTCCAAGATCCTCTTCCTTGCCTCGGATGCCTGCAAATATTCACATACAGAAACAGAATTAGTCATCATGCTTAAACAACTTCATCAACTTGTCGCAGTGGAAGTAGCCGACGTCCATTAATTTGCAGGAAACAAGAAGCAAACTCCAGGACCAGCATTATTACTATACAAAAACACATATTCGAAATAATGGAAGCAGAAATAAAAACCTGTGAAGAAGGGTTAATGCAAGAACCTGTTTTTTCCAATTCATTGTTATGGCAGCATATGATGTTGCCTGCACAGTAGTCCCTGTTAATATCCCAATCCAAAGGCCTTTTCCTCTAAGATTCGCAACGAAGCACAGCAGAACAGCTACTGGAGCTGCAACTAAATCATATGCCCCCAGGTTGACAAAGGCACCTATGTGTTGCCACCCACATCCTCTAACAATCCCTGCCACCAACAAGGTACTAGCATTAAGGCTAACCAAAATAGATGGCAACAAACTTTTCCTTTACTTATCGTTTTTGAAAACCAAAACTATGGGTGCATATCATTCACACTGTCCTTATAGAAGCAATCACATGAACTAGTCCAGATTTACTTGACACAGGTGAAGCTATATATGAGTGGTAATAATAGTTGAATTTGAAATGGTGGGAAACTGACCAGAAAGTGTTATTTGTAAGCCATCCATGATGATTGAGAGACAAAGCAGGGGAACCACTTCAGCAACATAGGCCACGACTCCTTTGTCACTGCTAAAAGCATATCCAAAAATGTGACGGAAGAAGAAGAGAGTTATGCTCACTATAGCTGCCTCTGTAACAGAAATGATCAGTACTGCATAGACAACCCCTCGAGCTGTCTGTGGATTTCCAGCTCCTAACTCATTCGAAACCCGAATGCTGCAGAAATGTTGATGCATTATTGGAATGTCAGTAGATATATGATAACAAGAATATGTTTTCTTATCCATGCACATGTCTATAAGATATAAATCCAACCTTCCAGCAGCAGAAATTCCATATTGTACATAGGCGTGCAATGACACGGTTGTCAGGCTGATTACAGAAATTGAAGATCATCAGAAGCATTCCCTGTTGAACATCCTAATCTACCATCGTAATGTATTGGTAAAGAAGAATACCAAACAGAAAGAACAGACGTTTCAAGCTTCGAATCCGGCAGAAGCCCAGCAAGCAACAGAAGTAGCTCAAAGGTCCACCACTCAAGACTGAGCATGAAAACAAAGCATATAGCTAGATGAATTAATTAAGAATTCAACAAATACAAGACAGAAGCTCAGAAACACCAAGTTCTTGTTAATGAGAAGTTACCAAATCATTGCAGCAGAAGGGAAAGCAATGAGCAGAAACTCCTTTACGCTTGAGCAAAGATAAGCCCAGTGAATCCGCCGGGTTTTCTCACACGACAAAGAGAACCTCATGTAAAGTGCAAGGAAGAAAACATTTATCCAATAAGACAAACCAATGGCTAATGCTGCTCCCATGTATCCTAATTCCCACTTATAAACTAGAACCCAGCAAAGAGGGATGTGGAGACATAGAGTAGCACAGTTGGCTAAAAGCATCGGGAGAATCATGCTTTGACACTGAAAGTAGCGAAACAGAGGACCGCTAATAGCATTGGCAAATAATGCAGGAATGAGACAAATCGCATAATTACAGGCTACGATTGAGATATCGGAGTCTATTCCTATTGCTATTAGTATCCTGTCCATGAATATCCAAAGAATAGATATAGGGACACATATTGGAATGAGTGATATTATTGCGCAGTATGTATAGGTTCCAAACTTTATATATTGCTCAGCTCCATAAGCTTGGCCACAAAGAGTTTCCAAACCTCCAGCTAATCCAACCTGCTTGTCATGTAGAGATACCTTCAATTAGTTAATATATAGGCAAGTTTGAACATTATTTCAGAAACTGCAGAATAGTGGGCATAAATATAATGCAGGGGAATTAGTCCATTGAAGGGCTAAGATAACATCGCGATATATCGCAAGTGAAACAAGATGGTGATAAGCCTGAGAGAGCATACTGTGCACATACTGAACTGATTCTCTAATCTCTATAGACTACATAGGTGCATAAGATGAAAGAGAGAAGAGAAGGTTTTACTATGAGACTGAAGCCAGTGACATTGGTGAAAGAAGTAGCGATTGCAACCCCAGAGAGTGATAATGCACTAAGATGCCCTGCCATCATCATGGACACAACCTGCACTAGGTACTGCGTCACTAGCACCAACATCAGCGGAGCTGCCTGGCAACTCACCTTTTTTAGCTCTTCCACGAAGGCAACCCATGTTAGTAAAGACGCCCTTTTCGCAGTCTTGAGCAGTGGTGCCTGGTCCATCCTTTTCCCTTTAAGTTTCCCTGAAGGATCGATTCCTACACTACTACTAATTGAACGTCTCCCTATATGGCTTCTATTGCCCACTTAATAGTTTTTATTAATTTCCTCATTTATTGCTTTGCTGTGAAAAGAAAATTATTAATTCCTGAACCATTTGATTCATACAATTATGGTCCAACTGACAAAGAAATATGAATTACTTTTCTGATATTATGTCTTACCAAGCCCTAAGTGCGTAATCGAAGTTGATGAACTACTAGATTTGGAATAACTTTGAAAAAATGTTGATTTTCCTTGAAATTTTTGAGTTTTTAATATATTGCATTTATTTTTGACATGGCATAATTCAATTTCAGATCACTTTAATAATGTCGAGAGATTTTATTAATAGAATCCTAACATCTAATACTAATAAGCAGTTCGAGTAGAATTCCTCTTCTCACTTACGAGACAAAAAAACATATAATTATTGAAGGCATGACTTTATAGAGTATCTATCAGATCATCATTAAATATGACTGTCATCATTAAATATGACTGTACATGTATTTGATAATCCAAGATGCATACCCGGGCCTGAATGCTTTTTGCTAGTCTCTCTTTTCCAAGTCCTTGCCTTGTCTTTAGGAATAATCCTAAAGAAAACTTCATCTCTGGATGTTTTGTTTTTACATATTTTTTTCTCATTACAAATTAATTTAATCTAATGTAGAACTTTAAATAACGATTGCAAATACAATAATGATAACGGCTACAGATTTTTAATAGTTAAATATAATAATCGCGGTTATTATTATTGTAAATCAATTAGCAATTCCTTATAATTTTTCATAATACATGTTAATTTAATAATTTTTATTAAATAAACATATAGCATTTTTTATTATATATATACACACACCATTACAATTCAATAATAATGACACTTTTAAAAATTAAATTTAATTTAACCTAAGTTTCAAATAATGGTTCATAAAATGTTATAATCAAATTATAATTTAGATACTAGTTGCTAGAGTGGAAGAAAAATTGACTTATAATTTTTTTTTGACAATAAAAAAATAAAAATATTTTAAATTTTTTAAATTAAACAAAGTAAAAAAAAAAAAAAAAAAAATCCAAAACTAGGCCCAATAATATCACTTAAAAAATATAAGCAAAAACATAGGTCCAATTAAAAATTGTATAAAAAATAGTAGGTCCAATAGACCATTTAAATGTATGGACTCGACCCAAAATATTAAAACACCATGTATAAGTCAAATACCCATATCTCTAAACATAAATCATCTTCATGTCACCCCCTCTGTAGTCTCTTCTTCTTTATTCATCATGCCGCCTCCTCCTTCTGTTTTTTGCAGCACAGTTCATCTTCTTTATTTTTTCTTCTGTTTTTTTGCGGTGCTACATTGAAAACAACATTCTTGATCTTCCTTCCTAAAAAATCGATTCTCCCTTCCAAAATTTTTTCTTTATTTTTCAATTGAATTTGACTGAAAATTGAAGCACAAATCTAAACATCAATGGAAAATAACAATATTTTTTCTGGTAAAACATGAATATAAGGGTCATTAGCATTATATTATATGGTTGAATCGTCAATATTTTAGTTTATCGTTGAAAAATAATAATAGCTACTGTCGATTTCATTATGTAACAGCTTTTTTAAAAACTATGATCTAACATGCCATGGCATGTTACAAATTTTTATACCAAGTTACCAACTGTCAGTTTTAACTAGAAAATTAGTTAAAAAAAAATGGAATGATCAAATTAAGAAATGTTCAAAATAAAAAAAGGTGATGAATAAAAAAAAAAAAAAGGTATAAGTGCCATATTGAGAAAATTAAAAATATGTTTGGTGCAATTAATCCGTCCAACTATCTATCCCAACCATGGAATTAAAAGAAACCTATATATATATATATATATATATATATATATAAAAACAGTCCCAGCCAAATCTATTGATATTTCCTTACCGATCACATGCTTTGGAACTTGAAAGAAATTAGCTAGAGATGCTCTTAATTCACCCTCTGAGGCCTTACTTCCTTCCTCTGGAAAGCGCAAAGTTTCAGACAGTTTTTTGACATTGAATGATACTGGTAAGAAAATAAGAAAGCATGCTCATTTGTCAGAGAAGGCAGAGGCTAGATGCCGGCAGCGATGAGAATTCTATCTTGGAACTATTGTGGCCTTAGAAACGACCCAATAATTCATATTTTGCACAATTTTGTGCACTCAAATTAAGATTCCAAGTATTACTTTTTTTTTTTTTTTTTAGAGACTCGATTAAAAAGCCTTGAAGTAGACAAAATAAGTCAGAAAGTAGGTTTTTTTTAACGGCCTTGTTATTGATTGGGAGGGAGGGCCCAAATGGAAGCGTTCGATTGGTTAAATGGTAGAATGACGGTTGGTGCCTCAACGAGTTGTCTTTTTCCATTCATCAACTGGTTTTTGAAGCTCGACATAAACAGAGTGATTTTGTTTATAGATTTACTGGGTTTTATGGATGGCTCGAAACACATAACAGACATCAGTCCTGGAAGCTGTTCAGATCAATAAAAAATACTTCTCACTCGCTTTGGTTACTATTTGGTGATTGGAATGAGATTTTGTTTTTTCAGCAGAAAAGTGGTGGTAATATGCGAGCTTTTCATCAAATGCAAGCTTTTCATGATTGTGTCTCTGCATGTGAAATTTCTGACTTGGGTTTGAAGGAAACAAATTTACATGGATTAATAAATGTGCTAATCAAGGTACATTCCAAGCATGGCTGGACAAATGCTTTTGTTCAGACTTTAGAAAAATTTGAAATTCGGTTTGGATTCAATTTTTTTTAGTTCAATTAATTGAAAATCAAACCGAAATATCGAAATCGAAAAGACTAAATAACACATCCTAGATTAATTCCTGATTACATAGAAAAGCAAAAGAGTGTCTCACTACAATAAACTCCTTGCATCATAAAGGTGTTAATTGAAAAAAAAAAAAAAGGACTTCCAGCTCCAGATCATAATGTATAGAACAATCAATCTTACCATTGTAGTAAGAGTGAACTTCAACTTGATTAGTGAAGTTATTTTTTATTCAAAATCAGATAAGTTGGGTGAAAAGTGGTTGCTTTTAAAGACAAATTTAACCTCGAAATCTAATTGAACAAAAATAGTAATTTTTAAAATTTTTTTTTTTCACTAGAAAAATTAGAAAGAGGGCATAATGAGCATATTAGCAAAGGCTTATTATATTTCTAAATTTCTAAATGTATATATAATTCTAGTTTTTTTTAAAAAAATCGTTTAATTTGGTATTCAATCTCCTCATTCTCCAGAGTGTCCACTGAAAATCTCCTCTCCCTTGCCTGTGGTTGCCCACATTAATTATATATAATTTTCTTAATTTCTTCACTCACTGATACAAATTAGCATTGATATATATATATCAATTAACATAGAAATAGTAGTCAATTTGTTGCCTTTTTTCACGCCATAATGTTACATAGAACGAGTATTAGTTTGCCATTAGCTAGGACTGTTAAGGAAATGCTTACATTTGGATTTCTCCATTGATTCGTTCCAAAGTTCAAGCCAATTCATTATCAGCTAAAAAAGGTGCCTCAAAGATCCTCTCCCTGGCATTGGTTGCCTGCATTATTCACATTCAAGCAGAATTAAAAGTTATCTGTTTCATTTAAAATTCTTTATTTGAGATGAAGGATGAAAGAAACAAACTTGAGAACCAGAACCTTACCAAAACACCAAATGCTAGACAAAGCAACGCAAACAGAAACAAAAAGAAGAAAACTACAAAGAGGGGAAAGTGCAGAAGAAGAACCTGTTGTTGCCAATTTGTCAAAGCAGTTATGACAGCAAATGATGCTGCTTGAACAGTACTCCCTGTTAATAGTCCCATCCAAAGTCCTTTGCTTCTAAGATGGAGCACAAAGCAGAGAAGAACAGCTAGTGGAGTTGCAACAAGATAATATGCTCCAAGGTTGATATAGGCTCCTATGTGTTGCCACCCACATCCCCTAGCAATCCCTGTTGACGAAGTGGGACTAACATTATATAGGTGCAATATCGATAAGTATCAGCAACAGCTCACCATGTTAGATGGTTTTATTTCTTTTTCTTTTTCTTTGTTTGGTATTTGTTTTCCCAGTTAAATGGGATTAGCTCTGAGAAGTTTTAGGCCGTGCTCCATGTACATATCATCTTGTTGTTCAGGCTGAAGCAATTACATGATCTAGAACTCCAAATTACTTGTAAGAAGCTCTATATGCATGCTAGTAGTAGTACATTGCAAAATGTGGGAAACTGACCAGAAAACATTGCCTGTAAGCCATCCAAGATAAGTGAGAGACAAAGCAGGGGAGCTAGTTCGGCGACATAGTCCACAACTTCCTCTTCATTGCTAAAAGCATATCCAAAAAAGTGACGGCAAAAGAACAGAATTATGCTGACAGTAACTGCCTCCCCAATTGAAATGATCAATACTACTTGAACTGCAACTCTAGCTGCCTTAGGATTTCCAGCTCCTAACTCGTTCGAAACCCGAGTGCTGCCAAAGCGAGGTGCATTATTAGAACGTAAGTAGATGTAAATTTCTTATCCATGTACATGTACAAGCCTTAGGAAACAAGTTGGAAATCAAACCTTCCAGCAGCACCAATCCCATATTGTACATAGAAGTGCAATGTTGTGGTAGTAAGACTGATTTCAAAGATTAGAGCTAATCAGGAGCATTCCTATATTTGAAGTCTTAAAAATCATCATGAAATTTTTGGTGAAGAAGCATACCAGATAGAAAGAACTGATGTTTGAAGCTTCGGATCTGGGAGCAGACCTGCCAGTAATATAAGTAGCTCAAAGGTCCACCATTCGAGACTACGATCGTTGACACGAAAAGAACTAAATAAGTCTAATAAGAAATCAAAGCAGAAAAAGGAGCTCAAAAACATGCTGAGAAAAATTACCAAACCATTACAGCAGAAGGGAGAGCGAAGCGAAAGAACTTATTAATGCTTGAGAAAATTTCGTTCCAGTAGAGGCTTCGGGTTTCCTCACAAGATGAAGAGAACAGCATGTAAAGTGCAAGCAGGATCGCATTTAACCAATAAGACGCACTGATGGCTAATGCTGCTCCTGTGTTTCCTAGTTCCCATTTATATATCAGAACCCAACAGAGAGGAATATGGAAGCATAGAGCAGCACAGTTGCTTATTAGTATGGGGTGAATCAAGCTCTGAGACTGGAAGTAGCGAAGTAGCGGTTGAAGAATAGCATAGGCAAATAATGCAGGAATGAGCCGAATCGCGTATTGGCAGGCTACAATTGAGATATCAGAATCTATGCCTATTGCTATTAATAACCTGTCCATGAATACCCAAAGGACAGATACAGGGATACTTGTTACAGTAAGAGAAATTATTGCACAGTATGTATAGCTTCCGAACTTCTTATATTGCTTTGCTCCATAAGCTTGCCCACATAGAGTTTCTAATCCTCCAGACATTCCAACCTGATTGGTTTTCAATTAAAGAGATTACATAGTGAAATTTTGAAACTGAAATAAGATCACTTCAGATTTTGGAGCATTTTGTAGAGAACTGAACTGATCTCTCAGTTAGCCCAGAAAAAATGGACTGGAATTTGCTTCAGGAACCCAAAGCTAGTCAATATATAGTTCCAGGTCCTAAGAGCAAAAGTTGAGTTTAAACATCACTTGTAATCAAAATTTAACCAAGTCAAGCTAGAATCGCAAGACAGAAATTAGCTTGTTTGGCTTCCAATATCGTTTTACCACTTTTGTTAAGTTCCAACAAGATTCACTATATATTCTGGAAATCAGATAAGGAAAAGTTGCAACATGAAGACAAGACTTTAATTTACCAGGAAACTGAAGCCAGTGACATTGGTGAAAGAGGTAGCAATGGAGACTCCAGAGAGTGACAATTCACTCAAGTGCCCTGCCATCGTCAATGACACAACCTGAAGTAGGTAGAGCGTCACTGCTGCCACCATCATTGGAGCTGCCATGTGGCTCATTCGTTTTAGCTCTTCCACAAAGGCATCCCATGTTAGTACCCATTTCTTCTCCTCAGCATTCCTCTTGGGCAACAATGGCTGATCCATGCCTTCCTCTTTATGCTTCCCTTTGGTGAAACTTGGAAGCTTACGAGGCTTAAGTGTTTATTGTTGTCTCTGAATTGAAACGGTGGTTTCAAATGGATTCTTTGGGACGTTAAAGAGAAGCTGCAAAGAGATGAAAGCAGGGAAACAGAGATGCAAGAAATATGGGACTAGCATTTTCCATTGACCTAATTAAGACTACTGTCTACTGGTCTATCTTGCCGGTGTATCTAGAGTTATCAAGTGAAAGCATCTCTACTTATTCACATTGCTTTAAAAAAAAGAAAGAAAGAAAGAAAGAGAAAAGAAAAACTCTATTCGTTAAGAAATATTGTGAATAGCTTGTTAATAAACAAGCTCGTGTATCATGTGGATTGAAGCCATGCTTGATAATTTATTACTACAAATTAGACACGTATCCTATGAAAGTTAGCTCAATATATGAAAGAACCTAACAGTTGGCCTTTTTTTGGTGGCTAAAGAAGATAACGAAAGAACTATGAGCAGCCTTTTGGCTCCTTCATTTTTTTTCTTTTTGAGTTTTAACCAGATCTCATCATTCTACCATAAAAATATAACTAATTTTATTTTGTTATGAAATAATGAATGTCCATCATCATATTCATCCACTTTTCATATTCTCACTACTCATAATTCTTAATATGATTCAATTCATCATTCAATATGAGAAATTGAAAGGATGATGCAATTGATTATTCATAATCTCTTCTATTTCTCTCTTCAATTTTGAAGCCTATAAATAGGCATGATTATTTATTAGTTGGTGTATAAGTTTCCTAGAGAGAATAAGAGAAACTTTAAAGTTCTTATCACTTATATTCGCATTATAGTGATTTCATTTTCTTGTCATCCTTTTCTTCAATTCTCCTATTATTTTTATTTATTTCATAACACGTTATCGGCACGAAGCTTTAACTAATCGAGACAATAGACCATGAGGAATGTATCTATCAAAACACTTAATCAATTATTTCAAACATTGGATTTCTTCTACACAAGTGCTCTACCAAAAGATCTAAATTATTTAGATCATTAAGAGGTATGTATCTAATTTATCATATAATTTAAATATAATGATATATAGAATGTACATTTAAAAAACTTAAATAATTTAATATATAGAATCTAATGATCTAATATATGTTGTTTGAAAAGCTTTAATTTTATTATTATGTTTGTTTTTATTTTCTATTATTATTATTATTATATATTACATTATAGAATTTTTATCATATCAAACCTCATAAACTTAATTTTGTGGATCTTGATATTTCCCATAAGAATTATTGATTATGAGGGCTTAATTATGAAAAAATATTTTCTACTTTTTATGTCTTGAATATGCTCCTGCAGTAGCAATATCGAGAAGATGAATTTAAGAAATATTCTAAATCGATTTCATATTTGCTCATAGCTAAATAAAATGATAAGCTATTGATGAAAGGAATAGATCTCATCCAACTGGATTTACTCCATTCCTTAAAGTGAATGTGACAACTTATAATAATTTTGAGTATGGACAAAGATGTGGTCATAGCCATGAACGTAATTGAAATAATTATCATTATAATTGTAATGACCATAATATTACATCTCACCACCGAAGTGGATAACTATGAAAAAAAAAGAAATAAAAATAGATAAAGTCGGTATTCTGAAAAATAAATATTATAGATGTAGAATGAATGAATATTGATCGCGTACTCGTCGTATACCAAAGCACCTCATCGAGGCTTGTCAAGCCTTATTAAAAAATAAAGAGTAAAATATGAATGCCACTTTTATATATCAAAGTAATAGTAATTGAAATGAATTACTTGTTAGTTTTTCTATTTATAAATAAAATGTTTTATATTTATTATAATTTATGTCGTATATTGATGGTTATAAAGTTATTTTACTATTTATTTATTTGTTTATGTTTATGAGGCATATATTGATTTATTTATTTTGTATTGATTTATTTTATTATTTATTTTATGCTAATATTATATATGATAATATCAATGTAATAGAAAGCTCCAGAATAGCGATTATATTATTACTCAAAGAGATAAATTTTAAGGCTCTAGAAGAGCGATTATATCATGACTTGAAGAGATAAATTTTTAAAGCTCTAGAAGAGTGAATAAATTATTATTTGAAGAGAAAATGTTTAAAGGCTCTAGAAGAGTTGATATATTATTACTTGAAGTGACTAATTTATAGGCTCCAAAAGAGCAAATATGTTATTATCCGAAAGTATAAATTTATTATGAATGATGTACTATTCTTTTTAAAGTCTCATAGAAATTTGTTGAGTTTCAAAGATATTCATCCGAATTGATATCATATCAAGATAGCAAATGTGAATACTTATATATTATAATCATTATATTGGGTAGAAAATATCTATTAAAAATTTTGTATATTTTCTCTTTTAGTCTTTATTACAAACATTGAAATGATTGAAACAAATATTGTAGTAAATCGAAGTTTACTAATTCAAATACTTTTACTATGTGACATGACCAGTTGTATTATCTTGGATCTTTCATGATGTAAAAAAATTATTAAAAAATTTATTTGAATATCTATTGAAGAGCCAAAAAATTCTTCAATTTAATGAATTTTCATGTTCTACATGTTGCTAAGGTAAATTGATGATTAAGCCATCATTAAGTAAAATTGAGATTGAATCTTCAGTATTTTAGAATGTATTCAAGGTGATATATATGGATCAATTCATCTACCATGTGAACTATTTAAATATTTTACGATTTTGATAAATGTATCCACAAGATGGTCACATATATACTTATTATCTACTCGAAACCCGACGTTTTCGAGATTGCTAGCAAATAATTTAATTTCGAGCTTACTTTTTAAATTATGCCATTAAAACAAGTCACATTGATAATGCTAGTGAATTTATTTCTCAAGCATTAAATTATTATTGATTGCCTATTAAAATAAAGATTGAACATCTTGTTGCTCATGTTCATACTTAAAAAGGTTTAGCAAAATCATTTATCAAAAGGCTCCAATTGATAGCTAAACCATTATTTAAGAATAAAACTTCCTGTTTATGTTTGGGGACATGCAATCTTACATGCAACAACACTTATTCACATATGACTCATAAGTTATCGAAATTCTCTCATCTTCGATTGATTTATGGTCATGAGTCAAATATTTTTTATTTAAGAATTTTTTTGACATTGCGAGTGTATATCCTTAGTACTCCTTCATAAGAAAATAAAATGGGCACTTAAAGGAGATTGAGAATATATATTGGATTTGAATCCTTTTTGATAATTAAATATCTTGAATCATGAATAAATGATATTTTTACAGCTTGATTTATCGACTTGTCATTTTGATGAAATAGTTTTTTCAATATTAGGGGGAGAGAATAAACAAAATAAGCGATTAAAAATGTTGAAAAAAAAAAGATTACATAGAGTACTCTATCTTTATATCAATTTGATACAAAACAATATGAACTAGAAGTTCACAAGATAATTCATTTACAAGGTATTATAAACCAACTCGCTAGATATATTCTCATATCCTAAAAAAGTAAATAAAATACATGTCCTCGTTGAGAATGCTCATATTAGAATTGATTTCCTAAAAGAATAGTCTATTAATATTATAGCTAACGAATTTAAAGCATGCCTAAAGCATGAAAGATCGATCGATTCTAAAGATAAAAATCCCTAAAAGAAAAGGATAAGATGAAAATATTCACAAAACGGTTCAAGATATTTCGATAATTGGCTTCCGAAGAAGTCCAAATGCTTGAGAAAAATCAAAAGATTTTGATAAATTATGTCAATACAGGGAGAAAATAGGACCGAAGAGAAATATTTATTGATAAGATTTTTGTATGTAAAGTTACAATTGATATTTTGAATGAAAATAAAGATCCCGAGCCTAAATTATTAAAGAATGTTGATAAAAAGATGATTAGCCTAAATGAAAAGAGCAATCCGGACAAAATTATGTTTCTCCTACAAAAGAGTAGTTTTTGAACCCATAGCTAAAACACTTGAAGATGTTAAATTAGTGGGATACAAATAAGTATTTATGCGAACACGAAATAAAAAAATGAATTGTAAGATACAAAGCAAAACTTTTAACACAAGAGTTTTTGCAAAGAATCGACATTGACTATAAGGAGACATATTCTCCTATAATGGATGCAATTATATTTTATTATCTCATTAGCTCGAGAAAATATATAAAAAAATTCATATGCATGTATTTAATGAATGTGATTATAATTTATTATTCATTTTAGATGAATCAATATGAAAGTCCTAGAAGGACTTAACATGCGAAGCATATAATATATACTCTCGAGATAAGAATTCAATTAAATTATAGAGATCTCTATTAGGATTATTTTCGTATTTTTTTATTATTTTGGTTTTTAGAAATTCAATTTATACTTTTTATATTTTATTTTTATATCTACTATTTATTACTAACCCATTTGCATGTGATATAATCACTTCAATGATTATTTGTTGAAAGAAAGTTATAATAAATAACCCTATTTGTTCATATATTTTTATTTGAAAATGAGTTTGTTGTATATGTTAATAATTTAAATATTATTGAAACTCCCGAAGAGATTTCAAGTGTCATAAGTTACCTAAAAAGAGAATTTGATATGAATATCTTGAGAAAACAAAATGTTATCTCGACTTGCAGTTCGAGCACTTAGAGAATAAGATTTTTATTCATCAATCAATTTGTATAGAAAAAGTTCTACAATGATTCTATATAAAAGTCATTTATTGACTAGCCCAATGGTAGTTCATTAACTTGATATCCAAAAATATCTTTTTTGACATCGAGAAGATAACAAAGAACTACTTGGTCCCGAAGTACCATTTTTAGTGCCATCGGTACATTGATATATCTTGCTAATAATACTCGACATGATATAGTCTTTTCTATAAATTTATTAGCAAGTCATAATTTTATTTCAATACGAAGATATTGAAATAAAGTTAAATATATAATACGTTATCTTTGAGGAATAATTGATATGGGCTTATATTACTCTAATAAATCAAAGACAAGATTAATTAGTTATGCGGATGTAAGTTATTTATCTGATCTACACAAAGCTCGATCACAACTCGGTTATATATTTACATATGGAGATACAACTATATCTTGGCGTTCTATGAAGTAAACTATAGCTGCCATATATTCAAATCATACGTAAATATCAATTTATGAGGCAAGTCGAGAATGTTTTTGGCTAAGATCAATGATCCATCGTATTCGAGAGATATGTAGTTTATCTACCAAGTAAAAGAAGTTTTAACAATATCATATGAGGATAATGCTGCTTGGATAATTTCATTAAATGAAAAATATATCAAAATGACAATCTAGTAGATTTATTCGTTAAAGCATTGTCTACCACAACTTTTAGGTCAAAAAGCCTTTTAGTTCATGGACTTTTTAACTCCTTGTTCTTCTTATAAAAAAGTGTTCTGCAATGACTTTTCACTTTCCCGTTTGATTTCTTTTTTAATGAAAAATGGGAAAGGAAGGAATGGAAAGTTACAATAACACTAGTACCGTTGATGGTTTCCGCTTGTGCTCCCTCTCTCTACGACTTCGTCAAAGCTTTCTCTAAAATTCCACGAAGTTTCTCCGTTTCTTCTCCCTTGTAATTCTTATTAAAACTACTATGCGCCGCTTCAATTCAAGCCTCGTTTCTGTGGCTCGATACTTTCCGTTTTCTCCTCCATTTACACTTTGGGTTTTCATTATTTTTCTCTCTTTTCATTTGGTTGCTGGGAAAATGTTAAAAAATAAAAACTACTTAACATTAGAACTTGATGGTTATTGATCTCAGTAGTAGTTTACTAAGTGAAGCTGAAACTAATCCATCAAAAAAAGGTATCGATGGTAAGAATTTAAAGGCTGCTTTCTTTTTCTCTCTTTGCAAATAATCGAAAGACTATTTTAGTCTTGTTGTTTTTGTGGATCTACGTAATTTGGGATTCATCTATTTTGTCGTTTGATTCAATGGCTATTGTCACTTTGAATTGTTGCCATCAATCATCAATCGTTGTGGTTTTGGAAGTGAAATTATTTACCTGTTATTTTCTTTGATTCAAAAATCTGTAGACATTATTTCGATGAAGTCTTTCTTCGGTGTACAAACCATGTTAAGAAAATCTTCAAGGTGAGTTCCAACTGACATGTCTTTGCATCTGCAGGAAGACATTTGTGCTATTCGTTTTGGATCAAAATAATGTGTAATATGATCGTTTTAATAAACGCACTATTTCAAAGGTGTTCTAGACATTTAAGTTCATGAAAAAAGCCAAAACGATAAAGAAGGTTACTTTAGTCATTTTAATTAAAAAGGTGAGGCTGTTCTGATAGCTAGCTAGAAATGTTGTGCCAATAGTAATTATATATATATAAGTCGATGGAGAATTCAATGGCTATATTTAACATTTTCCAATTTTAGAGTTACTAAATTTGTATTTAATGTCATGTAGCTAAGAACGTGGGAAAACTCAAAATAATATTATTAAGAGCCCAAGTAATGTAAACTCAATATAAAAGCTATCCATAAATTATAAAATCATAAAAATTATTATATTCCATTAATGTATTGTTTTTTCATCTGCGATATCGTGTTGATTGGTAATATGTGGCTAAGAACGTGGAAAAACTCAATATAAAACCACAAAAATAATATTACTAAGAGCCCAATGCAAACTGAATATAATAAAACCACAAAAATTACTAGATTCTATTAATGTATTACTTTCTTATCTGCATTAAGGCATTGATCGGTAATATATAATAGGACGGTAAGAAGTAAAGGTGGAGATAGTGGTAGAAATAATCGTTACATAATAAATAAAAATAATATATCACTATTTTAAAGAAAAAACTTTCATTTAATTTTTTTTATTTTATCTTTCTTGCTACATACAAATAAAATTATGTTTAATTTTTATTTTTATTTTTTCTCTTTATTATCATTTCCACTTCATTTATTTCAAACAAACACTTATTAGTGACAGTGATAAAAAAATAAAAAAATTATTATTATTATTATTTTATTATCACTCATTCTTTGCCATCAATTTTATTATAATGATGTTGCCGCCACTACTGCTGACTCCATTGTTGCCAATGTCACCATTATTTACGGTGTTGATAAAAAAATTTGAAATAATAATAATAATAATTTATTAATAATAATAATTTTATTATGTCACTGCTCTTTTTTCATTACCATCACTTTTATTATATCATTATTGCCATCACTTTTCTTTTACAACCACCTCCTATAATGGTAGTATCAATTTTTTTAAAAATATATTATTATTATTATTATTATACTATTGCTATCACCTCTTTTTCTTATATCATAACCACCATCACAAGCTCCTCTATCATTTTCACAACAATCATAGCTAATGAATTTTTTTCATTATTTTTTATTTATCTTAAAAATCAGATATTATAAATTATAAATTTTATTTCGATTTTCTATTATTATTCCAAAACATAGTATGAGAATGCAAAAGATATTCTAATTTTTCAATTTTCATTTCGATTATTGTATTCTCCTTTCAAATTTTTAATTTCTAGTAATTAAACCACACCTAAAATAAAATCTATTTTGATAATTACTAATAAATCTAAAATATTTAACAATCTCTTCTGAATCTATAATTTCTTACTTCTTAATATTTTGGCCCCCTTTTTTTAGTTGTTTTCAAATTAAGATTAATTTTGTTTGGGTCATTGCAATTCTAAATCATCCACTTGTGCTTAATTTGTTAGATACCTTAACTATATATATATATATGAGCACGTCATCAATCACACGATTGAATATATTATTTTAGTAAAATTTTTGAAATAAACTATTAAAATCAGTTGTATAATTTATAAATAAAATTTTTTATTTGACTGACTTATAAAATTATTTTAAAAATAAAAATTAATTATATATAAATAAAATGAATAATTTTAGTTCTTTGACCTAAAAATTTCGATAAAAAAATTAATAACCTAATGTGTGTTTAAAAATAAAATTTATTCAATTAAAAATATATGAAAGTAGATTTAATTATTAACCAAACGGTTGCAAAGCTTGACTCAACCCGGCAAAATGGGCTCCACGAACGAGCAATATTCAAGTTACACATCTTTTCAAAATAATTTAGATTTGCCTTTGTACATTGACTCGGCAGCTGGCAATGCCGTATCCGCAATTCCGCATAAGCATTAATTGAGAACAAATCTCGACAAAAGCATTAATGCTTTTTTTTTTAAGTATTATTAAATTCAATACCAATTTTATTTATTAAGTGATGATTCTGTTGCTACATTCTATATTATATATGGTCAACTCTTTATCTATTTTGAACTACGGAACGGCTTGCCATTCACATGGCCCACTTAGGCCTTATTTTTCTTCTTCTTCTTCTTAAAGAGTATTATATATTTGATATATGAACTTTTTAATTTTTTTTATTTGAGTATCTCAACTTTTATTTTTATTGTTTGAATGTGAACTTCCAATTTTTTTAAAAAATTAAGTGTTTATGTTATAATTTATTAAGTACATTCTGATATGTCAACACTATGACATATCCATTATGTGTGCATAAATATTTTATTTTATTTATAATTAAGCATCCATACTTTTATCATTTTATTTTTTATTGCATGTACCTTTTTTTTTTTTTTTTTTGCGCGTTTGTAGTTTAAAAATTTTATCAATTAGGAGTTCATAATTTTAGAAAAACAAGTTAATTCTTCTCAACATTTTTGTACTCTTTGTTGTGTATATAAAAAGTCCATCTATTATTGTTTGTTTTAATATCAACTATATAATTTACATTATATTAACCTTTACATTATTTTTCTGTTGGTGTCATAACCAAAATTTTTTTCCTATTTTTTATCCCTTTTATCCTTTTTTATTTGTCTCTTATTTTATTTTATTTTATTTTACTTTACTACCAAAAAAACAAAAAAAAATTAGGAAAAGAATCAGGAATATATAAATACAAAAAAAAATCCAAAAAATTACATGACATAATTAATTAGGGGCATAATTGAATAAAATCAATACTGAAATTAGAACAATTGGGGATATGATCGAAACAATTCAAAACCTTAAGACCAAAATTAAAGGATACATGGGCACGATTGAAGAAATTGGAAGACCAAAGAACCGAAATTGCATGCCAGAAAGGTATAATTGTGGACAATCATGAAGGAACGAGGACTAAATTGAAACTGGAGAGCGGACAACAGGACCAAAGTCGAACGAACGACCTGTCATTCACCTTCACCCAGAATTAATTCCCAGGCTTGTTCATCGTCTTCCTTGGAGACAAATTTCTCCAATTTTGTCTCGTCTGATTTTGTGATTCTTGGCTGGCAATTCTACTAGCCAAGAATCACGCTGCATTCTTGAATGCAACTACAACACCACTACACCAACGCAATGCATATTCGTCCTTCAACCACAGTCTGTACACACAGCCAAGAACACCAGAAACGTGTTCTTTGGCTCTATCGATTGATGGTTTCGATTGACTGAAGATCGATCCTAGGGTGGGAATTGGCCCGAGTTCAACTATAAATGGGGGTAAAATGGAGCTTAGGGTAGGAGAGAAGATATCGAAGGGAGGTTGAGAGGATAAAAAGGGAAAGAGCTTCTGGGTTTGAATTTTTGGGTTTCTGTAAAAGGAAAGAACAGTTTTGAATTCAAGAGGGGAATTCTGAATTTAGGAGAAACAATACCTGCCCCTGAATAGGGATTCTAGGTGGATTGCTCAAGAAAAAACAGATAAAAAATAAAAAGAAAAATTAGTATTGAGTTTCAGGGATTAGACATAGAGGAAAAGAGAGGATTTTGAAAAATCTAGAGAATAATTGGATCTTCTGGGTTACGGAAGTCTACCTTCGGGGTTTAAGGAGCCTTTTCTAGGTTTCAAAAGGAATTCTGGGTTTTGAGAGGAATTTTCTGGGTTTTAGGAAAAAAGGGATTTTCTAGGTTTCATCCTCTGGGTTTCCATTTTTGAGTTTCATAGCATCCTGGGTTTCAACACATTTCTGGATTTCAATCTTTAGGGTTCCTAAAGCATTTCGGATAACAAATCATCCCTGCAAAGCCACCCCTTTTCATCTATAAAATTCCACAGGCATGGTTCTTTTTCTCTTTTAGTTGGTTATTTAATGAATTAATGATATTGCCTACGGTCCTGTCATACAATACATAACTCTAAGGTCTAGGTTTGCAGCTTCATGGTTAGTTAGTCTAAAGTTTTAGTCTCTGGGTTCTGTGTTGAAAAGAAAGAACAAGAAGAGAAACTAAAACCCAAAAAAAAAAAAAAAAAGGCCAGGGAAAGGAAAAGAAGAGGTTGGGATGGAGAGACAGAAAAGAACGGAAAAGTGTTGGGGTGTGCTCAGCCCGAAAATAAAAGGAAAGGAAAAATGATGGGGTTTGGGTTTAATTAGTGTGAGCTCTAGAAAAGAAAAGAAGGAGAAAAGAGGCTGGTCTTAACCCAGCCCGAGAGGAGAGGAGAAAGGCCAGCCCAACCTAGCAGACTCAGCCCAGCCTGAGTGGGCTTAGCCTAATGGGTCGAGGGCCCATTGGGCCCAAAGGCTCAGTAATTCTATTTTTAATAATTTCCTAGGCAAATTAATTCTAATTTTTTTTCATACATGCCTTTTATTTTTATGCCTAGTTTTAGATTTAATTCTTTGAATTTCTGAGTTCTTACATTTATTTATTTACTTAGTCAATGTTTAGTTTTTTCGGTTTTATTTCGATAATTATATTAGATAATTAGTGGGTGAACAAATCGTCGAATCCCTAATTTTTAAGGATTGATGATGATTTCCCACCAACCAACAAAAATATAACAATAAAGAGAAAATATTAGATAGGAAAAAAAAAGAAGAAAAAATGATAAGAAAAGAAAAAAAAGGGAAATGATAAAATGATAAGAGAGAGAGGTAAAAAAAGAATAAAAAAAAAAGAGAAAAAATAGAAGAGAAAATGCTAGGTAAAAAAAATAATAATATTAGAGTTCCTAAATTTTTATTTAATGTAATCCAACTAAGAACGTGGGAAAACTAAAAATAATATTGTTAAAAGCCCAATGTAAACTCAATATAAAAGCTTCCGGTAAATAATAAAATCACATAAACTATTAGACACTATTAATGCATTGCTTTTTCTTTACATTAAAATGATTTTTTTTTATAGAAAAATGTAATTTCATTAATACGGAAAATAGTACATAGTTATTACTATTTATTATAATTTCCACAAGACTCAAATAAAGATCACAAGCATCATATTCCATTATAGTCAAGTGAAAAGAGATTTGCTCACTAATGTAGAAATTATTGACTTTTTGAATAGCATCTCGTCCTCTTTATTTTTTAGACTTTCCTTTGAGTTTTTTCTTATTAAGTTGTTCATAGAGCAACTTTTTTCTATGTATCTCAAACTCGATTTCTCCTAACAACAAATCTCAAATATTGATCCACTTGTTTATCAATAGAGAAACATGTTGTACTACCAAGGCTCATCGATGAAAATAACAATTATGTGATAAGATGCTAAAACCTCTTTTTTATTAACAGATTCTAAAAAATTATGTAAATTTTATTATTTAAAATTTATTTAAGAATATAATTTAATGTTTTGATCCATCATATATCTTCGAACGAAACTTCAATCAACACAAACCAATAACAACAAACATCAAATACCGAGGACAATAAATCAAACAAAACCACATATTTTAGATTATATAAATTTTAAATTTATAATTATTTGGACTATTAAAAACATCAAATCTAAAAAATAGATCCGACATTATTAAGAAAATGAAAAAAGGAAAAAAATAAGATAAAGATTTAGGAGCTATCGCCGATAGCTCTGAAAAATATTATTGAAAAGTGTTTACGCAAGAGAGAAAGATAGAGCGACTTAGGTTTTAACCTTATTCTAACACATTAAAACGAAATCTGTTTTGAATTGTTAATAAATTTCATTTTTATATGAGAGGACAACACATCTAGAATATCAAACCATCTTTTTTAGATCTATAAACTCCTATTTTTTAATATTTTGGCTCGCTTATTTTAGTTTTTTTTTTTTAATTAAGATTAACTTTGTTTGGGTCATTGCAATACTAAATCATCCACTTGATTTGTCAAATAGCTTAATTAGTGTGAAAGGAAAAAAAAAAAAAAACACATTAGATGATGATGTGACAGGGTGTGGAAAACGATCGCTTTAATCGTGCAACCAAGAAAATCGTGGTTTTCACGGAGGGAATCGAGGCATCGTTGAAGGAAATCGATCCCAAACATCGACAGCTGAATCTAAAGAGGTCGATCATTCGAAACTCCAGCGGCACAAGTAAATGCCCGAGTCCCTATAATGATGTCCTCTTTTCAAAATTCAATTTTTTACCCTACACGATCCACGGAAAAGCCCACCCACACTCACCTCGCTTGTCCGTACTCCCAAAAATTCTCTCGAATCAACCGATCCATACATCATCACAGACCCGACCCCACACGAGCCCAACACCTATTGGGCAAGACGACCCACTTCCCTCGGACAAACCCACCATTACCCACCTTACTTATGTCGACCCACAACCCACTCTCTTTACCCAAACTAACAAATGAACGACCCCCACATAAACCCAATACCCTTTCGCAAGACGACCTACTCTTCCTACCCGGTCCCCTAAGTCGGGGGCCCACATCCTACCAAGCCCTAGCCTCACATGAACCCAACTCAAAGCTCACAAGATGTAGACATCATATTTCCGTCCAAGTCGCCACTCTTGGTCAATAAACAATTCAACCCGTCCAATCAAGAAAGAGCTCTCGGTAAGGTGCCCCAAATGAGAGAAAGTAGAGAGAGATGCTCTCCTCCAATGGAGATCTTTCCTCAAGTTTTGGCCGGCGTCACCTTCGAACCTCCTTCCCTCCGATTTTCTACCATCGTCCTAGCCTTCCCTCCCCCTAACGGTTTTTGTTCATCTTCTTCTTTCCTTTGTTTCTCTCTCCCCACCGACCTTCATTTCCTTCTCCATTTTCCCTCTCCCCTCCCTTTGTCTCCTTAGCTTTTCCCTATCCGGCCATGGCCGAAGAATAAGAAAACGCCCCTAAGCCGAAGACCACACCAAGCCGAGCAGAACCGGTCCTTGCTTTGGTTGCTCCAGCCACCGACTCCAAATCGGTCTCGTTTTCGGTCGGTTCTCCCCGGCGGGTCCAAGCGATAGCCTTCTCACACCCTCCGGTTCTGCTCGCTTCGTGGAAGAAGTTTTCGATGAAGAAGCTTCGAGCTCCGATGAAGAAGGGTCGGATTTTGATGAGGAAGGCGACTTCTGCAAGTTTAGCTGAAAATTTGGGTCTCCCCCTAAAATGTTGAGTGAAAATTTGGCTTCCCGCCAAGAACTTTCGATTGTTGAAATTTCAAGTTTGGGTGGTAATTTGGTTTCTCGTAAAAAGTTTCCAGCCTCCCCAATTCCCGCCCAAAATTGGTCGGCCCCCACTCACCCTCTTGTCTCCTCCAGCCCTCCTCCTCCTCCTCGACATGGAGGGCTTGTTTCGGCTCATGTTCCAGCAGAGGGCTTGAGGCGTCCGAGTCTACTCGTCGAACTCCACCGGACCTTCGGTCAATGACGCCCCCATTCTCCTCACCCAGTCGACCTGGTAATTCTCAAGCTCCTTTTTCCAAATGGCATGACTTATTTGCTTTTAACCGTAATGCCGCCCTATGCTCGAAACTCACTCATTATAGTGCTATAGCTCAAAGTAAAACTTGCACTTTGCTTGTTGATGATTCGAAATGCGAAATGTGGAAGTCTTGTCTTATTGGTTATGTTGTCGGAAAGTCTCCGGGATATAGTGGCTCTTTCCAAAATTATCGAGAACACATGGCAATGTCAAGCTTCGTTATCGATTCATGACTCCGGTTGGCTTGTGTATAAGTTTGCCTCCGAAAAAGCTAAGTTATCGAGCTTTGAATGGGGGCCCTTATCCGATTTTTGGCCGACCCTTATTGGTACGACTTATGCCCGAATTCTTTAATTTTTCCTTCACCGAAATGGCTTAAGTGTCGGTTTGGGTCAAGCTTTCGAATCCGCCTCTTAACTCGTTGGTCCCTTTTATGTCTCTCGAAAGTGGCTAGCTTGTTGGGCAAGCCTATCCAAGTGTGACCGGCTACTCGCCTCTATGGAACGGATCTCCTATGCTAAGGTTTTAGTTGAAGTCAACATCATGGAGAAGCTTTCGAAATTCTTAAGCATTAGGCTGCCGAATGGCTCTTCTCTTCGCCAGACAAGTGGTGTATGAAACGAGTCCCGACGCATTGTAAGCATTCGCTGAATTCCGAGGCATTATATGGCTTCTTGCGGGAAGGCTATTTTAGTGGCCGACCGAGTCGAACGTAGGCCATGCGATGAATCCAAGCCTAGTTGATACCGGAGGCCTAATATCGGAGGGGCTCGACGGTGCCTACTAGCCTTGCTAACGCTCCTTTTGACCCTATGGTTTCGGAGGTCGAGGCTACGACGGATGAGTGGATATTAGTTTCGGGTCGGGCCAAAGCTAGTGCTCGCTCGAATCGATAGCGTCGGTCTCGACAAGCTTCGCCCTCTCGGTTGGGCTAGCGGTCGGATGAGTGAGCTTAGGAATCTCATCTAGCCCCTTCGGTTTGGACGGAAAAGGGTAAAGCCCCTGCGATAGCTCCTTCATGGTTAGAGCCGATGAACTTTTTGGTTGACACGGGCACGCAACCAATGAATCGCTGGGGTACGGAACATGCGCAGCCGCTAGAGGGGCTAGTCTCCGAGCACGAGCATGGTTTAAGTGACTCGAACGATCGGTAGTGGATTTGGGAGCAAAGGATGGGCCTGCGTTGGCCGGCTCGGTGCGTAGCCCGTTCTCGCGGGCGTTGGCATGCAGCTCGCTCTCGCTAACGCTCGGAGCCGGGCGTAGCGCGCGAGGGGCAACCTCCGGCGAATGATTGGTTTGCGC
This sequence comes from Dovyalis caffra, assembly GCA_963924115.1. Classification (NCBI taxonomy): domain Eukaryota; kingdom Viridiplantae; phylum Streptophyta; class Magnoliopsida; order Malpighiales; family Salicaceae; genus Dovyalis; species Dovyalis caffra. The sequence goes on along the minus strand of CAWUPB010001161.1, from coordinate 1,243,825 downwards.
GACTCGAACAGGCGTAAACGAGTTAGGCGTAACCGATGGGGCTTTGTTGGATATGGTTAGTGTTGGCTTGCTAGGCCTCTCGTAGGTTGAAGGGCCTCGAGCGCGAGCCCTAGCACTAACTAAACACCCCAAGACAAAGAAGACTAAACGAAGTGTTAAGGGGGCCTACCCTCTGCAGCGGTTCTATGATTGTCCTCTATTAGAATGTTAGGGGCCTCAATTGTCCCCTCGAGCGGCATGAGGTTGCTGGCCTCATGAGATCGAAGAAGTTAGATGTTTGCGCTTTAGTCAAAACGAAACCAAGCTAAGCTCGACTAAGCTAGCTCGTTTTCATCGATTTCGACTTCGGCGGTGAAGGCTTGCCTCTAATGCCTCCGAGTCCTCTAAAGTTCGCATTGCCCTCTTTTGGAATTCGGATACGGTCTCGATTGATCGCTTGGATCTTTCTCCCCGAGGGCCGCATGTTCATATTCGCGGCCTTGTTCATCGATCGCAGCTTCATGCCACCTTTGTCTATGGTTTTCATACGATCTCTAGTCGTCGGGAGCTGCAGGCGGATCTTCGTTCATGGAATCCTCCTAATCGGTGGTTGGTTCTCGACGACTTTAATTCTATCCTTTCTCCGAAAGACAAGCATAACGGTACGACGGGGTCTAACTATGAGACTTCGAATTTTCGCTCTTGTTGTTTGGATCCGGGTCTACGGGACCTAATGTATACGGGTAGTCGGTTCACTTGGAACAACGGCGGTGTTTGGACCAAGATTGACGAGTTCTCGCCAACCCTCTTTGGCCCATTTCCTCTATGCATACTTCGGTCCATTTCGAGTCCGCTCGGGGTTTCTCCGACCATGCTCAAGCTTGGGTTCGGATTAATAGCCGGTTTCCCCTTGGTCGAAGCCGTTCAAATTTTTCAACATGTGGGCTCACCATGACAGCCTTCCTCTAACTTGTTGATCGTCACTAGGCTCGTGGTATACAAGGCACCCCGATGTTCATTCTCTCGCCGCAAGCTTAAGACTCGAAGAGGCCTCGCGTGAACTAAATAAGCTTCACTTCAATCATATTTCTAAGCACGTCGCCCGAGCGCAAGCTAATCTCGAGCTTATTCAGCGAGGCTTTACGGTCGACAAAGATAACGACGACCTTCTTAAGCGGGACAAGCAAGACGAGTCGGCCTTGGTCAATTTCAAGGCCGTGGAGAAAATGTTTTACGATCGAAGCTCAAATGCAAGTTCCTCGAAGAGGGTGATAAGAGCGATTGGTTCTTTCACTCCCTCATGAATCAAAATCACAATAAGAATTTTATTGCGGCTATCGAAGATAATGAAGGTCGCCTTATGACTTCGCTTTTCGCAGTAGGTGATATTTTCGTTGGGTATTATCGGAGGCTTCTTGGTACCGCTCGGCTATCACTCCCTTTGATGCTAAGGTTGTTTCTCGCGGGCCTTGCCTTGATTCAAATTCTCATGCGCTTCTCCTCGCGCCAGTTTCCAATGACTTAATCCGTGAGACTTTATTTGGGATCGACAATGATAAAGCCCCGGCCCGGATGGCTACTCCTCTCTATTTTTCAAGAAGGCTTGGGACATTGTAGGGGTCGATTTTTGTTCAGTCGTTAAAGACTTTTTCTCATCCGAACAGCCTAATTAAACAGAGTTAACCACTCGGTTATTGTCCTTCTTTCGAAATCGACAAATGCATCATCTCCTTTGGATTTTCGACCAATTTTCCGTTGTAATGTGGTCTACAAGATCATCTTGAAAATTCTCTCTTCCAGAGTTAGCCGAGTTTTGGTGGACATTATCGATCCCATGCGAATGCTTTCTTGGGTGGAAGGAAAATGTCGGATAATATCCACCTTCTCCAAGAATTGCTTCGGCAGTATGGTCGTAAGCGTGCCTCATCCCGTTGCCTTTCGAAGGTGGACTTCAAGAAGGCTTTTGATTCCGTACAATGGCCCTTTCTCCGAAATATTCTCATGTCGCTTGGCTTCTCGAGTACTTTTGTCCAATTAATCATGGTTTGCGTGAAATCACCATCCTACTCGATTTTGGTGAATGGCAACCTGTATGGCTTCTTCCAAGGCAAGGGTGGGATTCGGCGAGGAGACCCCCTCTCGCCCTATCTCTTCATTGTATGCATGAAATATTTCTCCCGCATGCTCTTGATTGCCTCGGATAGAGTCGGCTTCGTTTTCATCCGTAATGTGAATTTCACCGTATCAATCACATTACGTTTGTAGATGATATTATGCTTCTTCGTCGAGCCGACAGGGCTTCAATTCAATGCTTAGTGCAACAATCGTAAATGTTTGGCGGCGCCTCGGGTCTAACCATCAACTCGGCCAAGTCCTCAATCTACTTTGGTGGCATAGGAAGTTCCCCGAAGTAGGTTATTCTCCGGGATACGGGGTTTTCGGAAGGCTCCTTCCCCTTTCATTACCTCGGTGTTCCTCTTAGTCCTCATCGTCTCTTAGCCGCTCGGTTTTCACCTCTTTGCGAGCCTAGAGTCGGCAATCCAATCTTCGATGAGGAAACACTTGTCTTACGTTGGCCGGCTTGAGTCGTTGCATTCGGTGTTAGCGAGGATTACTCACTTCGGTTAGCGATCTTTCCTCTTCCAACGAGTGGTCCTCTCTCGCATTACTAGTATTTGTCATAACTTCCCGTGGACTCGGGGACTATAAGAGGGGTCACTCGGCCTTGGTTGCTCGGGCTCGGATTTGTTGACCGAAAGAGGAAGGAGGTCCGATGCTATGGCATCCGCCTACTCTCAACCGAGTGTTACTTTGCGCGTCGGTTGTGGGACATCCATCGTAAGGCGGACTCAATTTGGATCCGGTGGGTCCATCATTACTATCTAAGGGATCGATCGGTGTGGCAATGCCAAGTTCGTAAATCCGCTTCTCCCACTCGAAAAGCACTACTCTCCACGCGTGACAAGCTTCTTGGTAAATTTGGGGCAAGCGCTCCGGTCGAGGCACGCCTACAAGCGTGGGGCCTCGTTAATTTCATTCGTAATACCTACCATGACCTTCGCCCAGCGAGTAATCCGGTTAATTGGCACAAAGTTATCCGGGAGCGAGTGGGCCTCGCCAAGGAATGCCTTCGTTCTACGGTTGGTAGTTCAAGGAAAGCTCAAAACTAGAGATCGACTTCGATTTATTCCGAAGGATGTTAGTCGTGTCCTATGTCGGTCCGCTCCGGAATCTCACTCACACTCGTTCTTTGAGTGCCCCTGGATTGCATGCCTCCGGGCACTTAGTCGGGCGTTGGCCGCGAGTTCGTCGACGTATGTCTACGCCGCTTAGCGCCATTTGGGGCCTCTCTCTCCGAAGGAATAACTTGGAAGCTCGAATGCGTCGGCTTTCTTTAGGGATCATTGTCTTTCTTATTTAGGAAGAGAGGAACAAGAGATGTTTTGATGATGCTCACTCTTCGACCCCAGTTGACCGTTCCTTTCGAAGATTTCGGGTTCTTTTCTTTATGATTTTCCACTTTCATGAGAAAGACCATAGTATTCTCAATGTTGGTTGATCGTTCTCGACCTCGCTACACTCGGCACAAATTGGCTTGTCTCTCGACCGCTTGCTTGGTTCGTTTTTTATTCGTGCTACTCGCCTTATGCTTTGTATTCGTAGCTAGTATACTCGGGATCGTTTCTTCGTTCGCATAGGCCCATTCTCATGGCCGTAGCACATTTTGGTTTTATCGGCGAAAGTTTTTGTAAGTTCGTTGAGCCTTTGTAAATGATTCCAGTTAGTTAGTGTATGATCTCCGTCCGGTTGTTCCCGGAATCTCTAATGTTTGATTCCTCGATCAACCGTCTAGTTCTAGCTCTTTTACTTTGTTTTTTCTTTGGGAGCCTATTCCCGCCTTTTGTACATCCCGTATATGCTTCTCTTGCTGGTTTTCCAACTCATTTCACTTTGATTAATATACTAACATTTTAATTAAAAAAAAACAATTCAACCCGTCCGTACTTCACATAGTCATAGTTTTAAATAACGACCGATGTAAAAAAAATGATTGCGATCATAATCATGGATTGCGACTTATTATGATAATAAAATAACGATTATGATAATTAATGTCGTGAATATATTAGTAATTATTAATAAATTTATTCTAATTCGTTTATTTTTAACAGTTTTACTAATTAAATATACTAATAACTAATAAACATCTCTAATAACTTAACATCATACAATAATAGTTGAAATTATTACAAAAAAAATTAATAACACTTTTAATAAATTAATATCACATAAAAAATAAAAAATATTATAATTTCAATATATACATTACAAAATATTTATCTCCAAAAAATCATCATGGAGGATCATATCATCTCGTTTCTTTTTTTTCATCAAAATTTTCATGATGTAAATTTATTTTTTTGAATTTTCAAAATTAATTAAAAATACCATAAAATTGAAAAAAAAAAACTAAATAATAAGTTTTCAAAACAAGAATGATCAAGTAATTTCTTTTTTCAAACCAAATGGACTAATTTATAATTTACTCAATTAAAACATGCTTTGCAGATCCTTTGAATTGTGCAAGCCGTAGAGAGTTATAGAAAAAGTAGAATAATAAAAAGTAAATTATACATTAGTTCCTTTAGTTTTGATAAATAAATAAATTAATCCTTAATGTTTTAAAAATGAATATTTGTTTCACCAAATTATTCATATGATGTAAATTTATGTTTTTACTCTTCAAACTTTTTAAAACATAAAGAAAAGCAAATTAAAAAATAAAAAAATAAAAAAATTAAACTATTAATTTTTAAAATAAAAATGACTAATTAAATTATTTTTTCAAAATAAAAGGATTGATTTATTGAGTCCGCAAATAATATTTGATTCTTATTCTCTCGTCATGAATCACGAGGGTCTCTTCTTTGCTTAACTCATCCCAAGCAATGCCCCCTATTCTTGTTCTCCGTCATGAATCACATGGGTCTCTTCTTTACTTAACTCGTCCCAAGCAATGCCACCTTTTGCTTAGATGTTTTAATTGTGGGATTTTAGTTGTGCTTGGATGTCCCAAAAAGAAGGTGAACTCACATATGCCCGGGGAACTTTGTTATCGAAAAATGATTAAAAATCTTACCCATGCGGAAGCAACACACTCTTTTCTTATAGAGTAGCTATGAGATTTGGTCCCGTACCTGTTCTTTCGGTGACATTCGATGGAGATCCATTTCGGGTAAGCAAGCTAGCGCTAGGAAGGTTTGGTCTCTATTTATGGTTGAATTTCAGCTGCAGAATTTTTTTTTAATACAAATTTATGTAATGCTAATATATAACGGCAAATAACGACGTTATATAATGGTAATTTCATTATTTATCGTTATTTATATGAAACGATATCGGGACATCCGTAACGCTAAATAACGATAACGGAATGTCCTATTATCGTTGTATAACAACTGTTACATTACGTAACATATTGTTTTTTAAAACCATGTTAGTAGATCAAATATTGTTTATCCTTCAAGATATCTAGACTTAAAAGGTCCATACTAATCCCTAGTTATTTTGTTAGGCATACAAGATGGATACAACTACTCAAAGAGTTTTTTACGTATACAAAAGCTCAAACTCAATATCATTTATTTTAACCACTAGCATTCTTTTCGCTAAGTCAATTTTTTTAGCTTGCTAGCTAGCTTTCAACATCCATCTAGACCCACACAAAAAAAACCCAAATCAAAACCAAAAATACAATCCTCCTATCAATAACTCCAAAACAACCCCGATCACCGTCCAACTATCTACCTTAACCACGAAATTAACAAAAACCAATAAAACGAGTCCCAAGTCGAATATATTGATAGTTCCAAAGCTATCACATGCTTTGGAACTTGGAATGATTAGCTAGAGATGCTCATAATTCACCTTCGAGACCTTGCTTCCCTCATCCGGAAAGCACAAAGTTTGAGAAAGTTTTCGACAACGAATGATACTCATAAGAAAATCGAGAGAGCATGGTCACTATTCAAAGAAGGCTGAAAGTCGGACGTCGACAGACCTTAATGATTCTATCTTGAAACTTTCATGGCTTAAGAAACGACCCAACGAGTTCATATTTTACATAATTTTGTACGTTCAAAGGCTACCGAGTGTTATTTTTCTTTAAAAAACTCGATTAAAAAACTTTATAGTAGACAAAATAAGACATAAAGTAGTTTTTTCTAAGGGTTTATTCCATAATTGGTCCTTGCATAGTTCTAATTTTTTTGATTGAAACCCTCTAATACTTTTCAACTTGATTGAAACCTTGTGCTCTTATAAATTTGTTGATTGAGACCCTTCGTTATGACGTCGTTAATTGTTCATCATACGTGATAAGTTAAAACTAACGAGTGTCTAATTAGATAATGACACGTGGCAATGTGACCCCTTATCATGTTAGTATAAATCAAAACAAAAATGAAAAAAAAATTTAAATGATTTTGTAAATAAAAAAAAGTGAAAAGACCTAATTAACCCAACCCATTTAAGCCCAAACTAAATGAATAAACCAAACGAATAGACATTAGATTTATCAACACACACCATCGTTTGTAATTCCTTTTCTTTTCATCTTCCTTACTCGACAAGATTGTTTGAAATTCCTTCGTTTGAAATTCTCCTCCTCTTCGTCTTCCTTTCGACGAGATTTCTTTCATCTTCTTTGTGTCATCTTGTCTTGGTCTATTTCATCTTTTTCTTTCTTGACCTTAAGAAAAACCCTAACTCTTTATCATGATCGATCGAGTGAAGGATGACATTTGTAGTGTATTAATCCGGGCATCCTCTTCGGTATTTTTATCTCGTTTGTGCGAGGTTAATCAAGTAAACAATCTCTTCTCTTTGTCTATTTCATCTTCTTATTTCTCAATTATTAGAAGCACTAATTATTCATCATGATTTATTAGTGAAGGAGGATATTGGTAGTGTATTCGATTGGATATCTTTTTCTAGCATCTTCATCGGTTTGTACGAGGTTAGTAAGGTAAGCAATTGTGTTTGAATGAGTTTTTATGAATATTATTGTTTTGAATTGCATAGTTTATGAAAAAACATGCTTTATCGTAGTTTTATTAGTTATGGGTGTTGGGTTTGAATTGAATGGCTTATAAAAAACATTGCCTTATCTTGGTTTTGTAGTCATGGGTTTTGATTTTGTCGATTATGGTTATAAATTTTTTATTGAATGGCTTATGGAAAACACTACCCTATCTTGGTTTAACGGGTTTAGGTTTTGAATTGAATGACTTATGCAAAGTACTTGTCTTACCTTCGTTTTGTCGATTATAAGTTTTATCAATATTGTTGTTTATTGAATTCAATGAATTTTGTGTATTTGTTTGAGTTTTATCTATCTAGATATTTTATAATTTTTGCTTTGTTTTTTGTTTGTTTGCCTTTATGTCTCCTTAGTAATAGTATCGGGTGAAATGTCTAAATTAAGGCTTCATTTTGGAGTTGAACTACGAAAAGGGCTTACCTTGTCTATTAGTGCGAGAGGAGATTATTGAGAGAGAGAGAATATAGACCCCGACTTAATAGGGCTTACAGGTTTGTTAGATATGGTCGAGGAACATGGATATGAGAAGTGTAAGGTAGTGTTTTATAGAGGTGTCGATCCTAAATTTTCTTTTGAACGAGTATTAAGAAAGTGAAGGATGATATTAGTTGTTTACCTATAATAGGAATGTTGTGTGATGAAATTATTGTTGACTTTTATTTTGAGAAAAGTGAGTCAATACACCCATTGCTTGGTTATGATAACCCAAAAGTCGTATGCGGTAGGCTTGGAATTAATGAACATGAGCGAGTGGATTGGTAACCGTAGTTGTGAGGAGGAAGATGAAGACGATGATGAGATTGGAAAAATAAATATGTCTAGTTTTATGGGTAGTATTGTTTATGCGAGTCGTGGTTCCGGTATCATGGAACAAGATGAGGGTAGTAAAGTCCATATAGGTAGGCATGATGTGGTGAATAAATATGAGGGTAATGATATCCATTTAAGTGGGGTTAGGCGTAATGTTAATAAAAAGATGAGGGTAATGCTATCCATTTAAGTGAGGTTAGGCGGAATGTTAATAAATATGGGGGTAGTGCTATCCATTTAAGTTGGGTTAGTCAAACTGTTCATAAAGATGAGGGTGGTAAAGTCCATATAGGTAGGCAAGGTGTGGTGAGTACCGGTGAGGACGAGTAATGTCCGATTTAGTAGGGTTAGGCGGAATGTTCATAAAGAGGCAAGTGTGGAGCCAAATAAGGAGTCTGTATGATGATGTTGAAGATGCTGAATATTGGGTGGATGTAGAGTGGGTATCTAATGATGAGGAATTAAAAGAAGTTAGAGAAAAGGTTAAAATGATAAAAGCAATCTCGAGAAAAATTAATGCAACTCGTAGAGGGAAATGTGGAGGGAATTGTGGAAGGAAACTTGGAGGAAAATATGAAGGGACCTACAGAGGGACAATTTGGTGAAAATAGAGAGAATAATTCGAGGAGAAAAGAAAATTAAGAGTAGAGTTGGAAAAACTAAAAGCTGAATTAATTGAGGAGTATTACAATTTAGAAGAAATGAAGGAATACATACCTAGTAGTGATGAAGAACCCGAGATTAGGAAGAGAAGCAGATTGGCTAAGTATGACCCAACAACCGAGTTTTCTCATTTTCATCTTTGCATGATTTTTAGGAACAAGAAGGAAGTTAAAGCTGCTTGTGATTAAGTATGCCATCCATAGTAGGAGAGATTTGAAGCTTCGGAAGAATGATAGTTATAGATATAGAACAGGTTTGCAAAGATGAAAGTTATCCTTGGAAGCTACTCGATTCCCGTTGATGGGAAAAGTAAAAAATGGATGGTGAAGACCTACCGTGTAGAGCACACTTGTGATTGGTCTTTCACAAATTCTAGGGTTAGTTACAAAGTGCTTATAGAGCATTTTATGAAAAAGTTAGGAAGAACTCGCATTGCAAAAGAAGTTGCATGAGATTGTATAAGACAACTATGGCGATTTAAAAGTACGGATTATAATTTCACAAGTCAAGCATGCCAAGAACTTGATGAATCCGATGTATGTTGGAGATATGCGAATGAGTTTTAAAGGCTTAAAGATTATATAGTTGAATTGAGGAGGTGCAATGCAAATAATACTATCATTCTCGAGACTCGAAGAAGATGAGAAAGGTTTGAAAAAATTCAAAAGAATGTATATGTTTTCATGCTATTAAAGAAGGCTTTAAAGCTGAATGTAGGCCAATTATAGGTTAGATGGTGCTTTTTTGAAGGGTCATTTGAAAGGAGAAATTTTATCGACTGCTTGGTAGGGATGCAAACAATCGGATGTATCCCGTATTTTGGGCTATTTTGAAATGGGAAAACAAGGAAAACTCGGATGTGGTTTATCGGTTGTTGTATGGAAGATTTTAGAATTTCATATGGTAATGGATATAGATGGACATTCACAATAGATAGGCAAAAGGTAATTAAATATGAAGTATTAATTTTATGAATTTTAAAGTCGAGTTTATTTTTTAACTAAATATCGGTAATACATTGTTTGTTGTTTGTTTCGCCAAGGCTTATGTTACGTGCTACATGACTTAGTTACTAGAGCGGAATGTATGTGGTATGCCAAACACATATTTGTAAAATGGAGAAAGTATATTCTAGAGAAGATGTTGAAAAACAATTTTGGATATGTGTAAAATCAAGCACAATACCAAACTTGGAAGAGAATCTTGAGTCGCTAGGGAAGTACAGCAAGGCAAAGACTGGAAGCCTTCATGAAAGAGTGTCCCTTAAAATGGTGTAAGGCATACTATGAAGCTCATGTTAAATGTGATATCATTGACAATAATATATGTGAAACTTGGAATGGTTTTATTTTAGAAGCAAGACACAAGAGTATTGTCACACTATTAGAGGATATTAGACGACTTATAGTTAAAAGAAAAGTTGCTAAGAGAATATTTGTTGTTAGGATTAAGGGGAACTTTGGCCCTAGGATTTAGCAAAAGATAGAAGAATACAAAAACCTTAGTTCAAATTTTAGGGTCATGCATAATGGTGATGATGGGTATGAGGCTATTAACATATACAATTACAATGATAAATATATAATGCATATGGAGAAAAGACAATGCACGTGTAGGTTGTTTGAGATGACTAGTTTACCATGTCCACATGCTATAGTCGTTTATGTTGCTAGGAAGTGGCGAGTTGGAGAGGTATGTTATCCATTGGTATTCAAAAGATATGTTTATCAATGCATATAAGAATTCTATTGAACCTACCAATGGTGAAAAGTATTGGCCTAAGGTAGATAAACTAGATGTTATTACTCTTGATATTGTGAAACCGCCTAGGAGGAAGAAAAAGAAAAGAATCTTAGAATCATGGGAATCATCAAATGGAATTAACATGTCTAGAAGAGGAAGGATGATGACTTGTAAAATATGCTTCAAGAAAAGGCACAACAGATTGACATGTCCTAATAATCATAAGAAGAAAAAGATAAATATCTTATATTTTAGTTATGCTTATAAGTTTTATCCATCTCGTATACTATAGTAGAGTTGATTAAATCTTGTTCACAGGATGTTGATGTTGCTTCGGTTCTAGATCAACAACCGTTGGACTAGGTCATGTTGTGGTTGAACATAGTCCTTTTGAAGAAGCTTCCAACTTTGGTTTTGTTATAGTTGAACTAGTTTCAACTTGTCGTGTAAATTCTTAGATGGTTTCAATTATATGATTTGTTTTATGTTTATTTATATTCATAACCTTATGTGAAATTTTTTCCGTAATTAGGAAAACAAAAAACAAGAAGTTGGAGTTGTATCTTCTCATAAGAGAAAAATAAATGATGCCACTCGTTAAGATAAATAAAGAAAAAGTTAATGATCGTGGTGGTTGAACTTTGAGGAGTAGTAAGGGCAAGGAGAAGGTTAATGATACTACTACAACAAAGCATAAGGGTGCTACAACAAACCAGAAGGCAAGCCGTAACAAAGAAGAAACCAAATTTAGATGTTTATGCTATCAAAATTAAGAGATTTAAAAGATCATAGATTGCAAAACAAAGTGTCTGTTGCTAGTGGTTCAAAAACAAATAGAAGTGGCTCCAAAAGAAATTAATGTTTTGAGGATTTTAGTTAAAACTTGATTAATTATATGGAAGGAATACTTGTCGAAGTGCATTTCCCGAATGTACTTGTTTAATGTCATGTTTAATTCTATATTTATTTAGTTTCGTTTGATGATATTTCTAGGTGTGATTAAGAAGTTCTTCCATAGACATTGAAAGAACTCGCTAACAATATTAAATCTCATTTGTTGATGTTTTACTTCATTAAGTTAATGAACTTACCTTGTTACAAACGGGACTTCGTATTTCAATGTTGCTTTCCTTGTAAAATAAATCTACTCGTCCAGTTAATGTATATGGTTATGGTTAATGAATCTACTATCCTAGTTACAAACAATACTCATGAAATGAGGTCTGGTTTTTGAATGACATTATCCGAATAACAACAAAATGTTACAAACAAAATAGTACTCAATTTTTCTTTTTCTTGTAAGGTTCTTGGAACAAACTAGTGTAACAATTTATAGGTTTTGGCTGTAATTCTTTGAACCAATTTTCAACTAATTTTGAACTAATGACATTGGTGACTAAAGCTTAACTTTTACGCTTCATTATCAATTCTCCCTTTTTCAATGCTCAATAAAGTTGACTAACTAATTTTTCCCTTTTAACTCACTAATTTTCCCCTTTTAACTAAGTAATATATCTATATATACTAGCGGGAATAGGAGGTGCAAGTGCAAATCTAGTTCCTACTGCAATAACTTGCAACAATAAGTTAAATCATATCAACAACAAATTAACACAAATTGTTAAATTCATTTCAAACTCATAGCATTACAATCACAATGACATATATTATACAAATAAATTTAAGTAAAGACATATTCTCCTCTTAAACAACATTAAATCACCACACAATAACTTCAAGTCTACAATCTCCGGTTATAGCAACTCTTTCTCTTCTTCTTTTTTCGATTATAGGCATCATTCACATCTCCGACGGTCTCCATTTCAATTGACGAGTTCCTCATTCTCGCTCTTGATGTAAGAATTCTCACTTTTTAACTTACAAACCACCTCATTCAATCTCAAATTCTCTAAAACCAACTCTGTAATTCATTGCATGTATTTGTTTTTGCTAATTTCGCAAGCCCAAAACAATCTCTTTGTCACCGCAATCTAAATCATCCTCAAACCACACTTTGAAACTACATCCAACATTTTTTCTTCCTTTAGCATTGAATTGCAATGGGCAAATATTAAATCTAACACACAGGTGTTCATCACTCTAAGATAATACCTTTACTCGTTTTCATCCCGCAAAAACATATAATCGATGGTTCTTCATCACGTGATCGTAATTTATGATCACCAAGTGCACATATTGATAGTTGTGATACATCCGAATGTTTAGACGATGAAGATGATGTGGATGAAGTCCTCATGTCTTCCCGCATTGCAAGACACTACAAAAGATGAACGAAAGTTTCAATTTAGGGATTTCAAAAATTGAGGATTTGGGATTTAGGGATTTTCAAACAATTGAAATTAGAGAAGCTGGGATAATTGAATTGCCGAACAATGGAGAAGAGATGAGTTGCAATTTATAAAGAAAATGAGAGAATCAAGGTAGATTTTGCCGGATAACTGAAGAAGATGGTAAGGTCGGGAGTTTTTGGATTTTGATACAACGTAAAAATTTCCGATTTTACTCGATAATATGTCGGGGGTATTTTTGTCCTCTTATTTTTATTTTTGTAAAATAACAATTTCTTATTTTCAAAATTGTTAAATTTCTTTTCTAAATTTATAAGTTTTGGTTTTTCGAATTATAATCTCACAACCGAGATTCCACATGTCCACGTGTCGGTCTTTGATTGGTTATCATCATCCGAAAAGTACCACGCAGGATTTACGAGTTAACGGAGGGTCTCGATCAACAAATTTATAAAAGCATAAGGTTTCAATTAAGCTAAAAAGCATTAGAGGGTCTCAATCAAAAAAATTGAGACTGTGCAGAGACCAATTATGGGATAAATCCTTTTTTCTTATGTCCTAGCCGTTGATTGTGATGGGAGTGGTCGAAATAAAAGTGGTGGGTTGGTTATAGGGTGGAATGATAGTTGGTGCCTCATCATGTTGTACTCTTCCATTCATCATATATATGGATTTTGAAGCCCCGTATAATCAGAGTGATTTTGTTTATAGATTTACTGGGTTCTATGGGTGGTCCGAAATACATAAAATTAGAAAGCTACGACAGAAAATGGAGTCCATTAAAAAAACTAAGTTATCAGAGGATGTATCAGCATCTCAGAAACTGTGTGAAGATGAAATGGAAGTCATTCTAGTTAGGGAAGAAACAATGTGGCCACGTTAATTTTCTTCGATACAAAGGCCAAAAATGAAATAGTATTTTTGGGCTGAAAAATACCAATGGGCACTGGATCGACAAAAGGAAGACATCAAGAGAATGATCACATATTATTTTCAGAAACTTTTCACTTCATCTAGTCCTGTTAACTGGAGGCTGTAACCAATGCAATGGAAACAAGAGTCACGTAAGACATGAACAACAATGCTGACAAGGGATTTCTCTCTGGAAGAAATTGAGGAAGCTCTCCACCAAATCTATCATACCAAAGCTCCAGTACCTGATGGGATGCATGCCCTCTTTTGTCAATAGTCTAGGCATATTATTGGTAATAATGTTAATTCAGCCTTAAATGTCCTAAAGCTATCAGCTCAAACCATGTTGTCCTAATTTCCAAAGTCTCCAAACCTGAATCTCCCTCCCAGTTTAGACCTATTAGTTTATGCCATGTTATTTTTAAAATTATGTCAAAACCAATAGCTAATAAATTAAAAGCAATTCTCTAATTTATTATTAACAAATCCTAAAGTGCCTTTGTTTCAGGACAAATGATAACCGATAATGTTCTTGTCACTTTTGAAGTTTTTCACTCCATGAAAAATGGAAAAATGGAAGGTCGGGTAACATGTCTCTCGAACTTGATAGGAGTAATGCATATGACAAATCTTTTTTAAAAGCAGTCATGATTAAATTAGAATTTCATAAAGATTTGGTAGAACTTATAATAAGATGTATTTCTTCTATTTCTTATTCAGTTTCTCTCATAAGAGAATTATGACAAAGGGACCCACTATCTCCACGTCTTTTTTTTTTTTTTCTCTCTTTTCTCTGAAGGTTTATCGAGCCTTATTCGTCAATCCAACAGGAATAACATAGTTCAGAGTGAAAATATGTAGACATGTATATCCCATTTCACACTTATTTTCAATTGCAAAACCTTTACTGAAGTATCCCTTCAAAAACTTAAAAACCTAAGGCACATTTCCTTACATGCCCAAGTTGAATGAGGCATTGTGCATATAAGCAAATTTTATTTCACATGGCTAAAAAAGTATCCACAATCCTATCATACAAAACATCCATTAATTTGGCATTCAATTTTCCTGATTTCCGGCTGAAGATAGCTCAAAAATCTCCTTGCCTTGATTATGATCAGTAGAAAATACATGTAGCAAGGATTGTTACCCTTGCTAAATTTGCTTTTCTTTATGTGGGCATAATGTTCTGTTGCAGTTAAGTTGTTTACATCTTCTTGTACAAAGAAAGCAAAAACCAATTCAGCCTAAAAAGAAATGTAGTGCTAGAATGATTTTGGCATTAGGACTCTTCCAAAAAGTATCATCAACCAAAACTTTCCTATCTGCAGAAGCTAAATGGATTGATCAAATTGTTGTCCGAGTCACTGATTTCCCTACCAAGTTCAAGGTAGTCCATTATCAGCCGAAAATGTCCCTTCAAAGATCCTCTCCCTTGCCTTGGTTGCCTGCAAACGTTGACATGCATACAGAATCATGATTAGCATTCATGTATAAAGATCTTCATTTGATAAAGTAACCATCTTGATTCCATTAATTAAAAGAACCAACAATGCATCCAAAACAGCAAATCTCATGAAGAGGCTGAGATGATGAGCAGAACCTGTTTTTTCCAATTTGTGAAACCAGTTATGAGAGCAAGTAATGCTGCTTGCACAATACTCCCAGTTAATATCCCAATCCAAAGGCCTTTCCCTCTAAGATGGAGAACGAAGCACAGTAGAACAGCTACTGGAATTCCAACAAGATAATACGCCCCAAGGTTAATATAGGCCCCTATGTGCTGCCACCCACATCCTCTGGCAACCCCTGTCGCCGAAAAAGATCTAACATTAGTGTCATAACGGCTGTATGCAAGAAACATCACCAAGTATCATCCGAAAGCAGCAGACAAACTTAAATTTATCTCGGTGATCAATGCTGGTGAAATATGGGATTGGAACACAAAATTTACAGATTTCAACATGTACATGTATCTCTAAACTCCATAGGAGTATCTAAGAATGGTAATAGTTGATTGCATAATGAGGGGAAACTAACCAGAAAGTACTGTTTGTAAGCTATCCATAATAACTGAGAGACAAAGCAGGGGAGCCACTTCAGATACGTAGTCCACAACCCCCTTTTCATTGCTAAAAGCGTATCCGAAAACATAGCGGCAGCAGAAAAGAATTGTGCCCACAATAATGGCCTCTATGAGTGAAATGTACAGTACCACACGGACGATCATTTTAGCTGCCTCATGGTTTCCAGCTCCTAACTGATTTGAGACCTGAGCACTGCCAGAGCAAGCACAATCACTGTAAGAAAATAAGATTTTTCTTTCATCTATGCAAACTTGAAGAGACAAGATACGAATTAAACCTTCCAGCAGCTGCAATCCCACATTGTACATAGAAGTGCAGTGATGTTGTCGTGAGGCTGATTACAATGTTAAAAGATAATCAGAAGCACACTAATAGAAGTCCCTAATCAACCATCTTTACAGTATAGGAAAAGAAGTGTACCAGATAGAAAGAACAGATGTTTCAAGCTGTGAATCTGGCAAAAGCCCAGCCAGCAATACAAGTAGTTCAAAGGTCCACCATTCAAGACTTCATATAACAATCAGCATGAAAAGAACACACAAGAGTATCTATTAGGAATTAAAAGCAGAAAACAATAGAAGCTCAAGAAATTACATTCCTGTTAGACTGTACATGAATAAGAAATTACCAAACCATCACAGCAGAAGGAAGAGCAAAGCGAAAGAACTCCTTAATGCTGTAGAAAATATCATTCCAGTAGATGACACGGGTTTTTGCACATGATGAAGAGAAGCCCATATAAAGTGCAAGGAATATCACATTTAACCAATAAGACACATCAATGGCTAATGCTGCTCCTGTGCTTCCTAGTTTCCATTTAAATATTAGAGCCCAGCAAAGGGGTATGTGGAAGCATAAAGTCACACAAGTGCTTAAAAGCATCGGTAGAACCAAGCTCTGAGA